>CM062816.1:1233438846-1234638846 GCA_031772625.1 Pinus tabuliformis
TTTTTTTCCCATGGTAATGGGCCATGAAAGGCCAGGCCTGCCCTGCTAGCAATGAGACTCTTCTGCTGGCAATGAGACTCTTCGCAGAGACTGCCTGCTGGCGATGAGACTCTTCTGCTGGCGATGAGACTCTTCACAGAGACTCTTCATGTCTTTCTTCCCTGCATGCGTAGCCTTGTGCAGATAATGATAAGGTGTATGTACTCTGTTTTTATGACATTTTCATCGTCTTATGATAATGTGAAAAGGAATTACTATTTCTTTCCTTCTGTTATCAGCAGTTCAGATCCTGTCTAATTAGGAGGAACATATCGTTACTCTTTTCCGATGGTTGAGTTTACAAATTGTTTCAGGGCTTTAAACGGCTGTTCTATGATCTCTGAGCTCTCCTCAGGATTATTAGGTACGACAAGATCAATAGCCTGTATACTTCAGAATTAATTAGAGAAATTTGTCATTATCAATGCCAGTTTCATTTTCCGGAGTTCTGACCAGCCACAGCCATATTCATTAAGTCAAGGTGGTGTTTAGGAGAATTGAGTATTTCATTTACATCGAGGGATCGTGTTCTGTGAATGCTTTTAGCATATGCTATAGAGGACGTGGTTCAATTGGGGAAGTTTAGTCTTTACTGGTGTTACCCTTAAAAGTGGCTGAGGACGTGATTTCTTTTCTTGGGGAAACAACATCCTGTATTTCTTCTTCAGTAACCGGCATCGTCAGTAGAGGTTGAAGTAGATTTCCTTGCATATTTGAGTTACTACTGTGTTGTATGGTATTCTATTACAGAAATTTTATTATAAACCCTTCTATTCTGAGTGGTTTTAAGGAAACGGGCACCGCTTCTTCCACCATCTTTAAGCCATTGAATTATTGACTTCTGTCTACAGAATACCTCCTTTTTCTTATCTTTTTGAATTTGAACCCTATCAAACTCATGAACTTTTTAATAACGCAGGGCTTTATGCCTTCCAGTATTTGAACGAGGGTGATTAATGTGGTTAAGCACTGTATCAACCACTAAGTCAGGCATGTCTGACTTCTTCTTTTCTTTTATAGATTCTCATGAGTCTCATTCAAGGTTTTTGATAATATGCCCTCATTTAAAAGTTCATGACTCGGTAATCTTTCCTCTATTCATTTGAAGACTAGCCATGAGAGACAAGATGGGTAGGTGAAAGTGGCTTGCTGCTACAGTTTCCACCAAGTTTTAATTTTCTTACATAGTGGTTTGCCCAAAGGTGGGCTGGTGTGGCCCCACAAGGGGCCACTGATCAGCTGATGCTGTCATGGCTGTTAAGTTGGGCTGGTGTGGCCCCGCAAGGGGCCATTGATCTGCTGATGCTGTCATGGCTGTTAAGTTGGGCTGGTTGGTCACATGATCAGATAGAGTCTATGGAAGTACCTACCTTATGAATGTTGATTAATGCTTGACAATTGAAGTGTAATGGAAGCATTTGTGGTCTTCCTTGTACTTACTGTTATCCTTCCTTGGATTGGAAGGTGGTTTATGCTTGGCACTTAAAAAGTATAAAGGAAGCATCTTTCGTTTTCAAGCCACAATATCAATTCCTTTTCTTTTACAACACTAACCATCTCTATCTCCAGTTCATGTTTATTTTGAATATGTTTACAAAAACCTAGTTGTTCCGCTTTTTTCTTTACATTTTGAAGCTTCTTAGAAAGGATTCACATTTTTGTTCATGTAATGTGAGTGTCTTCATTTCACTAATACTGGATTTTATTTTCTATGTCTGGGTTGCCAAACTGCAGCTGTTCAAATGAAAATGGTATGTTTTTAGGCCTCTTCGTTTGAGAGGTCTAGATTCCAGATAGAGCCACCAAGGAGGTTTTTTTAAAGTAGAAATATCATTATACTAAGATGGGCAAACTTACACATTCTTTCATATTGCGCTGTAAATTGATGGACAAACTTACACATCCCTCATACTGCACTGTAAATTGATGGACAAACTTACACATTCCCTCGTACTACTCTGTAAATTGAACCTCTCGACTAAAAAATCCTCAGAAAATAAAAGAAAACAAAGATGTATTTTGCTGGAATTCCAAAAAGAATGAAACACAATTACGGAAAGCTACATCCTCAAAATTGGAGAGAGAAGACTTAAATCTGGAGAATCTTAAAAGATGTGGTTTCCCACAACATGGGTTATATTAGTTGCAATCTCATGGATAGAGAAATATTCAACGTTGGTCTGATAAAAAAAGAAATCCATAAAGTCCTTGGATACGATGGTATAATCCAGAAAATGTATTGGATATTTGTAACTCTGCCAGCCATGGATTAAATCTGTTCGTCCAATTGCCAAGCTTGCTGCTAAGTTATCAGCGATTGATGCTAAATTTCCTACCTTATGTCTAAATGTAGGAAGAGGGAATCCGACATGGTTAGTGGGAAGCTTCAAGATTTGTAATCCTAGGACAAGTTTGAGAAACATACCGTTACCCCTCCTGAACTTGATTAACAATTCACGAGGGAGACTAGATTTGGGCCTTGGCGATAATCTTGTATTGAAGTATTATACAAGGAGATTGGTCTAAAATAGTCCAGTTTAAAGCTCCTTCATTATTTGCGATGGGCATTCAGGAAGGTAGAAATTCCATTATTCTGCCAGAGTTCGTAGATTCTTCTTTTGCTCCAAGAAGATTAACATTATTTAAAAGCCACATATTATGAGGAAGATAGAGTTGGGAACCCATTCAGTCCTAGGAGGCTTATTCTTTTCTTGGGGAAACAACATCCTGTATTTCTTCTTCAGTAACTGGCATCGTCAGTAGAGGTTGAAGTAGATTTCCTTGCAGATTTGAGTTACTACTGTGTTGTCTGGTATTCTATTACAGAAATTTTATTATAAACCCTTCTATTCTGAGTGGTTTTAAGGAAACGGGCACCGCTTCTTCCACCATCTTTAAGCCATTGAATTATTGACTTCTATCTACAGAATACCTCCTTTTTCTTATCTTTTTGAATTTGAACACTATCAAACTCATGAACTTTTTAATAACGCAGGGCTTTATGCCTTCCAGTATTTGAACGAGGGTGATTAATGTGGTTAAGCACTGTATCAACCACTAAGTCAGGCATGTCTAACTTCTTCTTTTCTTTTATAGATTCTCATGAGTCTCATTCAAGGTTTTTGATAATATGCCCTCATTTAAAAGTTCATGACTCGGTAATCTTTCCTCTATTCATTTGAAGACTAGCCATGAGAGACAAGATGGGTAGGTGAAAGTGGCTTGCTGCTACAGTTTCCACCAAGTTTTAATTTTCTTACATAGTGGTTTGCCCAAAGGTGGGCTGGTGTGGCCCCACAAGGGCCCACTGATCAGCTGATGTTGTCATGGCTGTTAAGTTGGGCTGGTGTGGCCCCGCAAGGGGCCACTGATCTTCTGATGTTGTCATGGCTGTTAAGTTGGGCTGGTTGGTCACATGATCAGATAGAGTCTATGGAAGCACCTACCTTATGAATGTTGGTTAATGCTTGATAATTGAAGTATAAAGGAAGCATCTGTGGTCTTCCTTGTACTTACTGTTATCCTTCCTTAGATTGGAAGGTGGTTTATGCTTGGCACTTAAAAAGTATAAAGGAAGCATCTATCGTTTTCAAGCCACAATATCAATTCCTTTTCTTTTACAACACTAACCATCTCTATCTCCAGTTCATGTTTCTTTTGAATATGTTTACAAAAACCTAGTTGTTCCGCTTTTTTTCTTTACATTTTGAAGCTTCTTAGAAAGGATTCACATTTTTGTTCATGTAATGTGAGTGTCTTCATTTCACTAATACTGGATTTTATTTTCTATGTCTGGGTTGCCAAACTGCAGTTGTTCAAATGAAAATGGTATGTTTTTAGGCCTCTTCATTTGAGAGGTCTAGATTCCAGATAGATAGGCAAGTGATCTGAAAGAGTTACTTTGAAACTTCACATTTTTGTTCATGTAATGTGAGTGTCTTCATTTCACTAATACTGGATTTTATTTTCTATGTCTGGGTTGCCAAACTACAGCTGTTCAAATGAAAATGGTATGTTTTTAGGCCTCTTCGTTTGAGAGGTCTAGACTCCAGATAGATAGGCAAGTGATCTGAAAGAATTACTTTGAAACTAAAGGATTCACAAGGCTTTTCTAATCTTACAGAAAATGGTCTGTCCATATTAAGCCATAAGGATGAAAACCAAGCGAGATAATAATCAGCTGATGCAAGTGACTATTGTTGAAAAATATTTCTAACTCTCGTTTTACTTTGACATTATTTTATAATCAAGAAAATGTGGGAAAGAAGGCTATATTACAAGCCCATTAGATGAAGTTGGGGTAGATTTTATGGTATGAAACTAACTCAACTGAAATTTTCTACATTGTTTTTATCAATATGAAAGCCTGAGAAGATAGGTGCAGGTGAAGCAATGGAGTTTTGAAATGGGTAGATTTTATAGTCTAACACTAACAACCAAAATTTTCTACATTGCTTTTATCAATATGAGATTCTAAGAAGATAGGTGCAGGTGAAGCAATGGAGTTTTGAAATGGGTAGATTTTATAATCTAAAACTAACTCAAGCAAAATTTTGTACATTGTTTTTATGAATATGAGAGCCTGAGACTATAGGTGCAGGTGAAGTAATGGAGTTTTGAAATGGAAATCACAACAATAAAATTCTAAAATGAAACAGCAAATGGATTTGGTACAAATTTGTTTCTGCTTGTTCCATTATTGTTGTATCTATGAATGGGTTTTTCTGCTTCTTGGCTTCGATCATGACCATTTGGGGTGGCCTTCTGCACTGATTTCCATCTGCTTTCATCATCATGAGCTAGAGAGTCTATGATGTGTTTTGTCTTATAAGTCAGTTCTATACAATGTTCAGATTTCAAAAGATTTCATTCATGGCGTTTCTTCTCCTGTAATTTCAATCAGGGTGGTCTCTGAATATTGCGTTTCCTTGTGCAGTAAATTCACTCTACATCATGGGGGAAGCTTACACACAGCTGGAGCTTAACATCATCTCAGCTCAAGATCTGAAGGAGATGCATCTTTTTGGCATGATGTAGACCTACTGTGTTGTATGGATCAATTTCGAGAAAAAACTGACGACGCAATTGACAGAAAAGGGGGCGCAAACCCTACTTGGAACGACAAGGCCATATTCAGAGTGGAAGAGAGTTTGCTCCGTTGTGAAACCTCTGTTGTGATGATGGAGATATACTGCGTGGGTTGCCTCAGGGATACCCTGCTAGGCACTGTGAGGGTCTTGCTTTCCACTCTCCTCAAGGGCTACGGGAGCACAGATTTCAGTGGGATGAGTTTCTTGGCACTGCAGGTCCGTCGTCCTTCTGGTCACCCACAGGGCATTCTCAACCTTGGCACCATCATTCTTGATGGAGCAGATCTTCACAGAATGAACAAATTCATCCCTGCAACTGGGGGGTTGTGGGTTTCAGAGATTTGATGGGGAATCCTGTCGAACCCAGGCCTTCATTTGTGAGAAAATTACTGTCCATTAAACCTAATAATGTTGTTGATGCCCAAGAACAGCAATCCCGCTGTCAAGACTTCAACAGTAGTGCATGCAAGGAACAGGGAAAAGATCAAGAAAAGCAGAAAGATGGTGGTGAGATGGTTGAGAAGGAGAAGAAGAAACTTGTTGGCTGCTATCAGATTCTCATGGCCCCAAAATTGAAAAGGAATAAAGTTGGATTGAAGAATTGGGCTGCAAAAATTCATCTCAGTCCATCTGATAGTAACATCTGTGCCAAGGAAGATCAAGATCCTGTTGTGGCTTACAACAAAGCAATAGCAATTTATGCATAGTGTTATCATCAATAATATTATTGTGCAAGAATACGTTGGTTTTATGTTATTATATTCTTTGTGCAAGTGCCTTCAATTCCTAGTTGATTCGTGAAGTGCTTATTATGGCATACATAAAAATTTTGAAATCACGAGCCACTGTGGATGAAAGACTGGTTTATGTAAAAGTTTGAATAGATATATGAATCTGAAAAGGGCAAGTTCAGTGCCTTCAATCTGCTACTTCGATATATATTCTTAGCCTATGTGGATGAACATTGGTTTGTGTAGAAGTTTGAATAGATATGAGTCTGAATTTTGCAATGGGCATGTTCAGTGCCTTCAGTCTGCTACTTTGATAGATACTCTTAGCCACTGTGGATCACACATTGGTTTGTTTAAAAATTTGAATAGATATATAAGTCTCAAATGGGCAAGTTCAGTGCCTTCAGTCTGCTACTTTGATATATACTCTTAGCCACTGTGAATGAAATATTGGTTTGTGTAGAAATTTGAGTAGATATATGAGTGAATTGGGCAATTTCAGTGCCTTCAGTCTTTGATATATACTACTCTTAGCCACTGTGGATGAAATATTGGTTTATGTAAACATTTGAATAGATATATCATATATGAGTCTGAAATGGGCAAATTCAGTGCCTTCAGTCTGCTGCTTTGATATATATAGAGTATATATATTTGTTTACAGGATGATCACTGCATTTTTAACTTATTTCCATTAATCAAATCGATCTTTCAAAGACACAGTAGGCTTTCCTAATCTTGCAGAAAATGGTCCGTCCATATTAAGCCATAAGGATGAAAACCAAGCGAGATAATAATCATCTGATGCAAGTGATTATTGTTGAAAAATATTTCTAACTCTCGTTTTACTTTGACATTATTTTATAATCAAGAAAATGCGGGAAAGAAGGCTATATTACAAGCCTATTAGATGAAGTTGGGGTAGATTTTATGGTTTGAAACTAACTCAACCAAAATTTTCTACATTGTTTTTATCAATATGAAAGCCTGAGAAGATAGGCACAAGTGAAGCAATGGAGTTTTGAAATCAATGAAGGAGATATTGCATTTTCTAGGAAAAATGCCATCATCCACAACTGATTAACCAATTCTTTCTTCCTATGTAGCATCCTTGCTTTGACATAAGTTGGACAGAGATGAGGACTTACACCGACATTCCATATTCAACAGCTCTACTTAGACATTGACATAACTCATATAGACATCTCTATGATTGGGACTCAGCAACAGACAAACTCTGCTGTCAAGTCAGCTGCTTATGAAATGGCCAGAGTCTTCTTAAAAATTTCAATATTTCTACAGTTGAGGATTGTAGCAAAGCTCAGGGATCAAACTTAACTCCATGCTTATGAGGCATTCGCGTTCTCACAGTTACTTGCAGCTCATTCTCAGTTTTAATGGGAAGGTGATACATGGTGTATTATTGTTGCAGTGGCAGGGGATGCTGGTTGGACCAAAAGAAATTGATGCAAATCAATATTAACTAGTTATTGATAATTTTGCCCACTGAGTTCCCTGAGGTCGAGTATAATGCTTTCCTTGCTTATCAAAGAATATTGCTTATCAAAGAGTATTGATTCCTTTTCAATAGGAGTAGCATGTGAGTGTCAGTTTTATAAAGAAGATTCTTTTTATTATTAATAAAAATATAGATAGTTAGTTTCATTTTAAAGGGTTATAAATATGAGTTATAAATACAAGACTTAAAAGGTTGTAAATATTTCAAGGGTTGTAAATATGAGTTATTAATTGTTTTTACTCAAAACATGATAAATAGCAATTTAGCAATTTCTTTTTAGTTGAGTGACTCAAATTCATGTTTCTTTAGGTTGACGGTAAACCCACTAAAGTGGAAAAAATTGTGATTCCGATAATTAGAGGGATTGTCATCATGGGGTGATAAGAAATTTAATATTCCAAGAAGAGGAGGTAGTAGTAGATTCTAAATAAATTAGCAATGCAATAACATAAATGTTTGCAACAAATTTAAAGAGATCCACCTTGTTGAATAATGCACACACTACATGGATAATGGATTTCCGCACTTTATGCCTTACGGCGTTTTCTTTGCAACATCTGGTGCAAATGCTAGTATATCTTGTACATGTTGCATTATTAGGATTGTGTGCATGCAGTATTGTGCAAATGTAGTGTGTGTACATGTTGTTTATGCAATATTATGTACAGGGTGTTAATACAGATAGTGTTGTATGAATGTTGCATATTCAGTGTTGGGTATATGGTATTATGTACATGTTGGATATATGGTGTTGTGTACATATTATATTGTGTGCATGATGGACATGCGGTGTTGTATGCATATGGTGCTCTACACGTGTTGGATATGCGGTGTTGTGCACAGATGATGCTATGTACATGTTGGATATGTAGTGTTATGTACATGTGGTGTTGTGTGCATGTTGTACATGTAGTGCTATGTACATATGGTGTGGTGTGCATGATTGTACAAGTGGTGTTGTGAGCATGATTGTACAAGTGGTGTTGTGTGCATGTGGTGTTGTGTACATGTTGTACAAGTGGCACTGTGTGTGGTTGGTGTTGTGTACATGTCGTGCATGTGGCGTTGTGTACATGTGGTGTCACGTACATGTTGTGCATGTGGTACTATGTACATGTGGTATTGTGTACACGTTGTACAGTTGGTGTAGTGGACATCTAGCATTGCGTACACGTTGTGCAGGTGCCACCATGTACATGTGATGTTGTGCACACGTTGTGCAGGTGGTGCAGTGTACGAGTGGTACTGTGTACACGTTGTACATGTTGTACATATGGTACTGGTGCACTTGTGGTATTGTGTGCATGTCATACATGTTGTGTTGAGGGAATGTGGCACTAGGTATGTGAATTGTGTAGGTGCATGTATTGTGTGGTGTTGTACATCGGGAATAGATGTATTATGTTATGTTGTACACCAGGTGTAGGTGTATGTATTATGTTATGCACTGGGTGTAGGTGTATGTGTTGTATGTCAGGTGTAGGTGCATGTATTACATGTAGTTGTATGTCGTGTGTGGTCATATGTGTGTGATGCACACTATGTATATGTGCACCTGGTTGGGGAGAAAGCACTAGGTGTTTGTCGTGTGTGGCAATCGATCTGGTGTGCGTACGAAATAAGAACAAAGGCAAAAGTAAGGATCGATTAAAGGATAAGTATCTGTATATTATTTCAGTTTTATTATGCATGTGATTTACGATTCTGGTATATGATGATTACATGTGAATTATGATTTTGGTTACATGTGATTTATGATTTTGATCTATGGTGATTATGTTTTGAGCTACCGTGATGAGATTTTTTTATAAATGTTGATTTGTTCAAATATGCTAGTTTGACTTGTTGTGACATGAAGCGAACAGGATTGTAAATGTACCTTATTGACGAACCACCAATGAGGTATGATGTGAATTTGTTTCAATTTATTTTAAATCTAACAGAAGTTATGTGCTTCGTACACTTATGCATGAAATTCCTGGTTGGGTGATTGAAATCCACTGCAAGAATTTGCAACAACAAAAGGAATTGGAAAATGCAGCAGTATGCTAGTAAAGCCTTCATGAACATGGCCATTATAGGACATTGGTACCCAATAGTGTCCATTGATTTCCATGAGCATGCTATGACCGGTATGATGGTTTTGAGGCAGGGATATGCCTTGGTTTTTGTATCTTCCGATGCGAGGAAGTCTTTCCAAGGGATGGACTGCTCAAGATGGGGGTGCCAGCGGAACTTGGAAGGTGAGTGACTGCATGGAAGGGGTTAACCGTATTGCCCGAGGGACTGTGTAGAAGAGAAAGGAAGACCGAGGATGGATTTTTTTTGGTCATTAGCATTGCCAAATGGAATCATATGCAAATTGGGAGTGTGCCCAGGAACAATGAGTCGGTAATTGTTCATTGAGAAGACAAGTGGCACGGGACGATAACATTAGACATTGGATGCATTTTGACTATGGCAGTGGATTCTGGACTTCCTGAGACAGAGGTGAATCCTGGTATTACTTGAGGGTGGAGTTGTGAGCCTCTGGATTCCCTTTTTGTGGATGCAGGCATCATATATTTTTTATTTGTTGGTTGAGCAAATCTGTATATGTGTATATTATTGTAAATAATGTATCGAGCTGGATTTATAAAGCTCCATAGACAATATGGTTATTTGTTGGTTGAAGCAAATGTGTATGTGTATATGTGGTTATTATAAATAGCATAATGAGTTTTGTTATAAATCTCTAGTAAACGGTATGTTTATCATGTTTTAGCAAATGATCATTGTAAATACTACAATGAGTTGTGTTATAAAGCTCCATGGGAAGTATGTTTTGTTTTCAGCCATCTTGTTGGTTATATGTATCATTGAACACTAAGGATGGTGTTCCCCCAAGGGGAAGGGTTCTGTAACAGCCCTGGAGAAAAATCCATGTAAAATATATATATAAGGCCACAGTGATGGGACACATATTCCAAGCTGAATGGCGGGGAAACATCCTAGTGGGTGTTGATTTGGTTTATTATTTCTTAGTAAATTGGAAAAGGCAATGGCTAAGGATTTGGAAAGGAAAAATGGCATTTTGGCACATTTATTTATGAAAATAAAGGAAATTAGGAGAAAAGGAAGGTGAAAGGTCACAGGTTGCATGTGAGGAGGAAAATGAAGGAAAACAATGGAAAATAAAGAAAATAGAGGCCTCGTTAATAATAAGGCTTCTGAGAATTAGTTAGAAAGCTCTTGGCTCAAGCTTTTGATAGGTTTTGGTGGAGCTCTCTTGTATTCTCTCTCTCTCTTATGCTCTTGTATACCTAGATTTTTATTGGAGCAGTCTTGGAGGGTGTGGCCTACTTGGATTTTTGGAGCAAGAAGGCAAAGGAATAGAAGGAAAGTGCAAGAGGGCATCGAGATCAACAACTACAACAACTTTTCTTGTAGGTACTGAGTTGCATGTAAGATTTATTCACTAGTTTTTGCATGCATGTGGTTTCTTGGTGATTTGATATTCATCCTATGAGCGACATCAGCTAAAGATTTATTAAACTAAGGTATTACAGACTCATGTGTTGGTGTGTGTGTTCTATGTTAATGTAGCAATGGATCGATCAGATTGCCAATACACAGACAATAAAATGGAAAGACAGCAGAGAAATACAGTAAGCATACATAAAGACACAAACAATTTTAATAAGGAGTTCACCCTATTCTCCAGGGCTACATCTCCAGTCCAGCTTTCAGTGGTGGCCTTATTTTATTGTGCCTTTAAGCAGAGAAATTACAATACAGGGACTCAATGTGAGTTCTCCTGAAGCAGGTTTTGCTTGGCAGGGTGGTTCTTGGATTCCCCAAGCCACTTGAGTACATAGACTTCTTCTTCCTACCAGCTCTGTGACCTTCTGGTCTACAGGGGAGAGCCCAATGTGGTGCTCAGCCCGGACAGATTCCTCTATGGGAAGGCTTGAATCTTCAAGCTCTCTGGTGCTTGATGCTGCCTCTGGTCAGCTCAACCCTCTGTCTCTTCTTCTTTGCTTTATTTTTCTTTGTGTTTAGTCCTCTTCTCTGGGTTCACTATTCCACTTCTTCGTCTCTCGACTTTTTGCTATCTTACTTCCCTTCTCAACTGACTGTCTTCTTCCTCTATTCATGGCTTTAACCATTTGACCCCTATGCCTGTTCGGTTCCTCTTCCACCTCTGTCTCTTCACCTTCTACAGCTACGCTTGGAGTTCCTTGTTCGGCGTCATCATCAGCGCTCAGGGAGTGGCCACTTGTCCTCCTCTAAATGGTGCCAACATACTTCGTCAATTCGTTTTTTCAGTTACATCGTGGATGCATTCTTCCTCCACCATGGCGGTCAAACGTATTCCAAATCCCTTCTAAAATGTGGCTTAATTCTTTGTCGGTTCTGCTTCCTCCATCGAGCATGATCTTAGCCGTCCGATCTGGGCACTCCAGATTTAACGTCATACTCATGTTTCGCGCGGTTGACTTGCTTGACCGATAGCGCGCGATCAACGACAGTTTTCTCTCACCTCTACCTGCCACTCGTCGATGGGTGTATGGAATTTCTCCACTCTCGTCCAAAACCTCTTACCATTTAAGGGCGCCCCGATCAAAACCACCAGTGTCCAGAGTGCGGGTCCCGCCGTTTGTATGTTTAGCACTTTTACCTTTTCAACCTACAATTCTCTGGCTCCCGATGCGACCAAGTGCTCAGGCTTCCCCATTTCAGCCCTGTTCGCCTAGCGATGCGCGATTAGCGCTAATCACGCTTCAAAAATCACCTCTTTTTCCCATTCCGGGGCTCCCAGGGGCTACTTTGGCCTCCCGCACAGTCTCCATGGGCCTCAATCAGTGTTCTTTGACCGAGGTCCTCGTTGTTCCATGTTGGTTGCCATGGCCACTGGTTCAGGGTGTCTTTGATTGTTGTTCTGGAATTCTTTAGAGATTTGTTCGACCTGATACAGTGATGGTTCTTTGACAATATTCTATGGATCCAATTTGGATCACAGCCTTCCCACTGAAAAAGCTTTTGGACCACCAAAAGTTGGTTTTTAAGCATCGACTAAGTGAGGATACTGTTTCTTCACTTGTCCAATCTCAATCCACTTTGCGCTGCTCGGTTTCAAACCTTTGAGCCCAATCCTGAGGTACTCCACATTTCCCCTACGCGTCATCCTTACCTTCTTGTCTAGCACTGTGTCTTCCTGCAACCCATTGAGATATTCAGATAGTAGGTCATCGATAGAAGGCAATTGACTCTGCTCTTCAGGGTCTTCAATCATTGAAGGTTCAAACAATCTCAAGCAATATGCATTTACGACTGAGTAGTGTGCATGTAAGCTGGTAAATTAAGGCGAAAAGCATTTTCCCCAATCTTCTCAAGTATCCTAAAAGGTCCATACTTGATGGGCTTTAGCTTTTTACCTTCACCTTGCATCCTATCCTTGCTGATATACAGCCAGACTTGGTCTCCAACCTGAAAACTATGCTCCATTCGATGCTTGTCATGCCTAGCCTTGTATTTGGCCTGGCTCTTTTCCAGCTGTTCCTGTACTGCCTAGTGGATCTCCTGAATCTGTTCAATGAACCTAGTTGCCTTGTCCACATCATTGTGTACATCAACCATGGTATCTTTACCAAAGACAAAATCTAAAGGAGGCCTTGGTGTGAAACCAAAACAGGTCTCAAAAGGAGATCTTTGTGCAGAAGATTGCTTGGCTCTGTTGTAAGCATGCTGCACATAACACAAGTGTTAATCCCAAAGCTTAGGATGTTTGCTGCAATAACCTCTCAGTAACTGGATCACTGTCCTGTTTACTACTTCTATCTGGCTATCTGTTTGTGGATGAAAAGTTGTGCTTTTCTTTAGTTTGGTGTCCATCAGTTCCCACATACTCGACCAAAACTTCCCCACAAATCGGGTGTCATGATCAGATACAATGGAAGTGGGTAATCCAAAATGAACCCATACATGTTTAAAGAACAATTTTGCAGTCTGTTCAACTATGATCTGTTTACTACAAGGTATCAAAATACACATTTTGCTGAACCTATCCACAACAACATATAGATAATCATGACCTTTCCTAGATTTAGGCAGTCCTCTAACAAAATCCATGGAAACACTTTCCCAAGGGTGAGAAGGAACTAGCAATGGAGTGTACAAGCCTAGTTTTCTGTTACTGGGCTTGCTTCTAGCACACATGGCTCACCCTCTTACATATCTAGAAACTGTCTTGTTTATTTTCTGCCAATAGCAGAACCTTTGCAGCTGTGCAACTGTTTTACTTACCCCAAAGTGTCCTGATATTAGAGAAGTGTGTGCTTCCCTAATTATCTTTACTCTCTCGGTTTGTGGAATACAGAGTTTCCCACAATGGTATAAGACTCGGTCCTTCATATGATAGTCAATTTCTTCTACTCTTTTGCCTTGACTCAAAGTTGCATATACATATTTAAAGTCCATATCGTGAGCATATTGTTCTATGTAGCTTTCATGTAGCACAAAATTATGCTTAAGTACGGTAGATGCATTTATAATGGGTCTAGATAACATGTCTGCAACCTTGTTATGTACGCCCTTTTTATATCTGATGACTAAATGAAATTGTTGTAGAAACCCCATCCATCTGTAATGTCTTGATTGCTGCAACTTAGTTTGGGAGTGTAAATATTGAAGTGGCTGATGATCAGTATGTATTACTGTCTCTTTTCCCATTAAGTAATGTTTCCACTTTTTCACACTCTGAACTAATGCATACAATTCTTTATCATATGTAGGATAGTTAACTACTACAGGATTAAAAGTCTCAGAATGATAACATATGGGTTTACCGTGCTGTGTCAACACTGCTCCCATGGCATAGTCACTGGCATTAGTTTGGATCTCAAATGGTCTTTGTAAATCTGGCAGTGCTAGTACAGGTGTTGTACTAATTCTCTCTTTCAAGGTGTCGAAGGCTTTATGATGTTTGCCTCCCCACTGAAACACCTTATTCAATCCTGTTAAAGCATGTAAGGGCACTGCAATCGAGGAGAAGTTAGAAATGAACTTCCTCCAATATTGTGCTGCTCCTAAGAAGCTTCTCACTTCTGTAGCAGACCTGGGTTTAGGCCAGTTCACAATGACTGCCACTTTAGAGGGATCTATTTTTAATTCACCTCCCCCTACTATATGACCCAAGTAGTTTAGACATGTTTTGCCAAATTCACATTTTGAGAGTTTAACATAAAGTTTTTCTCTTTGCAAAACATCTAATGTCTGCTTAACATGCTTTAAATGTTATTCCCATGTTTTAATAAAAATCAGAATGTCATCCAGATACACAATAACAAAATCATCAAGAAAAGGTTTGAGTACATCATTCATTAATCTCATGAAAGTAGCGGGAGCATTAGTTAAGCCAAAAGGCATAACTAGCCATTCATACAATCCCTGCTTTGTCTTGAAAGTAGTTTTCCATGCATCTTGCTCTACAACTCTGACCTGATGGTATCCACTGTGCAAATCCAGCTTGGTGAAATAAACGGATTCCTTCAATTGATCTAAAAGATCATCTATGCGAGGAAGGGGATAATGATTTTTTATTGTTATCTTATTCAGTGCTTGGTAATCAATGCACATTCTCCAAGAGCCATCTTTCTTTCTCACCAAAACGATTGGTGACCCACATGGTGATGTGCTAGGCCTGATAAAGCCCTTCTCGAGCAACTCCTACACCTGCTTCTTGATTTCAGCATTCTCTATAGCAGACAACCTGTACATCCCAATGTTAGGCAAAGGAACATCTTGCTGCAAAAAATATCATGTACTATTCCATTTTTGGGTGGCAGACCTTTAGGTTCTTGAAACAAGACATCATACTCTGAAACAACCTTTTCTATATCAGCTTGTTGTTCAGCATTACAGCCGTCAAATACATTGGTTTTATCAGGTTTCTTTTCCTTTACAACCATCAGTAAGAATTGTTTACATGAATTTATCATTCTTTTCATCTGTCCTGAGTTTATGAGAGTATAATTATTCTTGAGCTTATGAGATATTACAAAGTAATCGATTCCATTTTTAACAAGTAGACACTTGTTCTCAGCTCTATATAAAATAGCCTTTCTATCATACAAGTGAGGACTTCCTAAAACAATCCCACATATATCCAAAGGAATTATGTCTAACTCAACCTCATCTACAAATGCTGACCTAAAAGAAAACTTGAGTTTGCACTGTCTAGTCACTTGTAGTTGTGCTTTATTATTCAACCATCCTAATGGGTATGGTTTCTTGTGAGGTGTAGTTGCTAATCCCAATTTCTTTACAATTGCTTCAGAAATCAAATTTACTTGTGAGCCACTATCAAACAAAGTATCAATCTTTTGATTTTTGGAAATAACTCGAATATGGAAAAGCTCATGCCTTTTTCTCTCATTTTCTTCATCAATAACAGATTGAGCAGAATTACTAGTAGATGCTTCAGAATTCTTACCTTTTATACATGTGGTTGCTATAGTAGTTTCATCTCCTGAGTCTAACCCCAAATCTTTCTGAATAGCTGCAACTGTCTTCTTCTTCTTGCCCTCGGACTTCTTAGGTCTCAGCTCTGGATGCAGAATCCAACAATGATCATCATCATGCCCCTCCTTTTTACAGTGAGTGCATGAAGCTTTGGCTTTCTGTGCAGTGTTAGCCTTCCTTTCTTTCCACTTCTGCTTTTCTTTCTCCTTGCTCTTGCTTACAGTGGGTTGGGATGGTCCCCCAACTTCTGGATTTCCATTCTTTCCTCTAGCTTCTAAATGAGTAGCTTGTATAGATACCTCATCTATACTAGTGGGATTAAACATGAGGATGGTATGCCTCATGTAGCTGTGTAGACCACCAATGTACTTCAAAAGAGTCTCTGGTGAGTCTAATGAGATACCCGATATCAATGCTCTCTTTTTGAACTCTTAAGTATACCCTTGCACACTTTACCTTTCAACTGTCGAAGAGTTTGCCAACTCATCATGGCTTGTTGCATGTAGGCCAATGGATAGAACTGCTTTTTGATTGCAGAAACAAAGTCACTCCAGACAAAGATGGTGTTACCATGTCTTTTCATATCAGCTAGGGTTCTGCCTTCCCACCAAACCAAGGCAGTGCCTCCTAGGCGTAGGCTTGCCAGCTGAATCTTACTCTTGTCTGAGTTTATGTTCTGTACCCTGCAATACACATCAATTTGTCTAATCCAATTGTCCAACTTTTCAGCATTTAGCTCTCCATCATATATAGGCAAATAAAATTTAACATCTAACTTAATCAAAGATGGTTTCTTATTATGCACAGGGCTATTAGGAGGTGTGAGAAAGCTTTCCTCTTTCCCCTTTCCTTTGGAATGGTCATGGCAGTGAGACTCATCTTCTTCTTTATCTTGTTTAGAACTTGATGAATCTTCAACCTTTTGCTTTCTAAAGTCTCTGTACATTTCTTCAACCATAGACTTTATAGCTAGGAAACTCTCTATGAATTGAGGGTCTGGCCCAATAGAACCTTCCTCTGACATTGTCTTCCGAGAATAGACTCTCCCAATTTCAGGATTAGTTTCCACCAACTCTCCTTCTCCTAATTTGAGCTTTGATCTTGTGAGCATTCACAGCTAAACCAACACAAGCTTGTCTAACCTTACAACCTTTATGCTCTGATACCACTTGATCTGATATTCACCCTATGAGCGACATCAGCTAAAGATTTATTAAACTAAGGTATTACAGACTCATGTGCTGGTGTGTGTGTTCTGTGTTATTGTAGCAACGGATCGATCAGATTGCCAATACACAGACAATAAAATGGAAAGACAGCAGAGAAATACTGTAAGCATACATAAAGACACAAACAATTTTAATAAGGAGTTCACCCTATTCTCCAGGGCTACATCTTCGGTCCAGCTTTCAGTGGTGGCATTATTTTATTGTGCCTTTAAGCAAAGAAATTACAATACAGGGACTCAATGTGAGTTCTCCTGAAGCAGGTTTTGCTTGGCAGGGTGGTTCTTGGATTCCCCAAGCCACTTGAGTACACAGACTTATTCTTCCTACCAGCTCTCTGACCTTCTGGTCTACAGGGAAGAGCCTAATGTGGTGCTCAGCCCGGACAGATTCCTCTATGGGAAGGCTTGAATCTTCAAGCTCTCTGGTGCTCGATGCCGCCTCTGGTTAGCTTGGCCCTCTGTCTCTTCTGCTTTGCTTTACTGTTCTCTGTGTTCAGTCCTCCTCTCTGGGTTCACTGTTCCACTTCTTCATCTCTCTCAACTTTTTGTTGTCTTACTTCCCTTCTCAACTGACTGTCTTCTTCCTCTGTTCATGGATTTAACCATTTGACCCCTATGCCTGTTCGATTCCTCTTCTGCCTCTGTCTCTTCACCTTCTGCAGCTGCGCTTGGAGTTCCCTGTTTGGCGTCATCGTCAGCGCTCAGGGAGTGGCCACTTGTCCTCCTCTAAACGATGCCAGCATACTTCGTCGATTCATTTTTTCAGTTACGTCGTGGATGCGTTCTTCCTCCACCGTGGCGGTCAAACGGATTCCAAATCCCTTCTAAAACACAGCTTAATTCTCTGTCGGTTTCGCTTCCTCCATCGAGCGCGATCTCAGCCATCCGATCTGGGCCCTCCAGATCCAACGCCATACGCATGTTTCACGCGGTTGACTTGCTCGACCGATAGCGCGCTATCAATGATGGTTTTCTTTCACCTCCGCCTGCCACACATCGATCAGTGTATGGAATCACTCCGCTTTTGTCCAAAACCTCTTACCATTTAAGGGCGCCCCGATCAAAACCGCCGATTTCCAGAGTGCGGGTCACGCCGTTTGTACGTTTAGCACTTTCACCTTTTCAGCCCACGGTTCTCTGGCTCCCGATGCGATCGAGTGCTCGGGCTTCCCCATTTCAGCCCTGTTCACCCAGTGATGCGTGATCAGCTCTAATCGTGCATCAAAAATCACCTCTTTTTCCCATTCTGGGGCTCCCAGGGGCTACTTTGGCCTCTCGCGCGGTCTCCATGGGCCTCAGTCAGCGCACTTTGACCGAGGTCCTCGTTGTTCCACATTGGCTGCCATGGCCACTAGTTCAGGGTGTCTTTGATCGTTGTTCTGGAATTCTTTAGAGATTTGTTTGACCTGATACAGTCATGGTTCTTTGACAGTCTTATATGGATCCAATTCGGATCACTTGGCTATGATCTGTCACTAACATGGAGGATTGCCTGGATTGGCAGTGGATTACCTAGACTTGCCATTCCATGGATAGCCATGGTGATTATGGGTTTAATTTCAGTGCTTGTTTTGGTTGGTTATCATGTTTCCTCTAGCTTGGGTTGAGTTATTAGTTCATGGAAGCCTTGGTTAGACAAACACTCTGGAAGCCTTGTAACGACTTGGGTTAAGTTACTAGTCTTGGAAGCCCTGGTGGGACAAACGCTCTGGAAGCCCTCTAACAACTTGGGTTGAGTTACTAGTCCTTAAAGCCTTGATTGGACAAATGCACTGGAAGCCCTTGGTGGATTGAGTTACTAGTCCTGGAAGCCCTGGTTGGAAAAACACTCTAGAAGCCCTATAACAGCTTGGGTTGAGTTGCTAGTCTTGGAAGCCTTAGTTGGACAAACGCTCTGGAGCCCGGTAGTAGTTGTGGATTGAGTTACTAGTCTTAGGAGCCAGGTTGGAACAAACACTCTGGAACCCTGGAATGTTGGGATAAAGACCGATCTGATGATGGTTTGTGATGTTCGACCATGAGGTGCAATCACTATTTGATGGGTTGAGGTGGATGGCCTCTAGAAGCCCTGGATGGTTTTGGAATGATGTGTTCTATTGGATCCCACATTCATGCTTGAAATATGACACGAGGGTGAATGGCTAAAGAGAGATTTGGCTCAGCCATTCTACGGTCGGGTGGAACGTGGAAGTCCCATCCCGAGTTTGGATTCTACATCATTAATGAAAGGTTATTTATCCTTGTATCTCTATGAGCATTATGATGGATTATTTGTGGTTTATATGGTTGTGATTTCATTGGAATTTATGTCCCTATTATGTTGTTTATTTACATGTTTTATGACAGTAGCCATGATTGTCTCTCATCATGTTCTTACTTGTTATTGAATGATCAATGTATCAATGACCTAATGGATGAAATGAAAGCTAATGTGATAAGGAGACAATGCTTCATAGTGAATCTCAGATAAGTATGAGACCCCTATGCTCAAATATGTTATTTACACCTACAGGTTGCATGTTTACTAAGTGTTTGACAAAATGCTTGACATGGCTAGTAAGGGTTCAGTCAAGGTCTTGAAAAGGCATTTTCTTTAGTACTATCATTTCCACGTTGTTTTGCTAATTTGAAGAGATGAATCAATTCTAGGCAGTGAGCTAGGCTTTGGGCTTGAAAACGTGGCTCAAATCTCGGAGTCTCTTGCATAACACTGAAAAATTGGGTCTCTGGTCGCTGGTAAGCAAGCCTATGAGAGCAAGTATAGGGTTATAGTCGCATGCATGCCTTGTCATGGGAGCGACTTCAGGTTTAATTCATCTAAATGCTAGGTTAACTTCAGGGTTGGGCACCTGGAGTGGTGGATTAGCTCTTGGGGGTCCTGAAGCACCTGAGGGAGGTATGTGTGTTGTGTTTCCGTCGATTCCATTTCCTTAAGGTTACCTAGGAGGTTGAATCATATCATAGTAGCCTCTCGTCGCATGTTTACCCCGGCTAGCTAGTTACTTGGGTAGATTTGGGAGAAGGGTGTTACACTGATATTGAAGTTTATAGCGATGAGTAGATGTTGGGGTTATAGTTTTCTTGAAAATCTAGACAAAAAATATGATCTAGTGGATTTGTATCTTGAAAAGAATCCAAATTAACAAGAAAGTCATGTACCCTACTCTATTCAATGTATTCTTTGAATTATGCAATCTCGTTAATAGAAGAGATTGATTGAACATTATTTTCATCGCTACAAGTGTTATCAAGCAATGGTGTGATGTCCCCATTTTCATTCTTCTTCATAGTACTGCTAGGGTGGATTTCCAGGGAAGACGATGGCCAGGTCATTGGAGCAGGTTTATGTCATCAGGGGTTTCAATGGAGTTTTGAGGAGTTTTCATGGGGTCTGATGGCATTCGCTTGGCATATTCATCATTATGAGTAGTTCCACACATCTTGTTTTTGGTTACATGACTTTCTGATAATTCTCGTAAAACAAGGTTATTATCGGCATAACTTAATTAATTATGCCCGAGGTGGCATTCTGGGGAGATTAATTGAAAGAACACCTCAGCATAATAGCTCGTTGGAACTAGAACAAGAAGATCTATAGGATGGGATGCTGAGAAGTGACTTCTAGTGGCCGAAGAAAGTATGGTGGGAGATTTTCCATTTTCCTTAGTTAAAAATGACTTTAATTAGTCATTTAATTAAGGAAAAATAACTAATTGGAGAAAAAGGGCCAAAAGTGACTTAAGTGAAATAAAATAAAATTAAAGGTCACTTAAGATAGAGTCAAAGGAGGAGCTTCTAGAATAATAATAAAAATAATAAAATAAGATGCTTCTAGAGGCTTGGAGATCTATCCATCATATCTATAAAAGGGGAGGATGAGATCATTTAGGGACATCTTGGATCTAATATTGTTTCTTGTATTAGAGGTTGAGAACCTGGTTCTCTACTCCACTAGTAGCCTTAGGACGGAAACCCTCGGGTGATTCAGTAAGAGTGAGCGAGCACCCATCTCTTCCCTCAGTGAATCCACTCAAGATCAATTTATTGGTTTTCAGTTTGTTTGGGAGGTCGATTGCGGCATTATTTTATATCTGTTTAAGGCCAATTTATCTCAGCTATATGGGTGTATAGGCATGTAAACCCCAATTTATCTAATATAATAAAGATGAGATTGTTCCTATTCATTGTGTTATGGAATTGTAGTACTTTTTTTGTTTAATTTTACATGGAAATCTTTTGTTTATGAATGAGATTTTTATCTGGAATTTTTGAGTTAAAAATTTGAGCTTGTTCCAAATTTATCTCATTTGGGACATTACAGTGGTATCAGAGCCTTATTCTTGGCTCAGCCTGTGGGTCTTTTAGCTACAACTATTATGGCTTTGGGGTTTCAAGATTTTTTTTTATAGTGATTCCTCATAATGCCGAAAAGAAATGTATCTGTTGTAGGTGTTGGGGTTTTGATTTATTCCCCAAGGAGACTGAGTTTTCTCCAGATCTCAGAGAGACAAATACCACTATCCAATGATCGAGTTGTTTGTCTTTTGTTGGCGATCAAGCAACAACGACTGATCTCGAGAATCTAAGAAACTGAATCAATCAAAGGACCGAGATCTTTGAGAGAACTGAGTATCATTTGATTGCAGGCAATACATTGGTCATATCTTGAGAGGCAACATCGAATGTGAATCTTGAGTCATACACGTTGTCTGTGTGTGAGTCAAATCCAGGTGGCAGGGAAAAACTTTGTGGCAACATGTGCTACAGATCTTGGTGAAAGCCTGATGGATGATTGGCTAAGGGTGTCATATGCAAGCTACCTCAATCACCTGCTAAGTATATCTGTGTGGATTCCAGTTGAGAGACCACTTGTTTCATGGTTGTGAAATGCTCAGTGGGGACCGTACTTGTGGTGTAAAGGTGATTATGTGGCTCTTAAGGACAAAACGTGGTTCACGGTCACCAAACGAGTTTAATAGGAACATGCATATCATGGCATTTAGATTATGCTAGACAAGTCGATTATATTGGGGACGAACGTTTTATGAGGTTGTGGCATATTGTTGTGTGATTGTGAAAATAATTCGAAGATGCTATATTAAAATCATTGAGCCGTCCAAGATTATTGAAGGGGCCCAACTTTATAATTCTGTCAAACCATAATCTTAGTGGAGAAATATTTTAGGTTTATTAAGTTTGCATGAGTTTGTGCAACACTATGTTAATTTGCAACGTTCTCCACAGAGACGGGTTAATAAGTAGAGAGGGAGTCGACATTTCAAAAATCAAGTCAAATTCTTCATTAACAATAGTTGAACTCATTGTTATTTCCTGAGGGTTGAGAGCCTCCCTTTTCCATAGTCTGAGAGCATTTCTCGATTTGGGAAACAGGCGTCATTCTCTAAACAGGAATTCAACTAAGAGAAATTATGCGTAGGGTCACAGGTGGAATACATGGGTCCACTATCAAGAACCAAGCCGCCATCGCAAAGGCGATCGTGATCGGGCCAAACCGGTCCATTCAAAATTAGTATTGCCACGTCAAGTTGTTTCCCTTTATCCATGCCAGATCTGATCGTGTTAGATGCATGTGATTAGAATATATTAGTTTGTGAAGGTGGATGAGACCGATTTTCAATTTCTTATGGAAAACGAATGCGTTGTGCCTCACGTCCGCAGGTGGGGGCCGCACTTTAATCTGAGATAGCACAAAGAATTGCAGGTCCGAGTCAATCAAACGTCCAGGTCCAAGTTTCCATTTGGAGTCAGAATAGTTTTTGGATGTTCATCAAAGGTAGAATATCTATATTTATGTGTCGTGGCATTCTCCAAGGATGCATCACCAAAATTTACCATTCATGCCGACATTTATATTGACCAACAAAAGGAGTTCGACCATTGGTTCACTTGCTGAGCAGGTGTTAGTGTGGAGACAGAACTTGTGAAGCGTCCAAAACTCCTAAAGAATTTGAAGTCAAGGTCACGATGTATATTAATGGCCATGAGCACCTTTATGACCTAAGCGTGGAACCTCTCAATGGTGACGTTGGATGATAGAGGCAGAGAATGTGGAGCATCTCTGAAGTACATGGTATCATCATTGTTGTTGGTGTTGAATGGATCATTCCCACAGTACAAGTGAAGAATACGACCAACAGAGGGAAGAGTCATAATAACCGGAGATCTCAACTTGAAAGAGACAAGCCTTCACATCTAAATTCATCAAATCTACCAGGCTACCTATTTATTACTACAATTGTCTTATATTATCTTGAGTCATGGTTTGTAAATTAGGAGAGTGAATGTATCATTTTTCTTTTATGTTGAAAGCTTGTCTAGTGTATGCTACTAGCATAATTTGTAGTTTTAGGGGCTAGTGTTGAATGAGGAGTTGTATGTGTCAGAATAGGAGCATTGCTGCTATCAAATGATTTGAAGTTTTGTTGGTCATTTTACTGTGATGATGTCAGTAAAATTCTTGTATGTGATTTCTTGATTTATGTCATTGAACAAAGAAAACATGGATGAAACCTTCATGAACTCCCATAATAAACTAGCAACAACCAACAACAGACCTTTTTCAAAGGGTTACATGCTATTATGTGGCAAGTGCAACCAAAATTTTTGCAGGAAATAGAACACAAAATATTTGCACTTGGGACAAATTTGAAACATATGAAGGTCACATGGAAAGTCCTTTTCAAACTGGATGAACTAGATGCACTCATTTCCGAAGTGAACCGGTTAGGAGGGAAGAAACTCATTTGGGCTCTAAGACCAGCTATGCTTGCTCTCATACAACCCAAGTTCTTGGAGGAACCTTGTGAAGGGGTTAGACTTCCAATTGTATTTTGTCTCAGTAACATCATGAGACTAATCACCCGTATAGCTCCTTACAATGATGATGTTATGAGGAGAGTTTTCAAGCTGATAGTAGAGACTTTTCATGACTTCGACAACAGTGCATGTTCTACCTTTGCAAAGAAGCTTGATATTCTAGGAGGCAGGGCCATGACTAGGACTTATGAGATCTTGTTTGATCTAGAGTGCGACAATTTGATCCTATAGATCTTCCAATGTTTTTTCAGCATTAGGAAACATCATCTTGACATAATCATAGCACACATGCAGTCCATATTGTCCTCATGTATGAGAGGTCATGATGCCATTTGTAGGGAGTTGCAGTCTCGATTTTTGTCTATTTGGAGGAGAGAGAAGTTGGTTTCCCCTGCTACTTATGAGTTAGCCGAGAGGCTGGTTGAGCATAACATTGGGTTGTTCACGAGGTAGTTGACCAGGGAGGAGCAACTCAAGATTGCAGGATCATGCAGCAAGAATGAGATGAGGAAGGGACTTTGCTTCATCTGCAAAGGACCTTGGAGACCTGACCACTCATGCTTGAGTGACACTAAGGGGATGACAGTGGTAGAGTAGGGGGATATTCTTTATGCCTATCAAGATGAGGACTCTTTGTTGGACGAGTCCATGGGTTCACACGATGATACCTTAGAGGAGCATGAGCAGTCATATGGAGTTGATGACAGTAACCCATATATGCACCCATGTGTGGTAGAGGAGTACGAGGAGCAGTTGCTTGTTCCCATGTGGGAAAGAGATCAGGGAGCAGATGAACGACTGACGATTCATCATAGAGAGCAAATATAGGAGCATGAGTCATGGCAAATCATTGACATCAAACCAGATTCATATGATGAGTAGTCTATGGGTCCTAGGAGAGACATTCAGGATACTGTGTCACCAGTGATGAGTCATTGTGAGCAGCATATGATGGAGCATGAGTCAGCTGAGGAGGATGAGGTGCACAGTATGCGTGATGAGCCTTTTTGAGAGAGACAGTTAGAGGTTCATATTGAACCTGTGATGATGGAGGATGAGCAGCCACCCTTGGGGGAAATCGTTGATGAGGAGCAAATAGATGTACAAACAGCTAGCAAGGTGTTGATGTTCATTGACACTTGTCCTCAAGAGATGTTGGAGTATGACAGGACAATTTGGCAGGAGATTGGTGGATTGGAAGAGCATGGAGTTTCCTACAAGGCAAGGGAGATGGCAGTGCATCCATCTTTGGTTCTACCCATTGATGAGGTGCAAACATGTGTAGTGGCAGCTAGCCGAGCTGCAACATTTTCAGGCAGAAACCCTCTCTAGGAGTACATAAACAGGGCTTGTAGTACAATTTGGCTACTTGTACCCATTACAAGGAGAGAGGCAAGAATTTCTCAATGGATATTGATGACCAACCAGATAGGGCAGCATGAGTTGGTCATGGACCAACATCAACATAGTAGACTTGTTCCTTACACAGGATTCCATGACTTAGATTGGCGGGAGATCATGAGTTAGTATCCTATTGATGGAGTATCATTCTTAGTTGGGAGAAGTGTACTGCAGGAGCCCTTAGAGGTGGGGGATATTACATGCTCCAGTCGGCAATAAAATGTGGGTTGGCCACTCATCAGTATCTCAACGTAGCATCAGTATGGTGAGACTGACCTTGGGGTATGCTAAGGATGGGATTAGAGAGAGGTGATGAGCTGGTATACAGTTAGTAGGGTAGCATTCACAACCAAAGCTACAGTACAACAGGAGCCATGTAGCATTAACGCTCCTTCTGGGTGGCATTGGGATCCAGGTGGATCTACTAGTAGAAGGTTGAGTCAAAGATGGACATGGGATCTAGGTATTGGGGGATCCAGTCATGTTTCAATATCTTAGAGGCGTGACATGGACCAGTGGTTCGTGTGGGATTTGTGCATTAGGTCTCATTTGCGTTGGGCCACTAGATTGGTCCACAAATTTAGATTGCTTGAGGGAAAGAAATCTTGGGGCGGGAGGAACGTAATGTCCCCATTTTTATTCTTCTTCATAGTACCGCCAGGGTGGATTTCCAGGGCAGAGGATGGCTAGGTCAATGGAGCAGGTTTATGTCATCAGGGGTTCTGATGGAGTTTTTAGGATCTTTCATGGGGTCTGATGGCATTTGCTTGGCATAGTCATCATTATGAGCATTTCTGCACATCTTGTTTTTGGTTCCATGACTTTCTAATAATTATAGTAAAACGGGGTTATTATCGCCTAATTGAATTAATTATGCCAGAGATGGCATTTTGGGGAGATTAATTGACAGAACACCTCAGGATAATAGCTCATTAGAACCGGAATGAGAAGATATGTAGGATGGGATGTTGAGAAGTGACTTCCAGTGGCCAAAGAAAGTATGGTGGGTGATTTTCATTTTCCTTAGTTAAAAATGTCCTTAATTATCATTTAATTAAAGGAAAAATAATTAATTGGAGAAAAAGGGCCAAAAGTGACTTAAGTGAAATAAAATAAAATTAAAGGTCACTTAAGATAAATTCAATGGAAGAGCTTCTAGAATAATAATAAAATAAGATGCTTCTAGAGGCTTGGAGATTTATCGATCATATCTATAAAAGGGGAGGAGGAGATCATTTGGCGACATCTTGGATCTAATATTGTTTCTTGTATGAGAGGTTGATAACCCGGTTCTCTACTCCAACAATATCCCCATGACGGAAACCCTTGGGTGATTCAATGAGAGTGGGCTAGCAATCATCTCTTCCCTTGGTGAATCCATTCAGGATTCACAGGTTGTAGTTTATTGGTTTTCAGTTTGTTTGGGAGGTCAATTGCAACATTATTGTATATCTGTTTGAGACCAGTTTATCTCAGCTATATGGGTGTATGTGCATGTAAACCCCAGTTTATCAAATATAATAAAGATGAGGTTGTTCTTGTTTATTGTGTTATGGGATTACAATACTTTTTCTGTTTAATTTTACATGGAAATCTTTTGTTTACGAATGAAATTTTTATCTGGAATTTTTTTGAGTTAAAAATTTGAGCTTGTTCCAAATTTATCTCATTTGGGACATTACAGATGGAGTTTCCTCCAATTCTTGAAAAGATTTGGTATGGGGGGTATAAGGTCACATTCTTTATAGATTCCCCAAGCTAAATGAGCATAATGTAGGAGCGACAACTAATGTAGGCATCAAGAGTGGCCAACCACGGTTATCCAAAGATCAAGGGATGCCATCCCAAATGAATTTTAGGTTGTAAAATGATAAAATATCTGGGATACTCCCGGGAATCTAGAGATACAATTATTCGTTTAACACACCCTCGGGCTATATTTTAGATCTATCAACTAATTTTAAGACTATGGGTGTGGGACAAAGATTGGACAATTGTAATTCTTTCATGATCTGTCTCACCATGACATTAATTTCAACTCCCGGATCTATCAAGACATTAGGAACAAGGGTATTATTGATGTGAACAAAGACAATTGGATTGTGAGGATCCATATACTTTTCCATAATAGTTATTCCTAACATTAAATTAGTTGTCCTCCCAACAAACTGGATAGTTTTTGGCTCAATTTTCTTCCTCTATGGTTTCTTGAGCCAAAGCCCCCTGATAGTTTTGGTGTAGATAGGAATATCTCTAATGGCTTGCAACACGGGGACTTTGATACAAACATTTCTCAACTCAGAAACTAGGTAGAATTCGGGGTGCTTGGTAGTCTTTTCAAAATTCAACCTTTCCAGGTAGGGTGTCCTATTGGATGATGGAAAAGACTCTAAATTTGGATAAATTTATTCATTTGATGAATCAATTGTTTTATTAGGAATTTCCTCCCTTATTTATTTATTAGTGATAATAGGTGATTATTTGTTCTTATTGAGGGCCTTTCCTAACCCTAGTTAGGTGTCTTGCAACCCAACTGAAGTGATAAAATATGTCGAGAAGGGAGACAATTCAACATTAAGACCTATTGATTTTTCTTGTTATTGGGGTTAGCGATCGGTTGGGCAGGCAGTTGTGTAGGTCATGGAGGTTGGGCAGGCAATTATGTAGGTCATGGAGTTTATGCATGAGGTGGTTGTGGCATTGTTAATTAAGGTTGTTGATCTTGATAATAAGGAGGATATGGCTATGAAAAAGGTGAAAATTATTGTTGTTGTGGTCGTGGAGGATAGGAAAAAGTAGGCATATTTTTGTAAGGAGGCCCTCACCATCCTTGTTGCCATGGAGAATTTTGAACTTATTGTGTAACATATGTTTGCTAAGGCATAAGAGGGCTCATATATTGATATACATGCCAATGTCTAGAAAAATTTTAGAAGACTGAGGCATATGTTAAGAAGTTATACCTAAAGGTCTATTTTTCCACAGTTTCTTAGGTACCAATGAATTTAATTGAGTTGCTGCTTGGTTTTCTCCTTGATAGATTTCTTTAAGTCCTGGCAGATATGGGCAGATTTTTGTTGCATGTTCACCTACACAAATGACACATATATCAATAACATCTAATGGGAATTCCAGCAAAGAGTATTTCTTCCTGCATTTAGGACAAAAATGGAAAGTGTTTCTCTTTCCTCTTCTTGCTTTTTCTTAAATTGTAATGTATATAATTGTAGATTAAGATTTTCAAGTAAATCAATTTTAAAATTTTATAACAAGTGTCATAACTCATGCTTGGTCATGCCACTCATTGCAGATTTGGTGTTTTTAGGGAGAATATCTATAATTCATCTACCAAATCTTGCTTGGTTGCAAGAATACTTCCTACACGGGTCACAAATTTTTATCAAAAGGTGATTGTGAAACATCTCTAGAACCCATCAAAGTTTAGTACATATATAGATTCATCTAAAACACCTCATAAGAAAATAATCCTAATGGTGTTTGGATCAAGTTTGTGTTGTTTATATTGTTTGAAATTATACAAGAACAAATTAAGATAATCTTCAAGACTCTCATCCTCTCTGTGTAATTTAATGTCCTCCCTCAAATCCCTAGTTTTGTAATAATATTGATACTTTTGAAGAAAAGTCCTATGCATGCCATCCAAAATTGTAATAATGTTCCCCTCTAGTCCCATGAAACAACCCAAGGCTACATCCTTGAGACCCTTGGGGAACACTTTAAGTTTTTGGGCATTTGTAGAATAGTCATAACTCCTACATAAAATATCAAACTCAAATAGAAAAGTGTTAGGATCTTCATTACTCTTACCATAAAAGTGTGACAGTATCAAAGGGGGGATATTATTCATTTGGACCACTACATTGGGATCCATGATATAGAATCTGAAGGTTATATCTTCCTCTACCTTCAGTTCATGTACAAATACCTCTCCTTCTCCTTTTACCATATTTTCACCTCCAAACAAGGTAAACTCGATATCTATGGGTAACTCAGACTCTAGATCAAGATGATGACCAACTTATGAGTCTATCTTAGTTTTTTATCCCCCCAACTAGAGTGTCTTTCCCTATGGAATCTATCTCTACATTCACTTGAGTGTTTGAGCTACTTGCTATAGTTTTGTCTTCCCTCTCCTTCTTAGAAGATTCACTGCCAAAGATTTAACAATAGAAGGGAAGTTTTGGAAGTACCTTGCCTACCTCTACCTTTACATTTTACACCTACCTCTACTCATACATCCTAGAAAAAAAAACTCAAATCAACAATCATAAATCAAACCACACTCATGAGCTATAGATTTTATTGTGATCCTGTCATTGACAAGTTATCTGTTCCCACCATTTGCTAAAAAATATCACTTGCAAAAAAAAAAAAACATGTGCTTGCTAGCACAACAAGGGCTTGTGGGGCTCATAAAAGTGGTCACATAGGTTCTTACCTCCCATCTTACCTCCCCACTCATCCGAGTCTTAAATGTTGGGGAATCCAATAAATAAAATTAGATCACCAATGTTCTTATCTCTTGAGTGCCTCCTTATCAACGTCGTCAAAATGTTAGGTGAATATATTGGTAGCAAATTCACAACATAAAATGTCAATCTGAGAGTGTAAGATTAGAGGTGTTACACAATATGTGTAGAGGTATGGACACTGATAATCTTTTCTATTCAATTACAACAATGAGGTTTCTATCTGGTATCAGAAATTTATTCTCTAGGCAACAAACTTAGAAGGCTAACTCCTATAAGATCAATCAACATCATACATGGTACTTCTAGGTCCTGCCTTTACTAGATCTAACTCATGTACTTAGCTACAATCATATTCAAATGGACACTCTAAAAATGTCTCAATCAACTAAATTCCTACTACAAGGCCTATTATGAGACACTGTTGTCTCAATGAATGTATATCATCAACCACATCTATGGGATCACCTACATTTAGGTTCCTCCAGTGAGAAAATTCTTTTTGATTTAGTTTCCGGAGAATCGACGGTAAGAACCGTTTTCTGCCAATGTTTCAAATCCCAACCGGGATCCATCATCAGGGCTTCTTGAATGCTTGATAGAAGAAACCATAATCTATGGGGATCATTGAGTTCATGTTGCAAAGGCCTTCTCTCAAGGGTTGTAGTATTTCACACTTAAAAAGAAGGTGTTCTTACAATGACGAAAGGTTGCAATGCTTCAGAGGATTCTTCAGTGTTCACTCCTACAAATACAAAGTAATCTAAAACAAGAGAATCAAGGCATCATAAACACTTAAAACCACCAACTATGTGCAATTTTACCAAAACCAATCTCAGAAAGAAAATCTTAAAACATAGTTGTGTAGCTTGATTAACAAAATCAAACCTACATTCATCAATGAAATATTGTTATGTGCATTGAGTCCTATTATGTGCATATCAGTTAATCAAGGTGCAAGACAAGGTAAGGATCACATATTAAATATGTTAACTTATTAAAGAAACCCATGTGTCATTTATGGAGTTATAATATTGAGTAACAAATCTATTTATATTACAAATCACATCATGAGCATGATCCAATAAACCATTCATTTGTTCTATTCAAAAAAAAGGTATTATTTTATGTTATATGCAGGGCTTTGAATGCTACGAATCACACATGTGTCATAAACCAAATGAAACCATTTATCTACTCACTCTATGTGTTTATTAAACGAATTGTTACTTGTTGTGCCAAATCTGGTTACAATGAAGGAAATACCTTTACCAAAATGCAAATACCAAAGATCAAATTTATAAATCAGATGTACACAATAGACAATCTGTCATACTAAATCAATCCACAGAGAGATAGCATTACTCTATGTTGTCCTCGATCCTCAACATTATCAATCAAACCTTAACTCACAAATCAGTTGCAAAGACCACATATCACATCGATTTATTATGTAACAAAACATGGCATGGGTCAATATATCAATGTGGTTACAATATATAGAATGTGATCACACAACCTAGATTCAAAGTCCAAAGGTCAAATAAAACCCATTTTCTTCAATCCACATAATTGCTACAGTGTAGAGCTATCACAACATTGAAACTCATGCATCAAGCATTATATAATTGATTTATTGATAAACACAAAGTGATTTAAAAGAATGAACCAAGGTATACTTACAAGTTGTAACAAAACACACCAAACTATATATTGTAAACACACTGATACCTAAGGAAACATGTTGGGTTGGGGGGCCATTGCCAACCAATAACGTTGACAATGAACAAGTTAAACTGAGATTAAATTATTGCACAGAACATGAATCCAAATATCAACAACAATTTTTCATTAGAAAAATACACAGATTACATGAGAGATATTTCAATAGCAACCCGAGCGGCCGTAGTATAGGGTTAGAAAATGACAACCTAGCTCTATTCCCACTGTTTGCTAGAAAAACCCAAATTTGAAGCTTTGCTTTTATACAAGACAATACACATAGTACATTGACATCTTCCATCACTTAAGGTCCTATTCTAAGTAAGATCTGAGGGAGTTCAATGATCTCAACATTGATATGGAATGCAGGTGCAACAATGTGCAAAACTAGGGTTGAGCGACCATGTTCTTGATGAGGAGATGTGAACAAAAACACACTAATCTTGACCACATCTCACTAGGTTTGATTGGATGAAGTGGCAAGGTAGCTACATACCCTAAGTGAACTGATAGTCCAATCCGATAGGTGGGAAAGGATCTCAAAGTTAGGCCCATTAGAACCTGTGTGTGCAACCAAATGTAGAAAGCGCACTTGCATTTCCAACATGGATCTCAGTTTTAGGAGTCCTAAAGGAGGTGTAAGACATGCTTCAAACCCTAATTAGCAGCCTCATAATGATTAAGTTATCTTAATCCATTCAAATACCATAGATAATCAACAATAAACCAAAGATTTACCTTAAGATCCCTAATTAACATGATTCCTTGTATTATGCATAAAATAGGGTGATAAGGGGATGAAAGTGAGGGTTTAAAAAGGTCAAAAATGGGAAACTGAAAAAAAAAATATGCTGTCAATTGCAAGCCTCAACAAATTTGATTTCAAGAAATAAAACTACATTTTGTAGATGCTTGTGGTCAAGCATGTCACCTAAACCCCTACTGGATTCCAAGAAGTTCAAATAAAAAAAAAGAGGGCCAATACATTAGTTTATACATCGTCTTTCACTTAGATTTTTCATATATGGGCTCATTTTTTTTCAAATAAACATGAATTTTCTATTGTAAATTCCAATAATATACTTATAAAAAACTTTATAAGGTTTTGTTCCTCACAAAAAAAGTAACAACCACTTTAGATACACACATACAAAATACATGAAATTGGTTTATATCTTTGAGACCTATAAACTAATGTTTCTCATCTAAAAATTTTTAAATGTCACGCTTCCCTTATTAAAACATTAAATAAAAATTTGAAATAAGGATTCAACCATTCCAACCTATCCAAAATCATGGAAGGATGGATGATAATTCCCATACATTACATCCTATCTTTCTTCCTTGATGAGCCATTGTCCATGTAGCATATTTAAATTTGACATGGAAAGATAATCAAATTTTGTGTTCCTCTCCCTATATACATGATCAAACCTCACAAAGTCCAAATGGGAGTAAATATATTTTACTTCGTCTAGAATAGGAAATAAATTTAATTGGAGCAATGTTGTTCCCTCTTTACCCATTTACAATATTGAGGGAATCACCATACTTGTAAACTATGTGATCCTTTTCATACTACCAACAACAAGAGTAATTTTAAGGCTGAGAATTTAGGATAGTTGTTTCTACCCAACCCTAGCTTAGTTCTAAATTTGAATCCATGAATTTGACTAAGATGTAGGATCCCTCTAGCTCCACGTGACTATAGGTTGCCTTGGGAAGCACCATAAAAAAACCCCATTGGCCTTCACTGTCCACCTGTTCAAATCTTATTTTCCTTGCTAGCTTATTCTTTTTTCTTACAAGAGAGATCTAAGGTCAATAAGTCCCTAAAATGAACACTAAAAATAAGGAATGTGTGTTCCAAGGGGGCAACTCAATTAGTGATCAAAGTGATATGAAGTCGTACAAACTAAGATATCCAAGGTTCAATCCCCTAGTCGTGACTTGGTCTACAAAGAGGAGGATAGGTCACAGACCCCCAATGGTATAGTGGTAGTGGCTAGAATCGAACTCGTGTCACGTAAATACAAGACTCACACAATTTTCGATTCCTATTGGTTACCAAAAAAAAAAGGGAACATACATATCTATAAATAGGTTGGAATTTTTAGGTAGACATACCCCCCAAGCAATTGTAATGTAGAGCTTTAAAGCTTCCCACTAAGGAGTTATTGCAACAATTTCTTAATCCCTCTTCCACAGTCCCGCCTACCCATACATCCCTCAAACACATGAGTCCTTATAACTCCTTCCAAACTTGTAATTAATTGAGCACTCCATGAATAAGTGCACATTTATATTATCATTGCATTTTCATAGGAGGCATCAACTAGGGCTTGCCCAATTTATTTTTTTCAAAAAACCCCAAGTTATGGATTTGTTATTTAAAATGCACCACTTGACAATTTTTTCCTTGGAGGGGCATTTGAACTTCTATAACCTACTCCACCACCAAATAGGCTCTCTCTCCCTTTCCTGGGAGCTTTAAAAAAAATAACCATCCTTGGGAGAGTAACACCAACATAGATGATAAATCCCACATAAGTTAATCTAAATTAGCATGTAATATAACATGACTAGATCTTAGGCAGTCTACAAAACTTCCCCATATCAAAAACTCCTCTCCTTTGAAACCCATCCTCTTTGCAAAAAAAGATCCTTGGCCCCATGGAAAAGTGTTATTAGATTAGTAATTTGAGAAAATATAAATTTTCCATTTGATCTTAGAACTATACCATTTGTTTAGGCAGCTTAAAATCTCGTGCGCACCCCACCCAAGTATTTTATCCAAGCCTTACTTGGGTCTAATCTGCAACTTTCTAGACCAAGCCCTCTTCTACTAGGGCAATGGATTAAACCACTACTTTCCATATCACTAAGCCATTATTAGTTTGCTTGTGAGGTCTCTTGATACAATCTTCCCATGAATCTGACTAATATTTTTTATGAATGGATTTACACCATAAAATTTACCCTTGTATGATGCTCCACACTCCCTTTTGCTACTAGGGCCTTTGAAAATATGAAAATATTTTTCCCAATGCTTTTGAGATAGCAATCTTGTCCCACCTTACACAAGAAATCCCCTTTTTATCTCTAGCCCAAGACTAGAGGAACCTGAAGCTTGATTTCAAAATCTATTCTAGCACCACCTTGGGGATCTAAGTGAGGGACAACCAATATACTAAGATTGCTTCCAATATATATTTTAAGGGAATCAATCTCCGTCCTCTTAATAATCATCTAAAATACTAGGAAGAGATTCTTCTTTCCACCTTAGCCATAAGCTAGATTTGATTAGGTTTTAGATCATTATTGGGTTTTGACTAGAATCCCAAGTACTTTGAATCTTCATCAAAATCCATCTTATTAAAAGGAAATATCCTTTCAAAGTATTGTTAGTCCTCTTTTAAAAATCCAACACAAACGCTAGTATATTTTCCATGGTTTACTTACAAACCAATTGCATAGTAATAACGATCTAAAAATTCTTTTAACTTATCCACATTCCTTCTTGGGACCTCACAAAATATAAGAATGTCATCTACTAATGATAAGTGAGTGAAGAAAAAAAATCCACCTAAGAAAACTCCTTTAAGGTAACCCAATCTCCTCGCATCCAAAATATCTATGTTAAGCACTTATGCAATTATCAAGTATAATACAGGGATAAGGGCCCCCCTTTCTTAGTCCTCTACCTACCCTAAGAAACTTTAGCTTGATCCATTGATTATAATTTATAAATACACTAGGGTGACACAACTCATAACCCAATGGATGAAATGAACACCAAACCCTAGGTGCGTTAGCATCAACCTAAGATATAACTAACTTACTTCATCATAAACTTTTGACAGATCAATATTTAATATACATGCCTTCATATTCTTAGTTTTAATCCTATGTATACCTTCTTGGGCTACCCCAATGGCTTCATGAATCTACCTTCCTATCAAAAACCAAAACTACTCCCCTAAAATGGATTTTGAGAGCAATTCTTTGATTCTTCTTGCAATTAACTTTGGCATACTTTTGTATATGCAATTGCACAGGGATATAAAGTCTAAGCTCCTCAAAGGAAGTGGGATTATCTTTTTTCAGGATCAAGGCTATAAAATATGAATTGAAGGTTGTTAAAAACTTCACTGAAACCCTAGACTCATCCATAACTCTAATCAAATATTTATTGATCACTTCATAAAAGCCTATAAATAATTCATCTAGCTAACCATCTAGCCCTTGAATTTTTTCCTTTTGGATGTTATAAAATACCACTTGAAGTTTCTCTTTAGATACTAACTTCATTAATTTATCATTTTCATCCTCACTAACTAACCTTGGGAAACACGTGAGATCCTTACCATTTGTACTATGGAAGCTCTCTCTTTAGCCCTAAAATGTTTTGGAAATGTTCAAAACCCACCCTATCCATGTCTTAAAATTTGTTTACTTCATTTCCTTCTAATCCTCAGATTCAACAAATAATGTTTTTATTTTTCCTCCCTCTTACATATTGATGAAAGAACTTTAAGTTCCCATCTCCTTTTTCTAGTTATATTGCTTAGATTTTCAACCTCCACATTGCTTCATTATCCATTAGTATCTTCCTTATTTATAATTAAGAGATATCACCTCTACTTTTGTCTCCTCATTTAAGAAACCCACCTCCTCTCCATCATATAAGGAGTCCCACTTCATCTCCAACTTTACTAAATCTTTTGCACCTATCGCTCTTTTAGCACTTGCCCAATCCATAATCATCTTATTAATGGGCCTGAGAATTGTCTCAAATTGTTTCACGGCTAACACTTGAACGATCCTATTGAAAGGCCTTCACATATTTTTACCTTATTGATATACTCATATTCTTGCAGTCATTCACTATTGAACTTGAAATAACTTAGTGTTCTTCTACCCATTTCTACTATTTCTAGCACAATGGGAAAATGGTCAAAATCTCCTCCTAAGTCCACCCATTGCTTCATTCTTAAAGAATCTTCTTGTAAACCTTCAATGAATAGAAACCTATCAAGATTTTTGTCAATTTTTTCATCACCTGGTCTTTTAATTCATCATATTGGTTTCACCTTTACACAATCTACATCAAGCAAACCTGGTTCTTCCAATTTATTAATTAAAAAATCTAATAAGACATCCACTTGAGCAGTTTGAACCAAGAATCATCCCTTCTAATATAAAAATTTATCACACCCAAAAATTAAATTCCACTTCATTATAAAACTCTTCTTAATAATTCCTCCAAAAAGGACACCCTGACATTAAGGGGTCTATACATATTAAACATGATCAACTCCCTTCACAACTCTAATGAGTACATTTCTAGCTCTAGACCTCATGTCATAGAACAAGAGATAGTACATCTAATAGTATCCAACTTCTAACTTGAAGAAATCCCCCATGATTTACCCTTAGCATCCACACAACAAAATGAGTAGCTTTCTAATGACCCCTCTAAGTCAGTTACAACCTTCTCTCCTTCACCCATCATTTATCGAAGAAACATATGTCCATTTTGAATTTTTGCACTACTATCTTTAGGGCCATTTTTTTCCAAGGATCGTGAAACTTATACAATGGAAAGAGATATAAATCATTTGGTAACCCCTCTTGAGGTATTCACTACTTTAAGCATCCCATTTAAAACCCTTCCTTTTAATTCAATGACATCTACTACCACCCTATATTATGTTTTGTGGTATGTGTTTTATTTCCCCTCCCTATCAATGTAGTTTCACCTCCTTCTACCATCCCTAAACTACAATGGATATCCCCTACCAATAATCTTAAACCTTTGGTCCAAGGTCTCAAGTTGTGTCGTAGACTTGGATCTTCTGAATCTGAAGATGGGCTAGAACTTACCTCAAGGGACACCCTTGCATCCACATACCTAGCTATCTATATTTGATCCATTATAAAGGGAGGAGAATACCTAAAGGAGAGGGATAAAGTCCTTCCTTGACTAGCCTTATTAACCCCACCTTCCATTCACCTCAAGAGAATAATAAATACCTTATCTTATGTCCAAATCCATACTCCCCACCTTGAAACTATTGACAAGCTTGTGTTGGTTTAGCTGTAACTTGGTGGTGAGCTTTGATCTAGTGAGCATTTACAGCTAAACCAACACAAGCTTGTCTAACCTTTACAGCCTAAAGCTTTGATACCACTTGATCTGAAAATCACCCTATGAGTGATCTCAGTTAAAGATTTATTAAATGAAGGTATTACATACTCATGTGCTGGTGTGTGTCTATGTTATTTAGGCAACAGATCAATCAGATTGCAAATACACAGACACTTGAAATGGAAAACAACAGAGAAATATAGTAAGCAAATATAAGAACACAAAAATTTAATAATGAGTTCACCCTATCCTCCAAGGCTACATCTCCGGTCCAGCTCTCAGTGGTGGCCTTCTTTTATTGTGTCTTAAAGCAGAGAATTACAATGAAGGAGCTCAATATGAGTCTCGTGAAACAGAATTTGCTTGGCAAGGTGGCTCTTTGATTCCCCAAGCCACTAGAGTGCACAAACTCTTTTCCTCACCAGCTCTTTGACCTCTCTAGTCTTTGATGGAAAGAGCCCACTATGGTGCTCAATCCTGACAGATCCTCTCAAGGATGGCTTGAATCTCTCAAGCTCTCTGGTGCTTGACGCTACCTTTGGTCAGCTCAGCCCTTTGTCTTCTTTCTGCTTCTTTTGCTTCAATGTCTTTCTCTCGGCATTCAGTGTCTTCTGCTTTTCTGTTCATGGCTTTAAAGCCATTTGATCCCATGGTTGTTCGATTCCCCTTCCACTTCCGTCGGATCACCTGCTGCAGCTTCGCTTGGAGCTCCCTACTTCGGCGTCATCATCAGGCTCACAGGGAGTGGCCACTTGTCCTCCTGCAACTGCGCCAGCTTGCTTCATCGATTTGGTTTTTCCATTATGTCGTGGAATGAGTCATCTGCCACCTTGGCGGTCAAATCGGATGTCAAATTCTTATAGATTGTGGCTTAATCCCCTGTCGATTCTGGCTTTCCCATCAGGCGCGATCTTAGCCGTTCGATCTGGGGCCTCCAGATCTGACGCCATTTTCACATTACACATGTTTGACTTGCTCGACCATTACCGCGTGATGAGTGGCAGTTTTCTCTCTCCTTCACTTGCCACGCGTCGGCCGCTGAGTGGAATCACTCCATTTTCGCCAAAACTGCTACCACCCAAGGGTGCCCCCAATAAATACCATCGGTTTTTGGAGCGCGGGTCCCACCTTAGCCTTTAGCCTTTTCCCCACGGTTTTCCCGGCTCCCATGTGACTGAGCGCTTGGGGCCTTTCCTTCTCGAGGGGTTTTGCCCAGCTAAGCGCTAATCACGCATCAAAAACTGCCTCCTTTTCCCGATCCGGGCCTCCCAAGGGCTAGTTTCACCTCCTACGCAGTCTCCATGGGCTTCGGTCGGTGCGATTTGATCGAGGTCCTCGTCGTTCCACGCTAGCTGCTAACTGCCACTGTTTAGAGGTGTTTATGATCGTTGTTCTTGATTCTTTGAAGTTGAAGTTTTGTCCCAATCTGATACAATCATGGTTCTCTGATTTTTCTTCATGGATCCAATTCAAATCACACATTGACATGTTTTCAAAGAAATTTCATGACAAAACTTGAGCTTGGAATAAGACTGAAATATAATACACAAGTTGCAAATTTAGGATTGGTCCCAACAAATTCACACAACCTTAATGAGGTCCCAAGTTGTGCATTTGAAAGATTGATTAAGAACCACCCAACGAGTAATGTATTGCATAATCCACACATTCCTTCCCACCTATATTAGTTATGCTAAACCCAAACATATATGACTAACATAATTTCCTTAAAATTAGCTTGGCTTGACCACATGCTACCTAACCTACTAAGAACATGAGTAATGAATCTGATCCATGAGGAGAGCTTGTAGACCTTATGTCAAGCCAACTACACTCTCAAGCCTAAACTAACTAGGGAACAAATCTTATTAGTTTCTTAGAACATGGCATGAGCCAATGCACCTTAAAGTAGGGAGAACAAAATCTAACACATAACCCTAAATAAGATGGAGAAAAAACTAATCATCCATCCTTAGTCTCCACCTATAAAATGAAAAACCTAGTTGCCCTTTCCTAATATCCATTTATAAAAAGAAAAACCAGATAATTATTAAGGGAGTATCCAACCATGGCAACCCATAATTCCTTAAACCAAAACACACTTTGGATCCATCCCTCCATTTTATCTCTCTCACCCAAAATTTGAATATCTATCAACCAAGACTACAATAGTTGGATGGAGAAATTTCTTAACCTTTTCTTACCCAGTCTAATCACATTCATTTCCTCTTTAGCCATGGTTTTTCTATTTTACAATCTGCCTAGAGTTCTTCATTTATGTTTCCTCATATTTCTTCATGCCATGTATCCAAATATTTTCATCCACAAAATCCACTACAACTATATGTAGTCCAATCCCTAGTTTCACAACATTGAAACATACAAGATGGATGGAGAAATTGATTGACCTTTTCTTACACCATCTAATCACAGTTATTCCCTCTTTATCTATGATTTCTCTATTTATTCCATTATGTTTGTTGGTATTTCTTTATGCCATGTATCCAAAGATTTTCATACATAAAATCCATTATGAATATATGTAGTTCAATCCCCTGTTTCCCAATATTTAATAACATACCACATAAATATTTGCTTATTGTCTTGTCCTTTACGTCTTCTTAAAAATCAATGAAGAGAGAATAGTTTTCATGAATCACATGCATACTTTTCTTGTATATATAAGTTCATAAATTTGATATCTCCTTGTTCTTGTTCCATCTCCAAATGAGTTTTCTAGATAGAGGAGAATATGAATATATCTATCTATCTATCTATATCTATATATATATATATATATATATATATATTTATACACACATAGTGTTTATGTAAACATAATCCTCACTTACTCAATGGAGTACAATATTAAATATTTTTCTATGTTATTAATGGTAATTTGTTCTTTGATTGAGGAACTCCCTATTGTTGGTGTGTGTGTGCACGCGCACATGCGTGTGTGTGTGTGTCAATTGGGGGTATCTCGTGTGATTGAGCAAAATAATTGTTACTTCCCCACCCGGGTTCAATTCCATTTGAGTGACAGGATGATGAGATATATTGTTGTAATGGCTACGTACCTATGAATATTTTTTGTATTGACCCTCAAAGATAGGACATCCTATGTAATGATTTACGGTACGATCTTCCTCATATTATGTTTTTTTTGCTTGTTAGGTAATGTGAGTTTTGAACCCGTGGCTTGAGTAACTGTGACCCAGGAGCATCTAAGTTGTCAAAATCACCCAGGCCATCAAAGATCGCACCCGACCTAGACCACACCAGTGCTTAGCATGACTGGATTTTTGCCCACATAATTCTGAACTGATGACCTTTTCACCACGGAGTGTCTTAATAGAGCACCCCGTCACCGTATACTATATGCCCCATTGTACATCTTCCTCAAATTATAAATTGTAAAGGGTTTCTCAAATTATCTTTTATTTTTTTTATAATCAAATATTTCCATTACTTCAGAAGACTACATCGATTCAAAGATTTTTCCAAAAACCTTTTGGCCTCACTCTTACTAGATTTATTGTCCAAGAGGGCATGCCCAAGTACAAAATGTACTACCAGGGAGACAATGACCTACTAACACTTACTGATACCTATTTCCAAAAACAAACAACATAAGAAAGAAACTAAAACACATTAGCTATCATTTGAGTTTACATGGACTAGATGTTTTGGTGTTGAACCTGGAGGAGATAGGGGTTTGAACACATAATGGACATGGCCCTCCATGTGAGCAATCTAGGTTTCCAACTGGTCCAATTATTCCTGAAATCACCTCTATCGTCACCAAAGCCGACCAATTTGTCATGTGTTTGCCAAAAATTCTACTTTAGGTGTCCCATGAAGTCCGGGATGTCATTGTGGTCATCCTCACATCCCCGGTCAAGTTGGAGAATCGAATTATGCAACTGTTAAAGAACATGAACCATGCCATCCAGAGAAGGGGGTCTCCCATTCAGAGGAAGAGAGTATGGCAATGAGGATTCACTGTTTCATGAAGTCCCCACTCCCGAGACATTTGGTTGCACTGTACTCTATGCATGTTCATCCCGCCAACCTTCTTGTAGAGAAACAAATTCCCACAAACTTTCGTACTTGGGTCTTTGTGCACCCTAGGAATCCTTCTAGAAGCACCAACAATACCCCAATTAGTGGTCATAGATTAGTCCTCTAGACAAAGCACGAACAAAATTACACTGCTCCCCACCCCAAACTGTGTAGGCTGACCAAAATTCTATAGAAAATCTTGTAGATTCACAAGCTAATGCAATTTGCTACAGCAAGAGACAAGAATATACTTCTACTCTTTACAGAGGAAGCCCATAAACATTGAGAAAACAATAATCAATAGAGGAAGAGAATCAAAGGCACATAACACAATAAATATCCGGGGAAAACCATAGCTCAAAACCTCACTATCTGTTTTGTATTAATTTGGAAAATCAAGATGAAATTACAATGCTTGTTCTCTCTAGAAAAATCCCAGCACTCAACAAATTCAATCTCCAACTCGTAAGCAATCTCAAGGCCAAAGATTAGCCTCTTAACAAGCTCTCCAAGTCTCTATTCCAATGTGTTATTCCTACAAAGGATAACTTGTATTTAAATGGAAATAAAGCCTCTAAAAATAGCGCAATCCCTCAAGGATTAGTTCTTGATTGGATGCACTATTAGTGCGACTTAGAAAAATGTAAAACAAATAGTACGATGTCCCTGCACTCTAGTCTCAATTGGGTCTTTCTTAGAATTGACATGCATGAGTTTCTTATGAGTAAATATTTAGTTAACTAGAGTAGCACTAGTGGATTTCATTAGTGTCACCATTGACTGTTAACTCACTATTAGTTCTCTCAATCAGTTTGAGAACTAATTTAATTGAACTGACTCATGAAACTAAGTCTTCTATTTTACAACTCACAATTAACTTACATTGGACTCCTACAAAGTAGGGAGAACATATACATGACTTCCAACTCAAATTTACTAAGTTAAGTAAGTTTAATAAACTTAATTTAACTATTTTAAGTTGCTATGAGAATAGAATTCAAATTTAATTCACAGTTTAATTCAAGGACAAATTAAACTAGAATTTCTTGTTTCCATTTCTCAACACTCCCTATCAACAAGAAAGGGATTATCAACTACCCCGATCCTGTCTCTATGAAACTCAAATTTACATCTTGACAATGCCTTTGTCAAGATGTCAGCATCATGCTCCTCCGTGGGAATGTAAGCCAACAACATGGTTCACCTCAATACACAATCTCTGAGATGATGATACCAGATATCAATATGCTTGGACCGATCATGAAAGACTGGATTTTCAGAGAGTTTGATACAACTTTGATTATAACAATAAATCATTGTTGGATCCATCTGCTGACCAAACAAACCAACCAAGATATTCCTCATCCATATAGCCTCACATGATGTCTGACTTGCAACCATGTACTCTGCCTTTGTCGAACTGAGTGCAACCGATCTTTGTTTCTTGTTGTACCTGTTGGAAATACTTAGAGGGGGGTGAATCAGTATTTCTTTTTCTCACTATTGTTTTACTAGTTAAAACATATATGTTCAGAACACAAAATGAACAGCAGGAATAAATGCTTTTATTAATATAACTGTGTAGTAAAATAAATACAATAAATAGATTGTCACAATTGGTTGCCAAGCTCCAACTTGGACTTTGGTGAGGCTCCAACCTCCTGAGCACCAACTCTATTTTGCCAGGACACCAATCTTGGACTTAGGAGCACCAACTCCCAAGGACTTCAATCCTTTTCAATTCTGAGGCTCCAACCTCTTTGGTATACACTGGTGTGCTGCTGCGCTCTTTTCAGCTTCCACTGCTTCTGCTGCCCCCTTTTCTTCTGCTGCTTCCACTATCTCATGCTCAGGTTATACCGTCCACAAAAAAACAACTACAGTTCTCTGTTTTTGCTGCTTTTATATGCTCCATGCCCCTGTCCATTCATTTCCTCTTACATGCTGGCTCTTTGGCTTCCTCCTCACTTGATCGCTTTGACACTTCGGCTTCCATTCCTTTGCTTCTTCTGTCTATACAAGTGTTCCAAAATCTGAGTAGAAAAACCCAAACTCCCCTTTCTTAAATAAAACTCGGCCCTTGACCTGTGGTTAATACCTTACAGGCTTTATCGGAGGTGTTTAATCACCCATCGGAAGCCACCACCCGAGCGTTTTAATCAACCATCGGAAGCCACCACCCGAGCGTTTTAATCACCCATCGGAAGCCACCACCCGAGCGTTTTATCAACCATCGGAAGCCACCAACCGAGCCTTTAATCAACCATCACCGAGCGCTTTAATCAACCATCACCGAGTGCTTTAATCGACTATCGGAAGCCACCTTTTATTCGACGCTTTCTATCAATAATCAACCATCGGAAGCCACCACCCGAGCCATTAATCAACCATCACACAGGCTTTAATATATACCTTAACCCCGTGGCCATGTATCATATAATACATGGAAAACATTATAAACCCCCGCTCTAATTCAAATGCCGGACTTCAATTATTATGCACCCGCCTTTACAATTATCGGCGGGTCCGGATTTCGGCGGTCGCAATAACTCTTAAGTCCTGACCTCCGACGAGGTGCGGACCCGATGCCCTTTTAGACTCCCTTCTATGTTGGTTTCGGGTCCGATGTATATTGGCACTCGCTGTAAACAATAGTCCCGATCCTCCGACAGAACGCGGACCCGACGCCTTCTTATACTCCCGTCTCTATATTGAATTCGGGTCCGGGATATCGGCAGGTTCGCTTCGGTGGATTTGTAACACGAAGGTTTAGCGGACCCAATCTCCCTTTAGGCTGCTCTCTAATATGATTTCGGCTCCGGATGATTTCGGCGATCGCTACCTCCGCTGCTCCGATGCGATACAAGAGTTTTGCGGACCCGATATGATTTTACACTCCACTTGATAAGGGACTCGGCTCGGGAAGTCGGAACTTTGCACTGCTGAAGGCCCTTTCCGGACCCGATCTACTTTATACTGGCTTCATAATATTTCGGCTCCGTTAATTTGGAGCTTTCACTTCGGCGGTTCCGAAAGGCTCCACTCCTCTGATGCGCATATATATGCCGATTGCCGATTAGATCTTCGTCGTCCATTATTCCTTCAGATCGGACGGTCAGCGCTAAATCGCATATCGCGTCCATCGCATATCGCATCCTCCATTCTCCATTCCCCGATCGCTGATTTGGCGATATATATATATATATATATATATATATATATATATATATATATATATATGCCATCGGGTCCATATGTGCCGAAACACATTTAACTTGTGTTGTTTCTGCCAAAAAGGAAAAATGCCTTTGATTATTATAAATGCATATATGTAGATTTTGGGCGCTCAAACACTCCCGATAGCATTAATACATGCATCTGTGGGTTTCCATTGCCCGAACAACTCCCGATAGTATTAATGAAGGCATATATGGGTTTTGATCGCTTGAACAGCTCCCGATAATGTTATCTGAGGCATATATGGCTCTGTTTGCTTCATTTGCTCCTCCGATGGCTCCTCTTGCTCCAATATGCTCCGATAGCTCCTCCGATGGCTCCTCTTGCTCTGGAACTCCTCTGATATGGCTCCTATTGCTCTGATATATGTGGCTCCTCCGATATGGTCTGCTCCTCTTGGCTCCGATATGCTCTGTCTCCTCCTCTTGAAAATTGCCATATTGACATCAATGACAATTTGTGTCCAACAATCTCCCCCTTTGTTATTGATGGCAATATTCTTCTGATTTCTCCCCCTTTGACATCAATGGCAAAGGAATGCATACGAACTCCCTCTGTCAAGTTGCTCCCCATGTCCTGCTGCATCTTTATGAATAGACTTGAGTGATGATAAAGAAATAACCCCCATCTTTTGTCGCAGGTGTTCGAATGCTTCCCGAGGAAGAGGTTTAGTGAAAATATCAGCTATCTGCTCCTTAGTACTTATATATTCCAGAGCGATGTTTTGTTCAGCTACTTTCTCACGAAGGAAATGATACTTGATTGGTATATGTTTGGTTCTTGAGTGCATCACTGGATTTTTACTGAGACTGATAGCACTAGTGTTGTCACAATAGACGATAATTGGTTGATTTGTACATATGTCAAGATCTTTTAGCGCTTCCTTCATCCAAAGTATCTGAGAGCAACAGTCTGCTGCAGCAATATACTCGGCTTCGGTTGTGGATAATGATATGGATGACTGTTTTTTGCTGAGCCAGGATACCAAACAGTCTCCTAGGAAGAATGCATTCCCACTAGTACTTTTCCGATCATCTATGTTTCCAGCCCAATCAACATCGGTGTATGCAGTTACAGTCAATGTTGAACTCTTTGGGTACCAGAGACCAAAATCAGAAGTTCCCTTCAAATATCTGAGAATTCTTTTTACAGCTAATAAATGAGATTGTTTGGGAGCCGATTGAAATCTTCCCACCATTCGTACTGCTTGCATTATGTCTGGCCGTGTGGCTGTTAAGTAAAGAAGGGCTCCAATCATTGACCTGTAATGGGTTGCATCTACTAGAGGGGAGTCATCATCTTTGCTCAGTTTGCAGTTTGTGGTCATGGGAGTGCTCATGGGTGCACAGTCCTCCATTCCATATTTTTTGAGCATGTCTTTTAGATATTTGGCTTGAGATATACACAATCCTGCTCTGGTTTGAGATACTTAAAGTCCAAGGAAGTGGGACAGTTCACCTATCATTGACATCTCAAATTCTTTTGCCATGCTTTGAGAAAATTCATGGCTCATTTCATCATTATTACTAGCAAAAATCAGATCATCGACATAAACAAGAGCAACTAGTAACTTACCTTGATCTGTCTTTATGTATAGATTGCTTCCAGCCACTCCCCTTTTGAAGCCTTGTTGTTGAAGATAGTTATCCAGTCTTGCATACCAAGCTCTAGGAGCTTGTTTCAACCCATACAAAGCCTTTTTCAACTTACAGACTAGGTCCTTTCCTACTGTCAGATCAAAGCCTTCTGGCTGCTCCATGTAGACTTCCTCCTTGAGTTCCCCATTTAGAAATGCTGATTTCACGTCCATTTGATAGATTTTGAATCCTTTCGAGCAAGAAAATGCTAAGAACATCCTGATAGCTTCCATACGGGCCACTGGTGCAAATGTCTCTTCAAAGTCAACTCCTTCAATTTGTGAATAGCCTTTGCAGACAAGTCTTGCCTTGTTTCTGATAACCTGTCCTTCCTCATTCATTTTATTTTTGAACACCCATTTGGTTCCTATTATGTTTTTGTCCTTTGGACGAGGTACCAGCTCCCATGTCTTGTTCTTCTCAATTTGGGACATTTCTTCTTCCATTGCTTTTACCCAATGAGGATCCTTACTTGCTTCTGTGAATGTTTCTGGTTCTATCATAGATAGGAGGGCAATGGCTTTTCTCTTGGGTGAGGTGGTTATCCTTCTTCTGGTCTGCACACCTTTATCTATATCGCCAATGATTTGTTCTTCTGGATGGTATCTTTCTACATACTTCATCTTTGATGGGGTATGGGATGGTTCTCTTTCCTCTTCTTCTTCTTCATCATCTATCTCTTCTTCTTTAGATTCTTCTTCTTCAATGAGGAAGTCATCTTCTTGTTCTTCAGTTTCCTTTTCTGGAAGATCTTCATCAACCTTTACATCGATGCTTTCCACTATTTTCTTCAGTCGATAATTGTAGCACTTGTAAGCCTTGCTCCGTGGAGAGTATCCAAGAAATATCCCCTCATCAACCCGAGAATCAAATTTTCCAGGTGAACCATCATTTATTTTTATGAAGCACTTGCTTCCAAATATTTTGAAGTACTTCACCGAAGCAGGTCTTCCTTTCCATAGCTCATAAGGATTTTTGTCACAATTTGGTCTTAATTGAGTCCGATTCAATGTAAAGACAGCTGTCCCTACTGCTTCCCTCCAGAATTTAGGTTGTAGGTCTGCTGCTAACAGCATGGTTCTTGCCATTTCTTGGACAGTTCGGTTTCGTCTTTCAACTACCCCATTTTGCTGAGGTGTTCTGGCAGCCGAGAATTCCCTTTTAATTCCATGAATATTGCAGAACTCACTGAACTCGTTTGATGTGAATTCTCCTCCTCTGTCTGTTCTGAGACACTTAATTTTTGAATCTTTTTCGTTTTCTATAAGGGCTTTTAGATTCTTAAAACACTCAAAAGTTTCAGATTTATACTTTATGAAATATATCCACATCATTCTAGTATAATCATCAACAAATAACACAAAGTACCTTTCTCCTTGGAGTGCTTGATTTCTAGTTGGCCCACACACATCAGCATGGATGATCTCCAAGGGCTTTGATGTACAGTGTTCCTTTGTCTTGTGGCTGGTTCTGGTCTGTTTTCCATGTTGACATGGACCACACACTGCTTGCTTTGGTTTGGACAACCTTGGGATGTCTTGTACAGCTTTGATTTTGCTGATATTGACCAGATTTTCGAAGCTGGTATGTCCAAGTCTCTTGTGCCACAACCAACTCTCATCTGCCTAACTCAAGTAGCATTTGTTTTCCTGAATCTTGTTCAGAACGTAAATATTGTCTGGTGTTCTTACTCCTTTTGCCACAAGTTTCCCAGAGACAGAGTTCCTTATTTCACAGTCTTTGGTGCTGAACACAACCTTATGTCCTTGATCACAAATTTGGCTGACACTCAGAAGGTTGTGTTTGAGTCCGTCAACCAACAGAGCATATTGAGATTTTCCTTTTCCATTGATCAGAGTAACTGTTCCTCTTCCTGCAATTTTGCCAGTTCTTCTTCCAAAGGACACATTCCCTTCCTTTTTGCTCAGTGAGATAAATTTCCTTCTGTCTCCTGTCATGTGTCTGGAGCACCCACTATCCACAAACCACTGGTTTCCATTATTTTGCGCAAATAGAGCCAGGCCGCATTTGTCCATTGCAGAGATCTTGCTGCTCGTCTTTCTTCCTTTGAGTGGGCAGTTTTGTTCATAGTGTCCATTATTGTAGCAAAAAGAGCAAGTCAGATCAAATTTAGTCAAGGGATCGAATGAATTGAAGGTTTTGATTTGTCCCTGTCTTTTGGGAGCATATGAGTTGATTACTCGGTCCTTTTGCGTTGTTTTTTCACTTATGCGAGCCATACAGTGTCTAGCTTGGTGACCGAAGTTTTTACAGTGAAAATAGTGTCCAAGAAATATGGTTTTGAAGTAACCATGGTTTAATTCGCTTTCCTTTCTGAGAATTACTCCTCCCTCGTCCTTTGGATTTTTGATGGGCCCTTTGTGGGGTACAAATTTGTATTTGCTGTAGTGTCCATGATTCAACTCCACATTCTTCTTTGGAATAACTCTTTCTTTATTCTTGGAATCTGGGATGCACTTTTGATAAGATACTTTTTCATCTTTTGGGTTGCAGGAAAGTGCATCGGCATAGCTTTTCGCACTATTCTTAGTGCTTGAGGATTCTCCCTTGAAACCTATTCCAGACTTATCATGTTGAGGTTTTTGATTTTTCATAATAGTATCAAGTATTTGAGAGCTTTTACAACCCTTTTTAATTTGCTCCAACTCCTTTCTCAAAGATACTACTTCGGCCTCACGTTCTTCACAAGTCTCTTCTTTTTCCTTAAGTTTTGTTTCCAAGAGATCTTCTCTCCTTCTTATTTCCTCGTTTTCCACTTTGAGAGAGATAATTTTGTTCCATAGTTTCTCGTTCTCTTCAATGGCACTTATTAACAGTTCATCCACATTTCCTTCTGGCCCCGAGTCATCATCATCTGTGAGTGCCATGAATAATGCTTCTTGGCTTTCATCATGATCGCTTTCCTCATCTAATTTCTTTTTGATGACCATAAACTCATCCTCATCAGACTCACCTTGCTTGGAGAGAAGGTTTTTCTTATTGAACCCTTTCTTTTTGTATGTCATTCTTTTAGAATTTCTTTCATCATCACTGTCTTGTTTATGAGGACATTTTGCTGCATAATGACCTATTTTACCACATTTAAAACAGATAAGAGGATACTTGCCTTTAAGCTTAGATCCTCTCTTCAGCTTTCGTACATATTGAGCCAATTCGGATTCCACATCTGACTCATCACTACAGTCATTCCTTTCTTTCCCTTTCTTTGACTTTGAGGCCTTGAATGCTGCATCTTTGGAGCTAGGTCCACCTTTCCTCATTTCATAGGCAGTGAGAATTCCATGGAGTTCATCCATTTTGAGGGTGTCAAGATCCTTTGATTCTTCTATAGCACTTATTTTGGAGTCAAATCCGTCTGGAAGGGACCTTAATACCTTTTGTACAATAGTACTTTCTTCAATCTTTTCGTCCAATCCTTTCAGGGAATTTACCACTTCAGCTACTCGGAGGAGGTATGCTGCAATATCTTCTTCCTCTTCCATCTTCAAACTTTCAAATTGTCTTCTGTGAGTTTGAAGCTTTGCCTTTTTGACTTTTGAGTCTCCATTGTACAAGCTAACTAGCTTCTCCCACATTTCTCTGGCAGAGTTACAGTGCATGATTTTTGTAAACTCGGAATCAGTGATTCCACTAGTGATAGAGTTCATGGCTTTTGCAGTTGCAATGTAGGCTTTCCTCTCGTCTTGGTCTGTTGGAAGAGTGGAAGTCGCTCGGTATTCAATTTGACAAAAATGCCAGACTTCAGGTCCAAGGGACATTAAATAGTAAGTCATTCTTTTCTTCCAAAACCCAAAGTTAGTGCCATCAAACAGAGGAGGTTTTCCTAATGCTTCGTGATTTCTCATCATGGTTGTTGATCCTTCTTCAAGCTGTTAGGCTAGAATGAAGAAGCCTGCTCTGATACCAATTGTTGGAAATACGGAGAGGGGGGTGAATCAGTATTTCTTTTTCTCACTATTGTTTTACTAGTTAAAACATATATGTTCAGAACACAAAATGAATAGCAGGAATAAATGATTTTATTAATATAACTGTGCAGTAAAATAAATACAATAAATAGATTGTCACAATTGGTTGCCAAGCTCCAACTTGGACTTTGGTGAGGCTCCAACCTCCTGAGCACCAACTCTATTTTGCCAGGACACTAATCTTGGACTTAGGAGCACCAACTCCCAAGGACTTCAATCCTTTTCAATTCTGAGGCTCCAACCTCTTTGGTATACACTGGTGTGCTGCTGCGCTCTTTTCAGCTTCCACTGCTTTTGCTGCCCCCTTTTCTTCTGCTGCTTCCACTATCTCATGCTCAGGTTATACCGTCCACAAAAAAATAACTACAGTTCTCTGTTTTTGCTGCTTTTATATGCTCCATGCCCCTGTCTATTCGTTTCCTCTTACATGCTGGCTCTTTGGCTTCCTCCTCACTTGATTGCTTTGATACTTCGGCTTCCATTCCTTTGCTTCTTCTGTCTATACAAGTGTTCCAAAATCTGAGTAGAAAAACCCAAACTCCCCTTTCTTAAATAAAACTCGGCCCTTGACCTGTGGTTAATACCTTACAGGCTTTATCGGAAGCGTTTAATCACCCATCGGAAGCCACCACCGAGCGTTTTAATCAACCATCGGAAGCCACCACCCGAGCGTTTTAATCACCCATCGGAAGCCACCACCCGAGCGTTTTATCAACCATTGGAAGCCACCAATCAAGCCTTTAATCAACCATCACCGAGCGCTTTAATCAACCATCACCGAGTGCTTTAATCGACTATCGGAAGCCACCTTTTATTCGGCGCTTTCTATCAATAATCAACCATCGGAAGCCACCACCCGAGCCATTAATCAACCATCACACAGGCTTTAATATATACCTTAACCCCGCGGCCATGTATCATATAATACACGGAAAACATTATAAACCCCCGCTCTAATTCAAATGCCGGACTTCAATTATTATGCACCCGCCTTTACAATTATCGGCGGGTCCGGATTTCGGCGGTCGCAATAACTCTTAAGTCCTGACCTCCGACGAGGTGCGGACCCGATGCCCTTTTAGACTCCCTTCTATGTTGGTTTCGGGTCCGATGTATATCGGCACTCGCTGTAAACAATAGTCCCGATCCTCCGACGGAACGCGGACCCGACGCCTTCTTATACTCCCGTCTCTATATTGAATTCGGGTCCGGGATATCGGCAGGTTCACTTCGGCGGATTTGTAACGCGAAGGTTTAGCAGACCCGATCTCCCTTTAGGCTGCTCTCTAATATGATTTCGGCTCCGGATGATTTCGGCGATCGCTACCTCCGCTGCTCCGATGCGATACAAGAGTTCTGCGGACCCGATATGATTTTACACTCCACTTGATAAGGGACTCGGCTCCGGAAGTCGGAACTTTGCACTGCTGAAGGCCCTTTCCAGACCCGATCTACTTTATACTGGCTTCATAATATTTCGGCTCCGTTAATTCGGAGCTTTCACTTCGGCGGTTCCGAAAGGCTCCACTCCTCCGATGCGCATATATATGCCGATTGCCGATTAGATCTCCGCCGTCCATTATTCCTTCAGATCGGACGGTCAGCGCTAAATCGCATATCGCGTCCATCGCATATCGCATCCTCCATTCTCCATTCCCCGATCGCCGATTTGGCGAAATATATATATATATATATATATATATATATATATATATATATATATATATATATATATATATATATATATATATATATATATATATATATATATATGCCATCGGGTCCATATGTGCCGAAACACATTTAACTTGTGTTGTTTCCACCAAAAAGGAAAAAGGCCTTTGATTATTATAAATGCATATATGTAGATTTTTGGCGCTCAAACACTCCCGATAGCATTAATACATGCATATGTGGGTTTCCATTTCCCGAACAACTCCCGATAGTATTAATGAAGGCATATATGGGTTTTGATTGCCCGAACAGCTCCCGATAATGTTATATGAGGCATATATGGCTCTGTTTGCTTCATTTGCTCCTTCGATGGCTCCTCTTGCTCCGATATGCTCCAATAGCTCCTCCGATGGCTCCTCTTGCTCTGGCACTCCTCCGATATGGCTCCTCTTGCTCTGATATATGTGGCTCCTCCGATATGGTCTGCTCCTCTTGGCTCCGATATGCTTTGTCTCCTCCTCTTGAAAATTGCCATATTGACATCAATGACAATCTGTGTCCAACAGTACCCAGAAACTGTCGCTGAACTAATATTAAAAATCCCTCCCGATGTGCTCTTCCTGTCAGATGGACTCCCTACCCAATCTGCATCGGTGAAGCCTTGAAGCTTTACTCCCTCTGTCCATCTGTACCATAACCCAAACTGAGTAGCGCCTATGAGGTATCTCAATACATGCTTTGTCGCCTTCCAATACAGCTTGGTAGGCCTAACCGTTGATTGACTAAGATGGTTAGCTGCATAGCACATATCCGGTCGTGTGTTCACCAAGTACATGAGTGAACCCATAAGTTTCATGTAAACAATAGCTTCCACTACTTCCCCTAAAGTAGCATCCTCCTTCCTCCAGTTACAAGCTAGAGGAGTCTCCATGGTTTTACCGCTCTCCATGCGGAATCTCCTAAGTATCTCATTGGCATACTTTCCCTGAGATACAAACAATTCCCCATCTCCCTGCCATGCCTCCATGCAAAGAAAGTAATGCATGAGCCCCATGTCCTTCATCTCAAACTCTCTTGCATGGTCCTCCTTGCAATATTTGATGAGCTTCTCATCACCTGTCAGTATAAGATCATCTACATAAAGTACAATTATCAACAACTTACCTTCCACCACTATGTGATACAGGTTCACATCTGCTTCACTCTTTGTGAAGCCCAACCTAGTGAAGTAGCTATCTATCCTAGTGTACCAAGCACAAGGTGCTTGCTTCAACCCATACAACGCTCTCTTGAGTCGGTACACATGTAACTCATAGTCCAAGGTTTCAAAAGCTTTGGCCTGCTCTATGTACACCTCTTCCTCAATCATGCCATTAAGGAAGGAAACCTTCACATCCATCTGATGGATCTTCCAATCCATCTGTGCTGATAGTGCCAAAATAGATCTGATTGATGAGTACCTTGCAACAGGAGAAAAGGTCTCATCATAGTTAATCCCCTCTACCTGTGAAAATCCACAGGCCACAAATCTAACCTTATGCTTCTCCACACTGCCATCTACAACTTGCTTTACATTGTAAAGCCAACAGGAGCTCACCACTGACTTGTCCTCCACTCTCGGGACGACATCCCAAACACTGTTTCGAACTATGGAGTCATACTCCTCCACCATCGCATCAATCCAAACCGACTGCTGCATTGCTTCCTGAAAGGAAGATGGCTTTGTCACAACACATGCACCCATAAGTTCCATGTATCCAGTGTACCTATCTGGTGACCTCCTCTGTTTGCGCTGAGAAGAGGGTGCTCCCACATTCTCCCGTGCATCATCCAACAATTTGTCAGCCTCTCTAGTGCGCTTTCTTCCCTCTCTAGAAGACTCTACCTGAGTGGATGTCTCCATTCTCTAAACCTCTACATGTGGTTGCTCCACATCAATCCAAGGTCCCTCAACCTTAGGAGCTAAAAATTCCTCATATGCCTGTAGCTCAAGCTCCCTCTCAAGGGATACTCGCATGGCCTTCTCCTCATTGAACCTAATATCCCTACGAACCATTATCTTCTGACTAGTCAGCATGTACACCTGATAGTTGTGGGGTGTATCAATGTACCCCGCAAAGATCCCCAACTCTGTTGTTGGCTCAAGCTTCTTTCGTGCATCTTTGGTCACATGGCAATAAACTGATGACCCAAAAATCCTGAAGTGACCAACATCTAGCCTCTTACTGGAATAAGCCTCCTCTGGTGTCTTCATCTTAAGTATCTGATATGGGCTATGATTCTGAACATACACCGTTGTGTTGCATGCCTCAACCTATAAGTGTAGTGGTAGGCCCTGATCATGCAATATCGCCCTTGCTACCCCTACTATGCGCTTGTTTTTCCTCTTGGAAACCCCATTTTGTTGAGGGTTATGGGGTGTCGTCAACTCTCGTTTAATCCCTTCCACCACACAAAAGTTCTTAAACTCATTGGAGACATGCTCACCACCATTATCACTCTGTAGAGCTTTAACCTTCTTACCAGAATCTTTCTCTACCAATGCTTTGAACTCACAAAACTTTGTGAAAGTTTGATCCTTTTTTTGCATAAAAAATACTCATCATTTACGAGAATAGTCATCAACAAATATAACATAATACCTGTGTTTGGACATGCATGCTGTCAAGAATGGTCCACACACCTTTGAATGGACTCTCTCCATAATAGACTATGCTCGACTGTCTTTGTCTCCAAAGGAAGACTTGGTGTATTTTCCCAAAGTACAACCCTTGCATGTATTGATCTGATAATGAGATCTTAGACAATTATTAAGGTATTACAGACTCATGTGCTTGGATATGCCTATGTTATTTTGTGCAATGGATCGATAAGATTGCAAAATACGTAGAGAATGAAGCAGTAAAAGAAACATAATAGACAACACACTTAAACACAACAAGTTTAATAAGGAGTTCACCCAACACTCTTGGGCTACGTCTCCTGGTCTAGACTTCAGCTGTGACCTCTCTATTATGTCTTCAAAATAGAGTTTTACAACAATGAGCTCAATTTGAGTCTCACACAACAGATACAAAAACAATAAGGCTTTACTTGGATCCTCCAAGTCTCTTTTGAGTACACAGACTCTCCTCACTGACTCTCTGTCTTTGTTGCTCTATCTCAGCACTGCTTGTCCCTGTTTGCTCTCTATCTGTGGCTTTAAATCCAATCATCATTTTCTATTCATTTCACCTTCTCGGGCTCTCTGGTTTCCCGACCTCTGTCCTCTCAGATCCCTTTTTGAGCATTAACAATCGTTGCTAAACGCTTCCAGGGATGGTGGCCACCTGTATTGTAACGGAATGGTCATCGGGCCTTTGAAATCCTTCAAAATCGTCATTCTCTGTTTACATAGAGAAATACGTTCAAACATAGGAAAAGTCTGCCAAACGTTGTTTATTGGACTTCAAATATCCATAAATCTGCCTTATACTCCTATCAGGTCCGTCTTTATACCGCTCATCGCATCTCCACCGTTGATCTGGGAGATCCAGATCTAACGGCTGTGGTTCATTTCAAGCGGCCCTTTTGTACAGGGGTTAACCACCAGATGAGGGTGGTTTTCTCTCTCCTCAGCCTGGACACATGGCAGCCATTGTATGGGACCTGGCGGAGCCCGACCCAAACCATTTACCACCCACGACCTAACTGAAATCCTGCCTGTTTCCTTTGTATTAAAAAAATACATTCAACGCTGAAATCCCACTCATATCGGACTTGAAATAGTATTCAACAACATTAATGAACCCTTTGGAGTCCGTAATATCGCGTCAGTGCTTTATCCCTTGTATTTCGTTTGTTTAACGAAAATGTGATTTACACTGAAAAAGCATTGTTTCCAGACTTGAAATATTATCAAATGTCATCCATAGTTTTATCGGGTTCGACTATCGTTGTCATCGTTATTATCGGCCCTGCTTCATTGAAATGTGCCGACGCAATATTGTGATGCGATTGATCGCAATCACATATCGCACATACCCCGGGCCGTTGTAAGCACTCCTTTGCATTTGCCAATATCGATACTGCGATGCAACTTGGGTCGTCGATCTGTGCGCTTGATCAACGGTCCTCGTTGACCCCGCTAATCGCTGTCGTGCATTCCTTGTGATCTTCGCCGATACCCTCCCTTTGCCACCACCGATTTCGACTTGCCGATCAGATCTGGACTGTTGATTGGCTAGATCCGATGGCTCCATTTCAAAGTTTCTTTAAACTGCCGATACTCTGTTTTTCAAGGATTCCTTTGTTTTCTCCTCCCAATAGTGTTATCCGACTGTTCTAACACTTTTTCTTATGTGAAAGTTTTTGGGTTTTGAAGACTTAGAGGGTTTTCTAGGATCCATTTGGATCATGCCTTCCCACTAAAAAGGATTTTGGACCACCAAAAGTTGGGTTTTAAGCATCAATCAAGTGAGGATACAGCTTCCTCACTTGTCCAATCTCTATCCATCTTGCACTGCTTTGAACCTTTGAGAGGTACTCAACATCCCCTCTGCGCGTAGTTCTCACCTTCCTATCCAGAACTGTATCTTCCTGCAACTCATTGAGATATTCAGGCAACAGACCATCAATAGAAGGCAACTGACTCTGCTCTTCGGGATCTTCAACCAATGAAGGTTCAAATAGTCTCAAGTTCTTTGCATTAACTATTGAAAGATGTGCATGTAAGCTGGCAAATCAAGGCGAAAAGTGTTCTCACCAATTTTCTCAAGTATCTTGAAAGGCCCATACCTTATTGGCTTCAACTTCTTACCTTCACCTTGTATTCTGTCTTTGCTGATGTACAACCAGACTTGATCACCAACTTGGAAGCTATGCTTAATTCGATGCTTATCATGCCTTGCCTTGTACTTGGCTTGGCTCCTTTCCAGTTGTTCCTACACCGCCTGCTGAATTTCTTGGATCTGTTCAATGAACTTGGTTGCTTTGTCCACATCATTGTGTCCATCAACTACTATGTCTTTATTAAAGACAAAATCCAAGGGAGACCTTGGTGTGAAACCAAAACAAGTCTCAAAAGGAGATCTTTGTGTAGAAGAGTGTTTAGCATGGTTGTAAGCATGTTGCACATAACATAAATGTTCATCCCAAAGCTTGGGGTTCTTGGTGTAATAGCCCCTGAGCAATTGGATCACTGTCCTGTTGACCACCTCTGTTTGACCATTTGTTTGTGGATGAAATGTTGTGCTCTTCTTCAATCTGGTGTCCATTAACTCCCATAGACTTGACCAAAACTTCCCAACAAATCGGGAATCCCGATCGGAGACAATAGAAGTGGGTAATCCAAAATGAACCCATACACGTTGAAAGAAAAACTTTGCTATTTGTTCAACTGTAATCTGCTTGTTACAAGGTATTAAAATACACATTTTGCTGAACCTGTCCATAATAACATATAAATAGTCATGACCTTTTCTAGACTTTGGCAATCCCCCAACAAAATCCATGTAAACACTTTCCCAAGGATGAGAAGGAACTGGAAGTGGAGTGTACAAGCCTAGTTTTCTATTGCTGGGCTTACTTTTAGCACACATGGTACACCATTTAATATATCTAGAAACTGTTTCATGCATTCTTGGCCAATAACAGAATCTTTGCAGTTGTGCAACTGTTTTACTTACACCAAAATGACCTGATATTAGAGAAGTATGTGCTTCTCGAATTATGTTAACTCTTTCAATTTGAGGAATGCATAACTTTCCCAAATGATACAAGAGTTGGTCCTTAACATGATAATCCAATTCTTCTACTTGTTTTCCATGACTTAAAGTTGCATATACATCTTTAAAATCTACATCTTGAGCATATTGTTCAATGTAGCTTTCATGCAATACTGAATTATGCTTAAGTATAGTAGATGCATTTATAATTGGTCTGGATAACATATCTGCAACCTTATTGTGTATGCCTTTCTTATATCTGATGACAAGATGAAACTGTTGTAGAAAACCCATCCACATATAGTGTCTTGATTGCTGCAATTTAGTTTGTGAGTGCAAATATTGAAGTGGTTGATGATCAGTATGTATAATTGTTTCTTTGCCCAATAGGTAATGTTTCCACTTTTTCACACTCTGTACTAATGCATACAATTCTTTATCATATGTGGGATAATTAACTACTGCAGAATTAAATGTCTCAGAATGATAACATATGGGTTTACCATGTTGCATCAACACTGCTCCCATGGCATAGTCACTGGCATCTGTTTCAATCTCAAATGGTCTTTGAAGATCTGGCAATGCTAGTACTGGTGCTGTACTAATCTTTTTTTTCAAGGTGTTGAAGGCTTTCTGCTGTTTGCCTCCCCACTGAAACACCTTGTTCAATCCTGTTAAAGCATGTAAGGGAGTTGCAATCAAGGAAAAGTTAGCAATAAACTTTTTCCAATATTGTGTTGCTCCTAACTTTTGTAACAGATTTGGGTTTAGGCCAGTTCACAATGAATTCAACTTAGAGGGATTTATCTTCAATTCACCACCTCCTACAATATGACCCAAATAATTCAAAGATGTTTTACCAAATTCACATGTTGATAATTTAACATAGAGATTTTCTTTTTTTTAAAACATCTAGAGTTTGCTTTACATGCTTCAAATGTTCTTCCCATGTTTTACTGAAAACAAGAATGTCATCTAAATATACAATTATAAAATCATCAATAAAAGGCCTGAGTACATCATTCATTACTCTCATGAAAGTGGCAGGAGCATTAGTTAAGCCAAAAGGCACAACTAGCCATTCATACAGCCCTTTCTTTGTTTCGAAAGCAGTCTTCCATGTATCTTGTTCTGCTACTCTAACCTGATGGTAGCCACTACGCAAATCCAATTTGGAAAAGTAAACAACTTCTTTCAATTAATCTAATAGATCATCTATGCGAGGAAGAGGATATCGATTCTTGATCGTTATTTTATTCAGTGCTCTATAATCAATGCACATCCTCCACGAACCATCTTTCTTTCTCACCAATATGATTGGAGATCCACATGGTGATGTGCTTGGCCTTATGAACCCTTTTTCGAGCAGCTCCTGTACCTGCTTCTTGATCTCTGCATTCTCTAAAGCGAATAACCTATACATTTCGATGTTAGGCAATGGAGCATCTTGCTGCAAATGAATATCATGTACAATTTCCCTTTTGGGTGGCAGACCTTTAGGTTCTTGAAATAGGAAATCATATTCTGAAACAACTTTTTCTAAATCAACTTTCTGTTTAGCATCACAGCCTTCAAATACATTGGTTTTATTGGGTTTCTTTTCCTTTACAACCATTAGTAAACATTGCTTGCATGAATTTACAATTCTTTTCATCTACCCTGAGTTAATGAGAGTGTAGTTATTTTTGAGCTGATGAGCTCTTACAATATATTCTATCCCATCTTTTGTGAGTTGATACTTATTTTCAGTTCTATAGAAAATGAATTTTCTATCATACAAGTAAGGACTTTCTAAAACAATACCACATATATCCAAAGGAATTATATCTAACTCAACCTCATCTACAAAAGTTGACCCAAGTAAACCTAAGTTTACATTGTCTAGTCACTTGTAGCTTTGCTTTATCACATACCCAACCTAATGGATATGGCTTCTTGTGAGGTGTGGTTAGTAGTCCCAAATTCTTTACAATTGCTTCAGAAATCAAGTTTACTTGTGAGCCACTATCAAATAAATTATCAATCTTTTGATGCTTGGAAATAACTCTAATATGAAAAAGCTCATGTCGTTTCCTCTCATTTTCTTCATTATCAATAGATTGTGCAGAATTACTAGTAGATGCTTCAGAATTTTTACCTTTTATACCTGTGGCTATGACTGTTGTTTCATCACCTGAGTCTGGCCCCAAATCTTTCTGAATAGCAACAACAATCTTCTTCTTCTTGCCCTCGAACTTCTTGGGTTTCAGCTCCGGATGCAAAGACCAGTAGTGTTCATCATCATGTCCAACCTTCTTGCAGTGAGTGCATGAAGGTTTGCCTTTCTGTACAGTATCTGTCTTCCTCTCCTTCCATTTTTGCTTCCTCTTTTCCTTGTTCTTTCTTGTAGTGGGTTTTGATGATTCCCTAATCTCTGGGTTCACATTCTTGCCTCTAGCCTCTAGATGTGTAGCCTGAACGGATACCTCATCTATGCTAGTAGGGTTAAACATGAGAATGGTGTGCCTCAAATAGCTGTGTAGACCACCTATATACTTCAACAAAGTTTTAGGTGAGTCTAGAGAAATGCCTAGAATTAAAGCTCTTTTTCTAAATTCCTGGGTATAGCTTTGTACACTTTGCCCTTTTAGCTGGCGAAGAGTTTGCCAACTCATCATTGCTTGCTACATATAAGCTAGTGGATAGAATTGTTTTTTAATGGCAGAAACAAATTCACTCCAAGTAGAAAGAATTTTACCATGCTTCTTCAAATTAGCTTGTGTCCTTCCTTCCCACCACACTAGGGTAGTTCCTCCAAGGCGAAGGTTGGCCAGCTGAATCTTTCTCCTTTCTGAATCAATGTTCTGCACCCTGCAATATACATAAATCTGTATAATCCAATTATCTAGGTTTTCCTCATTTAATTCTCCATCATATATTGGCAAATCAAATTTTACATCTAATTTAATCAAAGGGCTAGAAGGAGGTGTTGATAGAGGAGGCTCTTTTCCTTTCCCTTTGCCTTCTGAATGGCCATCTGGAAGAGGTTCCTCTATTCCTTTGTCTTGTTTGGAGGTTGAAGTATCTTCACTTCGACCTTTCTTGAATTCTCGACACATCTCTTCTACCATGGCTCTCATGGTCATGAAACTATCCATGGATTGAGAGTTTGATTCCAAGGGAATTTCCTTTGCCATTTTCCTCCTAGGATAGACTCTTCCTATTTCTAAGTTAGTCTCAACCAGTTCTCCTTCTCCTAATTTGAGCTTTGACCTAGTTAGCATTCAACAATCCAGCACAAGCTTGTCTAACCTTAGCAAACCTAAAGCTCTGATACCACTTGATCTGATAATGAGATCTTAGACAATTATTAAGGTATTATAGACTCATGTGCTTGGATATGCCTATGTTATTTTGTGCAATGGATCGATAAGATTGTGAAATACATAGACAATGAAGCAGTAAAAGAAACATACTAGACAACGCACTTAAACACAACAAGTTTAATAAGTAGTTCACTCAACACTCCTGGGCTACGTCTCCTGGTCCAGCCTTCAGTGGTGACCTCTCTATTATGTCTTCAAAACAGAGTTTTACAATAGTGAGCTCAATTTGAGTCTCACACAATAGATACAAAAGCAATAAAGCTTTACTTGGATCCCCCAAGTCTCTTATGAGTACATAGACTCTCCTCATTGACTCTCTGTCTCTGTTACTCTGTCTCAGCACTGTTTGTCCTTGTTTGCTCTCTGTCTGTGGCTTTAAATCCAATCGGCGTTGTCTATTCATTTCACCTTCTCGGGCTCTCTGGCTTCCCGACCTCTGTCCGCTCAGATCCCTTTCTGAGTGTTAGCAATCATTGCTAAATGCTTCCAGGGATGGTGGCCACTTGTACTATAACAGAATGGTCATCGGGCCTTTGAAATCCTTCGAAATCGCCATTCTCTGTTTACACAGAGAAATACGTTCAAACACAGGAAAAGTCCGCCAAACGTTGTTTATCGGACTTCAAATATCCATAAATCCACCTTATACTCCTATTGGGTCTGTCTTTATACCGCTCATCGCATCTCCACCGTTAATCTGGGAGATCCAGATCCAACGGTTGTGGTTCATTTCAGGCGGCCCTTTCGTACGGGGGTTAACCACCCGATGAGGGTGGTTTTCTCTCTCCTCAGCCTGGACACGTGGCAGCTATTGTATGGGATCGGGCGGAGCCTGACCCAAACCATTTACCGCCCACGGCCTACCCGAAATCTTGCCTGTTTCCTTTGTATTAAAAAATACATTAAACGCTGAAATCCCACTCATATCAGACTTGAAATAGTATTCAAAAACATTAATAAACCCTTTCGGGTCCGTAATATTGCATCGACGCTTTATCCCTTGTATTTTGTTTGTTTAACGAAAATGTGTTTTACACTGAAAAATCATTATTTCCGGACTTGAAATATTATCAAATATCGTCCATAGTTTTATCAGGTCCAGCTATCGCTGTCATCATTATTATCAACCCTGCTCCATTGAAATGTACCGATGCGATATTGCGATGAGACTGATCGTAATCGCATATTGCACATACCCCGGGCCGTTGTAAGTGCTCCTTTGCATTTGCCAATAGCGATACTACGATGCAACTTGGGCCATCGATTTGTGCGCTTGATTGATGGTCCTCATTGACCCTGCTGATCGCTGTTGCGCATTCTTTGTGGTCTCCGCCGATAGCCTCCCTTTGCCACCGCTGATTGCGATTTGCCGATCGAATCTAGACCGTTGATTGGCCAGATCCGACGGCTCCAATTCAAAGTTGCTTTAAACTGCCGATACTCTGTTTTTCAAGGATTTCTTTATGTTTTTGCCTCCTGATAGTGTTATTTGACTGTTCTAACACTTCTTCTTATGCGAAAGTTTTTGGGTTTTGAAGATTTAAAGGGTTTTCTAGGATCCATTTGGATCATGTATCAACTTGATCAAGTGTACCTTTGGGAAGACCAATAGAGATTTGCTACAATATCTTCAAAGCCCCATGATGCAAGTGCCCCAATCGCCTATACCACAACTCATCGATGTCTCAGCTCAACATCTTTTCCGCTTTTGAACTCAAAGTAGCACAATCGGCTACCTCTATCTTATAGAGATTCTGAACTCGAACCCTTATCTTCTTTACTTGACCCGTGGCTATGTGTCGAAGGAATGCCTTTCCTTTCAAAAAGATCACATCATAGCCTCTATCCTCAAGCATGGCAATGGATACCAAGTTATTCATCAGTCCGGATACATGCATAACATTCTTCAAGGTGAGTGGAGTCGCATGCTCCCTTTGAAAAGTAATAGTGCCCACACTAGTAACACTATACTTACTGTCATCACCCATCTCGATATGCATCTTGAGATCTTTCTCCTCCAGTTCACTGAATAACTCTTTGTCGCCAGTCATGTGGAAAGAAGCTCCACTGTCTAAGTACCAAACACTTCCCATCATTGAAGACACCATGCATGCAATGAGGGAAAAGTCCAATTCGAATTGGGAGGCCAAAGCCTCACCCGCTGCTCCTCCCGAGGACTTCTCCTTGGACTTCTTCAATGGACAATTTGTAGCAAAGTGACCCATCTTGTGACAATGAAAGCATTTAACTTTCGTCATGTCCTTCTTCTTACCTCCATGATAAGAATCTGATTTGGAATGGGAAATTTTACCTTTCCCCTTCCTCGCCTTAATCACTAAGGCACAATTCTCTTCATCATCAGTCTTTGATGAAGAGCCATCCCTGGTGTTCCTCCTGATCTCATCCTGCATCAAATCCGACCATAATTGTTCCCAATCTAGCAGCTTCTCCCGACCATTGACAGAGTCCTGATAACTATGCCAACTCTTTGGGAGTCCAAGAAGAGAAAGACTCACCATATCCTCCTCGGCAACTGTGATTCCACCACTTCCAAGTTCATCCTGACATTGAGTGAACTTGGTCAAGAATTTGGAATTGTCTTGCCTTTCTCCATATTGATTTTATGAAGTTTATCCTTCAATGCCAACTTCCTTTGATCACTGCTATCCTGATACAAGTTTGTCAATGTTTTCCACATAGCACACAAGGTTTCCTTTCCATGGAGACTCAAGACAATATGATCTCTAACTCCCTCAAGGATTATCCTCCTTGTCTTCGCCACACACTTCTTCCACTTGGCCAAGTTCTGTGCATCAGTAGCTGCTGGCCTAGGAATTGCTTGTTCAACAAATTCCTTCAAGCCATTGTATTCTAGCACAACCTCCGTCCAGTCCCTCCAGGCTATGAAATTCAAGTTGCTTTTGAAGGCATACTCCAACCTCAACCCATGGAATGTCATCTGCCAATCTTGAAGTATGTATTGCAAATTCGATTTTCACCCGTAACCCAAAAACTCAAAACTTCGAAATATCCTCTAAAGAGTTGATTTTAAATCAGCAATATCTCCCTCATCCGAACTCCGATTTGGTTGATTTTTTTTTGAATTTGGGTATCTTTTCCCAAGGAATCTAGATCTGTAATATTTATTTATTTTCCTCTGAAAAATTTGTACATAAATTCTCAGATCTTCTCTGCAAACTCTCGACCCAAAAAAAATCTTGCTTCGATACAATGTAGAAAATCTTGTAGATTCACAAGCTAATGCAATTTGCTAAAGCAAGAGACATTCTACTCTTTATAGCAAAAGTTCATAAACATTGAGCAAACAATAATCAATAGAGGAAGAGAATCAATGGCACATAACATAATAAATATCCGGGGAAAGCCACAACTCAAAACCCCACTATCTGTTTTGTATTAATCCGAAAAATCAAGATGAAATAACAATGCGTGTTCTCTCTGGAACAATCCCAACACTCAACAAATTCAATCTCCAACTCATAAGCAAGCTCAAGGCCAAAGCTCAGCCTATTAACACGCTCTCCAAGTCTATATTCCAATGTAATTCCTATGAAGGATAGCTTGTATTTAAAGGGAAATAAAGCCTCTAAAAATAGTGCAATTCCTCAAGGATCAGTTCCCGATTGCATGCACTATCAGTGCAACTTAGAAAAATATAAAACAAATAGTACACTGTCCCTGCACTCTAGTCTCAACTGGGTCTTTCTCAAAATCAACATGCATGAGTCCCTGATGAGTAAATATTTAGTTAACTAGAGTAGCACTGGTGGAGTTCATTAGTGTCACCATTGATTGTTAACCCACTGTTAGTTCTCTCAATCAGTTCGAGAACTAATTTAACTGAACTGACTCTTGAAACTGAGTCTTCTATTTTACAATTCACAATTAACTCACACTCGACTCCTACAAAGTAGGGAGAACATATACATGACTTTCAAAATACTTCCAACTCGAATTTCCTAAGTTAAGTAAGTTTAATAAACTTAATTTAACTATTTTAAGTTGCTATGAGGATAGAATCCAAATTTAATTCATAATTTAATTCAAGGTCAAATTAAACTGGAATTTCTTGTTGCCATTTCACAACAAATTCGATAAGTTGTTACTGGGGAGTCCATGCCAGGAATCAAATATGAGACATTATAGCCTTGTGCCACTTCAAACTCCTCTAATATTAGACCGCCATTGTGCCTCCCACAAAAGAAGAAAGGAGTCCAGGAAGGCAAGTCCCTATATCCACTAGAAAAAAGCGACCTCTTGCTACATAACCAATCTAGAAATCATCCTTAACCATGCAAAACCACAACAATTCTGTGAATTCTGCGACAAGAGCATGCTATGACACTGCCCTACAATCCTCAAAACTAAAATCCCACACCTCTTTGTCCAGACCCACCACAAAATCCAAACAACAAGAGTAAAGAAGTAACTAGAGCCAAATAGTTTAAGTCAAGTATGAATTACCCACAAGACTGCCACAAACGATGCCCACACACCAAGGCTAACATTATCCCGCACCACCCTACCGTGATCACCACACAACTTCTCTAGTTTACGAATAACCTCACAACCCATTGCCGCAAAATCTCCCAGCTTACTCAGACTCGAGCTCAATAACAAGGGGAGCCACTCTAAGGTGAAATCCATAATAATCCTGACTACCATCGTAACATAAATGCCACAAAGTACCCAACTGTCGTCACTTGAGCCTCCAACCAGGTTTCCAAAGCACAATTATTTATGTTGTTGTTAATGTTATCAATCTACAATACAAACTAAAATGACTCTTCAAAACTTTCCACATGTAATCCACTTGGCTGACAATTGTGTAATACATGTCACGAAGAGCCTTTACCATACTTCCCAATGCCTCATCATTGACACTTGTAAACATAAAGGGTTTCACAATTTAAAAAATATTTATTTATTTAATTAAAATTTTAATTAAAAAACGCTAGTAATTAAGTATAAAAATGAAAAAAACCTATCTTTACTTTTTTTTTCATCGATTAATCAAAATTCAGTCGTATAATATACAAAAATTCACAATTAACCACCAAATTTTTATTAAATAGTAAATAAATAAAAAAATATAAAAAAAACTATCTATAAAATTTTTCCTCCCCTTAATGAAATCCACCATGGAGACCAAAGTTTTACCCAAAATATGAATTAGGCAATGAAAATATTGACACCACATAAACCTTTTGAAGAGGTGTTAAACTAAATCTTTCCATCGGTTTAAAAATGGAACACGCTCAGAAAAGGTAATGGGGACCCTTACAAGGAGCTAAACTCTTCCCAGTCGTTAGATGTGTTGGCAAAAAATAATTTATAATAATCAGCGTGACTTGCACGGCCAGTCGTCCTCCTATCCCGTTTACGTTGGGACTATTCTGGATTTTTCTGGTGCTTCCATTCATTATTTTCTTTAGTTTTCTGGCGTTTCCATTTATTATTTCAGACTTTCTTTTCTTTCTGTCGAGGAATAGGAGGAAGACAAGCGTGGGATTACCGTCTGCTAGGCATGGCGTATATCGAGAATGGTAACATTCACGCCCTGCGTAATTGTCTGTATATCTCTGCATATCTGGGTTTTTCTGGGAATACATCAGCAGTTTTCTGTGTTTCCTGGGTTAAATTCGAAAAGGATATTGAATTCTTCTCTGTCATCGAATTAAAGAAATGTGTATGAATTACATGGTTTTTGGTCTTTTGGAGATCCGATCGCCGCTACGATCCCGCTAACTGGGTTCCTGTTTTCGTGACGATCTTTTTCTTCCATGAATTTGAATTGTTTTGGTACATAGACGGGATTTATGACTTTGAATTGTCACGATCTGGGGATAAATACCTTGGTTTTGAACCAGTTTAGAAATTGTTGTTGTGGCTGCTTCTCCCTTCTATTTAGGCCGTTTTCTTCTATAGGGTGCTTGTACAAACCCTTATTGAATTCAAGCAAAGCCCTTAGATGTTTGGGCAAAGTTTCAGTTTGCTTTTTAATGAGACAAAATACTTCTTGTACTTATTATCACTTTGACGTTTGAAACAACCCCTGTTTCAGCAACTAACCAAGATCCCTTAGACAATTGGGGTGAAATGTTTGTTGTAAATGAAATTATTTTGCACACTATGGGAATTTTTCTGGCAGCTTTCTCGTACTAAAGATGCCTATCTTTTCTCACGAGTTTATGGAAGCATATTGTTTGTTGAATAAAAAAATGCCTCGCTAATGATAAACTCCTTCCCTGCCAGTGGCACTGGCGGGCTGAAGAGTATGCTTTCCAGGGGAGAGTTTTAGATTGTATTCTGGCTTGTATATGTATCTTTCTAAAACATAATGAAATATGTTTTATTTTGTGAGAAAAATTTAGCAATAAGCTAACAGATGTTTTAATGAATACGCGTGCATGTTCATTTCATTTGCAGTCCTTTTGGTTTTCCATTTTTATATATTATATGTAGTCAATTGCAGAAATAGATTAGCATAATATGATAGGATATGGTTACGTGTACGCATTAGGTTTGACTTCAAATGGAGGTTCAAATATCGAACAAGCTTTGGAGATATGTTAACCTCGTAAATTAGGCAATTGAATGGTGATCACTATGTTGAATCTATCCATTAGACGAAAAGAAAAAGATTAGACGTATCTTCTGTGTCAGGAAATTCTTTGCTATTTTGTAGGCACAGTTGAACATTAATATATGTAGATATATTTATGATATATAAGATCTGCAAACAATGGCAACATATATAATTTTAATTCGAGGATACAATGAGTCGGTACATATTTAAGAAGCCTTTTGCGATATGATAGTTTAGGCCAAACAATGAAATTGGGCAACAGACGCAAAATATGAGAGGTAAGATAAAATAAGATCAGATAATCTCATTAATGTCCAAAAAGTTACCACAAAATTTGGTCATGGCGACTAAAAGGTAATCTTGTGCAAATGCAATGTGGGATTGCAAAAGCAACTTCTATAACAATGTGGAAAGAAAGAAGCTAAAGGAGGTAAGAACTAGGCTAAGAGGGATAAAGTTATAAACTAATAGTGCAACAGAAACAACAATATAAGATAATGTGGACGATATGATACAATTATAGCTATCAAGACTTAATATTTTGTATCTATACCACAGAGGGAGTGGTGATGCCAAAACATGTTGGTTTTGATGGTGGTTGAGATGTGGGCTCACTATGAGAGTCAGCGATCACTATGAATCAGGCGATTTCATGGCAGATGGTATCTCTTGTGAGTGACTAGGAATGAGTGCACTCAGTTGTACGACCTTGGGGAGAGCGGGGAGAAGCTTTGGTCTCCCACCATCCAAGGTAGAGGGAAAGAAACTTTATCGGGAGGTTGTTCAATAACTCAAGAGAAGCCTAGTTGCGGGTCTATGTCAATTTGGTATGCCTGTCAGTTTGGTTACTATGCATAATTTCTATCCTAGAGTGATTGCTCTTCATGTGTTTTCATGATAAGTATAACACTAAAGCGTGCTAGGCCTTTTCCTGTTGCTTGTTGCCTTGATCTAATGGGTTAACTTAGAAGTAAGAAGTAATCCTCTTTAGAGTTTCCGGCCAAGATGGGTAGTCAACCACCGCGATTTGTGTTTGAGCACCTCTCCCATGAAGACTGCAAGGCATCTTTAATCGGAGTAGTGGAAGAAAGTGGAGGAGCCACTGAGTCTTGGTAAAGGTGGTAGTAATGACTTCTGATATTGTAGTAAAGAGGGCATCTGCAGATTTGATGCTTTTTTTTTTCTTTGGCAAAATTGATTGGTCATGTTTGGTTATGATAGATGATGATCAATCTCTCTCCAAAGTTTGTGGGAGCTCACTTGAAATTGTCCTAGGGAAATCCTAAGAGCATTCATCTAGTGTTTTTGTGTGCATGATGCCATCCTGTAACTCCAAGACTTGTGATATATAGAAGACATCTTCAGGTTGATGCTCTTCAACAGTGTAGTTTAGGTGCCCTAGATGTCTTCTCAAATGGTTTGTTTTAGTTCCTACTTAGATGACAAGAGTGGGCTTGACACATCTACAGATCACTTGAAAGGGGCTAGATGGCTGGGGAGATGCATGCCTTTTGGAGAAGTTGACACGCCTCTAAGTACCACACACAAGGATGCTTTGAGGTGCTCGTTGATGTGATGGCCTCATAATAACAAATTGATAGGTAGGGATACCCATCTCTGTGGGATGCAGAGTCCCTATAAGTGTGAACTTTATGCAATAAGGAAACAAAATAGAACTAACCGCAAGATAAAAAGTGTGAGCTCTTAGCTTTGTCTTCTCTCTTGACATTTACGTTATTCAAATACTACATTTCAAGTACAAGTAAATATTGGACTATAACATGCACTTTGATCACTAATGTTCTATGGAGTAACAAGTTCTTAACTTCTTCCCATGGAAAATGAGAGGTTTGCACGTGGTTATCATGCTTTTATTTTATATTAATGGAACAATATGTAGTAATTTAGAAAGCATGTTGCGAAAATAACAGAGGAGTGAAAATTGGGTTAATTAATTACAATCCTCTAAGCCTAAATTTTGATTAATGCACACATCATATAAAAGTAACACCAATGCCATTATAAAATTAGTGTTATAAAGTCCTAATTTTTTTCGAAGGGCAAGCAATTTTGATAAACTGCCCACAAAAAAGCTTAGAAGACTGCAATAAAACAGGACCAAACGTCTGCTAACTCAGGTACTGGGAACAACCATGGCTGCAGAAGTTGGTGGCTCATCATTTTCTTTCATGGGCCAACCAATATCCTTGGGAGGTTCATCTGGCTGTAGGGGGCTCCATCTTGTTTCCACCTCTTGCTGCGGTCACTTTCCTTCTAGGATGGCTCGTGGGATAAACGGGAACATATTGTTGTTGGCTTGGTGCTGGGATTCGTCTTTACAATCAGGGGCCAACTGTGCCTTCCCTCGTTGCATGCTAGGTCAACTTGGTGGCCACATGGTTGACCTGATTCTTGACCTGAGTGGCTGAGCCTGTATCTGCAAGGAGAAGTTGGTGGTTACAATCACTTTGTGATTATCAATGAAATCTAAATCCTTGGGACTTCATCTTGTTTCCCCATCTTGGGAGCCCCATCTTGTTTCCACTTCTTGCTGCGGTTGCTGACCTTCTAGGATGGGGAGATGGATACACAGGAATAGATATTGTTGGGTTGGTGCTGAGATTTGCCTCTATGATCAGGTGGCTAACTCTACCTGCATCCGCAAGGATAATTTGGTGGTTACAACCACTTTGTGAATAACAGTGAATTCTATAATGGCATGCTTGATCCCATCTTATGAAAAGGTGTCATTATGACATTTTCAGGGGTCAAAGTAGAATATACTCAAACAAAATGCCAAGAGTTACTTGAGTTAAAACTCCATGTATGCTTGTCTCCAGGTCTGGTAAACTTCAGTAAAAGGTACTGTTGATAAATGGTTTGAAGGGGACTTAGTATAGTTGCAGGTTACTGATTTCTATTAAGCTGTTTGGTGTACATTCACTGAGTAGCCAACTCAGGCGTTGTACATGTCAGACTGAAACCTGTATAATAACAAGGTGTTGAAGCTATCTATCAACACACACTTCCTTGCCATTCTCTAATTCTTCTTCCAAGTGTCTAACTGCTTGTCTAATGACTAACAACATCTATAGTTCATAGGTTCTGTCCTATATGGGTCAGTGGTTGGAACTTGGAAGTTACACATTTTTGGAGTCACCATATCTACTAAAAAATGCATAAGATATTCAAAATTTACCATATACATATATATCCATTTACAGCAGTATAAATCCAAACCTTTAGACGCCAAATATCCAATAATTTTTCATGTAAGGGTGAATCTAGAAAAATGGCATCGGGTGTGATACATTAATGAAATGAAATACACAAACATCATGGCTCTAAGTAGCCTCTAGAGTCCAAAAACATCATGCTACAATAAAGACATACATATCGTCAAAATCATCCCATATATGGGATTCTCATCATTAGAAGCACTCCCTGCCTCCTTTAGCCTTGCCGTGATCGTCCAAGGACATCAATATTAGTGCTGTGCTACTTATGGATCTGCCTATCCAAAAGTCAATACCCTCCACTTCTGATGAATTGGCTAATCCAAGTGTTAAAATATGTTAGAAAGCTTAACATGCCTAATTTCTCGAGTGAAGGGTACGTGTTTACTAAGGTCATGACAAATTAGTTCAATCAACACAACAAACATTGAGGTACATAGAGGTGATGGTGGTCTTGATTAAATGCCAATTCCATACCCTCAGAAATCTAGTCTTGAGATGTTTCAATGTTGCTAGTCTTGACATGTTGAAATGTTGAAATTGTGAATTTACTGAATTTTGAATAAGGATCTGGAATTCTACTTTTTCCTTATGAAGTTCAATGATGTTGGAATCACTGTCAAACATTCTAGAATTATACATGGCAATGTTCAAAATTTAAGTGAAAGTATGGCAAAGGAAACATAAAGGAGCACTGTTATTACTTTAAGAACTTAATATGACAATCTATTACAAATTTTGCTTTTATTTCGTGGTTGGATATTAGTTTGGGTTGAAATGACATATTAGGGCAATTGGTATGTTGGGGTGTTTAGGTGTGGATTGGTTTGGATTAGCATGCTAGTTTGCTTTAAGATCTTGACTTAAAAAAAGATGGAAGATTTGTACTTGGATCAGTTTCCATGCAAGTTAGTTGGGTATACACCTTGTGCTCTATGCAGAGAGGTTAAGATTTTTAAGCCTATATGCTAGATGATGAAGGAAAGACAAGAGAATCTATCAAGAAGCTAGCCATAATAAATTAGATGCCTGAAATGATGAATCTTTGGAGAAAAGCACTCTTCTAGGGCCAAGAGAAGCAAATGATAAATAGATCAAGATATTTGAATTTTGTATCATGTTTGGCTGAAAAGGTGAACTACTCTAGAATAGCAGATGATTGTTAGAAGAATAACCCCAAAGATATATTATCCACATTTTAGGGATGAGATGATGGAGGGTCATCATATTGAAAACAGAGTGGCTTGATCCATCCTCATGTCAATACTAGTGCAACTTAGTCAACTTGATAACAAGGTTAGTGTCGAGTTGATTGAGTGAAGCAATAGAGATGATAGGGGTCATCATCTCTAATAAAGGGTGGAGGCATGATCTCTTTCTAACCTAATAAGTGACATCCATTCGTTGGTATTCTTATTGATTGCAACAATAATGCTATATGAAGAAGGTGAGTCTATGATTTAGACTGGCGTAAGGGAGCCAACAAGTTGTTGATGTGACATGTATTTAATTTAGTTATATATTTCCAACTATAAATATGAAGAAGGTGAGCCTACGATTTAGACTGGCACAGGGAGTGATTATGATAGCCATAGATCCAAGTTGTTGATGTGACATGCATTTGATTTAGTTATATATTTCCAACTATAAATACCTGACACTAACAGGAAGGAGGCATTCACAATCAATCATATGCTTTGATCATATAAATATCTTTAACCAATCTTTAGATATTTGACAATTTTATGCATTGAATTAGATCTGGATTGCATTCGTCAGGTCTTGTATGTTAGAATTATTGATCATATCTCAAGTTAGGTTCATAACTTTCATTTTAGAAATAGAGTTAGATTCTTCAATTTTGTTAGAAGAATCTTGGACTTTAAAATCCTTGTCTTGCAAATTGAATAAGCTCTTAAAAGCCTTTAAGATTGACGGTGATGACTTTGTAAATTATAAATGTATTAATGTCATTTGTAGTTTTCTATGCTTTTTGTTTTCTTTTTGTGTTGGGTGACACTATCTTGTCTAATCTTTTTTGTCATTGACTTATTGTGTGACAAAAATTGAAATAGGCAATTCATTCAGAGTAGAGTCCAAAAAGGGCTTTGACTTGCCTTATTTTGTACTAGAACCTAGTCTTCAGCATTACCAGATATCATTCTTTCTATGACAGCTGTGGAATGATGGTGTTTGAAGCTGACATCCCAATGATTAAAATATCATATCTATCATTGTCAATATAGTCTTCTTCTTCACCCATGTTTTTAGGTTGTTGTTCCTTTTTATCACCAATACTCTATAGTTACCTTTTGTGTCAAATATATTGATGAAAGCTATATTGAAGTGCCCCCTCATATCCTTGCTTTTGAAGTCCTCTTTAGGTAGGGGTGCCTTTGAATTGCCTTTGGGAGTGTGCTCCATGATCTAAATTACCCAAAGCATGCTTCAACAAAGAATAGGACACTCTGGGTTTCTATTGAAAGTGATCCTAGAATTATTTTTCCCAAGCGCTCTTGAAGTGATTCCACAACATATTTGAAGGCTCCTTAAGTGAACTTACACTTGCCGTTAAAAAATCAAAATTCCCTCAAAGTGTTCTTGTGCTCAGTGAATGCTCCCATATAATTTTTTTTTTCAAAATTTTTATTGCATGTGGGGCCCCCCATGGGAATGTCCCAATAGACATCAAAACTCATTGCTATGGTTTATGGATGAATAAAAATCTTATTTCACTCCATTCAGTCTCATTCCATCAATCATTTTACTCGTCTTTGCCAAGGGTTTGAGTGGGATTCTTGTTATTTGTTGAGGAGTGGATTTGTGAGAGCTTGGAGATCGCCGTAGTGACATTCAACCTCTCTTAGGGAGTTGAAGAGGTAAGCTTTAAGTTTGTTTTTTTTAATCCCTTTGTGTTGTATGTTTTTGATGGTGAATGTTCTCATCTCCTAGTCTTTCTTATTGCTTGTCCTTCATACTATTAAAGGTTTCTCGAAAAGCATGATGGGTCTGGTGTGTATGCTTTTGCTTTTTGTTATGATGGTGTTGACGAGAAACACTAGTGATGAGGAAGAAGAGGAGAATCTTCATGGTGAATGTCCCAGGCTGTGGAGAGGAGAAAGAAGTTGAAGGATATGATGATGCTAAAAGGATGTCGAAAATAAAAACAAATATAGTTTAACAACCTTGTGGCAGTATGTGGCAAAGCATGAGGGAGGGAAAGGAGGTGGAACCACTAAATTTACATGCTCCCATTGTAAGATAGCTTTTATATGTTCATATACCCATCCGAGGAAGCATCTTTGTGGGTTATTTTCAGGTGATGAAACCAAGCATCTACAAATTGCAACCTATGCCAAATTACCAAAGGAAGATAGACAAACAAGAATTGGAAGCACAAAATAAACAAAAATAACCAAAGGTTCATTTTGATGCTCCATGTAGCATGTTTGGTGGTCAATCCCCATTCCCCTATGCTAGTGGATCCTTGCCCTACATGGCATATAACAATAGCAGATTTTCTTGACCATAATAGCAAGGACAAATGTGGATGCAAAAATGTGCAGGTTTCTTTATGTATGTGCCATGCCATTCAATGTTCTGCATTCAGCCTATTGACATGATATTGTTAATGCCCAAAAAGATTCCCTTAAAGGAGAAAATCAGTGCCTGCAGGTGTGGTTAGGAGAAAATCACACATGGATCTGGAGGATTAGAAATGGTATATAACAGCATTAGACAATTTAGTTTACGATGAGGTTGAATGTGATCAAGTAAGAGGTGAATTGAGTTTATAATTGTAAGTCAATGCCTTGGAGTCTGCCAGTTTTCATGCAGTTAAAGATTAAAATAGAATAGAAATTAGAATCCTGTAGAATGGTGGAGCACGTATGGAGGTTCCGACTTCTACCACAGAATTGAATAAATTGGCTGGGAGAAAGCCACTGGTTGTGAATGACACTTCTGCAGATAGGTGTTGGGGTATCTATAGTGAAGAGAAATAACTCGAATGTAAATCGGGCAGAAAGCTTGGTTAATGTGCACCACAACTTGAGGTTGTTGTCCCATTCTTATGAGGTGGCGAAGAATGATAGAACATGTACAGCTTGGAACAACAATTTAGAGGAGGATGATTTGGATGATGGAGACATTGTATTAGAGATCTTGGATGCTGAACTTTGGCTAATGGAGCTCATAGTGTTGATCATGCAGCAGAGCTACCATCTCCATCCACTACCATTGTTGGCACTAGCAGGATTCCGAATGTAAAAGCGTTAGCTTCACAACTTCCACTGATGTGTGGGGGCTGTCTACCTTGTCCCAGGTGTTTCACAACCGCTTCCTACAGGAAAAGAAATTTGAAGTTGCTTGTGGCAAGCTGCAAGAGGACACTTTAGTAGATAGGAGAATTACTTGTCTTTTTGAGTTTAGGTTCTAGAACTTGGAATCATTGGTCTTTATTATGGCATACATTGTCAATGTTATATGATAGCCTTAGTTTGAACTGTTGATCATGATGATGCGACCATGTTTCATTTCATGATTGATGCTATTTGTTACAGTTTATTGATGAAAATGTTATTTGTTGAAACTTGAAACAGTGAAGGTTGATGTCATTGTTGATTAATTGATGACAATGTAGTAAGTTATAACTGCTAGATGGTTGAGGATTTAATGATTATTGTTCATCTACCATGGATTACATTTGCAGCTTCTTTTAAATGTAGTAATTTTCTACATGTAATGCAAAATCTATGTTATATTTTTTGCAACGAATTTGACATACTGCATGCTTTTTTGGAATATGGCATCAAAATATATTAAGACATATATGATATAAAAGTGCTCGCAAGAGAAAGTCTTTTGAAAATTGGCACTTCCACTTTGCACTTGGCTTCCGCTCCCAACACCCTTGTTTTTTGACTTTGACTGCAAAGTTCAAACAACATAGTTCTTGCCATAAAGCTTGTGTGTATTCAATTTTACACCAATTCCTTGAACAATTCCGGCCATATAATATAAATTCCCAAGGAAGTGACTGATAATAAACTCTGGAAAATATTTCTAAGGTACACAAAATCAGGACATATGATGGGCACAATATCGCCCTCTATAACAATATTGGACATAAAATAAGCTTTCCAAAAGTTCTACTGGACATGAAATCAGCCCTCCAATAGATTGTTGGGTATCAAACTCAGCATTTTGTAACATCAGAAGGTCCATTAGAACACGGCTCAGCGCCTGGTTAAACCTTTGCGACTCAAAGTCAGACACTGATAACTTAACATTAGTATTCTCCAACGTAAAGTCAGACATCAGTGTCTTATCACTGGCCTTCAGAAACACAAAACTAGCTTTTATGGCAATTGGTTGAGCATGAAAACCAAGACAGTCATCAAAACCCGATTATTGGGCCTGTAAAATGTAGGTTTTAAGCTCAAACACTTGGAAACTCAGTTGTGATGCTAAAAAATTCTCTATCCTGCAACATATAATGATTTTCTTATGTTTCTGAGCAGGTTTGGTGTTCTCCAACTGTTGGTCTGGACTCTGCACCGCCCCCGTCCCAGCCTGAAATTCACCTTCTTGACAAGCCTAGCCTTGATGATGACTTTGATACCATTGTTGGATTATATCAGAGCATACATGCATAGGATAAAGCTCCAGATTGAAAAAAGAATCTCCCTCAATTTCATGATTTCCTATTGAACAAGATGCATATATATATATATCTTTTAACTGGAATGAGTATAGTTTATATTAAAAAAGTCGCGCCCATTCGCAACAAAATCGGGTCTTTACATTGATTTATCACTGCTTCAACAAGCTGATAAAAATTTCTTGGTCCATCTAGACTATTGCAGTAGCTATGTCTATCCTGCTTACAAAAATTTCCCATTTTGGGATGGCTACAACTATAACTTTGATAGAATTGAAATAAGAGATAGATACATTTACAGTTCATCGTTTTGATAAAACAAAAACAAAACCGATGCAGAGATGGTCAGATATCCATAGGGGCTGGGCTGTTTAGATCCAGTCTCGGGGAGGCCTCTTCTGAGTCTTTGGAATTCTCTTGGTCTGTCACACCCTCCACATTTGCCTCCAAACCACCCTCTTTTGCATCCACTTTGAGCTTCAAATTTTCCAGCTGATGACGCAGTGCGTCCTCAAGTTGCTTGATACATTCCTTTTTCTCAATTTCCCTTTCTTGCATGGTCATATTCTCATGCATTTGCTGATGCATGTTGCGTTGGAGTTTTGACAATGCTTCCCGCAGGTCCCAATGATCTTGAACATAAGTGAGATAGGAGGGTTTGTATCTGCCACCTTGCACTGAGGAACTGGCTCTCAGCCCACCAGACCTTGGCTTGTGGCTTCCCCACATGCCCAACCAAGAACTGTCTTTAGAACCCTGCATGTTGGCTTCCAAAACCGCACTTTTTATCGATCTCTAGAAATTGGCACTGTTTTCCCCGATCTCCCATAGCCAGGCACCCTCTCGCGCCCACAACAAACTACATTGCTCCTCGGCGAGAATGCATTGTCCAACCTCACTCCGACTCCAATTCTCCTCCCTCTTCTAGAGAGAATTACTAACCCACCCGGTGTCCCAAATCCAGTCCGACTGCAAACACTCTAGACAACCCAAGCCCAACACTTGCAACCTTCCAATTATGCTAAGAATTTCTTGATTTTTCTTCAAAACCTCAGACAGACAAACCTTCCTTCCCTCATTATGACTCTTCACAACATAACGCCCAACCTCTGTGACACAAAAACTAATACACAGCAGCCTTGGCTCTAGCCACTAGGGTTTCGTAGAGGCCACCGTCCCACTCTCAAACCTTAGAACATACAAAATCCACATATTTGTTTGCACTTTATACTTGCTATTTGACTTGAAGGTGATGTAGAGATGAGCGAGGAGATTGCTGCAATCAAGATCCCATGAGTACTCCATCATAAATCCACCCTCCATTAATTTCCCACCAAGCTCCTGATCTTTATCAGTCATTCCCACAATTCTCCCACGAACGAGCCCAACTTCACTGAGGTCTTGAATTAAATTTTGCTCCGTAAAACTCAAATCCTTGCAGGCACCCGAGGTGTTGCGCCACCCAATTCTCCAAGAACTAGGGCCGAAACGATGAGGCCGCACGCTGTGACTTATTCTTGAAATAGGTGTGGTACAAAATTTCCATGGGACGCCACATTTCGAGTGAGTCTGGGTGTCTGGCTTGCCACGAGTCCGCATGGCTGGCAGGAGCTTGTAGAGGGTGATGTGACAGGGGGAGGAGGAGCCTAGGGCAGAGGTTATAACACAAAGGTGGAGGTTAGAAAGGGGAGGGGCCACAGGGAAGGGGGAAGGGGAGGGAAATGAGGAAGGGGAGGGGGAATGGGAGAAAGGGGAAGGGAGGCGGGGGGGATGGGGGAAAGGATAGGAAGGGGGAGGATGGGGGGGAAGATGACAGGAGAGAGCTAGGGGGAGAAGGGTGGGGCTTCATTTCATTATGGAATGATAGTTGCAACTTTTCCACCTCCATATCTATCCACTGAGGCTTTATTTCTAGCCTACATATGATACTCTTCAATTTATTAAGGAATTTTTGTCATGCTCATGACATCGTTGATTACACATTTTTCCTCCTCTAGATGGCTTGCCTTATTGGCTTGTCTGTCAGCATCATGATTATTTCCCCTCAAGACATGATAGAAAGTCACCGGTCGAAAGCAATGATTAAGTTCTGGGCTCTCATAATGATTTGATTCAGGTTAGAGATCTTAGCATTTGAAGTGTTAATAATATGCCTTATAACTATCATGGAGTCTCCTAACACCTGAATCTTTTTTATCCCATTTCTATGTGTTAGGATTAGTCCCAGTGGCATTCCATAAGCTTCAGCTTGGTTATTGGTCTTTTGGCATAGCCCCCAAGCATAACTAAATTCAATGATTCCTTCGGGATTAATGAGAATCCCTCCCTCTCCTGCCACCCCATCAAGATGCATATATATATATATATATATAACTAACAAGATTGTTTTAGAATTTGTGACTGAAGATAAAAATATGTCCTCAGAAACAGTCCTGTCATAAAATAGCATTTAAGTTTTCTAGGTTTACTTGCATGTACAGAACCTTTAACATCTGTTTTTTTTAAAGCACATAAACAACAACTAATTTTATTCTGATCTCTACACAAATAGACATTAAATATTTTAACACCTTGGATGTTCTTTTTTGTTTCTGTAACTCTCTTCGTGACCATATTGAGGTTATTGAGTTCTGCTAAAGTATTGCCTTGTGCGGAAGGGACAGTTTGCACCAAATGTTATATTATACAAGATATAGATCATTTTAATTTGCTAAGTTGGAACCTGAATTGTAAAAAGGTCTGATTTGTGCCTTTTAGCTTTTGTTAGACAGATTTTGACGGTCACTTAACATTCACTTTTATATTATTTTTTTCTGAATCACTAAAGTTGGGATGATAATTTGGATTCTAGTGGGGCCTTTAATCGATTATGTCCAAGATCACTAACCTGGACTGGATGTTTGATTGCCATCAGGGACAGTGAAAGCAAAGCGTTCTATGTGGAGGTTGAGTTTTATTGTTGAACTCTTTTGGGCTGTAGTGAATCTCATAGCAAATTTCATTAGAACAATGTTCTCGGTAGGTGTCAACTTCTTGTTTCTTTATTTCTTTATTTGCTATTTTCTTTGCATTCACCAATGAAACGGGCAATTCCCTCGTGAATGTAGCTAATGAAAGAGGGAAAAAGGGGAAACAAAAGTGTGATCTCTGAACGTCTATAGGATGCATCCTAAAGAATACATATATTTTTTGTTTGAATTCCGTGGATAAATTTTAGAGTGAACTGTTCTTATCACATAAGTAGATATGTAGAACCAAGAAGGAAAGAAAACATATCAGTGCGTTTGATTTTGCAAGTGGAAAGTATTTGACATAATTAGAAAAGATAACTATGAAAAGTCAATATTATTGAGGCCTTTGATCCCCATGGCTCAGTAAAATCTATTTTAGTCTTTTGAGTATAGGGAAGGGAGAATCATCAGCAAGTTGATTACATCAGGTTAATTGGTCTTTTATTAGCAGTATTAGTGTTATCTTAAATTCAAGTGTGTATTTGGCTGATTCTCACATCCAGGAAAATCAATTTTAGATTTTTGTTTGCAGGATAGACCACACTCTTGTGAGTGTCATCTTATGAAAGTCGCAAGTTTAATTGATATAATGGAAATACTGCATTCTCGGAACTGTTTTGGAAAATGAATATATGGCGGGGAAGGTGCCGGGGATTGCACCCCGGTTACTCTTTCAAGTTTCCTCGTTTATGACTAATCTATCCAAAGATAGTATGATTTAGGAAATGGCTTTACATATGAACGCACATAGAAGATGTAGAAATGAACTTCTAATGGGCCTTCTCAGAAGTTCAAGTTTGTTTTGGCTGCCGTACTTTTATCAGTATGTTCATCTTAAATAATGATGAGATGTATCAAAATGAAAAACCCTTATTTTAATTGCTGTTTGCCAAGGACACGATGTCATGTTTTGGGTTGTGTCATTTTGTTCAATTTGTTGTGTAGATGGAGGCAACAGAGTCATATAAGAAGAAGTCTGGATCTCGTGGTGGTGGCTGGGATAGTGGTCCTGGAGGGGGTGGAGGTTCTGGTGGGGGCCCCTATGGAAGTGGTCCTCGTCGACCACCTCGTGGCTTGGATAATGTTCGAGGGATCGATCACAGTGAGTCTTTTAACTGCAGTAAATTTATTTGGTAATCTCGCTCAAAAGCTTTAATGATGAATCTAACACTAAAATTGAATTTTACAGATTCTGCTCCTGCTTGTGGCTCCTGTTGTGGAGGCTAACTCTGTGTCAGTTTTGGGGTTGAGCATGGGAGTGGCATCTGTTAGGGCATAGTCAATGCACATTAAAACAAATCTGCTTGTGTAGATTTTGGAAGTTTTATTCTACAGTATACCTGAAATATCTATGATTGCAGTGTCAAGCGCTGCTATTTGATTATGATAGCCATTCTATTTGAGACTGCTATTATGCATGTTCAATGCTAAACTTGTTATTGATAATATGGAGTGATGCTTAGCTGTACCTTAATCTTTAATTGATCTAGTTTCTGAAAAACATTGGTTGATAAGATGTATTGTTTCTTGATTGAAAGCAGCGGTAAACAAATTGCCCTTATACTTCTTATTTAGCATGTGAACTGGTTTGTAAATATCTCCTAGCTGTATAATAGTCTATGCGAAAGTTTGCTTATGTGCTCGGTCAAAGGTGACGATGCAAATTTTTTCTCCAGTTCTGTATGTGCGAGGCATCCTAACATGTAGGATCTTGCATATACCGTCAATCCTGATTCAATTCTTTCTTGAAACCCAAATATAATCCCTGGTAGAAGTTCAGGAGTAATGATCTGCCCTTTGTTGCTAAGTTGCATTGCATCTGGTTAAGAAGGGAATGCAAATTACAAGTCAGTAGTTTGAATGAAGTAGAATGTTTAATAATCAGTTTGTGTTAATGCTTTCTGTGGAGCAGGAAGTGTAAGGTCAAAAATTGGAAGGTGTGGTAATAGTGGAATGTTAAGGCACATGAAATTGCAAATATTTTTTGGGTATTAGGTTAAATGCCATTGGGAACACTCCAAAAGATGCTTCACCCATTTTTCACAGTAACGGTTAGGTGTTTGTATTAAAAGAGCGTCGTGGACAAACTGCACTGAAAGGGGAGGTAAGCATGAAGACAAATTGAAAGCAAGCATGAAGGCCTTTCCCTTCAGTATTGTGTTACAAATTTTCCATTCAAAACATAATTAGAAGTTTTGTCCAATAGTGGTTGCAGAATCACATGGGTATTATTGAATCTTTTGCTCTTTTCCTTGTGCCGAGCAAAGCGTTGTAACAGAGTAAATTTTTTATATTGACATATCTATTTAAGTCATTAAATTTATTTCACACTTGCTTTTCCTGGTAAAATGGAGAATGTCAAGCATCCACATAAAATAAAATGACTTCATTGACAAATGACAATACATCTTAAAAATTATATCACACTAGCCAAAAACTAGTGTATAAAAGCAAGAAATAAAAAATTAATTTAGCTAAAAAAAGTATTGATGTTCACAACCACGTGTTGTTGAGTTTTCATGCTCTATAGCCACAGTAGTAGAGACAGTAGAGTGGTCAAGCGAGGCTCCGACAGCTTGTATAGGTTACGGCAACAATATGGTCTAGCTATTCATTCTATTAGGTCGAGGAGATGCCTTTACTGTAGGTGGGGAGATTGAGTTGTGTTACTATCCACTCTATTGGACGTTGGAAAGATGTAATGGCTAAGGTCATTTGTTCTCGCTCCCCCTTAAAATTGTCACGAGGTCTTAGACCGAGAATATTCTCACCAGTAATAATAACAATGTTTGATCCCAAATTTTTTTATTTTGCTGCCGTGGATTTTTATTTTAACAGTTCCATGGTAGGGTTAAGTAGGTCACTTTTCCTTGCTTTAGTTTTTTTTCAAAGGTCAAGAGGCAATAATGGTCTTTGACAATGATAGCGCGGGAGGGATGCACCAACCATGCATATGTACATGCACGTGTTTGAAAGATACTTACAAATGTAGTGGATAGAGAGGGATGCATATTCTTATCAGCTGTAATTTAAATCGGTAAAAACACTTTTTCTTTTCTTTCATGCTTTTTTAAAGCTTTCTTAAACTAAAAAAACACTTCATTTTATTAAACTGAAATCAGATTACATAATATTAAAATATCTTAATGTTTTTTTAAAGCTTTCTTAAACTAAAAAAACAACTGAAATCAGATTACATAATATCAAATTTCTTAAAGATGGTGTGCTACACTGAAAATCGGATCAATGAAAAAAGTTAATGTCTTTTGTCCCAAATGTCTGTACACTAATTAGATAAAAAAGTTTACTGACCAAGGGTTCATTATGCAAGACATTATGTCATAATATTACAATATTAATAAATTGCAAGTAAAGTTGAAAATTGAAACCATCAAAAAGACATGGAAATATCAATGGTGCATAGAGTGTCTCCATTGATTGCAGGTGTAGGATTTGATTTATTACAGGGTTGTTTCTCAATGCAAGCTAGTTCTTCTTACTTTTTCACCTGAAACCCTTAATTACTTGTTTGATTAAAAAATGTAAAATATATTACAAGATTTTAATATATTTTAGGTAAATTTTGAAAGACAATTATTTATTAATTTTAAGTTATGTTATTTTAAAATATAAAATCACCGAGGTTTGTTGTACATTCCATGAGAAATATACATATATGGTTAATATTATTAACATCACTTGCAAAAATTGAATTGAACCTAGGCAGTGAGGATTCTATTCCTTTCTCCCAGCCATTTGGAATAACCCCAATTGATATATATATATATATATAATTTTTTGTTTATTTGTTTGTTTAGTTAAGACTAACCTAAGCACCCATGGGAGTTTTGAACTGGTAATATATAAATTTTTATTTAAATATATGTACAGTTTTATTCAAAATAATAAAAATAAAAGTAAATTGTAACATATTAATTTAAAAAAATGAATTAGGAATGTCATTTTTTTATCGATCAAAAGTTTCTATTAATTCGTCAAAATGTTATAAGTTCTCCAAAATTCTTTGTTCTTCTTGCCTCATTTTGATTAGATTTATTGGCCAAAAGAACAACACAACAACTATTTGCAAAATGCCAAATGCTTCTCGAAACTGAGAAGTGGAAAGACCAAAATGCCCAAAAGACTCCGAAGATAAAAACACAACCCACACGTATCAATGAAAAGGAGGATGTATCAATGAAAAGGAGGATGATCTAGACCATTATTCGAAGAGTTTGGATGTCCAAGTTCTCCATGAACATGAAATTCAACATGAGTTAGATGCCCCTCCAGATGCTCCATATGTTCAACTAGTGTCTTTTGGTGTTGTCAGAGTGACATTAGTCGATCTCACATGTTCCATTCATTGCGTTGCAAGGCATTCATGAAGTTTATCATTTCATTGCAATCATTGTGCTTATTTTGACTTGGCTGTTCCAGGGGTGCTTTGACTTATTGCATTTGTGCTTCGAGGGAATCTAAAGAGGTAGGGAGAATGACATGATTGGGCGGTTGATCAGGGTTATATGGGCCACCACCTCATCAAGCTCTGTATCATGGACCCCTTATCCCTTCATTGCGACTGCTTCACCACCATGTTTTGCCCCTTGCCCCCACGATCCAATCCCTCTTCTCACTCTACCCATTTGTCTAAACATCATCGCCACCCTTCCCGACCACTGAACCTAGCTCCAAGTCTCCTTTGCTGCACCACAAATCGAGTAATTCACCACCCTCTGGTACTTAACTATAAAATTCTAGGGTTGCAAGTTTCGCACCACCTTTGTGGGTGACTACCTCTAGCAAGGGCCCTCGCTTAGCCTTATTTCCTTCCTCTCACTGAAAAACCACCTTGACTTTCTTTTAACAATTTTGCCACTCGCCACCCATTTGGGTTCTTGGTACCTAGGGACACCTCATCAACCCCAATTTGTTGGGAACCTGCTCCCAACAACAACCCTTATGCAAAAATATACCATAAAAAAAGATGGGGACATCACATTGGATATCATACCCCCCTCTATTGTCGGTCACAAAGACAAGGCCTTGAGGACTCCGATCCTCCTCCCCCTCCAAATTTACTAACCCCAAATTCTAGATAAAAACAACAAAACCACCAACGCTACTACAATATGCGTGGCCAACTTGAAAGCCTAGGTTGCCTTTAGCAAGGAGTGGATAAATCTAAAGACCAAAGCAATTGCTAAACACGTCCCCCTAGAAATGATGCAAAATCACACTATGAAAGATGAGATACACATTTGGTGGACTTACCAGGGTGTTTGAATGCAAAAACTAGCTCTGTGACACTACTCACATAAACCAATTGTGTGAATTTGGCTCTTGCATCCCTCTATCCCTTCCACAACATAGCCTCAAGTTATCTTCCTCTCCAGGGTCCTAGACTTGTCACTGGTAGCCTCCAACAATAATCCTTCCTTACAAACATCAACTTGTATCGTTGAGAGCCACGCGCAAATAAGTTTGCCTAGGTTGGCCCACTTGCATAAACACTTTGTTCTCTCTGCCACCTTCACAATTGCCCATGCCAAGAATTGCTAACAATATCCACTCACCTACCTTTGCACATATAATTTAACTCCATTCATCACGAAACTACCATGTTGTGTTTGCATGTATGGCACATGCCATTTGTACCTAGGTTCAGTTCTCAAGGAGGAGGTAGTGCACGCTGTCATTCCCCTCATCATTCCTTTCATCCATCTCCATCGGGGTTACTTTTTCCCTCTCAATGATGCTACTCAATTGCTTTGTCCAGTTATTGGGGTTTCGCTGTGTCTAGATTTGCATGGTTTCTAGCTTAGGACACTGACTACCCCAATTGGCCAACAAATCTCGAGCTTTAGTCCTTGCTCTTCTAGAGTGTGTTGTTATGACTTATGGAAAGGAGAGAACCAGTGATTGGATTATGTTTATCAATATATCAATGCGCCAACTCTTAACTACCTTTCGAATTGGGGATCCATTGATCAATTTCTTGACCACATTTATAGCTAGTTGCGAGTCTCCACCCACTTATAACTTGGTGTAACTTGCTTCATGCGCTAGGGATAAGCCTATTTCTTTGGCCTTAAATTCAACCACATTGTTGTTGTTGTGACAACAATATCCATCAAAGAAATGAAGTAGATTACCTTGGTCATCGTGGAATAGGCCTATATACCCGATCGATTCTAGGTTTCCTTTGATTGCCTCTCGAAGTTGAGCTTAATAAATCCTTGGGGAGGGAAGGAAACAAAATTCAAAGATGAGATAGTATCATTGGATCAAAAAGTGTTCTCCATTATAGGAGACCTCCAATAATTGTCAAATGCAGGGTTCCTCGACTTCCACTTTCCAATCCTCTTCAACCCATTTCTCTGCTAGAATCGATTCTTTAATATTAAGCTTTGTAGTCTACTAGATATAATCTTTTGAACCCTTTGTATCTTTAAATATTATTTGATTTTGTTCTTTCTAGACATTCAATAGGAGTCTAAAACCAATCCTTAGGCCCCATTGACAATCAGACTTTTGAATGGTGTAGGGTGCCAAGATTTAATAGTCTTCGTCATACTGACAAGAAATCGGTCGAGGTGACCAAAAAGGCTATTGATCCTGGTCCAAAGGTTCTCCATGTTCATACAACTGTTAAGTAGATGTTCACAACTTTCCTCATGATGCTAATAGATAAGGCATCATGATGGGCCAACATATCCTTTTTTTCGCAAGAGATCCCATGTTAGCAGTGTCTGCTTTCTAATTAACCATAAGAAACTTGCCACCTTTGGCTAGAGCTTTCCTTTCCAAACCTTGCTCCAAAAAGGCTCCTTAGTGAGTTCTAAATGATTTTCCATAATACCATAAGCCTCTTTGATAGTGAACATACATTGGGATTGACGTCCCCATCTCAACTTGTCTCCTCTTACTACTTGATTTTTTTGTGTTTTAGTTGGGTATTTAAGATCTGCCATTCTTGGGAGAACCACCCCTCATTCCAGTGCTCTTGCATCTTCCACTTTTTCCATTGATTATGATATGATGTATTTGTTTAGAAATCAATGACCACTATCGCTCCCATCCCCGTGGTGTATTATTTTATATTCCTAATCTCTTTCTTGCTCTCCAACCTTGGCAGTTGTTGCTAGGATTCTTCTCAAAATTTCACTGTTGCACCATCTCTAATTTCCTAGAACGTGTGCTCATATATGAGATATTTGTTCCATTGCAAGATTCCATATTGATGATCCCAATGGATATTCTTCCTACCTCACCTTCTCCACCTATGTGCTAACCAAGATATATTTCTTTGTCCATATTCATTTCCATAACTCTTGACCTCCCTGTAACCATCTCTACCATAGCTTGGTGCCCATAGTTTTATTGATAATTTTTGGGTCCCTTAAGCTTAGATCGCCTCCTCATTTTGACAAATACACTTTCTCCTAGGACACGAGGGTCCACTTCTGGGTTTGTTGCACCCCCTTCCATAAGAATTTGCGAAAGCAAGAGACAATGTCCTTGTATACTCCTTTTGGTGCTCGAAGCACAAATAATTGGTAGATCAAGAGCACTTGTAGAACAATCTTAAGTAAGGTAATGTGACAGGGTAGGTTCAATGCTCTAAATATCCAATTTCCCAACTTCTTAGAAATATTCTCTTTGATCTTTGTCCAATAGGAAACCCACAAAGAGTTAGCCACAAGGGGGATACCAAGATATTTCACTGGCAGGGATCTAATTTGAACACGAAGATTTCTCACAAGATTCCTTTGCACCAGCGTGTTTGTGTTAAAAAAGAACATACTAGATTTCTCACCGTTGATCCTCATGCTAGAGGCCTTTTGAAAATCCGAGAGGATATGTTCTAAAGCTTTGATCTCCTAAATAGTTGGTTCCGCAAATAACATGATGTCATCCATGAACTATTGATGGGTGATGGGAAAGTATTGACCCCATAGTCTTAAGCCTTTGCAAAGACTTTGATCAAATGCAACCTTGATATATCTCCCTAGACCTTCTACGATAAGAATAAAGAGAAATGGTGAGAGGGTATCCCCCTACCGGAGACCCCTTGACACTCTAAAGGTACGAGAGGGTGATCCATTCACCAAAATGGAGAAAAAAGGGGTAGAGATTAGAGAGTGGATCTAATGTATCCAATTAGAAGAAAATCCGAAGGCCACGGATATTCTAAGCAAGTAGCTATGGTTTAACCTGTCATAGCCCTTGGAGAGATCAAGTTTGATGACCATCCTTGGCTTCTTTCTCTTCCTGAGAGAATGAACAACCTCATGGACTATGATATTCCCATCCAGGATCTGTCTACCCTCCACAAAGCCAGTTTGTCCCAGTGCTATGAGGTTCTTTAGCAAAGGTTCGAGTCTTCTCACTATAACCAAGGAGATAATCTTATAGATTACATTGCATAAAGAAATGCGTCTAAAACCATTGGAAGAACAAGAGTTGTTGGTCTTGGGGATTAAAGTAATAAAGGTAGCATCAAGGCTAGACCATACCTGATAGAGGTGCCTCAATTCTTCCACCATCGCATGAACATCCAGTTGTCGATGAATGGCTGAAAAGCTTTGAATAAATTAGAAGTGAAGCCATCAAGGCTGGGTGCTTTATTGCTAGGAATTTTTTTTACACTTCCTCCACCTAATTTGCAATGGAAGGAGAACATTTTGTTGAGGATGACATTTTGTTGAGGGCTTATCAATTGTAGCCCTATGCCTCAAGATCCTCGAGATGGCCTCTTCTTTATTCAACTTATCCTTTAAAAGGAGATCTTTATAATAAGAGAGAAATTCTTCCTCTATGTATTCATTCTCGATTAACCTAGATCCATCTCTTGAATCCAGAGAGAAGATCTTGTTATGTTGTCTGGGATTTATTAAAGCTTTATGGAAGAATATCATATTTTTATCGCCCTCCTGCAACCATTGAATACGTGATATTTTGCAGCAATGAATTTCCTCTTGTTTCCTTCTTGTCTTAACGCTATGAATCAATTTCTCTTCCTCTTCAACAAAAAGTCCGACCTTCCTTAATAATAATAGCCTAAATTTCCTCCATGTGTTCCGCTAGTTTACGCTTCTCTGGAAAAATATTACCAAATTCCTCTCCATTCCAATGTTTAATTCGAAGTTTTAATTCTTTTAATTTAATCTAAAATGCTTGCATTTGACTATCTCCTTATCTCGAAATCTCCACCACACTTCCAACTTTGACAACAAATCTTTATTTTGAGCTAAACATTCTCAAATCTGAATGGCCTATTATGAGGCAAATAAATTTATAGCCTAACATGTCAGTGATCAGACCCATGCTGGGAAAAATGGCTACTTCCCAAATAGATATGTAGCCATCAATGATCCAGAGAGGAAAAATTGGACGCCATGTCATTTGTTCCATGTTTACAATCCGTTGACTCTGTCCACATCGACCATCCTTGGCTCCTGGATCTATTCCTATAATAACATCGCTGCCGATTCCAACCTCTCTATCCCACCTTTCTTTTCCTCGAGACTCTGGATCAAGTTGAAGTATCGTCCGAGAATCCAACAACCCCCCTGAAGATATTTCCGGAAGTCCCACAATTCTTTAAGAAAACCTTCTTTTCTCCCTAGGATTGAGGGCCCATAAATTGCCGATAGCCACACTACTTCCTCAGAACCTAAGCATTTGAAAAGTTTAGTCAAGATATTAGAACTGACAATCCAATTCTAGAATGAGATCCAACGAGGATCTTAGATCATCGCGAGACCCCAACACTACCCCTCGAGTCTAATGCCACAATTACGCTTCCCTTTCAACATCTACCCATGATGTCTGCTAGCTTCGAGCCCGATACTTTTGTTTCTTGAAGTAATACGATCTCTGGTCTCTCTTTCTTAATAATGGATCTCAAATATATTTGTTTACCCATACTATTTAGCCCTCTAACATTCCAAGAGACTATTTTCATGGTGCACTGGTAGATAATTGGAGAAGATACTCCGTAATCCTATTAACTTGGCTTGAGTTCAATAGGAATTCCCCTGCTTCCCACATAATTTCTCTTAACAAAGTCTTTTGCCCCTTCCTATTCCAATCATTTGTGGTTTATTCTTTGGATTTATGCAATTCAGACGACCTCTTCTTTGCTACATGCGACGATGGGGGACCTTCGTCCGGATGGATATATGTAGGAAGTGTTGAAGTTGTTCAATCAATATTTCTTTTGCCTCTGTACGTGCCCAACTGCGAAGAACTCAATCATTCTCTCTTCATCTACATTTAGATTTTCCTGTCGATCTTCCGCCCTGAGCTTATCTCCTAGAATTAAGGTCGTGATGGCCAATACTTTGAGATCAGAGTTATTGATCGATTCATCCATTGGCTTGCGTTTCGATTGTTTATCCCTTTTCAATCCCATTGGATCCTCCACGTCCATAGGCCATTCTAATGTTTTGTCTCCCTCTTGCTTCATGGCTTCACTGACAAGGTTCTCCTGATTCAGAATCGCGAACAAATTTATATCAGGGTCCACTTGGTTAGCAGCCCCCCCTTTGTCTTGCCAGGGTTTTCCCTGCTTAGGCCAATTTGATCTCCCTTTCTTTTCTGAAACTCTTGAAAGTTTTGTTTTGTTTTGTTTTTTTCTTTTTTTTTTGGGATGATTTTTGCAATTTTACAGTTTGTATTTTAGATTATTATTAGTGGACAATCCCTTATCAAGTGCCCATATTCATAGCATTGATGCAACTTAAAAGAGACATGCTCATAGTCTAGAGGTTTTGTACCTATTTCATCATAGTATTTAAGATCTATCGATTTTTATAGGGGCTTTGAAATATTCATGTATACACAAATGTTGGCATAAGAGGGATGCCTTCTCTTTTTCGTAATATCCGATATTTTTACAAATTCCCCAATGACATTGCCCATTCCCTCCAAGATATTTGGCTCCTATAAGTCATCCAATAGAGAGAAAAGCTGAACCCAAATTGGAACTGCTAGAAATTTCTCTCTCTTGATTGTAACATTCCTCCTAGAATCTCATAAAAAGACCTGCATTATTCATGAAGTAGGGGCCATTTTCAAAGGCTTTCTTCTTGTTTTCCAGATCATGAAAAATAACAATGAAAAAAACCCTTGGTCCTCAAACTCAGCTCCACTAATCTGTTTGGTTGCCATTTTAGATATATCCACTTTACAGTATCCTATTCCTTGGACAAAATTCCCATGAACTTGCATATTAGTGCATGCTCCTTCATAAACTACCTAGATTTCTCTAACCCATTGTGACAAATTTAGGATTTGAGGTTTCCGGCATTTCCCTTTTTGGCTGGCTTTCCATTGAGCCCTTCATTTCCTTTGGATGAACTTGTTGCACCATTTGGCTTCTTTAATGAACTGGTTGCTACGTTGTGATAAGAGGGGGTTTCCCCTTCCCAAGGGGCCATTCATGGAGCGGATCAGTCTATTTGGCTTATTGGCTATACCTTGATCTAAACATGTTAGCGCTAAAACTCCTACCCACGCCTCCATATATAGGATGTCGTATTCAGAAATCTTGAAACCCTAGTCGCAAAAGTCCACTACCTCTCACCAACAACAAAAAATTACTACTATTATGAATATAAAATTAAATAAAACAAAATTTTCATTAATGCAAAAATGGGTGAATTTAGTTGTCTTATTGCGCCAGAGGTGCTTTATAGCCCAATATAGGGGGATATGTATAGGTGTAAATATTTGTAAACACAAAATATAGGGGAGATGTAGTGTCTGTAAATGAGCAACATTTAAATGTTGACTCAATTAATAATAAAAAGTTAAAATTAATAAAAGTAATAAAATTCAAGTTGTTATATTGTAATTTTGTTTTATAGCGTAACTTAGTCCTTTCACTTCAAGTTGGAAATTATGATTTGGAAAATAGTGTAAATAATTATAATTTACATAGGTCAATAATAAATTAATAGTGATCGATAGAAAAATCATCCTATATTCTTTCTTTGGCAGAAATTATGTGAAAAACTTGCATAAATTTTGGTGGATAGTAGTCACTACAGCTTTACTCCTACATAAGTGTTGAGAAAAACATAAATAATGGTGGGAAGTAACTCATGATTAGGGGTTAAATTTGACGTCTGTATACCCGTATTTGGCCTTTTTACACGTAAAATACTTTCTAGTTCCAAATCTCCACATCATGTGTAACTTGTCAATAATTTTTAAGAACGTCAATATGATGGGCATATTTAAAAATGAAATTTTATTATTATTTAATTTTTTTTATTTAACCTTGCGAATGGAGAGTGAATCATTGTGAATAGTGATTCATTAACATTATTAATATCTAATTTAATAATCCACCCATATCGCAATTTCCCAAGTGACCACTATCCGGATTCTGGACTAACTCATAAATATCAATTTCTAATTTTCAATAGGTAAATGGTATGGTATTATTGGTAATTAATTCCCAGCTACCCACTGCCGAGTTATGTTACTAATTTATGGTGATTCGTTTGCAAGTTGCAACTTCCAATTCGTATCAAATTCTAATCAACAACAATCTGTAAGTTATTCATTGTTGAATGTGGTGACTCTGGTGAGGAGCAGGGCACAAGAAAAACTCTGCAAAGTCTGGAACTTCGAATGCTACAAAACCAGAACTTAGCCGACCAAGTAACTAGTAAGTGATAGCCTATTAGCCATAGATAGTGTTTCACACTACTTATATTTGAGAGATGCTCTGCTCTATTCATTTTTCTATGCATGCTTGTTGGATATATCTGTATTCGTTTTTCTATGCATGCTAGTTAGTAGCTAGATATCTTTATGAGGTAGTAGTGTTTTGTTTTTTAATTTTTAATAAATTGAATTTTTCTCTATCTTTACTTGGCTTTTTGTATTTTGATTGGTGGAACTTCCTCTGCAACTTTTTAACTGTATCATTTTTTGTCATTCTTTACAAAGATTCGATTTTTCCCTTTCTTTTGTGCAGAGAATCGGTGTAAATGGGTCAAATAGGCATTTGAGAGGGATATCAAAACCACCATATCCACAATCAGGGGTTTCAGTCAGAGTAGCAGGAGGACGACACCGGATAAATGCCTTCTTCAATCCCCCTGATGATCCCATTGTGCAAAAAGCTATCAAGGTTAGATCCCAAACCATAATCAACTATACCCAATTTATTTATATATATACACACTTCAGCCTGGCTGATAAACCTACAATGTGAATCTTTGTGTATAATGGTAGGATCATCAGGAAGACTGAAGTATATTCATTAAACATACATTCGGATGTTGCTGTGTATACTTGGCTATGTATTGTAACTATTCTGGCCCATAATCAAGTAAAATCCATATGATGACAGGATTGATTTAATTCAGCCTTTGTAATGAACCTTCTGTATGTATCCAGTTCAAATCCATTACTATCTATATTGATATGAAAGAATGATAAGCCGTGGTTCAACCTTCCCTATTATCCCCTGTGTATCTGTGTCTGTGAATGTTGTGCTTAGACTACATAGATATAAATCATTTGGGTGAAACTGATTATAATTGATTATGACTGTAACTATTACAACTTATTAACAGTAAGACTCAGTTGATGAATGCAAGGGTATGCTTCACCCTTCCTGCTGAGCCTTCTCTCTGTGAATGTGTGATATGGTCCAATTCCATAATTAAGTATACTGAGATGGATGAATGATTACTTATGGCTCAAGGTTTCTGTTTGACGGCCTGTGTGTTGTCTGTGAGTGTGCTTAAATACTCTCTCTCACACGTTGTGTTAGAGAGAGGTGTGTGGGAGAGGTTCAATTAATTTTCTTTAGAAGTGCAAGTGAGAGGGGCATGTGTTGTTTCTAAAATGTTTTATTAATTATTAGTATTGAGAAAGATATTTTTTTTTTATGTGCAAACCTTTTGTTACTTAATTAATTTAGGATTAAGGTGGATCTATGTTAGTATTAATCAATTCAGTGTTAAAGTGGACCTATACTAGTAGTGTCTGCAAACGCATCTACAGACATGTGCATCTGTGTATGTAAAGTGTTTTTCGATGCTAGTGTATTTTTAATATCTCTCACACAGAAAGATAGATACAAAAATCTTCACCTGCCAGGGTTGTAAAGCACCTTGCTTCTCTTGGTGCAACCAGTTAGGTATGAAAGAACATAAAAGGAAACATAAACATATATAAATCTGTATGTATCTATTAGCTTGTGTGAATTTTCATTCATCTGCACATGTATAAAGCATTTGGGTGTAGCTAATAAACTTGATAATGGTATATCTTACCTACATACACATAGCTGGATTCATCAGGTGGGTCATATGACCTATTGAAGTAATATTCATCCATTGACATGGGTATGTGTGTGTATAGATTTAATATTTATTGAAGGATACATGTGTATAATTTGGTGATAAACAAGAGCCAATTGCCTTTTTTGGAGGGGTGTTTGTGGGATTATTAAGGCTTGACTTGAAGGAGGATCCTCTAAGAGAATGGGTTGCGAGGACTACTGAAGCTGCAGGTTTAGGTGAAGAACAAGACCCCAAACTGAAATCTGAAGAAGAGGCAACCCCCCAACAGATTGAAATAGAATAAAGTTTCTTAGTGCTTATTGTAATGCCTTCTGAAACATGGACTGACACCTATTGTTATTATTGATAAATATCTCCAACTAGGGATTAATTGTAATGTTTCTATCCTGTAAATGTTACGTTCATATCGCAACAACCATGACAGTTGCTTACTTAAATTTTCCAGCAGGGGCATTTTTATATTCAATAAATCATACTTTGGTAAGTAATTGCTTTGATCATATAACTTGATACTGTTATGATAAAAGAAGAGCATTCCAAACACAGGCAAAGAATCTAGTGCAGACACAGGAAATAAAATACAGAGGCGAACTGTTACAACAAGAAGAAATCTCTGTTCAATAGCGTTTCACAGATTCGAAATGGAGTTTTACACAACGCGAAAAAGAGAAATTGCTTTTAGTTTCATTCATATACAGAAATATACTAATTAGTGTTGGAGATATCTTTGATTTTTCCTGATATTTCCAATTTCTTCCCATTTTTTCGGGTAGCTAATTTGTCTTATAATTTCGGAGTTTTAAGGTCCAAGTTTATTCTGGCCACCGTGGAAGTTTCAGTCCTCATCTGTGAAAGCTACTCTTGAGAAATTATTAAATATTATAAAGAATTAACAGGTATATTTTTAAATATTATAAAGAATAAATAGGTATATTCCCTGGTTAATATCATTTCTTGAATCACTGCAAGATTATTTTTTTAATATGGTTTTAGTTGATGAAATGAAATTCATATATACTAAATACTTTATTTTTATTATATAGGTATTATATATCAAAAATGTCTTCAAAAAAAGGGAATCAACTTTCTATCAAAAAATTCTTTGGATGGTCTACTACATCTCAAGCTTCATTGCCCGATAAAGAAGATCATGATTTTGATCTAAATGAAGATTTAGATGTCTTGGGGCATAATGAAGAATATGATATCTTGGAGCATAATGAAGAAAGTGATGAAGAATTTCACCACGGAGAACCTAGCACCCAAAAGAAAAGAAAAATGAAAGTAAAAAGAGAGTTTCGTGATTAGTGGAAAACTAAGTATAAGTGGTTGAGAGAGGCAAAGCATGAAGGAAAAACAATTATGAAATGCATATATTGTGAAATGCATAAGGCAATGGGGTCATGGGGAATTGGGACTGGTTGCTCTACATTGCATCATGATTTTCTAATTATTCATGCTAATTCAAGCATTCATAAACTCTCACAGGCAAAGTGGATATGTGGAAATGAGAAGAAGGCGAAGTCTATTACAGAACACATTGCATGCATTGATGATATGAACAAAGAAAGAGTCATCACTACTATGAAATTAGTATATTGGATGGTGCAAGAGGATCTACCACTCTCAAAATATGAATCTCTTTGTTTGTTTACAATATCTTTACACACGCCAAATATGCCAAAGAACAAAGATTATACATCATATACAAATCACATGGCTGCAAAAGAATTCCTTTTTGCTATATCTCAGTATCTTGAAGAGCTACAAATTTCCAAAATTCTAGATAGACCTTTTCTTTCATTGATGTTAGATGAAAGTACAGACCGTAGTTTAGAAAAACATATTGTGGTTTATACCATGTTTTTAAACTCAAAAGGATTGGGTCCACCAATTTCATAGTTTTTAAAACTCATAAATGTTTGCGATAGAAGAGGGAAAACAACTTATGATGCAATCAAACATTTAATGGAATTAAGGGGCCTTTCAATAGAAAGATTGATAGGAGTTTCCACAGATGGCGCTTCTTCAATGGTTAGTAATGAAAATGGTTTTATCACTTTCTTGAAGAAAGATGTACCTAATCTTGTAGGTGTTCATTGCATTGCTCATCGTGAAGCCTTAGCTGCATCAGATGCTTCAAAAAAAATACCTGAATTATTATTTGTTGAGAAATTAGCAAATAAGGTATATTCTTGGGTGCAAAATTCTTCGAAAAAAATAGTCAACTTATTGCTCTACAGGAACTTATGCAACTTGAAACTCTTCAAGCTCTTCAAATCCATGGAGTTAGATGGCTTTCAAGGGGACAAGTCATTGAAAGACTTGTTGTACTTATGCCTCCCATATTAACATTGTGGAAAAATGAAAGAAAAGACTCATGGTATGATAAGGCAAGAATCTTTTCAGTACAATTTTGTTTACATATGCTTGTAGATATAATGTGTGAATTAAACAAGTTGAACAAGCAATTCCAAGAAGAGTACATTGATGTCAGCGCTTTAGGGGCAGCTATAGATGTCACGGTAAACACTTTGAAAAAGTGGTTCTTAAGAAGCGACACATTTGCAGATGGCACATGTTATTTATCTAAATTTATAGATGCCTCTAAATTTGGCTTTCTAGAAATTTGTGATAAGGAGGGGCTTGTTCACAAGCATGTTTTACAATTTGTAGCAATTCCACATGCATATGTTGATTGTGTTGATATACAAAAAAAATCATGGAAACCGTGTATTGAAGGTTCAATAGAAAGTTGCAAACAACTTGCAAAAGATTATGTTCAAGCTCTCATAGAGAATTTGAACGGAATATTCTCTGATCTTGCATTTTTCAACTCAGCAAGGTTGTTTATCCCTTGCCATTATTTAGAGGATGTTCATGGCAGAGAACGAAATTCAAAGCGTTGGCTTGAAAAGATTTTTCAACACTTACAACATCCTTATTATCAAAGCGAAGAAAACAACTACATTTGATTTTGAGGCTTGTTTGAAAGAGTTGCATCCATTTGTTGACACTCTTCGTGTTAATTGCGAGGGATCATCCATGAAAGATGCATGGAGGATTTTTTATGTTACAAGGTTGCATACAAATTTTCCTAACATGTCAGAATTATGGCAAGCAATACTTACTATTCCTGCAAGTACAGTTGCTTGTGAGAGAGGATTCTCAAGACAAAACATAATAAAGGATGTCCAAAGAACAAAGCTATCAGTAGTTGCATTGGATGCCTTGATGCGGGTGTCTCTAACAGGGCTTGATTCATCGATGGTGGAATGAGATAGGGTATTTGACATCTGGAAAGATGCTAAAGAAAGAAGAATCTTAAATATTTGAAGTTTTTGCTTTTATTTTTATGTTTGTAATGGTGGCGTTTTGACAATTACCTCTTTTGGTGAAACTATCCATAATTTAGTTTGTGTACATGATGATATTGAATCTAATTTTTGAACATTTACATAGTTCATGCACATTATGTTTTTGGTTTGAAAATTATTTCACAACCATTGTTCTTTTAATGGGATTACCATGGTAGTGACTTAAATGGAAAACATGGTATGTGTGAGTGAATTATTTTTGTCAAATTTGTTGCAACAATATTAACATTCATTATTTTCATGTGAGAGTAATTATGAATATATATTTTTTCACTTGATAATATTATTTTTTGTTGTTTCTATATATATTTCCCATCTATTTTATCACTATTTCCATCTTAAAAAAAAAAACTTAGAACATTTCAACAATCTGGAAAATTTGCAAAAAAGTTTGATCAACAGGTCTCAAAACAAAGTGTAGCAATGAGACTTGAGCCGAATGGTAAAATAGAGAATGGAAAATTTGCAACAATTATGAGTACAATTTGGAATTAGATGAAGCTTGTACAAATAAATATTAAAAGTCATATGATGGGCAGTTTAAAAATAAAAACGTCATAAAAAAATTCCTTGACAGGTAGAGTCACCCATCAAATTTAACCCCTGCTCATGATAAGTATATTTGTTTACTTTTTTATGAAATACTTGCTTAAATTATGTTAACACATGGTAAATATGTTATTTACTTGAGTATAATCTATTTTCAAGGATTTTATTTTTAGATGGTCTTCCTCCAAAGCTTAAGAATAAAAGATCACCATAAAAAATCTAAAAATCATGCATGAATATTGCAACGATATCCATAAATTATGGCATGAAATATGTAAGATAGTTTATCCACATGAAATTATATTATGCAAACGCTGCAATAAGACCTTAAAATTATGATCTAATCAAATGTTTGAAAATTTGTTTTTTTAATATTGAAAAATATTTGTTTTTTTTCAAAGTTAACATTATATTTTGCATTGATCAAAGCTAAACTAATAGTGATCAACAAACAAATTGATTGTTAGAGTCCGGCCTTGGCAAGGACTAATAATGATTAAATAATCATATTTAAATTTAATGAATAACCACATAAAAAATTAATACTTAAAATAAAATAAAAAATTAATACTTACAATAAAATTACAATATAACATGACTCTTGATGATGGATACTCACCCCCACTTTACCATGGATATTATTAACTTATAAATAGGTTTTGTTACAATATTTTGGGTCAATACCATGGCTTATCAATACCACATGCCCAAAACCATAACTCATTTCACAATAAAAAATTAAAATGTAAAATATGTTAGACCTTACATATATCATTGATTACACAAAGTGACAATTCTTGATCATATACATGGAGAGAGAGGGTGGGGGGGGGGGGGGGGATAAAGAGAGAGGAAGGGAGATAGTGATAGAGATGTAGGGTGGAGAGAGAGGGAGGGAAGAACAAAGACATAGATAGATAGATGTAGAGAGAATGAATGACAAGGGAGAGATGAAGAGAGAGGGAGAGGAAAGGAGGGAAGATAGAGAGAAGGAGAAGAGAGAGAGGGAGACATAGAGATGGAGGTGGGAGAGAGGGGGAGATAGAGAACAAGAGGGAGGAAAATAATGATAGAGTTCGAGGGTAGAGTTCGAGAGTTCGAGAGAAATGGGGGGGGGGGGGGGGCGAGACAGAGGGAGGTGGGAGAGAAAGGGAGAGAGAGGAAGTAAGAGAGAGAGAGGACTTGAGAGAGAGAATGAGAGAGGGATGTAAAGAGAGACGGAGTTGGAGGGGGGGAGAGAGAGGGAAGAAAAAATACATAAAGAGAGAAAGGTAGAGAGAGAGAAAGGGTGACAAGGGAGAGATGGAGAGAGAGTGAGGGAAAGAGAGAGAGAGAGAGAGAGAGAGAGAGAGAGAGAGAGAGAGAGAGAAGGGGAAGATAGAGAGAGGGAGAGGAAGAGGGAGGGAGAGAGAGATAGATAGATATGGAGAGAGAGTGTGCATGTTTGGGAGGTGAGATAGAGAGACAAAGGGAGATAGATATATAGATGGAGGGGGGAGGGAAAAAGAGAGAGATAGAGAGAGGGAGGGAGAGATAAATATGTATGTAGAGAGAGAGTGTATATTTGGGGGGTTGCTATAGAGATACAAAGGAGATTTGGGAGGGAGACATAAACATAGATGGTAGGGGTAGAGAGAGGGAAGAAGAGAGAGAGGGGGGGAGGGTAAGGGAGAGAGAGGAGAAAGGGAGGGAGATAGACACAAAGATGGAGGGGAGAGAAAGAGGGAAGAAGAAAGAGAAGCACAAACAAATACATATATTATATAGTATTATATGATATTGAACATTATTAACCATAGAGAAAGAGGAAGTAAGGTTTATACAAAAGGTAAAAGAAGTTGGATTTAGAAAGGCATGGATATTTTGGTTTTTTAATGAAGTAGATGCATTGATTTCAATGTAGATGTTGACTCCTGATCCTATTTGATTGATTGCACTGGATGCATTGATTTCAATGTAGTTGTTAATTTCTAATCCTATTTGGTTGCTTACACTAGATGCATTTATTTTTAGTGTAGATCTTGATTTCTAATCCTATTTGATTGATTGCACTAGATGCATTGATTTCAATGTAGATTTTTATTTCTAATGCACTAGATGCACTAGATGCAATGATTTCAATTTATATGTCGATTTCTAATCCTATTTGATTGCTTGCACTAGATGCATTGATTTCATTGTAGATGTTGGTTTCTAATTTGATATAACTAAATGTATGATGTGCGTTACTTTTAAAGTAATAAGATTAAATAGTGTATCAAAACAAAGGAGCTTGATGTATGAGGAAGTGGTCTATCCAAGGTTTCAAGTCGATTTTGACTCATATTTTTTGTGAATAACTTCCTTCCACATTTCCAAACATTCAAATATCATCCACCATAGAATTTTCGCTTGAAGGACTTGATTCATGAGGCGGGGATTGTGGATGGTTAATTCTCCCTTGTCTATTAAATCTTGAACATATTTCTAGTTCACCAAATAATATATTTCCCTGTTTTTCCTTCTTATTGTAAGAAGCTTCTTATGTCCACCTATTTGAAACTCAATACTTGTAAGGGTTGGTACACTACGGTGAATTCCTTGTTCCAAAAAGTGGGTGAAATTTGGGTAATGGAACATAGGTTTATAAATATAAAATATTATTTCTTATTGTGTTTATAATCTAATTTTTGTGGTGACTCATGCACACAAGCAAAACATATCTCAGATTCATATTTATGGTTACTCTCTTCTTGTTATCAATTGGATGAGGGGCATTCATTGATTGAGGTAGCATTAGTTGTTCCATCTTTTTTAAGCATTTTATCTTTTGGATTCTTCCACCTATATCTCTTTTAATCATGTTTATAGGAATAAAAATCAAATAGCAGATGGCCTCTCCAAGTTGGGTCTGGACATGGAAAAAGGAAGCTGGCAACTTAAAGAAACAAAAGAGGGTCGTTGTATTGAGCATATTCGCTCCCCATGGAAATATCTCTTCTAATATATGATCTAAATTTTTTATGAATACTATAGCACTATGATAGTATATCGACTGTATATGATTTTTAGATAGAAAATACATGATTTTCAAACAATCGCTGATATGTTTTCTTTTTGACTGTCGACTTTGACAAAGGTTTCTTAGTTTTTGTATCTATGCCTATTTAGGACATCTATTTTTTCCATTTTTCTCTAAAAGGGATTTCAAATTCTATACTTGTGCACCTTAGCGACACTTGGTTATGTAATTTGTTTTTAAAGGAAACAATTATCATTTTATATTAAAAAAGGCTCTCATCTTAGGGGAAGCGAGAGATAAATGAGTTTATGGAGGGCATTAGGCATAGGATGGACGTAGCACTGAGTGCGGTGAATTAGCATGGGTGGAATGAGTTGGAAAATCAGTACATGGATGTGTGCACAAATCTTCCCTCTGATTGGTGGGCTATTTTGAGGTGTGCTTATATGGTCGATCAGGCTGTTAGAGACCTAGAGGTTAGGGGAGTGGTCCCACTGGCATGAGATCCTCCAAAGGATGATGAGTAGATGTAGGGGCATAGGTGCCCCCCATTTTTGTATGTATGGTTAAAATATGCTATGGACATGCTAGATGTATTTAGAATAATGGACTCTAAACACTTGCTATGGATATTTTGATACATAATATGATTATGAATGTTATTGTGATGTTGCCATTTATGATTATGATTGTATGCTTATAGATGCACGTGATAAATTCCAATCTAGAATGCTATTTTCAATGGTATCTACATAGCTATTTTGAGCTCTAGGAATATGGTTGAATGTAATGGATTCAAATTCACGTGCCAAAAGATTAACTCGTAGATACTTTCTAAATAGGATAGGGTTACACACATGATAGACTCCATTCAATCACATGATGAGAAACATGGAATCAAGAAAAACATGAAGGTGAAGGATGCGATGAGAAATGGAATTAGCTAACAAACCTATCATGACATCATATTCAACCTACTTATTGGTGGAAGATCCAATGCATATGCTATTGGAGTGAACAAACAAATGCCAAGGGGTAAAAATGGCCCAAGTTGTCGAGGCTAGATTCTCGGAGAAGCAACTGGCATCATAGGCATAACCGATATATAGTGTGGATGATGAATCCATCTGGAAGGCACAAGAAGACAAATGATGATACGATGAAGGATGCAACCTACCTAAGGAATGCAAAAAGAAACAAAGATATACATTCAAAGAGGGAATCCTAGGGGTGAAATTTCTTTAGATAGAGTGCATTATGAGGGTTGGGGAGAAGGTATCCATCAGGACCCTCTAAAGATATGCCCATTTTCCCAAACATTTATGGATGATGTAAGGGCCATGCCATAATGGTTTGAATTTTCCATCCCCCATGATATCATGAGCCTGATCATAGATGATGACTAAATCACCTTTGTGATAAGTACGAGGGTGGACCCTACGGTTATACTAGGATTTGGTGCACTTTTTGTCCACTTCAAAGGTTTTTAAAGCAACATAATAGTCTTAATTGGTGTGCTCCAGCATAATGAGCCTTTATTTGAGAGGTTGAGTATTCAGGAGGAGTTCGACGACAAGGTGAAGGGAAGGAGTTTGACACTCGATTGGTAAGACTGCCTCCTCTCCATGCACAAGGTGGAAAGGAGTGAACCTACTAGTGGTCTTGACAAAATTTTTGTAGGCCCATAATGTAGAGAAGAGAATTATGTGCAGAATGGTCTTGTGTTTATTCACCATCCATTGAAGCATAGTCTTGAGGATCTTGTTGACGACTTCAATTTGTCCATTCCCTTGGGGGTAATAAGACTATGAATATTGGTGTATAAAACCTAAAAATGATGCCAAATATCATCTTCAAAGTGTCCTCCATGGTCAAAGACCAATTGTTTTAGAACCATAAAATGAGCGATGACATGGTTAAAGAAGAAGAAGACTTTAATAAGGACGATGTTATTGAACGTAGGCATGGCTTCAGGGCATTTGGTGAAATAATAAAAAACCAAAATAATGTAATTATGACCATTGGAGGATGTGGGTTTACACTCCATGAAATAAATAACCCATTTGTAGAAAGGGTTGACTATGATAATGGGGTGAAAAGGAGCAAGTGGATCTCTAGCCTTAGGGACAAACAATTGGCAATTGGGATAATGTTTGACTACCTCAATGCAATTGCTAAATAGAGAAGGCCAAAAATAAATGGCACACATGATTTTATAGGTAGCGATCATTCCAAAAATATGGCCATTAAAAGAATCACCATGACAAGCATTGAGGACTTGCTCAAATTTAGCATGGGTGAGACAACGAAACGAAACGTTATTGACAACACAACGATAAATATCATTCCCTATAAGAAGGTAATGAGGGGCTTAGTAGTGAATCTGTTGTCGATCATTATGAGTGAGATAGGGGGTGAATTTTTGGGTTCACAAGCAAGTGAGGATGTCATCATACCATGGATCGTTAGATGATATGGAAAACAAATGTTCATCAGTAAAATCATCATTCAAAGGTGAGTCTTGCGTACCAATAGGAAAGTCATAGATGAAATCGACAAGAGACAATCCTTTCTTACATTTTGGTGTTAGAAATTCCAAGTCAAATTCCTAGAGGATGACAATCCAATGGGCATATTTCCCATTGATGACCCGATGATTCAACAAGAAATCCATGGGGTTGGAATTAGTTACAACCTTGGTGGTACGCATTAGGATATAATGGAAAAGTTTCTGAATGGAGAACACAACAACCAAAGCCAACTTTTTCTCATGGGAATATGACACAACAGTTCCATTGAGTTTCTTTCTCACGTAGTAAATGGCATGTTCATTTCCAACTCCGTCTTCCTGTATTAAGACCCCAAACACCGCATAGGTGGAGGCTGAAATGTACAAGGTGAAATCCTTCTCAAATTTAGGTGGGATAACCAAAGGATCAGATGTGAGAGCACGCTTAAGAGCATTGAAATACTGCTAATATATATCGTCTCAAATGAAAGGAATGTTAGATCGTAGGAGACAAAGGAACCCATGAGAAGTGGTAGAATAGTCAAGAACGTATCTATGCAAAACGTTGGATTTCCATTGAAGGCTTTGTAATTGGCATAGGTTGTGAGTGGGGGGGTTTGAGAAATGATTGAACTGTAAGAGGATCGATAGAGATCCCAAATTTGGATATGATGAAGCCCAAAACAAGATTGAAATGAATGCAAAATACACACTTAAGGGGATTAAGTTGTATGTTATACTTGCAACATTGTAAAAACATGGTACATAGATAGTTAAGGTGTTACAACCGTAATTTCAATGAGTGGTGAGATCATCTGGCTACATAAGAATAATGTGGGCCAAGTCATGAAAACAATAAGACATGGTGTGCTGAAAAGTGGCCCCAAATTTTTTAAATCGAAAGGCATGACCCTATAAGTGAAAGTTCCCCACAAACTAGGAAAAGCAGTGTTATGTTGATCTGCAAAGTAGATACTAATTTGGTTGTATCTAGAAAATCCATCCATAAATGAAAGGACTTCATGTCTTGCACACTTGTCAATAATCTAATCAATAAAATGTGAGGTGAAATAGTCCTTACGACGAGCTTTGTTCAAATTTTGAAATTCCATTTAGACATGAATGGTGCCTTGTTTCTTCAAAATGGGAGCTGGGTTAGAGACCCAGGAAGTGTACTCGATAGGCTAAATGAATCTTGCTTATTTCAACTTATCGATTTCAACCTTAATGACATCATGTTTGGAAGGGTGAATAGGTTGTTGTTTATGGAAGACAGGAATGGAATCTGGCCATGTGTAGATATGGTGTTCAACAATGGCTGGATCAAGTTCGGTCATTTTAGAATAATACTAGGTGAAAATATCATGAAATTCTTTAAACAACTCAATGTAAGAATCTACTTCGTTAGGGGTGAAATGTGCCTCAAACATGGTGTTTTCTTTGAAATATAGTTTATTTTAAATGTTAATCTCAATGGTACGTAAAATGTTAGCCATGTGACCCTCTTCGAAAGCATCTAGCACAGGGATAGGATTCTTGAACCAATCTACTTGACCATGAATAAAGTATTTCGACTCACAACATATTGATCATGAGTTTGTTGCGGGAATAAATATGATCCATGATGCATATCGTCCCATGGATAATTAGGCATGGTCATGGCTTCCATGATGTATTCATTAGAATGGAAAAGGGGAGGGTGAGAGGAAGATAAGCCACTAGATGATGTTGATGGAAAAGCACCTAAAGCATTACCATAGGAGACAAGGTTCACATATACATCGTCTGGAAGGGGAGATGGATGAAAAGTGGATGCAAAATCCACCAATGTTGAGACTGAAGAGTCTTTAGAGGATGGATCTAAAGAAACACATTTAGAAGCTCCCAAGGAGTTTGAAGAAGTCGAACCCATGGATAATGCCATGCAAAGAATGGGTACCGAGTTGTTTGTCATTTCAACATCAGGAGGAGGAATCACGATAGTGGATTGAGTAGCCTCATACCTTGGCAAAAAATTGGTGCCAGGGTCCACACGTAGAAAAGGAGAAGGGTCACTATGAGTGACATCCATTTCACAAAAAACTAAAAGGGAATCATGAAAATAGTCGAGCTGAGGACAATGATGGGAATAATATGTGTATGTACCACACAAAGCGCATGGGTCATTTGTGTGTAAAGATTGTGCTAAGAATCGAGAAAAGTATTGGCTTTAGACAACTTGATCTACCTAGTATTTGCTAGTGCTATGGTCCAAATTTTGTTGCTTTTTCTTTCTTCTAGGTTTAGATTCAAATACCATTTGTATGCATTAAACTAATTAAAACTCTTTCCTTGGTGAGTAGGTGAATTAGCTATATCATCTCAAACTATCTCTTTCGTTCTTTTGGTGGACATTTTTTCAATGTACTTAGAGATGCATGAAAGATCAATGAAGCTTTAGTGGAGCTTAGCTGTTAAATCCCTGTTCTTTAGTGTAATTAATAAGATTTTACCTTCTTTTATACCACTTCCACTAGGCCATATGAAACAATAATGGGAATTCAATGTTTATGGCCACTCTCTAACTAAGGTGATAGAGAGTAATTCACGTAGTACAATATCAAACACTTGAAGAGAGATTCACACAGTACCATATAAAGTGCTTCCTTTACCTCAAGGATTAGATTTCCTCCAATGAGATTTCACTTAAGCTCAAAATTAGAAAATGGAATATTTATTTAAACGATGGAAGTAAATTCAATGAGGTGGCCTCTTGAAATGTCAAGTATAGAGAATTATCATGCATGGGAGTCAATGTATGCTGAAGGAATGGGTGTTTGGAAAGTTGCATTGTGTGAAAGAAAAGGTTGTGAGGAGCTAAAGATGTGAAAAGGCCTAATTGTGTGGGGAAAATCAATAGAAAAATACTTCCACACACAAAAAATTGGCTAAGTATGAAGAGTGCAGAGAAGGTGTGTGTGGAGTGAAAACTTGCGTGGCTAAAAACTTATGCACTGTTTCTCCACACAGGGGCATAGGAAATGACTAAGTATGGAGTTTCACTATAATGCATAAAATTTTGATCAACATTTGGATCCTACTATGGATAGTGATACTCTACAAATTACTTAGAACCCTAAACATGACAAGTAGCCTCTTCCGTTGGGCTATGAAGTGAAAACCTACAAGTGGATGAAACTAGAAACAAGGCGAATATGTACAAGATTATACACTTATATATACAAGAAGATGTTTCAAGACCTCTAGGAAAATAAATGTTTGATATGTTTCCTATTAAAAGGTGCTATCAACACTTGATTATCAATTCCCTTCAAAATATATGAATTTAAACCATTACTTTTTTCAATGATGTATGATACAATCTGTTATGGAACCAGATTATAAAAATAGAAGAAAATATATATCAATGACTTGAAAATAAGCCTCTTTGAGGGGTAAACCTCTTTTACATCATGTAAATGAACAATTCTTGGATGATTCAAATGACAATACTTCCTTGGTATATATAGGAGTCTAAGGGGTCACAATATAATTAGGTCCAACATAACAATAATAATGTAAGGGCACATCAATAACAATAGTGGTCTTCCATGGGGTACAACAAAAAATATATGGGGGCTACACTAGTATTATAGGGACCTAACATGCCCCTTTCCTTCAAAAAAGTGTTGTCCTCAACGCTTGAGTAGTTCTAAATGCTTTTGAATAAAATAATCATCCTCCCATGTGGAGTCTTCAATAGGTAAGTTATTCCACTTAATGAGACACACTGAAATTGATCTGTTCCATAGTTGCCTGATTCTTCTATCTATGATTGATTCAGGCTCCAATAGGATTTTTCCTTCCTTGTCAAGTTCTAGAAATATATATTGAACTAGAAGTTTGTCACCAATATCCTTATTTAAGCATGAAACATGGAAAGTTGGGTGTACTCACGAAGATGCAAAAAGCTCCGATTTGTATGCCATAATACCAATCATTTGCAATGCCTTGTAAGGGCCATAATACCAATCATTTGCAACACCTTGTAAAGGCAATAATACCAATCATTTGAAACACATTGTATGGGCCATAGTACTTGTGTGGTAATTTGTTATCCTTCTTATCTTGCTTGAGGGGCATTTTTTTTTATGATTGTAGTCATAAAAATACCCCATTGCCCACATCAAAACTTCTTTTACTGCAATGAAAATATGCTTTTTGTTTCATTCGATTTTTCACCAGATTCAGGTTATCCTTTATGAGTTGAAGAACTTGTTGTTGATGTTCAATGTGATCTTCCATTGTTTGAACCTTACCATTGTCTCTTAAAGACAATGTGATGAATGGTGGATGATATCCATAAAGCACCATAAATTGGGTCATTTTTGCTGCGGCATGGAAGGAAGTGTTATACCACCATTCTGCCAGGAGTAACCACTTGATCCATTGTGTTTGTTTATAACGAACATATCCTTCCAAACATCTGTTCACTATCTCATTTTTCCCATCAGATTGAGAATGATAAGATGAGATATAAGCTAATTGAGTACCAAGAAAAGCAAATAATTTTTCCAAAAATTTCTTGTGAAAATGGGATCTTCATCACTTATAATTATCTTTGGGTTTCCATGTAGATTTTGAATTGTTTCCATAAATGTAGTGATGACTGTATTGGTTTTGAAAGGATAAGATAGTGCACAAAGGTGTGCATACTTGGTAAGTTTATGGAATATGACCATGATGCCACTCTTTCCTTTAGACATGGTTAAAACTACGATAAAATCCATTGAGACCTCTTCTCAATGCTGAGTTGGAAATACTAATGGTTGTAAAAGACTTGGGGTCTTCACTATCTCAAATTTATTTTGTTGGAAACCAAACAATTCACCACAAAATTCTGGATATCATATTTAAGTCTATCCCAAAAAAATTCCTTCTTGACCCCATGGTAAGTTCTAAAAAAAATCGAGTGCCTCCTATAGGAGAATTGTTCAATTCGAAAAGAGCCTTTTGTTTAAGTTGGAAGTTCTTACATAGATATAAGTGATATTTGTACCACAATGAATCATTTTTCCAAATAAATGAATCAGAGGCACTGGGATCTTGCTACGATTTTTGAATGAGTGTCCGTACCTCTTCATCATTCTTCCATTCATCCCTTGCTTTAGTTATCCAATTAGTTATACTTCTACATCCTCATCTCTCCTTGAGAATGCATCTGCAACAAAAGTTTGCTTCCCTTATTTGTAGATGATTTCAAAGTCATAACCATCTTTGTGACCCATTTTTGCGCTCTTCAGAATAAATATTTGTTCCAAGAAGTTTTTAAGACTATTATGATCTGTTTTTACCTTGAAGTGTCTTCCCATTAGGTAAGGGCACCATTTATTTAGTGCATGTAGTCTTGCCATCATTTCCTTCTCATAAATAGGTTTATGTAAATACTGTCCCTTAATTGGATGAATTTCAAATGCAATGGGTCTTCCTTCTTGCATTAAAATAACACCAATTCCATTTCCTAAAGCATCACATTCCACAATAAAGGATTTTGTGAAGTTTGGTGTAGCTAATACCAAATCTCGACACATTGCCTCTTTAAGATGTTCAAAGGCCTTCGTTGCTTTCAGAGTCCAAAAAAATGCATCTTTCTTCATTAATGTTGTTATAGGTTCTACTATCTTCCCATAATTCTTAACAAATTTACGATAATACCCTGTCAACTCGAGAAATCCTCGAAAATGCCTTAAGGTTGTTGGGATTTTCCATTCTTTGATGGCTTTAATTTTGTTAAGGTCTACCTTAACACCCTCATGGCATATAATATGATCCAAATATTCCACTTCATGTGCTTCAAAGAACATTTGGAGGATTTTCTAGACAATTGTTTTTCCTCCAATAGTTTGCACCCTATAAACATGTTGAACATGACCTTTCTAGGACTTGCTATAGATTAGTATATCATAAAAAAATACTAACGCAAATTTTCTAAGCAAGGGTTTCAAAGTGGAATTCATCAAACCTTGAAATGTGGAAGGTGTAGTAGTAAGTCCAAAAGGCATGACCAAAAAATCATAATGACCTTTATGAGTTCTAAATGTTGTTTTCAGAATGTCTTCTATCTTCATTCTAATTTGATGATATCCTAAACGAAGATCCAACTTCATGAAGCAAATTTCTCCATGTAGTTCATCCAACAATTCATCAGTGACAAGAATTGGAAACTTATCTTTAATATTGATCTTGTTGGGCTCTCTATAATTTAGACACATATGCCATGATCCATCCTTATTGTGCACCAATACTAATGGGGAAGAGAAATAATTTTGGCTAGGTTGAATTATACCTTTCTCTAGAATTTCTACAACCATATGTTCAACTTCACTCTTCTTAGCATAAATATATCTGTAAGGTATAATGTTTGGAGGAACACTTCATGGAATCAAGTGAATAGCATGATTATGATCACAAATAGGTGGGAGGCCTTTGGGAGTCTCAAATACCTTGGAATGATTGTCAAGGACTCTTTGGAGATATAGATAAATGGGTGAGTTAGACTTTTGAACATCTAGTGAACATAATTTTGCAATTACCCCCCATTGTTCATTCTTCAAAATATCTGTCATGACATTAGAGTTAATTATCTTCCTAGGTTTCCCTGCGATACCCCTTAATTCAAGTTCCTTTACATCCGAGAAAAAAATAAAAAATAGTTATTGAAAATTAAAAGCTATCGTCCCCAAAGATTGTAACTATTGGACTCCTAATACAACATCCACACCACCCATTGGAATGGAAAGCATTGGATTGTTTAATACATATCCCCCCATGGTTAGATTTATATTATGGAACTTCCTTGATCAATTTATAGTTCCTCCATTTGCAACCATCACTTGACACTCTAGTGTTGGGTAGAGAAAGAAATTAAAATCCTTGGATATCTTAAAATGAATAAAATTATGAGTACTACTTGAATCAATCAACACTATTAATTTTTTCTTCTTGATATATCCTTCTATATTGAGAGTTTGAGGATTAGTAATTCCCGCCAATCCATTACAAGATATGGCTGGATCCATTTCTTCCTTTTTGGCCCCTAGGGTTGATTCCCGGTGTATATATTTTTCTTTTGATGTTTCTTTTTCCTTTTCTTCCTCCTCTTCACAATCTATGCAAAATAATTTCTTCTTAGCACACTTATGACCTTTAGTGTATTTTCTATCACAACTGTAACAAATCCCTTTTGCTCTTTTTTCCTCTAGTTATTGTGGTGTCAACCTTGTAGGTTGTGGGAATCTAGGAACAACAACACTTCCATCTTTATAGTTGTGAGTGGTAGACCTCCTTGTTTCCATAATTTGCTTTCAACTTTTCTTGCCACCCTGAATGCATTCTCCAATGACTTAGGTTCCCAAAGGTGAAACTCATGTTGGATGCTATTCTTTAAAGTCCCTATGAAGAAATCAATTAGATGCTCCTCTGGAATATCATTTACCTTAATATTCAATATCTGGAAGTCCTCAATGTGCTCCCCAACTGAACCATTTTGTTTGAGATTTATTAATTGGCTAAAGAATGTATTTCTCTTTGTATCCTCATAATGTGTTATCAATTCATCTGTAAAAATGGTCCAAGTGAATAGTGCTTTATGAGAAAAAATCCATCGATACCATACAAATTGATTGGGTTCTAAAGATAAATATGCAATGCATACCTTTTGTGTGTGTTTCACATCGTGTAGATCAAAGAACTGCTCTATCTATAGTATCTATGTTATTAGATCCTTGCCATCAAACATCCTCATATTGATCTTTGAAAGGTGGTTAGTCTTCAACCCATTATTGAAGTCTCTAAAATCATAATTCATATTCCTTTTGTCCTCATCCTTATTTTCATGGAATACATTTTCACCACTGGGAAGGATTTCTTGCAACAAATTTTTCAAACCTTCCTTCAACCCTTCCATCTTGACATTCATCATTTCTTCCATGTATGCTTTTAAACCATAATTCAAAACAAATGTGTCCCTATTTGTTTTTGCTTTTAAAATATCCATATTAACATTCATCATCACTTCCAATTTATATTTGGTTAATCTTTGCGAGAGCGAAATTTGTTGCACTTGGTCTCATAATTTTGATATATCATGTTGCATTTCTTCCTCTTCTTCATGCGTCATAGTATATATTTTAGTTGTCTTACTGGGTGCATCCTTTTTTGTTTTGTTTTGTTTTGAGGCATTTTAGTACCCAATAATGATATCTATGTTTCAATATGCCATTTGAATCAATTCAAACCAATTGTTCAAACAAAAGTTATAATTTAAAAAATAATACACACCTTTTTCTTGTTTTTAGGAGTTCGATCTTGAATGTGTTGTATCTCTATAATTTCAACGTCCCAAAGTTTGAATTTTTTTCCTGAGGTAGCTTTCTGTGTCTTATTTCCAACCTCACAAGTTAGGCTGAAATGGATTCTTCACGAAAAAGTTACACCAAATCTCCCACGATGACTTGATTATGGATAAGTTTAATATAACAAACTTGTACAGACTACCATGTGTCGTTGTTTTCACTTTTGGCCCTAAAAATCATCCCTAAGGAACTGTAGTCTGTACATTATAAACTACTTTTTCTACAATTCAAATTCTATCAACGAAAAAGAAAGTTATGACAATTTTCCCTAGGTCACTTGTTGGAGACTTAATTCTCGAGCATGCAAAAACTCTAAATTCCTTGGACCATATCTCTGAAAATATATTGAAACAAGATCTAAATTTTTTATTCAAAGTTTAAAAATATTTCAAATCGACATGGTAACATTTTTAGTTTCCGAATCCTTTAAAAAAAAGTTATAGCTAAAATTCCAAGATATCTTGTTTGAAACAACAATACCCTAGGATCCAAATCTCTAATACGAAATGTTATGTAACAAGATAACAAAAACAAAAGAAAAGCTAGATAAACGACTTGAAAATAAGCCTATTCAAGGGGGAAACCTCCTTTTAAATCACATAAATGAATAATTCTTGTATGATTCAAATGGAAATACCTCCTTGGTATATATAGGAGTCTAAAGGGTCATTATATAATTAGGGCCTACATAACAATAATAATGTAAGGGCACAACAATAAAAATAATGGGCTTATATGGGGCACAACAAGAACAATATTATAGGGACCTAACACAATCCATAAGGCATAAAACTTCTTATGGAATAAGGGATTTTCCTTGGATTTATTCCAGAATAGAAATAGTTGGCTCGTTGAGAATTTTTTTCATGTTTCCCTTTAATTGAAATTTTTGGTTATAGCCTCTTGTATACTCTGAATATTTCTGCAGTCTTGTTCTATTTGTTCTTCCAGTTGAGTTAGTTGATGACGCCTTACTTGGATAGGTGTGATTCCGACTTAATCCTACATATCTTATGATATGGTTAGTTCATTGATTTATGCATGTATAGGTAGCCTTGCATCCTTCCCATATACTAAACAAATGTTTTTTGGTTGATGTTTACTTTTGGAATAACTCTGCAAGCCCACAAAGCATTTAACAACTTTTTGTGCCAATTCATTTGATTTTCTACTACCATTTTTTTTAAATATCAATCACAATTTTGTTTGTTGATTTAGCCAAACCATTACCTTGTGTGTACTAATTAGAATATTGTCCTATAATTATTCCATAATTTCCACAAAATTCTATAAATTTGGACCCAATAAATATAGATCCATTATCTGTGATAAACTTCTCTGGCATACCAAATCTTGCAAGGATGCTTTCTTCTAGGAGTTGCATCATGTGCTTTGTCTTAGCTTGCTTTAAGGATAACACTTCTGACCACTTATTAAATTAATAAGTTTCTATTATGATGTAAATATGAGCAATTATTAATGTGGGATTGATTGGACCAATAAAATCCAATCCCCACTGAGTGAAAGGAGCACATAAAAAAATAGTTTTTAGAAACATAACAATTTTCTTTTGTTTTTTTGAGAACCTTTGACATGAGAGACACTTCCTTATGTAATCATGAGTGTCTCTAAAAACTTTAGGTCAATAAATTCCATCTCTAAGAAGTTTATGAACTATCATAATAGAAGCAAAAGTCCCTCCGTATATGCCTTCATGCATTTCTCTACTGATTTCAAAGGTGTTCTTTCCCAAGGAAGGAATCTTAGTAATACTCCATCAATGTATCTTCTGAATAAAACTATGGATACCAATGCATAAGAATTGTTGGGTATGTGTTATGTTCTTTCCACGATTAGTTTTCAGAGGGTTTGCAGGGGGGCAGTATAGCATGGGGTCCAGGGCAGTGTCCCAAGAATATATATATATATATATTAATTTTTAATTTATTTAACTTTATTTTATGCGGACCCAATAATAGTTGGGCGAACCAAAGGATGGGGGGTAGACCTAAACATGGTGTGCAAACCTACCTGTGGTTTTGTGCATGGGTTGCACATGGTTTTGGGCATGATGTCCTACCCATGGTAATTTGTGGATCTAGTCAAGGGAAATATGATTATGTTCTAATCCAAGGTTAATGGATTGGATTTATGAATGCTTTGACATGTATATATATGTATTGTAACATTGAAAGGAATATAATGAAAAATCAATATGGTAGTCCTGGTTTTGGGATCTAGGGGAAAATCTTTGTGTATATTTGTTTTATGTGCTCCCCATTATATATTTGTTTTGTTTTAAGAATTCGTTTGTAGGTAATTTTTGTAGAGGGTTAAAACCTACAAGAATTTCATTTCATTTTGAGAGCTCTTATTTCTTTGTCTATCATCCCATTAAGAATTTGTCTTCATTCTAGATAAAACACAATATCTTTGTACTAGTTAGATAATTGTCACAAATCATATTGGAATTCTTTATTACAAGACTCAATATTGACTACTTCGACCCCTCCAATTAATTTACATAGGTCTTGTCCCTTTACATCTTTTAGGGACTTGGTTTCAATATCATATTCTTGTATTTTATCCAACCAACAATCCCATTTCCCTTCTCACAACAGTTGTGTCAACATCATCTTCACAGGTGGATAGGGTACATAAGATATTGGAAGTGATGTTAAAATGTAACTTTTGAAGTATGCAATAACTTTAACTAGGGAATAAGCTTGTTTTTTAATCAAATAATACTTTAATTCATGTTGTTGTAACGACTTACTCATGAAAATAATAGGATGCTATTTTTTATTTCCTTACGTTGATTCAAGACTGTAACAATGCTCTTGTCTAATGCAATGGTGTATAGGATAATCTCCTTTGTGGAGTTAGGGATGATAATAAAAGGAGTAGAGGCTATTTATGACTTAATATCATTGAAATCCTTTTGATTTTCTTATATCCATTCAAACTTAACATCCGTCTTTAGCAATTTGTTGAGAGGTTTAACAATATATGCATAATATGGAACAAAGTGTCTTACAAATTTGATTTTCCATTGGACTGCTTTTCTTATTGTAGGAGGTTTCAGTTCACATATTGCTTTGATTTTATTTGTGTCTATATAAATCTATTTTTGGATCACTATATGGCTAGGCAATCTTCCCTTTGATATTGCAAATAAAAACTTCTTAGGATTAATGGATACTCCATATTGTATACATATTTCAAATATCTATTGTAAATGAGCTCAATGAGATCCCACGAGTTTGTAATACACAGTCAAGTCATGTTAGTAATATGCCATGTTTTTTCCTATCATTCCCTTAAATGTTCAATCCATGGTTTTTTGGAATTCTTTCTCCACATTTTTCAGTCCAAATGGAATTTGAGCATAGGCATAAGTTCCCCATGGTGTAGTGAATTTAATATCATGTCTGTTCTCCTCTGCCACTAATATTTGATTATATCTAGAGAGTCCATCTAACATCGACATTATCACTGCTCCAGTGACTTGTTGCAATATCCACTCCATACTTGGAAGGGGATAATTGTCTTTAATGGATGCTTTATTAAGATCAATGAAATCAACACATAACCTTATTTCTCAAGTTTTATTTCTAACAACGACTGGATTTGCAATCCATTCAAAATACCCTATTGGAAAAATAATTTCAGTTTCTTCCATTTTCTCAATTTCCAACTTAATCAAAGGTTTTAAATTCAAATTTATTATCAATGGCTTTTGTCTGAATAACTTAGCCCTTATTTTAAAGGAATGACATGTTGTATAATTCTTTTATTATATTCCTTCAAATATTGAGATGTCCATGTGAATGCATTTTGTAATTTCTTAAACAAGGTTACATACTTATCAACTTCATATTGAGTACAAGTTGCCCCACTATTTAATCATTTTTGTGCTTCAAGAATTCCAATATCTATCTTTCTAACTTCTTGGATTTCCTTGGTTGATGATTCTTTTGATAATTGAAACATTTGAATATGATCAATACGATTAAACATTGACTAAAAACACTAATAGATTTTATTTTTGTAACATATCTTTGTTCTCTTCATTTCCCCAAACAAGAAATCAATAATATATTATTCATTATCAAAACTTGCAAATTTTCCTGGTTGTCTAGCACAAATGGAAAAATAAAACTTCAACCTAATATGAATTATTAGTTGATTATGAATTAAATGGAGAAAATTTCATGGCTAAGGGATCAACTTTTTGATTTTTCTCTCATGGGAAAAATATTTTGAAGGAATTAAAATTTTGCATAGCTTCCAAATTCTCTTTGCATAGGATTTTAATATGTTATTCCTGATATCATACTTCTTTTCGTTATTCTTGACAATCATTTTTGAATCTTCAAAAAATAGTAATATTTTTAATTCCTTTCTATTGAGAAAGAAGCAAACCTTGGACTAATGCTTCATATTCATCTTCATTATTTGTATATGGAAATTGCAAACAAAAAGCATATGTAAAGCATTATTTATTTGGTATTTGGAATACTATACCAACTCTTTAATCCCATGTTTGGTGAAGAATCTGTTCAAAATGTAGCAAGATGATGGAGCTTGGTGGAAAGGAGTCACCTTCACTAAGTGGGCCCGCAGGCTATTTTTGGCGCTAAGTCTATTTTTAGACTATGTCTATTTTTAGACATATGGATCATGGTCTATGAGTTGCAGGATGCTGTTTATGGATGATTGGTCATGTTGGGAAAAATAGATGGACTTCTATTTTTGGTTCACAATAGAGTGATCAGAGTCTATTTTTAGACTGCCAGGCTAAAAATAGAAACAGTAAAATATTATTAACCCTTAGTAATATTTGGACTCTAAACATTATCTTATTCTCTTGGAGCACTTCAGTTCGAGCTACGGATGTGGCACATGCAACTGACAGAAGGAAATACGCTTATCTTGTGAGTCAGTTGAGCTATTGCATGCAGGACATCAGTTAGAACTCATGTGGTTGAGTTTTGTGGAGTTGGATGAGCAGTTAATGGAGTTGTGTTCAGTTTGACTTAGTTGAACTAGTTGTATTTAGTCTAACTGATCAATAGACTAAGTGATGAGTTGTGTGAATTAGTTATTAATTAATTCACTAATTATTAACTCATAATGCAACTGAAGAATACATCAGTTAACTCAGTGCATGTACAGTTAAGTGGAGACAGATGTTAGAGGTTGAGATTGCTATCAGTTGTGACTATAGTTGTGCATGAGACTTTGCACAAGCAATGTATTGAGTATGCCCATGAGAATGCCCAGTAATATAGCCTATGCTCACGTGATTTCCAGTGTGAGTGATTTTCCAAGGTAAATAGAACTTGGAACGAGTTTGGATTCATTCATTCTCTTGCAGGATTGTGCAGTGGAGGCAAGCAAGCAGTAGAGGAGATTTGGAGATCAGATCTGAGCTGTATTGTGTGTAACAGGTGGAGATAGTGGTGGATACTTGTGAGGAGTATTGCAATATGTAATGTTACATGTTCTCAATCATTAATATATAGATAGTGTGGGGTTTTCAGCTGTAAGCTTTCCCGGGTTACATACTGTGTTAATGTGTGCATGCGATTGATGTTTCATTGTTTTAATGCTGCTAAATTGATGATCAACATAGAGGAGATTATGTATTATGCATGTAATCCGCAATAGTGTATAAGCGGGATAATCTCTGTGAATAAGTGTTTATTATTCAAAATTTCTACATGGTATCAGAGCTAGATGATTTGTAGAAAAAGTTTCTACATGATATCAGAGCTAGATGATTTGTAGAAAAAATTTCTACATGGTATCAGAGCTGGTTGATTTGTAGAAAAAGTTCTACAGGATATCAAAGCGAGGATTGATCATCAGATCTATTATTCAGAAAGTGTTTACATTTTATTTCTTCAGGCAGAGTCTGTAATCGGGCCACGTAGCTTCTGGATTCATCCTTCTTTTGGAAGGTGAGATATCCGGTGAATGCCCATACAGTCGATCTCTATACAAGAAATACTTTTTTCTCACGAATTTTAGATCAGAAGTGGTTGAGTTTTGAGCTGGTGGTATGGCGCTCAAGGATAAACTCATAAACATTAGGTGTGAGAATGGAGACAATATGCCCCAGTATCTCACGAAGTTCACCCAATGCTAGGATGAGCTGGGAAGTGTGGGGGTAACTGTTGAGGATAAGGATATGATGAGTCTAGCACTCCTTGGCCTTCCTAAGAGTTTGCATAGCTACCAAGACTCGGTGAATGGAAGGGAGAAATTTCCAGGATGGGAGAGACTTTGGTCGGATCTTGTGCAAGAGGAGATTAGACGGCGCACTAGAGACAGTTCTTCATCTATGCATGATGAGGAGAACTGTGCCTTAGTGAGTAAGGAGAAGAAGGGGAAGGGGAAGGTTTCTCTTTCCAAATCCAGTTCTTCCAATGATGGGAAGAAGGTTGACAAGTCGAAGGTGTGATGCTTTCGTTGTCATGAGTTGGGCCATTATGCTACTAATTGCCCAAAGAAAAAGTCCAAGAAGGGATCCAGGGAAGGATCTGAAGGTGAGGCAGCCTCACTTGCTTCACAATTTGAGTTGGAATTCACACTCTTCACATGCATGATTTCATCCATGATGGGAAGTGGTTGGTTTCTTGACAGTGGAGCTTCTTTCCACATGACCGGTGACAAAAGTTTGTTCAGTACTTTGGAGGAGAAAGATCTCCAGATACTCATAGGGATGGGTAATGATGAGAAGTATAGTGTCTCAAGTGTAGGCATGGTTATTTTTCAGAGGGAGCATGGAGCTTGCCTTACCTTGACCGATGTCAAGTATGTACCAGGATTGAAGAGAAACTTGGTGTCGATCGCGATGTTGGAAGATAGAGGATATGATGTAGTCTTCAGTAAGGGAAAGGTTTTCCTTAGACACATGATCACTAGATAGGTGAAGCAGATTGGTTCACGGGTCAATAACCTGTATTCTCTTGAGGTTCAAGATGCATGCAAAGCCTTGAGCAATGAGGCAACTAATGGAGACTTGGTGGTTGAGAGGGAGCATATATTACCTCTCAACATGCAGAGCCAGAAGAAGTCTCAGACAATTGTGGAGGAGCCACGATTGGTGCAACAACTTCAGGAGGTTGTGGAGAAGCCACAACAAGGGAAGCTGAGAGGAGATCAAGTAGAGACATCTACTCATGCAGACACCTCCAGTAGGGGGAAACTTCGAGCCAGGTGGGTTTAGGGATCGCATGCAGCCATACCTCCAGGTAGGAGGTGGGGTGATGTGGATTGATCATCCCAAGGAGGAGGGGAAGGATCCTTGAGGTACGAAACCTCTTGGATGAGACCTTGCTACGGGAGCCCCGATGTGGAGTAGCAGGAACTGACTGATTGGGTAGAGACAGATGTGGATGGAGCGACAGTGTAGGGAATCCCAGGACAGCGCATAGCTAGCAGGCTGCAGCAATGCGAGAGGCACAAGTGTTTTGCCCAGTGCTAGGTGGCACAGAGAAGTGTTCAATGGTGCGAGATGCATGGAGATGTTGCAGTAGCACAGATGTTAGAGAGGGATCACTTTTCAGCAGCAGGTAGAGCTTCAACATCAGAGTATGTTCCTAGCCCAACAGAGTGGTCACTTGGGAGTGTTTTTGTTCCAAGTGTTGTTGGAGCAAGTGGACCGGGAAAATGTGTTGCATGCAGAAAATTCCAGAGGCAGGATAGGGGTTGCTGATAATCCATATCTTGTTGAGAGGGAGTGTTGAAAATGCAACAAGATGATGGATCTTAGTGGAAAGGAGTCGCCTTCACTAAGTGGGCCCGCAGGCTATTTTTGGCACAAAGTCTATTTTTAGATTATGTCTATTTTTAGACATATGGATCATGGTCTATGAGTTGCAGGATGCTATTTATGGATGATTGGTCATGTTGGGAAAAATAGATGGACTTCTATTTTTGGTTCACAGCGGAGTGATCAGAGTCTATTTTTAGACTGCCAGGCTAAAAATAGAAACAGTCAAATATTATTAGCCCTTAGTAATATTTGGACTCTAAACATTATCTTATTCTCTTGGAGCACTTTAGTTCGAGCTACAGATGTGGTGCATGCAGCTGACAGAAGGAAATACGCTTATCTTGTGAGTCAGTTGAGCTATTGCATGCATAACATCAATTAGAAATCATGTGGTTGAGTTCTGTGGAGTTGGATGAGCAATTAATGGAGTTGTGTTCAGTTTGACTTAGTTGAACTAGTTGTATTTAGTCTAACTGATCAATAGACTAAGTGATGAGTTGTGTGAATTAGTTATTAATTAATTCACTAATTATTAACTCATAATGCAACTGAAGAATACATCAGTTAACTCAGTGCATGTACAGTTCAGTGGAGACAGGTGTTAGAGGTTGAGATTGCTATCAGTTGTGACTATAGTTGTGCATGAGACTTTGCACAAGCAATGTATTGAGTATGCCCATGATAATGCCTAGTAATATAGCCCGTGCTCACGTGATTTCCAGTGTGAGTGATTTTCCAAGGTAAATAGAACTTGGAACGAGTTTGGATTCATTCATTCTCTTGCAGGATTGTGCAGTGGAGGCAGGCAAGCAGCAAAGGAGATTTGGAGATCAGATCTGAGCTGTATTGTGTGTAACAGGTGGAGATAGTGCTGGATACTTGTGTGGAGTATTGTACTATGTAATGTTACATGTTCTCAATCATTAATATACAGATAGTGTGGGGTTTTCAGCTGTAAGCTTTCCCCGGGTTACATACTGTGTTAATATGTGCACGCGATTGATGTTTCATTGTTTTAATGCTGCTAAATTGATGATCAACATAGAGGAGATTATGTATTGTGCATGTATTCCGCAATAGTGTATAAGTGTTTATTATTCAAAATTTCTACAGCATCGTCGAAGAATATCTTCCATTTTCGTTGAGATAAATTTACACTACTACTATTCACAATATTTACATCATTTAATATGGTATAATTTCCATGGCCATTGTCAATATAACTAATTTATCAACCAATCTCCTTCTTCACAAAAAATATTGGACTCCTTGATTGTCTTGGAATTATTATCATACGACCATCTTTACCTGGAAGCATCATGTATATTCCATTATTCATAATATATACTCCTAAAGGAAAAATGCACTTGATGGAAGTTTGTTGTTTTCATTGATGTAAAGTACAACCATTGATTTCAAGTTAATATCTTGTTCAGATTCATCTTCATCACTATTAGACAAGCCATGACTATCTTCATGAGTATAATAACTTCTTCTATTAACCAATTGTTTCCTATTACCTTTTGTAGAATTCTTTCCTTTGTCATGATTATCTTTATGGGGACATTTAGTAGCATAGTTACCAACTCTACCAAAAGAAAAACATTTGAAGGAAATATTACCTCTAAATCTTCCAGAACCCCATTGAAGTTTCTTCACAAAGTTTACCTCATCTTCTTCTGATATATATCCCGATTATTTGAGATCTTCCTTTTCCTTTCCCTTTGCTAAGGCTTTGAAAGTGACTTCTCTGATATCTGATGGACCTCCTTTCCTCATTTCAAAGGCAGTTAGAATTCCATGAAGTTGAACAACAGTAATAGATTGTAGATCCTGCTTCTCTTCAATGGCAGATACTTTTGTCTCAAATTTTGGAGATAGAGATCTCAAAATTTTCTCTACTAAGGTGGCCTGCTTTATTTCTTCACCCATATTCTTCATACAATTTACAATTTCATCTACTCATAAAAAGTAACTAGCAATACTTTCATCACTATGCATATTGAGAGTTTCATATTAAATTCTGAGAGTTTGGAGCTTAGCAAATTTTACCTAGGAGTCTCCTTCATAGCTCTGAATGATTTTGTCCCATATTGCTTTGGTTGTATTGAGTTGAATGATTTTGACGAATTCTGATTCTCATAGACTTCCGAATAATGCATTGACAAATTTGGAATTGTTTTCGTATGCTTTCTTTTTTAAAGGATCTGTGGGGAGTGCTACTGGATATAGGTATCCTCCTTCCACAATTTCCCAAACATCAGCTACAAGTGACTAAAGATAGGCTTTGGTTCTTATCTTCCAATATGCTAAGTTATTCCCCTTGAAGATTGGTGGTTTGATGGATCCCATTCCTTCGTGATTTCTCATCTTGTAAGATCTCCCTTCAAGTGATTAAGCTTCTTCTGAAGGACCTGCTCTAATACCAATTGTTGGGGAAAATACTGAGGGGGGGGGGGGGTGATCAGTATTTTAAACTTTCACAATAATGATTTTTCTTTTCAAGATATATACGCTATTTTACTGAAACTAACCAGTGTATGTCCATGCCTATAAATAATGAAACCAACTTATAGATAATGAAATTTTATAAACAGTTAATTCATTATCTTAAATCAAAGTGTGATGCATTTACTAAGCAGTAAATAGATGCAGTAAGAACAAAATAAATCAACACACATAAGCAGCACACATGAACACCAGGATTTTTTAGGTGGAAACCCAGTGTGGGAAAAAAACCACCGTTGTTGTCGTTTCAGTATTTAATCTTCTTATAATAAAAAATGTTTACAAGTTTTGTACTGGTGCATACCTTTTCCAGTATGTAAGCATCTACCTGCTGAAGGCTACAACCTTCACTCGTTTTCCAGCTTCTACTAGAAGGGAGATACAACCCCCTATCTCTTGTACTGGCTGATATGTTTACGAGTACGTAGGTGCTGGCCTACAGAAGGCTACTACCTTCACTCTTCCTCCAGGGACCACGTTTCATAAATTTTTAGACTGGATACTCCTAGTACACAACAACACAATATGAAGGCCACGTTTCATCAAATTTTCATACTGGACCCATCAATAACATTGAAGCTCAAAATCAATCACCACTGCAATACAACCATCAAATACAACTACATCTATCAACAATCAGTCAATATGAACAATCAAATCACTATCACCAGAACATAGAGCTGAACCCAGAACACTACATCAACAACCAAAACCAACTGCAACCTCAAAATTCATATGTCAGAATGTATATGCTACTTCAGTGAAGCCAACCTGCATGTATACACTACTTCATTTAACCCAACCTGCGTATACCTCTAAAGATACTGAATCATAAAACCTTTGAACCAAAAACTGTACCAACCAGTGACATTATGAAGATCTAATGTCATATTGCAGAGTTATAAATAGATAGCAGCAAAGACCACCCTTCTCAATCAATCAATCAATCAATCAACCACACTCAATCTCCTTATATAATCAATTTTACTTTGAGATCTAATGAAGACATCATTGACAAACAACATTAAAACAAAAACACTGATCGGATAGATCATTTCATCTCTAAACAACAAGAAAAACAAGATTTTCTTCGGCATATGCTACTTGGAAGTGTCGAACTAGCGTGTATACGCACCTTCACCAAGGCGAACTAGTGTATAGATCTACAAACACAAACTTATAACTTCGCAACTATTCCACACTTCAGATATACCCAGATCATTACATATTGTTAAACACACATGGGAGCAAGAACAATATGAATGATAAATCATGCAAGTACAATTTTTATTGACAAATGATATACATTTATAGTACATTATGTGACCGTTGGGTTCCACATCCCAAGGTCTCTTGGACTCCTTTTGTCCATTCGGCTTCCACACTAACCCATTGAGGATTAGGTGTCCAACATTCCCCCCCTTAATCCGAAGGGTTATGTATGAGTCCAAGAAGAGAGCTGTAATACAAAATGTGCAAATATGCATGGCAGCACTAGGCTGAATGTGCTCTCTGAAATGTTGGTATAAAGGGCGGTGCTTTAAGGATGACCACCAACACTGGAACACTTAGTGCAGTTCCCGAAATTCTTCCAAAACTGGCAAGAAGCTGAAGTCTTCTGCTAGAGGAAGTGCTCCTATTGTTTTGAAGAGGGAAACCTTCAACCAATAAAGGGAGGTCTCACCCCACATAAAAGGGAGAAATTCAACCTGAAAAGGGAAGTCTCAACCTGTGATGGTTTAAGGATGAACAACAACTCTGGAATGCTTAATGCAATTCCTGGAACTCTTCCAAAACTGGCAAGAAGATGGAGTCTTCTGCTAGAGGAAGTGTTCTCAATTTTGTTCCTGGAATTCTTCCAAAGCTGGCAAGAAGCCGAAGTCTTCTGCTAGAGGAAGTGTCCCAGATTGCCAACTGAAGGCATGTTCACAGGCATCTTTGTCTCTGGCTACAACTCTGAAACTGGTGTGGCAGGTTGTGGCTCAGGCTCGCTTGATGTGGCTTTGAAGCTTGTAGATGACCATCATTTCCCCCCTTGTCAGATACAAGGTGAGATGATGGAGAAAACTCAACTGCAAGACTGTTCAATACTATAGAACAAGTTCTAACATGTGATTGGAATATCTTCTTAGCTGTTGATGCCCATTGCCAAGAAGCGATCCATCCAAGATGAATCTTTGTTCTTGTAGGAAGTTTGTTTCTGAAGCATCTGTGTGAAGAATGACTGATTTTATGACAGTGCTTACATGGATGAAGATCAAAACAGTGATCTTTCAGATGGCCAACTCGGTCACAGTGTTGGCATTTTACAATCTGTGGTTGTTGTTGTTGCTGTGGAAGAGGAGTAGAATATGGAACAGCTGGAGGTGAACTGTCATGAGGAGCAGGTGAACTATCATGAATGAATCTATCACTCTGAAACTGAATGGGCTTTGAGTAGTCTGGAATATGAAAGGACAAGTCCTTGTCATATCCAAGACCAGTTCTGTGCTTGTTGTGGACAAGCTGTTCCCAAGGTCTGATGACGGGCTTGGGAAGTGCAGACTGAGTTTCTGCATCTGCGTGTACAACTGCTGCTTTATCTAAATGCACAGTAACATTATTGTCTCGCTGTTTATGGGAATCTGTTTCAATCTTCTAAACAGAAACAGGTTCATAATGATGACTCCATTGTTGTAGTTCTTCTTGTTGCAGCTTTGTCTCAAGCTGCAAAAACTCAATATTCTCATGTGCATTTTGGAGACAAATTTTAATATTGGAAAGAGAGGTTTTGTTGATCTTAACCATCTCATCAGCAGTGGAAAGTATTAAATTATTCAGTAGTTTCAATACATCATCTATTCTATCCATTTCAGACCAATATAATCAGAGAACTGATGTTATCTTCAGCTACAAATTGGTCTATAAATAATTGCAACTATTAGATGAATAGCAGGATGCCAATATCACAAAGTCACTGTAGCAGACAACACAGTACCAATTTCAATGTAGCAAATGTCTCACTGCTTTAATGTACTTCTCAAATTATTCAAACTACTCACACTGTGAAAAAAAAGAGTCAATCTTTGACTTTCTTTGCAAATGAAATTTGTTGACAGTCTTAGTAGAGAAATCTCAACCATGTTCTGTCCATTGCAACATTGCCATAGCAATGATCAAACCAACAGTGGTAAAAATATAGCAGTGTATCAAGGCTTGTCAAGCTCTCTGACATAACACTTAGCCCATCAATTCAACATCATCATCAGAGTCTATCCATCAGCATATTCAATCAATAATACTTGGTAATGCAAGACTTATCTCTGAAACCCTAGAATGTGAAATCATACTCCACTTCATCAATACATGTCTATAGATCAACAATGTCAACAGTACCAACTCAATAGTTGCTTTATCATAGGCATTTACAAAGAATAATGTGTCAATACTGTCATATCAAATCTCTAAATCTAATCTCTGTTTAATGCAAACAGTCAACAACACTCCTTGCATCAAATTAATAGATTACATCAATTCATAGACAAGTTCACACAAAACTTTGCCCTTGGTTGCTGTAGATGACACTGGCATACGTCGACCCCACAGCCACACAATTTCTGGAAGAGTCTCCCCACAGAACTTTAACACAAAACAAATTCTATAGTTCTTTGCATGAATGGGTGGATTTATTGAGAAAAAGAGAGCCTTGTGGGTGGATTTCTCAAACAGAGAAAACTTTGGATGCACAGAATGAACTGACCTCTATATAAATATATAGCCGAGAATACCCATAAAAATGGTATTATTCGTGGTTGAGCAGATTACGGATGAAGCCACATCTCTGGTTGATTTCTTCCATGCATAAACAACACTCCTTTGCAAGAAAAAATGAATGTCTTCCACAATATGCAGTTGAAGTACAAACAGTTCGAGCACTCCTGAAGATAGAACCAGCACGCTAGTGAAGAATGAGTTTAGCTCACTTACATAATGCACAATTCATGTGTTAACTTCACCATCTACGTTGGACCGCTACAAGCAGCTGACATATGGGTAAAAATGATACATAATTCAGGGTTCAATTTCATCATCTACGTTAGAACTCTACAACCAACTGTCATATGGAAAAACGTGATGCACAATTATGGTTTAACTTGATCACATATGTTAGACCTCTACCGGTCTTAAATGGCTCTGTCAACCTCTCCTGAGAAGAGCTTTATCAAAAGCATCACTGTAAAATACATACATCCTAGCTCAAATTATAGTTGCGGCTTGTGAGTGAAAGGATCTTTTATCTATGTTACCAGAAAATTCTCATTTCGATCCAACCCCCATTCTCTTTCCAATCCCCTCTTGACACTACATCAGTACATCACTAAACGATTTTATATGCATAACATTTGCTGGGAGGTAGGCGGTGGATTCAAGTTTCTTATATCATTGAAATGAAAATAGATATGTGCAGGATTAACACACCATATAAAAACACATATACCACAAAGCCCTTCCGTGTGCAGTGGTACCATGAAGTTACAGCGTCTCCTTTGCAGAGACCGACAGTTATATGGTTTAAATGCGTTGTTCAAAAATATACCAATCGATACCAGGAGAGACCACCATGAATCAAGGAATGCCAAGTGGAGATTCTCAAGTGACGCATGCGCATGCTAACAAGTAGCTCCACGGTAGAACAGATCTATGCCGAACGAATGTGTGCCAAATCCCATTTCATATTTAGGAGCTTAGCTTTGTAAAGGGTGTCATGGACTCTGAAGACCTTCCTCTGAATATTTCTCATGAAACTCTCCAACAAAACAAAATATTAAAAGTTATTAGGAACAATTATGGAGTCTTGTGAACAAACAGAAGCCTATCCGGATGAGAAAACCAGAGGATATCACGAAGGAAGAATATGCGGCATTTTACAAGAGTCTGACAAATGACTGGGAAGAACATTTGAGAGGCGTATTGAACAGTCGGAACAATGAGAGGCGATCCTTCTCCCTTGTTCGAAATTTTGTTAAAATTGTAGACTCCAGATCTTTTGCGTCATGAATAGCTGCATGGACAAAGTCTGCAGCAAGAATGCTTGACTATTCAGTTTCAGATGCGGTCAATGATACACAAGACAGGCCATGACAGATGCGTTAATTATGGACAGAGCCCAGTGGCGCAGGAATATGGACAGATGCATTAATTATGGACAGAGCCCAGTTTGCAGAGAATATGAAACGGTTTTGAAGTCTGAGCGTATTCAACTGAACAGGGCGCAAGAATTATAAATAGAATATGTCAGGGCAGTGCAGGTGTGGCATACTGGCAGGTCTGCACATAGTAAAACGCTTTACAAGGTGACAATTATGCTCAATTTTGATTAGGAAAAAGGCAGAACTGACATATATATAGAGACCACAAAACAAGTGGCTCAAATTGGAGCAGGACCAGCAATCGCCCGCTCTGATACCATGTTAAACACACATGGGAGCAAGAACAATATGAATGATAAATCATGCAAGTACAATTTTTATTGACAAATGATATACATTTATAGTACATTATGTGACCGTTGGGTTCCACATCCCAAGGTCTCTTGGACTCCTTTTGTCCATTTGGCTTCCACACTAACCCATTGAGGATTAGGTGTCCAACACATATAAAGAATAAAACATGCATTACAATTTAGATCTAGCCCATCCATTGTTAGATCATATAATGATAAGTCATTTAAGGTATCATGATCTCGATCCAACATTGTATCTAAAGGTGCACAAGGTATTTTAGATATATATCATAACCATAGCCCTTACAACATAAAATATACTTCAGATAGAAGTATTCATGAAAAAACCCTTTCACTTCCTTCCTTATCCCTTTGACCTTCTCCGCTTTATATACTTAAGAGTCATTTTCAATACCTTTGACCAAAACAACACTTAAAACCTGTGGTATTCTTAGATGAGATCAACTAACCATTATTCCACTCAATGTTGTGGGCTAATACCATGGTATGGACCCTTGGTATTCATTAATCTTAATTTTCCATCCCATATGCGCTTTTCCTCTTATGAAAGTGCGTGCATACGTATACGCTCCTTTTGTTCTGTGAACCTGCTTTTTATGCTGCTTGGACTTGTAGGAATTTACAGGGTAAGTTCCTCAGAAAGAATACCAAGAGGACACCGCTCACAACCAGATCTCAAATCAATACACCAGTATTTTTGACGTGGTTAAAACCCTCAGAGTGCAAGGAGGGAAACAGTCCACGGCCTGTCCCAACGTGGGTACAGACAATTTATTAATCAAAGAATGAAAATTTACATAAGCTTCTCTCATGCACGGATTACCCGAACAATGACCCTCCATGCGCTTTAAATAGAACTCATGGACCAATCGGGTGTCAAGCCACGGATCAAGTGTCGGTAATACCGAGGTGAGAGTGAACCGTCGGATCACTACATATCGTGACCGTCGGATTGTAAGTTACAAAATGTACAACGGTAAAGAAACACACTTTACCTAACTCTAACCTAACTCTATACTAGACCAAGTTGAACTTAACTATATCCTATGTGTCGGAATATCCTAACATCCCCCCTTAAGAACAACTTGGGATAGGATTGAAGGATTTACAAATATGACACAATAGGAGAAGGAAGGAGGCACTAGAGCCTATCCCCCCTTAGTGACAACTTCCTGAACTCCAAGCATATATCGAAGTTTAGTGAACTTCGCCTCTGTGAGAGCCTTTGTGAAGATGTCTGCAACCTGATCATCTGTTGGACAATATTGCACTTCAAGAACATGGTCATGAATGAGCTTTCTGATGAAGTGCATGTGTAGTTCAATGTGTTTGCTGCGCTGATGCTGGACTGGATCTTTGCATAGCTGAATGGCACTTTGATTATCACACCAAAGTGTGGTTGGATGCTGCTGCTCAAAGCCAAACTCTGATAGGATCTGACGAAGCCACAAGGCTTCCTTACTAGCTTCCACGGCACCACGATACTCTGCTTCTGCTGATGAAAGAGAAATGGCAGCCTGTTTCTTACAAGCCCATGTAATAGGTCCTGAACCAAGAGTGAAGACATAACCGGCAGTAGACTTCCGATCATCAAGGTCACCAGCCCAATCAGAATCAGTGAAACCAACTAACAGAGGAGCTGCTTTGGCACTGTAATGAATCCCAAACTGTACTGTACCTCGAACATAACGAAGTATTCTTTTAGCTGCTTTCCAATGACTTTCACGGGGGTTTTGCATAAAACGAGCAACAAGGCCAACAGCAAAGGAAAGATCAGGACGAGTATGGGTTAAATACAAGAGTTTTCCGACAAGTTGACGGTATAAGGTAGCATCAACTTCAGGAGAAGTACAAGAGACTGAAAGTTTGACTCCAGACTGAAAGGGAGAAGGGGCTGGCTTACAGTCTTCCATGTGAAAATGACGAAGAATATCACAAGCATACTTGGACTGGGAAAGGAAAATACCCTCTTGGGATTGCAAGACTTGAAGACCGAGAAAATAGTGTAAGTGTCCTAAGTCTGTCATTTCAAATTTCTTTTTAAGGCTGGACTTCACATGGTTTATAAGGTTGGGATCACTACCAGTAAGAATAAGATCATCAACATAAAGAACAAGGATGATGAGAGAGTTGCCCACTTTCTTGGTGTAGACAGTATTGTCAGAATGACACCTAGAAAAGCCAGATTCTAAAAGAAAGCTATCCATTTTGGCATACCAAGCTCGAGGAGCTTGCTTGAGGCCATAAAGGGATTTCTTAAGTCGACAAACGAGGCTGGAGTCTGTTTGTATGAAGCCAATGGGTTGTTCCATATAGATTTCTTCCTGCAAGTCACCATGCAAGAAGGCAGATTTAACATCCATTTGATGGACTTCCCATTTTAAAGAGGCAGCAAGGGAAAGAACAAGGCGGATAGAGTTCATTTTGGCAACTGGAGAGAAGGTTTCAGTGTAGTCAATGCCTTCAACCTGTGAAAAGCCCTTAGCAACTAGACGAGCTTTATGTTTATCAACTTTCCCATCTGGTCCATACTTGGTTCTGTAAACCCATTTGCATCTAACAAGTTTGCGTCCCTTTGGTAGAGGAACAAGATCCCATGTATCATTTGTCATCAATGAATGATATTCTTCATTCATAGCTGTTTCCCAATGTGGATGGCCTGAAGCTTCTGCAAAAGTGTCAGGATCATGATTTACTGGAGCTTGAGCCAGTAAAGAAGAGGCTCTTTCAAACTGAGAACGTGTACGTCGCTGATCTGTAGGATCACCGGCAAGATCACCTGCTGCATCCCGAGTAGCACGGACCCATCTTGGAAGTTGAGGATCCTGAGAAGGTGGGGAAGGATTATCATCCTCGCTTTCATCATCAGAAGAAGAAATGTTTTCAAAGATAGAAGAGATAGGAAGAGGTGGCACATCCGCCGGACTAGGCTCGCAGGCCGATTTATTTTCATCAAATTTTACATCTCTTCTAATGATAACATTTTTGGACTTAAATGGAATAAGTCTATAACCTTTTACATCTTCAGAATATCCAACAAAAGTACATTTCTCACTCTTAGGTTCTAAAGCTTTATGCTTTTCATCTGGAATATGGGCCCATGCTTCACTTCCAAACACACGAAAGTGACTTACATCTGGTTTAATGGAACTCCAAGCTTCTTCTGGAGTGATATTCTCTAGAACCTTAGTAGGAGTGCGATTGATTATATAATTTGCACAATTAATTGCTTCGGCCCAAAAACTAAGACTGAGTCCTTTAGATTGCAGCATACAATTAGCCATTTCCTTTAAGGTGCGATTTTTCCTTTCAGCTACACCATTTTGTTGTGGAGTGTATGGAACAGTATGTTGCATTTGAATTCCATTTTCGGTGCAAAAGTTGATGAATGCATTTTTAACATATTCTCCACCATTATCAGTTCTTAGCTTAAGAATTTGATGTCCAGATTGTTTTTCAACGAATGCTTTGAAGGCCAAAAAGGTGGTAAATACTTCGCTCTTGAGTTTTAAGAAGTATACCCAAGTGCGTCTGGAGAAATCATCAATGAAAGTTAAGAAGTACTTGCAGCCAGAGAATGAAGCAACAGGAAGAGGACCACATAAATCACTGTGCACAAGCTGTAAAGGGGCTGAGGCGTGCCAAGAGGCACGTTTGTCAAAACTGTCCCGATGATGTTTTCCGAGTACACATCCGGAACAAACACCATCTTTGCAAGATACCATAGGAAGACCTGTCACCATATTTTCTTTACATAGATGCTGAAGGGAGCGATAGTTTAAGTGACCAAACCGCTCATGCCAAAGTTTGCTCACTTCATCATTATGAGCAACAAATACTGAGGGAAGATGGGATGACCCAAAGTTGTGAAACTTATACAACCTTTTGGAATCATCAGCAAGACCAGTAGCTAGAATCTGTTTAGGATCTTTTAGATCCTTGATTACAACATCATGAGGTGAAAATTCAACAATTTTACCTTCACCTGAATGAGTTATCTGATAGACAGATAGAAGGTTGCAGGATAAGTTTGGAACACATAATACATCATTGAACTGACCATTGTCTAGATGAACAGTTCCAGTCCCTACAACATTAAGAGATCTATCATCACCAACATATATATTTTTGGTGTTACAATCATTTAAAGAAGAAAACATGGCTTGGTTTTTGGCCATGTGACAAGAGGCTCCAGAATCAATGAGCCACTCATGAGAATGAGAAGAAGAAGAAGATACATTTAATGCATAACCAGACTGAGATGATTGACGATGACATGCAGAAAATGCCGTTCCGGAAGTTGAAGTTGAAGTAGGCTCCAGATGGATGTTATGTTTCTTCATTGCGGCTTCCAAGGCTTCCATCTTCTTAAAGCATTTAGATTCTAAGTGGCCATCTCGATTACAAAAGTTACAATGTCTATCAGTCTTCTTCCATTTGTTTTTATTGGTCTTATCATTTTGCTGAAATGATCTTTCATCTTGAGGCTGAGTTGGTTTAGGACCATTCCTTTGAGGATAAGACTTCTTAGGATTCTTTGAATTTGGTTGCTGCTGGGCGGCTAACGCTTTCGAGGAAGAGTTTCCAAGATTAAGAAGACCAAGGTGTAAGAGTTTTTCTTGTTCTCTTATTAAGGAATCACAAAAGGAGTCAAAGGAAGGGGGCTTGTAGTCTTTGCCTTGACAAATGAAAGCTTCCCTTGTAGAATGGAAAGTGGAAACAAATACAGAGTAGGCTGGTCCCAACTTAGTAAGGATGGAATAAATAAGGTTACCATCTTCTTTCTTAACTTTAACACCTTCCAAGAGATATCTAAGGGTCTTGAATTTGGACAAGAAATCTTCAATGCAAGAAAAATTATTAGGATCCAAAGTAAGCAACTCATTTTCAAGTTGATGGGCTCTAATTTCATTTTTAATCCCAAAAACTTTAGCAAGTTTTTCTAATGCTTCATGAGGAGTTTCAATTTCTGCAATGTGGAATCTAAGATCAGGAGAAACAGACATTCCTATCAAACCACGTGCTTGATCTTGTCTATTTTCCCATTTTTCGGCCTTGTCTTCATCTTTGGGTTTCTTCTCTTGGTCTGTGGCTATTCTGAAGAGACCTTTACTTCTAAGTAAATCTCCCATGTAGGCTACCCATTGGAAGTAGTTAGTGCTGTCAAGAATGACTTGGCATGGACTTTCCATTTTTTGAAAAACAACTGAAGCTGAAGATGCTGAAAGTAAGTGGTCCAATGGATAGATCTCGAAAAAATAGGCGGTTTTAAAAAAAACGGCTCTGAAAAAGGCTTCCGGATGAAGAAGTTATGGCTTTTTGAAAAAAAATTGTTGACGTTGCCGGCAAAGTGCGCGAATGTGCGGGAATGAAAAAATCCGCCCCCACAAAATGGAGACTTGAACCCAAGACCTCTACTCTCTTAAAAGGTCTTTGAACCAATTGATCTATACAAAATATTTGAGAGAGAGAGAGAGAGAGAGAGAGAGAGAGAGAGAGAGGGGGGGGGGGCCTCGATTTGCGTGCTTGCCTTGGGAAGACTTTTTTCCCCTACAAAACACAAAACACAAAACCCAACACGAATATCCAAAGAAAAACGAACCTTACGGCTCGAAGTTAGCTTTAGCCAAAAAACTAGAAATTTTAAAAAAAATCTCAAAGTTAGCTTTTAGCCGAAAAACTAAATATTTTTCTCAATGTTTCTGATTTTCCGAGATCACACTAAGGTGCAGGGAAAAGAGCATACGCATGAGAAAAATCCTTTCTTTCTGTTTCTGATTTGCCCAGATCGCACAGAGTCGCAGGGCAAAGAGCATACGCAGAAATGAAAGGTATAGATCCGGAAAAAAAAAGGCTAAATAAACCGAAACCGAAATAAGCAGAGAGAAAATGACAGTAAACTGCAAAAAAAAACACTGTATACCTCCCGATCTGAAAAATGACGCAGCTAGGGCTACCGGAAACCTTTTCGCGTGAAACGAAAGGGGTTCCTCACTGAAACAGATGCTCCGAACGCAACAGAGCAGTCCTCTCGGCCCGAAAGCAGTCAGAAACAGCAGATCTAGGAAACGACAGCCGCATGCAGTTCTACCGGCTTCAGATTTGGATCACCAACGGACGCGGCCCTCAAATAGCTCTGATACCATGTAGGAATTTACAGGGTAAGTTCCTCAGAAAGAATACCAAAAGGACACCGCTCACAACCAGATCTCAAATCAATACACCAGTATTTTTGACGTGGTTAAAACCCTCAGAGTGCAAGGAGGGAAACAGTCCACGGCCTGTCCCAACGTGGGTACAGACAATTTATTAATCAAAGAATGAAAATTTACATAAGCTTCTCTCATGCACGGATTACCCGAACAATGACCCTCCATGCGCTTTAAATAGAACTCATGGACCAATCGGGTGTCAAGCCACGGATCAAGTGTCGGTAATACCGAGGTGAGAGTGAACCGTCGGATCACTACATATCGTGACCGTCGGATTGTAAGTTACAAAATGTACAACGGTAAAGAAACACACTTTACCTAACTCTAACCTAACTCTATACTAGACCAAGTTGAACTTAACTATATCCTATGTGTCGGAATATCCTAACAGGACTAGCTGAACCAGTGTATACAACTTAATGCAACTTAAAACTTTATTTTTCTTCAATTTCTTGATTCTGATCTGAAATCCTTTGTCCCATCATCCTGTTCTTCTGTGCCATTACTCAGTTACCTCTGAATAGACCTGTTACAATGTCAGTTTCCTTTTATCAATTTTGAATTGACCTGTGAGTGGGTTGCCTTCAAGGACAACACATGTACCATAATGCCAACAGTGTCAACCTATTCTCCTAATTGTTCTTACAAAGTAGGGTTCTCGGGTCCTCTGAGGATTGCAGTATCTCCATAGCATTGGAATTGAGAGGAGAGGCCGAGAAATCAGGTGTTGGGGTTCGTTCAGATGGGAATTCTGAACAACCCACGTCTCCCTCATTATTGAAAAGGGATGCTATGTTCTCCAACACTTGAGCTATCTCTTGTTCCCGAATTTGGGGTGAATTGGCCTAGTGCGTCTCCTAACGTTTAAGGGACTTCTGAAGTACATCTCCTGGTAGATGTTCACTAGGGTCTGAGGGATTTCTCATTTTAGCTAGTCTAACTGATCTTCTTCTTTTAACAGGTAAGGATACCAAGAAGGACGATATCCTTTTTCAACTCTAGTCAATGTCTGTGAACCTGAGGTTTGTGCTTGTTCTTGCATGACCCTTTTGTTTCTAATTTCTCAAGTTCTATAACAGGTGTCTCAGTTTGGAATGTTGACTCACAATTTCCAACAAAATTTTCTAAATTTATCTGTGCTTGATTTAGTTCCTTATTGTGATCCGGATTTAAACAGGAACGCAACAAATTACAGAGATAACCATATACACAAAGATGCAGCGGAAATAATACTTCAATTCATTAATGGAAAATACTGAAATATGCTTACAACCAGAAATGGAAATAAACCAGCTAGGGCGATGGTAGCTTATCTCTGAGAAGAGATGTGATGGCTACATGCCTCTGAACTGTGTTACAATGAGGCTCGAAGGCCTATTTATTGTTGAGAAACAATGGAAAACCCTTAACATTCCAAAACCTAACCCTAGGAGATGAAACGCCAAACTGTGGGCCCCGTTTGGGGGTAAGTTGGTACATCAACTTCCCGGGGTCGTAACTTTGGCATATGATCTTCGTTTGACGCGTACAATAGCTCATTAGAAAGATCTATCCGAGCACTATCATTGTTGGAACGGGTGGACCCATGTTGCCCCCGGATTCCCCAAAAAACGTCGTTTAGGGCCTCAAAACGGCTCCGGAAGTTCAGGACCCGAAAAACTGCTAAAAATAGTAAGTTGTGCTACAATTAAGGAAACTGAAAATGCTGAGAAAGACAATGGTGGGGGTCCAGGTGGAATTGGCAGGTGGCCACCAATATCCACCTGGATCATTCCTCCCCCCTTAGGAAGCAATGGTCCCCATTGCATTGAGCTCCTCCATGAGATGAGGAAACTTCTGCTGAACTTGTTCCCTGGTGAGCCACTTGCCCTGCTGAAGGAGTTGGCCTGCTTTGACAACTCGATACAGTTGGATATTCTGTTGGCGAGTGTTCTTGATCTATGTGTCCATGATCCGATCAGTTGCAGCTTGTTCCATGCAATCTGGATTTAATTCTGTGGGTTTGAGTTGTTCTGCAATTTCGGATGTGTCTAGCAATGGTGGAAAGTATGGCCGAAGGCGGTCCACATTGAACACTGGGTGCAGGCCAAGGAATGGGGGAATGCTGAGCTCAAATGCATTGTCTCCCATAGCCTTAGTAATGGTGTAAGGACCATATCGGAGTGGTCTCAATTTTCGATAGGCTCCAGTAAGGCGTTCCTTTTGCAAATGCAACCAGACTTTGTCGCCCACCTGAAACTTGTGTGGCACCCGATGTTGATCATGTCGCTGCTTGTACTTGGCATTTGATTTCTCAAGAATGTCATGGACCTGTCGGCGAATATGTTGGATGCGCTCAATGAAGCTGGTGGCCTTATCTGTTTCGGACTGGACATGAGCTGAATTCATGTGAGCAACTGCAAGTGGCATGGCCACATCAATGGGGCATAGTGGCTGGAATCCCAAACCCACTTGAAAAGGGCTATGGCCAGTGGAGCTGTGAAGAGCTCGGTTGTAGCTGTGCTGAACATAGAGGAGGCTCCCGTCCCATGTGCGTGGATGCTTTGAGTTATACATGCGTAGGATGTGCACAATCATCCTATTGACAACCTCTGTCTGGCCATCAGTTTGAGGATGGAAGGCTGTGGACTTCGTGAGTTTGGTGTCCAGCATTGACCAGAGACTGGACCAAAATGTGCTGAGAAACTGACTGTCCCGATCTGAGATGATAGACTGTGGGATCCCAAAGTGTACCCACACTCGTTCAAAGAAGAGTTTAGCAGTGGCTTCTGCTGTGATATTCTTCTTGCAGGCCACCATAATGGCCATCTTCGAGAACCTGTCGACGACCACAAAAACACAGTCATTTCCATGCTTAGTGGAAGGAAGGCCTGACATGTAATCCATGGAGATGGATTCCCAAGGTCAACTAGGGGTAGGCAACGGGGTATAGAGGTCGTGCTTCTTAATGGTCGGTTTGGCAATGGCACAGGCAGTACATGATCGGATGTACTTCCCAACATCCTGTCGAAGATTCGGCCAATAGAAATAATTTTACAGTACTGCCACTGTTTTCTCGACCCGAAATGGCCAGCAGCCCGACTGTAGTGTGCTTCCCAAATCATCTTGGCACGCTCGCTTGAAGGAACACAAAAGTGACCGAGGTGGCATAATAGGGCATCCTGGAGGTGAAAATCTGCAACCTGCCGACCCTCCAAGAGTGTCTGGTATGTGTGGCCGAATTCTGGGTCGCTTTTGTAGAGAAGTGGCCAATCAGAAGTCTCGTGCCCACGAGAGTTGAGCACGGTGGTTAGCGCCATGATCGGTGGTCGACTGAGGCAATCTGCAACATTATTGGTGCTGCCCTTTTTATACTTGATATTCAAGTGAAACTGTTGCAGGTATGTAGACCACTTCTGATGGCGATCATTCTGCAATTTCCCTTGGGTCTGTATGAACTGCAGAGGTCGGTGGTCTGTGTGGATGACCGTTTCCTTCCCCAAAATGTAATGCTTCCATTGTCGGCAGGCCTGTACAATGGAATACATCTCTTTATCATAAGTGGGGTACTTCCGGACTGTGTCTGAAAGTGTTTCACTGTGATATGCCACTGGATGTCCATGTTGAGTAAGGACTGCCCCAATAGCATAGTCAGAGGCATCTGTCTCGACCTCAAATGGTTGTTGTAAATCTGGTAACGCGAGCACTGGTGCCGTGCAGAGGCGATCCTTCAACTCCCTGAATGCCTTCTGTTGAGATTCAGACCAAAAGAATTTTGCTTTCGCCCCACCCTTGGTGACTTGACTCAAGGGCCAAGAAATATGAGAAAACCCCAACACAAACCTGCGGTAGAAGTTGGCAAGACCTAGAAAGCTGCGGAGCTCTGTTAGAGTGGTTGGAGAGGGCCAATCCCAAATGACTTGGATCTTGGCTGGATCGACATGCACCCCCTGTTCATCAATGATGTATCCCAGATATTGAACCTGGGTCATGCCAAAAGTGCATTTCTCCAAATTGGCACATAGCTTGTGTTGCCGCAGTGTTTGGAGAACCTGTCGGATGTGGTGGAGGTGCTCTTCCCAACTCTGGCTGAAGATCAGAATGTCATCCAAGTATACTACTACAAAGGAGTTGGTGAATGGCCGCAAGATGTCATCCATTAGCCTCATAAAGGTTGCAGGAGCATTCGTCAATCCGAAAGGCATGACCAACCATTCGAAGAGGCCCTCCTTGGATTTGAAGGCAGTCTTCCACACATCGGAGGGTTCGATTGGTACCTGGTGATATCCCGACTTCAGATCGATCTTGCTGAAATATTTCGCCCCCTTTAGTTGGTCTAGGAGGTCATCAATCCGCGGGATTGGGTACCTATTACGGACAGTGATCTTGTTCAGCGCCCGATAGTCAATACAGAGTCTCCACGTCCCATCCTTCTTCTGTACCAACACGATCGGGCTCCCACAGGGCGATGAACTCGGACGGATGTGACCTTTCTGCAGGAGCTCCTGAATCTGCCTCTTGATTTCATCGTTCTCCAGAACGGAGCGCCAATAAATTGGTCCATTGGGTAGCGGCGCACCTGGGGTCAGATCGATGGAGTGCTTGACTTGACAGTGCAGAGGAACCCCTGCCAGGGAGGTTAAGATGTCCTCGTACTCCTCCACAATCTTGTCCATCTGTAGTTGTCGTGCAAAGGGGCCCCATTTGGAGGTCACAGCCACTATCTTCTTCTTTCCTTGAGGGCGTATCATCAGGAAAACAAATTTCTTGTTTTTGGAAATGATCTTACTGCATTGTTTTGCAGTAATCAAAGAGAGGGCAGCAGGTGGTGCTACCTCTGGTATCCTGAACAACTTATTTCCCAATGTAATAATAACAGCACGGGGCCTTGATTCATACACAGCATGTCGCTTCCAAAAGTATGGTTGTCCTATTAATACATCACAAACTTCAAGGGGAGCAATGTCACACAATACCTCATTCGTGAAGGGCTTGATGTTGTATGGAAGGCGACACTGCTGGCTCACGCGAAGATCTCGTCCTTGGTGAAGCCACCCAATGGTGTATGGTTGTGGATGTGCTGTGGTCGGTAAGCCCAACCGCTTCACGACCTCTGCCGAAATGAGGTTCTTTTGACTCCCGCTATCAACAATGAACTGTATCGGGGAGCCCTTTACCCACATCTGGGAGTGGAAGAGACGCTCCTCCTCCTCTGGATCTTCGGGTTCATTTTTCTGGATCTTTGCAGTAGCAACAGTGGCGCTGGGGTCCGCATCAATGATCTGCTTCCCTTTTTCATACCCCTTATCGGGTTCTGACTCAGAGTCGGAACATGCATCTAATTCTGAAACCTTCAGCTCAGCCACCAGTGACTGCTTGTCCCGACACTCACTTGTGTTGTGAGTGGAGCTCTTATGGAACTCGCACCATTTTCCAGTGTCCTTTCTCGGCTTCGCGACGCTGTTCTTTGCTTGCAGCTTCGGCTGGTTGTCTTGGGCTGTCCCGCCTTGGCTTTGTCTTTTGTTCTGTGGTTTAGGGGCACCTTTCCCCTGCTTTGGATTCGCAGATCCAAAGTCTCGCTTCTTTTGTTTAAACTTCTGCTCGACCTTGACAGCATACCGGTATGCTGCACCGAGCAAGGGGATGTTTAGGAATTGTATTTCTTCCTGGATGTACTTGTGCAGGCAGCCACGGTATTTGAGTATCAAATGTTGCTCCGAATCCTTGATACCCAACTTTGTGCGAAGGGTATGGAAAAGATTGGTGAACTCCGGCACGTCTTGGTCCCTTCCCTGCCGCAGCGTGGTCTACTTTATGTATTCATCCTCATAGCTCCCGACAGGGTAGTACTGCTCCTTGATGGCATCCCGGAACGAATCCCAGGTGGGTGCGGCTGAAAATAGTGAGACAATACTTTCATCCTTCTGCTCGCAGTAGGTTTCCCACCAGTCCTTGACGTGGGGGGCTGCTTTGAGGAGAGAAAAAACAATCTTTTCTCGACTCGAAAATTCATGAACAGAAAAATAACCCTCTAGCAGATTTAACCATTTATCTACGGCATCTGCGTCTATCTGACCCTTGAATATGGGGATTTCAAAATTAACTTGTACCTTAAAGGGTGTGGCGTTTCCAGAGTAGCTGCTGGAAGCCAATGCGTTGCTTCTGGGTAGCCGCTGAAGGATCTGGGCAAAGCTGTCCATCATCGCGTTCCGTTGTCGCTCGAGGGCTTCTTCGAGCAAGATTTTGATGGGATCTCCTGCCCCCTCGTCTTTCTTCTCGTCCGCCATGGGAGGCCGTTGGGATTTGCGAGGCTGGTCTTCCAAAGGTTCAACCAGTTCAAGCCCTAACTCCTTATATCCCGACCTTGTTGGGGACATGCAAAGAAAAACAGAGAAAAAGCAGATCGTTCTGATACCACTGATCCGGATTTAAACAGGAATGCAACAAATTACAGAGATAACCATATACACAAAGATGCAGCGGAAATAATACTTCAATTCATTAATGGAAAATACTGAAATATGCTTACAACCAGAAATGGAAATAAACCAGCTAGGGCGATGGTAGCTTATCTCTGAGAAGAGATGTGATGGCTACATGCCTCTGAACTGTGTTACAATGAGGCTCGAAGGCCTATTTATTGTTGAGAAACAATGGAAAACCCTTAACATTCCAAAACCTAACCCTAGGAGATGAAACGCCAAACTGTGGGCCCCGTTTGGGGGTAAGTTGGTACATCAACTTCCCGGGGTCGTAACTTTGGCATATGATCTCCATTTGTCGCGTACAATAGCTCATTAGAAAGATCTATCCAAGCACTATCATTGTTGGAACGAGAAACATCGGTCCATTCCATGGACCCATGTTGCCCCCGGATTCCCCAAAAAAACGTCGTTTAGGGCCTCAAAACGGCTCCGGAAGTTCAGGACCCGAAAAACTGCTAAAAATAGTAAGTTGTGCTACAATTAAGGAAACTGAAAATGCTGAGAAAGACAATGGTGGGGGTCCAGGTGGACTTGGCAGGTGGCCACCAATATCCACCTGGATCATATTGACTATTAGCTTAATAAGACAATGATGACTAACTATGTAATTTGGGTCCTTGGCTTTGCCAATTATTTCGGCTATTTCATGTAGAAGAGAATTAAAAAAGAAAGGCAAGTTTATAGTTACCTTATGTCTTAATGCAACCAACAACTTCAAATTTCGTGGCCTTACCACATCATACCGACCGTCACAGGTAATGTATCTTTGTACTATCTCTGCTAGCTCCTAGCAAGGTTCTGAAAATGACATTGGGTGATAGCCTTTTGCCTTCTAAAACAATGCTTCACCAGGGTCTATGAACATCGACATGAAACCATACAACCCCGTATACCTATCTTGTCACTTTTCTCCTTCGGTGGAGAAGTCTATGACTTCTGCTAGAACTGTCTCATTTACTGGTATATATCTACCCTTGATTATTGTTATTCCATTGTGTAGGTTTTGTAAGAATTCGAGGGCGACTACATCATCGGATCCTTGTAGCCGAGAGAAGTACTCAGTCCATCCTACTTATTCCAAGATTCTTCGTGCCTGCTAAGAAGTTGAGTTGGCTCACTTCGAATTGATCTGCCACCCATGCTTACTGTTTCTCAAGAGAAATGATCAGAAGTTGTAAACAAATATTAAGCCAACAATTTGCAGAAAAATGACAATATGCAACTTTGTAATTCTCAATGTAACATATGCACACAATCGTTATAATGATTAGTCATCCTAATTAAGCATGCCAGGGTCATACCATGCATGTGAATATTTAATTCCAAACTATGACAATAAAGGCCGACCGCGACTGTTGATGATTTAGAAAATTGGCGGCCTATCAATGCATTTATTGGATATAATGGGAAATGGACCAATCAAGCGATTTAACATGATAGAGTGTTAAGATGAATTTCATGGTAGGTTAAGGTGACGCATGTGTATCTTTGTGACATTCAAAGTATAAATATTATGGGTAAACATAAATATGCACCAAAATATTACCTATTGAAGAGAGTATAGTAGATTTAACAAAGTCACCTTATAAAAATAATAATACATGATTTCCCCATATGTTGGAGATAAAGTTTTATTCATAAATATCTTTAAATTACCATTGTAGTTATGGTAAGAGATTTCCAAGTTGGTTTTTGTGATCCCTTGGGTATTTGTGAAGTAGGGAAGTCAAATTCACAAAGTATAGATATGGAGATTCCAGTTAGACTTCAATACCACAAGTAGAGCCTCTGTTGCTAGCAGACATCCATAGCCTCAATAGGCTTGTCTTTTAACCATTTTTGATATGGGAGTGTCCCATTAATTAAAAATTCATGATTTTTTGTTTTCTCTAAATACCATTGTTCTGGTGTGGTGACCAGGTAGTAGCAATTCCATTCATCGGATCTTTAACATAGTGAACAAGCTGACTCGTGATGAGACCTCTTGTCCTCTAACTAAAATGTCAATGGTCATTACCCTCACTTGGTGACTAGAACGGTAATGTCATTGTGTTAAGTCTAATGATCATGTTAGGCCAACTCGTGATGAGACCTCCTATTCTTTTGAGAGAAAATATGCTCTCAATTTCTTTTGTTTTCATGTATTTATTTTTCTTAGATCATGAAAAATTGGTAAAATGGGGTGGCTCATCAACTCCTTAAGAGTTAGGGATGGCGTAAGAAGTATGATAATTTTTCCATTTTAAGTCGTGAATTGCTTCCCCACAAGTTTTATGTTTGAAGGAGATCACCAATCCATATGGAGAAAAAAATTACTTTGGTGGTAATAAAAATAATATGTTATGAACAAATTATGTTGCTTGTGATATCGGGTCGGCTAAAAATTAGATTTTAATAAGGTTTGTTAAATCAGATAAGATGCTCTTCGCAAGGTAATGTTTGGAGTAATATAGTATTTATCCCATGACAATAAAAGAATACTTTGAAATCACAGAGAGAATTGCATAGTTATAGGGGAATAATAATTATATCCAAGGGAACCACAACTAGTGTGGAAGGTAATAGTGGCTGTGAAAAAGGGAAACAACAATTGTGATAAAACAATGACTGTTATAAAGGAAACAACATGGTTATGGTGGTAATTTGTGTGGAAATGAAAGAGGAGTTGTTACCAAGGGAATGGCTACCGTAACAAAAGGAACAACAACTGTAACGAAGGAAACAACACTCGCGATTAAGGAAACAACAAGTTTTGTTGCGAGGAAACGACAACTATGATGAAGTAAATGACAACCATGATTAAAGGCACAACGAGTTGTGTTGCAAGGGAACAACAACTATGATAAAGGAAACAATAAACGTGATTAAAAGAACAACGAGATGAGTTGCAAGGAAACAACAATTATGATAAAGGCAACAACAACCATGATTAAAGGAACAATGGGTTGAGCTGCAAGGAAACAACAGTTGTGACCAAGGAGACAATGATGATGGTAAATAAGGTAGTAATTGTGCCCTTAATGGAACAACAAGGTGTCCAAAAGAAAAAAAAGTTGTAACCAAAAGGAACAACGGCTGTGACAGAATCAACAGGTTATACTAAAATCATCAATCTCTTCTCCCTTAGTTTTGTTATCATTCAAAAAGTGAAAAAAATGCTAATCAAGTTCTACACAAAAATATATACAATATATACATTTTTTTTTCCACTGGAAAAATCGTAATCTTTCATTGATTGGAAAAATTACATGTTGTAGATGCATTTGCATATGCTGTATGTTCTTCCACCACACATGTGGGTAGCTGTAGATTCCATTACTGTCTATCAAAAAACAAAAATACATCTCGCAGGATGTTCTACATCGTCATATATACATATTGCCACACAGGGCTGTCAGTTATAATATTTATCAGCTATATACAAAATAGTTCAAAAATATCAGTTCATGTTTGTTCATGGGCTGGCTGCCCTATGATACTGTGCATCTATGTATGGGCGGTGATAGTACTGATATGCATTTGTGCCTCGCTGCTCCTGTATCATCCACTCGCCTCTGGGAAGTACCGTAGCCTCCTTGGATAGTTGGTCGGCACTGTTGTTGTGTTCCCTGTAGATATGATTGCAAGAGATGTCATTAAACTGTTCCTTCAGTAAATTTATTTCATCCAGTATACTGCTGAGTGTGTGCGAGTGGCAAGCAGAAATATTATTGAACCAATCAATGACAATCTTTGAATCCCCGTATATGTTTAAATGCAAGCAGTTATGGCTCAATGCAAAATGAAGAAGATGGCGGAGGGTGATGATCTCTGCAAAGTTGTTAGAACCAACGCCCAGACCCAGCTTTGCTTTATAGAAATGCTGATCGTTAATGAAGAGGAGAAAGCCCCCTCCGCATCCCTGCTGTTGGGCTGCTCCATCAAAATAAGCCCATGGGCAGCTGTGATTGATTTGAGGGGGATCCCGGGGACGGCGGACCTTAGGCTGCGGTGGCTCAGGTATATCATTGAAGACAGCAATGATCTTAGCAGTAAGATGCGGCCACTGTACCAATTTGTCCTCGAAAGTCAAACGGTTTCGGGCCAGCCAGAGGTACCAGCAGATGATGATAGGCAGGCTCTGTAATTTTGAGTTCCTGTGCTGGTTGTACCACGTCTCCCAGGTTTGATTGATGTCGACACCCTCCCATTTACCGGAGAATTGTATAGCAGGGGTGATAGATTGCCATATATGCGACAGGACAGTGCATTGAAGAAATAGGTGTGTGCACGATTCAGCAGACTGTTTACACAGGATGCACCAAGACGGTCCATGGATCGCGCGTCTCATGAGGTATTCCCCTGTGGGAACCACACCCTTTAGGATACACCAAAAAAATAATTTCTGCCTGGGTGGAGCTGTTAATTTCCAAATGGAGTTCCACCAGAATGATATTAAATCCGGAGCCTTATGTGAGATCAGAGATAGGTATCCAGATTTTGGGGTGTATGTGCCATGCTCCGAAGGATACCATATGAGCTCATCAGGTCCCTGCTTGATCCTGATGTGCGATTCAGATAAGGCGTTAATATAAGACTGCCAATCTTGGTGCCAAAGAGGTGGGATGTTGATCTGATGTGCCGTTTTCCATTGCTGATTAAAGATGGTGGTGTGCTGAGGATCCGCTATGTCAGCAATGTGAGAGATCCCTTGTGAGTGCAGGTGCCGAACGAGGGCTTCAGGCAATATATGCCTTCCTCCGCAACCGTTCCAAGGGTCCAGTCCGATCCTAGCCTGAGTGCCATCATTTATTTTCCATATCAAGTTATCTCTGATGAGTGGTATAGCATGAAGAAGTGCTTTCCAAACAGATGATATCCCAGCTTTGGGCCAGGATGGGAGACGAATCCAATCCATTATTTGATGGGGCCAAATATATTTGTGATATACTATATGGGTCCATAGATTGTCCCCAGTGATTAGGGTCCATCCCATCTTTGCAGCCAGGGCCTGTGCGAAAGAAGGGAGATCTTTGAGGCCCCAGCCACCCCATTTCTTTGGGATGGCAATCCTCTTCCATCCAATCCATGCAAAGATGCGTTTTTCTATTGACCCATTCCATAAGTACCTATTGCAGGTCTGCTGAAGTCTGGACAGGATGCTGCGTGGGATCCAGGCCAAGGCCATCCAGAAGACCGGAGTAGCTTCCAAGACAGATTTAATCAGGACGAGTCTACCTGCTCGTGATAGGTATCTATGGCTCCAGATATTGAGCTTTTTCTCCAGTTTGGCAACTAGCCAGATCCAGTCTGCTACTTTAGGGCTAATAGGCTTGATCCAATAACCCAAGTATTTAAGGCCCTGATCCAGGGGGTGTATGCTGTAAGGAAATAGCTGAAGAGCCATCTGGGATTCATGTACAGTGGTTCTGGAGAGTATGATGGATGATTTTGAATGGTTGGCCTGCATCCCAGTGGCAGAGGAGAAGAGGGAGATGATATTGGAGAAAGAACGGGAGTCCCGGGTACTTCCATCCAGGAATATCATAACGTCATCCACAAAAAGGAGGTGGGTGAGGAAGCAGTCCACCGATATCTTGAGGCCACTAATGTCTCCATTTCTCTTTGCTGATGCAATAAGCCGACTGAGACCATCCATGACAATAAGGAAGAGGAGGGGAGACAGAGGACACCCCTGTCTGAGACCTCTCTCGGAATGGAAGAACTGGGATGCAGATCCATTAATCAACACACTGAAGGAGGGAGTGGTGATGCAGGCCATGATCCAAGTGATAAATCTGTGAGGGAAGCCCAAATGAATAAGGAGCATCTTGATATAGAGCCAGCTAACCCTATCAAATGCTTTTGCTAAGTCAATTTTTAAGATGATGGCTTTATGGTGTTTTGTCCAGATAGAGTGAAAAGCCTCATGCGCCGCCCCAATAGCTTCGTGAATCTGGCGGTGTTCCAGGAAGGCGAACTGTTGAGGGGCTATGTGACGAGACAGAATGGGGCGAATGCGATTTGCAATGATTTTAGAGATGATCTTGTAGAGTACATTGCAGAGAGAGATAGGACGGTATTCATCAAATGAGGAAGGGGAGTCAGTTTTAGGGATCAGGGCAATGAAGGTGGAGTTGATTGCATTATACATGGATCCTGACATCCTACATTCCTCAACCACCCTTAGAAGATCCTGGCTGATCGTCTCATAAAATGCGATGTAGAATTCGATGGTCCATCCATCCGGGCCTGGGCTGCGCTCCTTCTTAAACCATTTGATGGTGGATTCCAGTTCCTCAGGGGTCACAGGATCGAATAGGGATTCTGCTTCCTCCTCATTAAAAAACCTGGGGAAGTGTCCAGCAATGTTGATAATATCAGCAAGGTTGGTACCTGGAGGTTGCTTGTATAGGTTCCTGAAGTGTGATGATCCCATCTGAGATAGCTTATTGAAAGTATCAGCCATTCCACCATCGGCCATAGGGAGGTTCCATATAGTGTTGCTGACCTTTCTGCCCTTGGCATAATTGTGAAAGAAGCGAGAGTTGTCATCTCCAGCCTTAAGCCAGGTTGCTCTACTGCGCAGTCTGATAGATTCTTCCCTCTCCCTAAGAATCTTTTGCTTCTGTTTTTCCAGCTCCACAAGGTGAGCTTTATCAGCCTCCGATGAGAAACCCAAACCTCTTTCATCAGTGAGAGAGGTTAGCTCAGCTTCAATGTTCATGAGAGTAGAGTTTTCCAGCCGGTACTTATTTCTAGCCCATTCGATAGTGAGTTCCTTGAGCTGTGATAGATTCATACAGAAGCCTTTAGCCAGAGAGTCGGCTCTGTCTATCGGGTTGAGTGGCCAGAAGTCCTTAACAAGTTTGATGTAGGAAGTATCCTGAAGCCATCCATGATTGAACTTGTAAGGAGCTTTAGGCTTTTTGTTGGGGCCATTTATTTCCAGATAGATAGGATGGTGATCTGATATACCACCAGAACCCACCCATTGTTTATAGTGATGAAGCCTTTGAAGCAGAGATCCTTTCATCATGAATCTATCGAGTCTACGGGCCAGAGCAGCTTCACCGATCCTTCTGTTTCGCCAGGTGGGGAGGGGTTTGATCATGGGGACATCACTCAGATCATGTCGATCCAAGAGATCGGTCATGTAAGCAGTGATCGAGTCAATTTGTGCTGAGGCACCCCATGATTCACCGTAACCCAATGAAAAATTAAGATCCCCCCCTATGATCAAGTTCTCTGTTGAAAGAATGGAAAGCCCCAGAAGGTTATACCAGAATGTTTCACGCTGGTGACACGGGCCATATACATTGATTACCCTGAGGTTGATACCCAGGTCTGCAGAGAAAAGGTCGAGACCCAGAAAGCCCGGTCCCCCCCAAGTACCTAGGGCCCTAATGGTAACAGGATTATATCCAATCGCTAAGCCACCCGATCTTCCAGAGGAGTCCATGGCCGAGAATTTCCAACCAGGTATGATCGATGATAGAGAGGCCGAAATGGAGTCCTCGGGGCCAAGCGTTTCTTGAAGCAGAATAATATCGACAGGAGATGTTTCAATCAGTCTTTTGAGGGCTAGTTTCTTTGAGGCACTAGCCAGGCCTCTGCAATTGAAAGAGAGGCACCTCATGGGGGAGGATGGCCAGGGGTGTTCTTTGCTCTAAGTACCCCATCGATAGTAGATTGACGCCCAGTGGCCACCTCTGCCCCCGCCCGTCTGATGGCTTTAGTAAGATCAGATTTACGCCCTCGAGTAGGCAGCGAGGTCAGTCCAGATGTTAAGATGCCCAGGCCGGCGATGTTAGGATGAGATCCCTGGGAGTGAGGGCGAGGGCGAAGGAAGTATGAGTGCTTTGAGCCCCTAGAAGATGAGGGGGAAGATGCAGGTGATGAGGGCGGTTGAGAGGATGTAATAGTAGGGGCAATGACCAAGGGGGAAGGCATTGAACAAAATGCAGCAGACATGGATGGAGAAGATGATGAAGTCAAAGAGTAATCAGACAATGTAGGATTGAGAGATTTACCCGGAGGTGCTGCAGAAGCGGATGCGGAGGCAGCCCGAGATCTGGTGACCGGAGCTGTAGCACGACCAAGAGTAACGCCTGGTGCCTGAGGAGTTGCATGCGTGGGAATGCTCGTGGCCGGAACTTGTTGAGCAGCCGGAGAGATAGATCTCGGAGTATAGGTAGTGGGAACTGGTGCATCAGCTTTCCTCTGGTTTAGCGGACAATCTTTGAAGATATGCCCTACCCTATGGCACCGTCGGCATCTGAAGGGAACGCCTTCGTAATCAAGAATCTGAACGCGAGTGTATCTGCCCCAATGTAGAGTGATCTTTTCTTCCAATCCTTCGCGTGTGTCTAGGTGTACCAGGATCCGAGCTAGCGTTCTATTCCTGGATTCCACGAAAGTTCGATCGTGGTCGAGATAAGTCCCCAGAGCGTTCCCAATTCGGATGAAAACTTCTTCGTTCCAATATTGGAGGGGAAGTCCAGGAAGACGCACCCATAATGGCCCAGCCCCAATCTGTTCACGCTCGGGATCAAACAGAGGACTCCATCGCTTGAGCAACACTGGTGCCATTTCAATGTGCCAGAATTTGGCCAAGACAAGATCCGTATAATTGTCCTTTGCGAAGTGGAGGGCAAACCAGCCGCGAGGGAGAACATGAACTTCAGGGAGTTCCTTCAGAACCCCACCCCATATTTCCTTCACCCACTGAGTAAGTCGGGTCGCAGAATAAGCACGCCCTCGGACATGTCCCACAAGGATAGAATTTGCCATATTAGCTGCCTCTTCAACGGCCATGTTCTCTCCGAACCAAATAGAAATGTCCCTGGTAGTAGATTTGACGCACTTTGTTCTTTTTTTCCCCGTGCGCGGCGCAGAAGGGTGATTTACCAAGGGGTCCGGGGAGCAGTCCTGAGGGTTCGACCTGGAAGAGCTGACTTTGACAGCGGGGGTTTCAAAACATCCCGAAGGAGAATGGAGAAGCGCAGCAAAACCAGTCGACGATGGAAAAGGTGGACCAGAAGAGGATGGAGCCGGAATGGATGAAGTCTGGGGCCGCGAATCAAAGGGGGGCGATGGGGGAATGACAGAAGATAAAAAGCGAAGGGTCCCCGGAGAAAGGGGGGGTAGATCCAGCCCAGCAGAGTCAGAATGGATGGCGCCTTCAGGTGCGCAAGATGGGGGGGGGGTACCGGGATAGAGACCGCCGGAGAAGGGTGCGGCTCAGATAGCAGAGGGCCGGAAACTGCAGACGACGATGCGAAATTAGGGCGGTCGAAAATTACCTGGGAGGATAGCGGGTCTTCGGAGAAATCAATTTCCTCTTCCGTGTCCATACTATCACCGACAGTAACCGGATCCATGGTGAAAACGACGGTTGTAACTTGAAAAGTCGGGCCAGGTAAGCGGATCGAGACAGGAGCTGGGAGCGGTCTTCAAGCTAGAGAGGTAGGGTTTTGTTGCCTTAACCGGAACCCTCACGGTTAACAGCATTGCGCGCCGATGCCTGTTGCCCTAACCAAAACCTTCGCGGTTGGCCGCAGAGCGCTTCGGATCCATCTTTTCCCCACCCGTATACAATATATACATTATATACATTAAGAAAGAATTTTATTTTAAAAATTTCAAGGATATGTAACGGCCGAGTTACTCCACAGTCAGCGACAATCTAAAAATTAGAATAATTACTTATCTCATAGAAGAAAGACTCCTTGGTAAGCGGTTGGTGATAAAGATGTAGCTGATGTCCATTTGCAAGAAATGAGGTTCCAAACCCATCAGTGGTGGTTAGGGTCACTGTGCCATTATTATGAACTTCGAAAATTTCATAAGGTCCAAGCCATCTCATCTGAAGTTTTCCTAAAAAATCCTAAAATTTTGAGTCATACAACAACGCCCAGTCGCCTTTTTGAAATTATTTCTTTTTAATAAGGAAATCATTCCCCTTGGTCCTCTACTATTGGATAACGGTTGTATGTTGCAGAGCTAATAGGCGTGTCTTGTCCATCTCATTAATCTGCTGCAAGCATTGTGTCTGCGCTTCTGTGAAGTCCAACCCGACTTCTTTTGTGGTTTTAAGAGTTTTTATTTCAAATTCAATTGGAAAAATGGGTTCTTTGCCAAAAACAAGCTGATATGGGGAGTGGCCAGTAGTGTTATTCCATGTCATTCGGTAAGCCCATAGGGATTCTGGTAGTTTAGTTTCCTAGTTCTAACCATTTGTGGATACTATTTTTGTTAAAATCACCTCTAGAACTTTATTAGTGCTTTCCACCTGCTTGTTTGCTTGGGGGTGGTATGGAGAGGTAACTTTGTGTTTGATATGATAATTCTGAAGGGTGGTGGTGATCTTATGAGTTATAAATTGGGATCCTCCATCTGTTATTACTTCTCTTGGTAAATCGTATCGCACGAATAGTTTGAATAAGAAGCTGATAATTGCTTCTTCCGTAGCTTTTGGAAGGGCTACTGCTTCCACCCACTTAGTTACATAGTCGGTGCAAACTAAGATGTATGTTTTTTGGTTCGATGGCAGATTGAAAGGACCCACAAAGTCTAAGGCCCATCTTTCAAATGGCTCTATTACCAGTTGTGGCTGTAGGGGAATTTCATCAGCTTGGCCTGGCCGACCCATTCTTTGGCAGCTATCGCAGGCGTGGACATACTTTTTGGCATCCTTGAATATCGTGGGCCAATAATAGCCTGTCTGAAGTACCTTGTGTCCAGTTCGACGATCAACAAAATTCCCACTGCAGGGTTCATCATGGCAAGCCTTTAGAATGTCATAAATTTCATCTTCCCTAATGCATCTACGAATTTGAAAATCAGAGCCTATATGGAAGAGATACCCATCTATCCAGGAAAATCGAGCAGGGCATTGAACAATCAATTTGAGTTCTCATGGTGATAAATGTGTTGGAAGTTTTCCTATTGCCAAATAATTTGCCACATATGTATACCAAGGTGTCTGAGCTATTACAATAAACAAATGTTGATATGGGAATTGATCATCGACTGGTGATGGGTCAATTATCTTAGGTACACGAGACAAGAAATCAGCGTTGATATTCTCTTTCCCTGGGTGATTTTTGATGGTAATGTCGAACTCCTGCAGTAACAATAACCATTGAGTCACCCTACCATTAGTAATCGATTTATTAACTAAATATCGAATAACAGAATGACCGGTGTATAAAAAAACTAGGTATCCTGTTATATAATGACAAAATTTATTAATAGCATATACAACAACTAAAAATTCTTTCTCTGTCACTATGTAGTTTAATTCGGCTGGTGTAAGGTTTTTTCTAATATAGTAAATGGCATATGGTTTCTTGTCTTCTTCTTGTCCAAGGACAACACCTATCGTTGTATCTGATGTGTTTGATGAAATATGGAAGGGAAAATCCCAATTCAGCCCTCTTAATACTGGAGTTGTTGAGACCAGCTTTTTAAGATCTGCAAAGGCAACATCACATTTGTCAGTCTAATGAAACTCAATGTTACCTGTTAAAGCATACAATGGTGCAACTATTTTTGAGAAATGTTCTATAAATCAACGATAATATCTGGCATACCCAATAAAACTATGTACCTCTGTTGGTGTATGGGGTGTGGGTAGATTAAGAATTACCTCAATCTTCGTTAGATCTATTTGAATACCTGTAGCAGAGATATAATGTCCTAAAACTATACCTTCAGTAATCATCATATGAATTTTTTCATGGTTGAGGCATAATCTAGTAGCAATACATCTTTCAAGCACTTTTTCCAAATTCTTCAAAGCTTGGTCAAAATTGTCACCATTTGGGGTGTTGGCTCAAGGGGGCCTGACCCAGGTTCGGAGTTAATTAGCCAAACAAATCCTTACACTACTTGCCCTTTCAGCAACAGCCTGCGGAGCGCAGACTGAGGTCTCACCCGAAGCAATATGGGGGGATGCTGGAACTAAGTTTCTGCACCATTGAGATTTCTGAGGGGTCGATTTAGTCCAACTGTGAATACCTTTGCGTAGGTCACTTTGTGCACTATCCTGACCTGCGAGGCCTTCACAATCTGTTATAATCACCATCGCGCAACCCTCACCAGGGGCTGAGGTAATTTTGCGCTACCCTAGTAGTGATCTGCGCTACTTCCCCAAGTTATACCGAGGATCTTACTTATCTTCTTATAACAGTTAGTTATCTTCGCGTAAACAGATACTTTATCTTAAATTCACTTTATCAACACATTCATATAAGTTCGTGCATCATATAAACAATAGAAATGAAATTTATATCCAATACATTCAATGCACCAAACAGGAAAAAGATACACAGAAATGATGTAAAAAATCTCTTTATTACTTCTCCAAAGGTTATAGACTCGACTTGCCCTGCGCACTCAGTTGTAGGGGTCCGTGCACTTAGCTACAGACACTAGGCCTCTGTGTATTCAGCTGTAGAGCCTTTTCCTACTCTGTAACCCAAAGACTCGACTCTACACTTAGATAAGACTCAATTCTCCTCCTATTACTTCCACTTCCGTTACTTTTTTACAACTTAGCGCCTCGCTCTTTATACAATCCCATGGTCCACAAACCATGGGTAGATCTCTAAAGCTAACATTGCATTACAAAAATGAGGGTGGACAACCATATGACTCATTTATAATCTTCGCGCTCCGTGCCCAAAAACGTAGAGTCTTTACATTAGATTTGGTCAAAATATGGGCTTTAAGCTCCAAATCTTCCCTTGGGGGATCCTGTGCCCAACATGGGGTGAAGTCATCCATGCACAACTCAATTCCTTCATTAATTAGATCGAAGAAAATACTCAAGATCACTCTTTTAAAGGTGGTTGGATCCTTACATAGCCCAAAAGGTAAAACTCTATATGTGAATGTTCCCCAAGGGTAGGTAAATGTGGTCTTGTCTTGATCTTCCGGGGCGATCTGAATTTGATTATACCTGTTGAACCCATCTAGGAAGGAGAAAAAATTCTTTCTAGTGAGAGTGTCAAGGACTTGGTCTACAAATGGGAGGGGGAAATGGTCTTTTTGAGTGGCCTTATTGAGTTCTCTATAGTCTACACAGATCCTCCATTTCCCGTTCTTTTTTGGGACGATGACTAAGGGAGAAACCCATTGGCTGTCTGAAATAGGGTATATAAAATTAACATCCAACAGTTTCTATAATTCCTGTTTGACTATATCCCTGAGATGTGGATTTAACCTTCTTTGGGCTACCAAATAGCACAGTAATCCTTCTCTATATAAATGTGATGAGTACATAATTGTGGGTCAATGCCTTTCATGTCCAAATATTCCCAGGCAAAAGCCTGCTTATATTTGCGAAGAATCTGGATTAATTTTTCCCGTTGCTGGTTGTCTAGATTGGCATTAATGTTGAGGGTTTTACCTGGTTCAATTTCAATTGGTATGCTATTATGAATGAAAACCATGGGTATATGATCATTGTTTGGAATTTCTAATGGGTCTCCCTGAGCTTCATTATCAAGTATGGCTTTCAACATTTGACATGTTGGATTTCCTATGGTAGACGATGTGTTAATAAAATTGTTAATTACATCATCTTCTGTCTGGTTTTTGAGTTCGATGGCTTCGTCTAATGTGAGAGGGGAGCACAAGTTTTCTTCTTGGTATCTAGGTGGGCGTGGTCGATAACTTTCAATAGGCGGGCTGGGTTTGGCAGGTGGGTATAGGATGAGATCTTTGCTGGTGTTTCCTTTGGTAATCATCATATTTCCAGTTCGACATCCTACTTATACGTCTGTTGTTGCCTGTTATCACTCTGATAATTCCTTTGAAGTAATAAGAAGGAAAAACCAAAGGTAACCACAATCCACTTTTGGAGATCAGGACCTAGCCTTCCTGATGCTCAAAGAGGGTTCTCTCTTTAAGATTTAACTTTGTTTTAGTTAAGATGTTTTTAGGCTAGCTATGATTGTTCAAAGGGTTTTTGATTTTTGTTTGAGATTGGGTGGTGGGATCTGCTTAGACAAATGGATAAATCGATGTCTTTTAGATAATTTGGCTATGGAGTCAACTAATAAGGAAGCAAAACTGGATTAACTCACTAAAGGGGATGTTCCAAGGTCAAGATATTAGAGTGTATTTTAGATATTTGAGACAGAGGGGTGAAAGGGTTTCACTCAGGGTGAGAGAGCAGTTAAGGGTTCTTAGACCCAGATAATGAATGAGGAAGGGAGGGGTAATCAAAATCAAAGGGCAGTTAAGAATCCTTTAAACTGGATTATTCATGAAATCAATCTAAACCAAAGAGCAATTAAGAATTCTTTAATTTAAATATCAGAAGAAAACATTCAAATGCTTAACTGTTAAAACAAAGTATGATTAAACAAGTTCTGAAATGTTATTCAGGTTATGACATTTAGATTGAGAAAACATTTAAGATTATGAATAAACTTTGAGAAAAATGACAATAACACATGAAAATACTTATCTGAAATTCGCTCAACACATGAATCCTTGGAAAAGTCTGATCTTTATTTATTAATCCAGCTTGCTGGCTCATCAACTGATACAATAACCTTCTGGGTCTTCTTGATCAAAAAGTCTATAGAAATGTCTAATAGAATCCACCTTGCATACTTCAAATTGTAAGGTATTTATACCAAAGTTTATTACAAAATATTTCAAACTAATTTGAGATTTAATCTAGGAAAGAATAATATCTTCTTGCTAGAAGATAGAGACAACTATTGAACTATTTCATGCTGTCCCTTTTATTTTGGTACTGCTGGCTTTTATGCTTTGATTTTTAGCCCTTTATGCTGCTTTGTCGTTTGATCTTTCACACTGGATGCTTCATTTACTTTAGGATTTCATCTGATACACTTTGACCCTGCTAATCTGTCTTCATCCTTTTACCTTGTTGTTTTACTTTCACTGCACATTAACCTTTTTGCTGCATATTTCTTAGTAAATTAGTTAATTTCTCCCATGTTTCAGCATCAGGTAATTTGATTTTTAGCATCCTCCTATATATTTCATCTGCCTCGGTGTATTTGGAAAAAGTAGGCTTATTGATAAACAAGTGTTTTACCTCATGTTGGAGGTAAAACAAGTTTTCAAATGTCTAGTAGAGTACTTTGCCTGTTGGCAATGCCTTCACTTGATCCTTGATCCTTTGCTACCTCTTTGATTTTCTTGTTGTAATCCTCCTGTGTCATGAGCTTGTCATTTATCACTAAGGGATTGGGTAATCCCTTCTCTCTCAAAATTTGGAACTTAGCCATAAATCTATCAATTGCTACCTGCATATTCTGACACTTGTCCTCCAAGTTTTGCATTAATTTTCTCTTGGAGAGGACCTTTCTAACCTCCAAAATTGTCTCTGTTCTGTCATATATTTCCAATTCCTGAAGCTCATACTTATTCTTATTGTTAAGGAACTAGATAATTCTGGTAGCTTCTTCTGGCATTTGTCCTAATTCTTCCTTTACTTTCTGGATGGCCTTTGTAGCCAGCTTTATCAACTCTACTTGCTAAAAAATTACCTGAATAGATGGCAAAATATCATTGACAGAGTCAATGATATTGGCCCATAGCTGTTCCTTAGCCTGCCCAAGGGGTTCTTTCAGTGTCAAGTCCTTTTCTAGGGCTTTCAATATTTCACTCATCCTGGTAGCCTTTTGTACTTCTTCCTTGTGCATGATTTTAGCAAGCTTGTAATCAGTTTCCAAGCTTGTCACCTTTTCTTTGAGCTTATTCATCTCTGTTGTCTGTATGGACATTTCTTCCATAGCTTTAACCAACTTTTCTTCTTCTTCCCCTGATGTACCTGCTGCTGATGTAGATTTTGTAGAAACTAGTTGTCCTGTGGCCATTGGAGCTGTGAGAGTGAATGAGGCTGCCAATGTGGAAGGAACAACTGTTGTAACTGTTGGGATGAAATTCACCGAGGTAGTGCCAAGATCAATTTGTTTTAATTGGATTAGGCTATCCAATTCATTTTCTGTCTCCCTCAATTGATCATTTAGTTTAAGGACTAAGTCCATCAACTCTTCATGTCTTGTTTGGCTTTCCAATACTTCTTGTGTCTGGGGGTGCTGCAGTTGAGGTATCTTCAACTATTTCTTGAGTGCTACAATGTCATCATTTTTCTTTTTGATCAGTTGTTCAGTAGCTTTGATGTCTTTGGGATCATGTCCCAATTCAATTACCAAGTCTTCCAAAGATTGGTGTCTTTGGCCTGTGAGGAGGCCTTTTCCAATTGATACCAGGCTGAGATGTTATTTAATGAATTCTACAACTGATGGGTAGCTATGGCTTTTCCTGTAAGGGTGGAGTAAATCATTTCTCCAGCATGTTTGTGAAATTCAATTTGGTCAATGGGATGAATATCCCTTGCCAATACCTCAAAATCAATCTTCTTGAAATCTATTGATGTTCTTGGTTGTTGTATAGTTGGATTTATGAAGGACATTTGCATATTTCCTTCCTTAATTTCAAAAGCTGACATCAACCTAGTTTGATTGGTGGGTGTAAGTTTGAGATATTATGCATAGGATTGTGCCTTCAATTTCTCATTTCTCATTTTGATTTCTTTGAACCTGTCCTTAATGTCCCTATCTCTATCAACAAGTTTATTAAATGAGGAGACTTCTACATTGAGATGCCTTTCTAAAATTTGAGTCTGTGATGTAGATGGCTCCTGTGTTTCTCCAGATGGAGCTGTGCCCTGGCTCATGTCTAACTCAATATTAGTTATTTCTACTGAGCCTTCTATGTCTCCCTGTTCTAAAACAGGATTGAGCTTAGGCCTTTTGCTTTCGTTGGCTTCATACTATACATTGGATGTGTCCATACCTGAGCTGGAGTATCCCTCTCTATTCCTTTTGGGATTCTTTTCCTCATTCTGAGGAGTCTGCAAAATAGTAGGGGTACTCATGGTTCCTTCTTACTCTAGTACCTGCAGGAATGAACTTTCATGAAGTTGTCTCTCTAAATCAAACAAATTATTTTCAACATCTACCTTTGTGTTATCCCTGTCTATGAGGGTGTTTTCTAACCACTTATATTGATTGGCATATCTATTTATTTATGGTATGGGGTGATGAATGTAAGGTCCCGATTTGACCTTTCGTATTATTTTGGTTATAAACCCTTGGGGGTAATACCTCCACATGAAACTGTTTTGGAACTTGATTTGTTGCAGAATTTGATCTTCTTCTTGCCCCGCTTCTCTAGAATTGAAAATGAAAGGGCCTAGCTGAGTTTTGACCTTAAACTGAGTTCTTTTCTTGGCTGAGACAAAGTTGACATCATCAGAGTTCATTATCTGCCTATAATACTCTAGAGCAAATAACCTCATGGGGAGGTATTTGGGCAGTTTGTATGGGGTAAGCTGGCAACCATAGATTCTTATTTCAATGTGATTTTGGTAAAGGTACCAATCTCCCACCTTACTTTGCTTCGACAGTTGGAGAACTCTTTTGATCTCTTGGCTTATTCTAGGTGGAGAACTTCCTGTCAGCATGGTCATGACTGGATGGACAAAAGAGTCAATGAAGTCTGTGTAGGTGTATGGTGATGAATACCTGTGGAATAATGGTGTCTAAAATATGACAGACCTGGGTTGGCCTTTGGTATCTAACTTCTGAATGGTGAAGGTAAATATGTCTAACTGATAATACAAAAACATGTGGTATAGTACAAATGAGTACTTGAATACTCTTTCATTGTGCATTCTGGTAAATTTTTCATGCATCCTTTCAGCTATGATCTGGGCATAATTGTACAAAGTAGTTGGAGGCTTTCCTGGGGTGAAAATGGACATGAAGGCCAGGATGAGCTCATCAACAAATTCATCTGTGGTATAGACCATTATACATGATATCATAGTTACAATTTGCTTGTCCCTTTCAGAGAAAACGGTAGAAACATATGGAGGGACATCTTTAGGAATGTGCTGCTCTTCTACAATGAAAGTTTGGAATATTTGGGCCAGTCTAAATGGAATCAATTTGGTGTACTGGTCTAACAAATCCCCAATGGAGAGTGGGGTTAGGTTTGGACCTGGCTGGACTTGCAACATCTCATTGATTGACTCAACTGTAATAGTAAACAAGACTTTTTGGTCAGGGGACATTATAGCTCTTTGGCTAAGAATGTAATAGGCATGACACATATGGACTATCTCAAGAAAGATATGTACTTGTGGAAACTGGTATTTGGGCAAATTGGAGTCCCAAAGGCCAATGCCATCAGAATGGTTTAGATATCTGTCCTTAAACAATGAATTTTGAGCAGGAGTTGATAGGCACTTGTGTCTTTGATTTGAAAATCCCTGTTCGACAGGGGAAGGTGGTCAAGGTCCAAATGAGGGGTCATGACAGGTTTGAGATCCATTGCGACAGGGGCAGCCGTAATTCAGTTCTTGTGGATTTGAATTTGGCAATACATGTTTATATCAGAGGTTTTGAAGGAAACTTGGAAGCTTTCAGAAGGGCTTGGGCACACACTTTGATTTTTAAAGTAATTTCAATTGATTTCACTTAATTAAAAGACTTTAAAGACTGAACGTTTCAAATTGAAAGGGTGTCTGGTAATTTGTCTTCAAATACCAGAAATTTGGGTGAATTAAATTCAAATTCGGTGTTCTCGGCAACTACAGAAGGTTGAATGAGCTTTGGTACGGACTGAGAGCTTGGTTGGGGTCTCTACAAATTATTCAACATTGAAATTTGAGGTCAATTGGCGAATTCAGCGTTTGCAGATGTTGTAATGGTTTGCAGAGGTTTACAAAGAAAATGAGTGAAAAAGGCGAAATAGGGTTTCTCAGCCTTTTTATTGAGCAACAGTCACTTTTTGGCGGGTAAATTACAAATGAACAGTGGGCGGTTTTTGGGTTGGGTAGGGAGGTGGTTTTCCAAGCCATCGTACCGCTTTTATGGAGGAAGTGATATTTTGGAGGGGTCACCTGATCTATCTTAGCGATTGACACGTAGCAGATGGGGGGTCAGGAAAAACCACTTTATCGGGTAGGTAAAGGTCGGACATCGGGTGAACCCGATATGGCTATGGACCATTGGATTTGAGCACTGACAATCAGATGACAATCGGCTGACATATGTGCATGAATGAAATGAGCATAGGTTTTGGGGGGCCTAGGGATTTAATCCTTGGAAGTTTGGGATTAATTATGAGTTAATCATGGATTTAAATGATCGGGCAGGGCTTAATGATGGGATTACTTTAGCTTTACCGAGAAGTGGTGAATTAAGTGGGTTTTGTCAGGAATATGGGGTAAAAGTATAGTTTATAGCTAAACTAAGGGTTGGGGTATTATATATTGGATTTAATTATATATGGGAAAAGGTATATCGGGAGCTATAGTATTATGTTAAAAATTAATATGAAATGAAATGAGCGGAGTGAACATACCCCTAAGCATAAATGTAATATTTGTGCATTTTATTCACATACACTTCATACTTAGGATAAAATCTTTTTGTGGGTATTTTGAATGAAATGGAATTCAACATGGGGTTGTTTTACTTTTCATAGGCAAATGGAGTTTAACCTTAGGAAAAGGGGTTTTATTAGGGTAATGAAGGGAAATGAATTTTATGATGGGAATTATAACACTTGATGTCCATAAGTCATTAAGCCGAGGGTCCGGTCCCACAAAAAGTCAGAGAAATGCTCTGAGCCTTTATGTCTTGAAGGATTTTTAGTACCAGAACTTACTTGTGGATGGGAAATTAGTAAGTAAAGGGATGAAATGAATGAGGGGGAGTTAATTAAATGAACTTATAAACCATTGTTTTTGTTTTCTTAAATGCTCATGCACATTGAAACATATAATTAAGCATGATAAATGTGCTTTTGTCCAATCAACTTTATACTTCAGAAACCTTTCTTCTACTTACCCATTACTTACCCTAACATTTTTTCTTCATTTATTTGGGTGCATTTAGGCTAGCAGACCCTTATCATTTTCTTTTATAAATTATAAAACAATCTAACCATATATCATCCAAGGGCTCAGATTAAACCAATGAGCTCCTTTTATTTTCTCTACCTATCTAATGATCTGCCAAGATTAAGCTATTTGGTCAGATTTTATTATCTAACTATAAACATAAAATTAAAAGCATGAAATAGTCAAGATTAAGCAGTTTGAATACCATGGGTTGTGGCATGTATGACAAGTTGCACATAACCATTATTTAAGATAGTAAAGCAGTAAAATAGTAGTGGCATTTAGACTTGCACACTTTCATGATCTGTTTTTGTTTTTGGGGTTCATATATTTTCATTTTTTGATCTCTTCTTATTCTTTTTGTCCTTTGATATTTCTTTTAGGACATACCCTCTTTACATTTTTTTAATTTTTAATATGGAAAATATATGCAAAAAGCAAAGGTATGTACAACATTACAAGGCTTGACATTAGCCAATTCAAAATTATGAATCCTATCACTATAGGACTCTAACAGTGGCTCCACATGGGGATGGAATTTGCTAGTGAAATGTCAAGAACTCTAAAGATCAGTAGCCTTTGAATTGTGGCCGAAGTTACCTTGCAAAGTGTCCTTCTGTGAATCTGCAATATTGATACTTATGACAATAAATCTTTCAAAGTTGAGGGCCTTCTCTACGGGATTCAACTTCAAAGGATCACCATCCAATCCAATATACACTCTACAATGTTATGTACAATGATGCAAAGTAAAGTGAACTACTATAAGTCAGTGGAAAAGTAGTGCTTTAGCATCTTACCATTAACATGTCCTCTTGGTAGGTCTGATCCATCTATGTTTCTCAAGAAAAATACATTGTTGCCTCTGTAGCCATAAATGACATAAGGCCCCTGCCACAAAAAATAAAATTTTCCATGCTTGACTTTATCTTCTCTCCTTGAATCCCACTTAAGGACTTTGTCTCCTATGTGAAAATTATCTGCTTTAGCCTTTTTATCAAAGACTCTTGATTTTTTTTCCAGGATTATCTGTGATTTTACATACACTTCTTCTTTGGTCTGTTGCAGGTGTATAGTATGATTTATTCTTTTCTGAATATCATTTGGTTCCACCTGTAATTCCTGAAGGATATTCATGACTGGCACTCCCAACGATGATGGGAAAACTGCATCCATCCCATAAATGAGCTGATAGGGTGATGTTCCAATGGACTTCTTAGTAGTCAGTCTATTTGCCCATAAGGCATTGAATAACTTCTTGTGCCATGTCTTTTTGTTATCCTCCAGTAACTTTTTAATAATATTGACCAGGCTTTTGTTGGATGACTCTGCTAGTCCATTACCTTGAGGGTAATAGGCTGTGGAATGGCCAAGGGTGATAAGGAATTTATTACATAAATCTATCATTCTTTTTGATTTAAAGGTTGCTGCATTATCAGTAATGAGCTTCTGGGGACATCCAAATCTTGAAAGGATATTACTTTCTAGGAAGGTGATTATGACAATGTCTGTGGCTTGCCTAGAAGGTATGGCCTCTATCCATTTGGTAAAATAGTCTGTGGCTGTTAGAATCCACTTATGCTGAGCTGAGGATGGGGGGTGTATTTCTCCAATGAAGTCTAACCCCCATTGTTGAAATGGAATCTCAGTGGAAATTGGTTTAAGAGGCAAGGGTAACAGTTTCCTCTTTCCCTAAAAAATATGGCATTTGTGACAGGAGGTCACATGTTTTTTGACATCTGCAAACAAAGTAGGCCAGTAGAAACCAACCCTTAGAATCTTGTCAGCAGTACTCTTCCAGTACAAGTGTCCTCCACAGTCCCCTGCATGAAACTCTTGCAAAATCTTGTCAGCTTCATCTTTTAATAAACATGTTAAGAGAATACCACTACTGTCCTTCCAAAACAATGCATTATCTATAACACAATATCTTAATGACTTCATTTTTAAGAATCTAGCTTTAGTTCTTGTCAATCTAGGAGGAGCTTGTAAGTTTAGTAATACAAATGTAATATCTGCATACCATGGTGAATCAGTAAAAGGTTCACTGATCTGTGGAGTCGCCATCTCCTCCTGATCATCAAGAGCACTAATGAAGTTGATATCAAGGGTCTGAAAGTTAGATCCAACCATGAGTTTGGCTAAACCTTGGCTTTTGATGAGCTTGGTGGGTTTTATCTCTATGTCATATTCCAATATTGTGGCAATCCATTTGCCTCTTTTTCCTTCAGGCCCATTTTGAGTCAAAATTTCCTTAACTACAGAGTTTGTAACATAAGCAATAATGTGAGAGTACCGAATGTATACTTTGAAATATTTGATAGCTTTAACCAAAGCTAATTCCTGTTTTTCCATGATATTGTATTTGAGTGTGGAATCTCTTAAGGATTTACTAAAGAATTCTATTGGCTGTTCATATCCTTGATTGTTCTTTTGTAGCAAGACTGCTGCAATGGTGTGTTCTATAGCAAAAGAAAAAATAATAAAATCTCTGCTAAAGTTAGGACTACTCAGGGTTGGAGTCTTGGTTAAAGCTTCCTTAATAGCTTCAAAGGATTGTTTGGCCTCTAATGACCATTTTAGTGATGAGTCCTTTCTTAGCATGTTATTTAATTCCCTAATTAATTCTGCTAGATTTGAGATGAATCTCCTAAGGAAATTAATATTACCTACAAATGATTGTAGCTCTTTTATGTTTCGGGGATGGGAAATGGTCAAAATGGATTCTATTCTAGCAGGGTCTATCCTAATCCCATATTCAGATATGATGTGTCCTAACAACGTTCCCTCTTCAAGATCGAAAAGTGTCTTTTTAGGATTTAAAGAAATCCCAAATTTCCTGCATTTGACAAATACTCTTTTGAGGTGGTCTAAATGTTCATTGTCAGATTTAGAGAAGACTGTGATGTCATCCTGGTATGCTACTAAGAAATCATGGATTTCCTTGGCCAAAGCTATATCCATAGCTCTTTGAAATGTGACACCTGCATTCATTAATCCAAAGGGCATCTTCAAATACATGAAGGTACCCCAGGGAGTAGTAAACGTAATTTTGGGTTGGTCCTCAGGTTGGACTAACAGCTGGTTATAGCCAGAGAATCCATCTAACAGTGAAATCCTAGATGAGCCCACTACCCTTTGCAATATATGGTCCATTTTTGGTAAGGGGTAGTTTTCCTATAAAGAGACCTTGTCCAAGTTTCTAAAATCTACACAAAGTCTAATTTCACCTGTCTTTTTCCTAGTTCTAACTAAGCTTGAAATCCAGTCTAAGTATCTAATGGGTGCTATTATTTGGGCATCAAACGTTCTTTTAACCTCTTTTTCTATGGATGGCATAAGAACTGGGTTTATCCTTCTAATTTTCTGTTTGAAAGGTTTATGATCTTCTTTTAGAGGTATTTTGTGTTGGATTATGCTGGTGTCATAAGATTTTAAGTCTTCATAACTCCAGGCAAATACATTGTGGAACTATTTAAACATATTTATATATTTGACCTTTTCCTTTGGTGGTAAGGCTTTATATATCTTAATGAGTTTTGGATTATCTTCAGTTCCTATATTAACCTCTTCTATGTCAGCTCTTAGAGGTTCCATCTTGGTTTCCTAGCTACATCAGTAGAGTCAAACAAATACTCTAAAGGTACTAATCCTTTAGGCAAAAAATTATTTTTCAAATTAAGAATCTCTGGATCATCATCCATTATTTCATCTATCTCTACATTCTCTAAACTATCTATTTCTACTTTAGTAAATTTAGTTGGTTCATGTACATAAAAAATATTTACATCTAAGCTATTTTCTATATTATTATCTATTGTACAGTCAGTATCTATCTTGCAATTCTGAAATTCACCTTCATTGTTCATGAAATCGTAGATATGAGAGTCTTGGGAAAAAATTTTCCAATAATTGAGGTTATCTAGTATAACAGGCCTGTGTCTGACCTCTACAGTGTACTGGTGGTTTGGTTGAAATGACAATTTACAAGTACTAGCAAATGTAGCCAGACTATGGGCCTGCATGTTTTGTTTTCTAGGAATGGCAACAAAGTTTGATTCCAGGAGGTCCTTGACCAAGTCTAAAATAGTATCCCTATATCTACCAAGCCTAGGGTTGTTTACAGAATATTCACCACTGATCTGTTTCATAATCAGCTCTGAGTCTCCCATGACAAAAACTCTTTTGGCTCCCAATTTCCTAACCAATTGTAACCCTAGAATTAGGGATTCATATTCGGCCATGTTATTGGTACATTTGAAGTTTAATATGAAAGCATGTCCCTCAACATGGTTATTTTCCATATTATGTATCCATACTCCTACACCAGCCCCTAACCTATTTACAGACCCATCAAAGTCCAAATTCCAAAGTGATTCATGGAATATGTTCTCATTGTCAACTGTCCTGTACTTAACGTCTTTGGCTGTAATTTCCTTTTTATCAGTTTCTGCATTGTATAAGATGAAAGAGTCCATATTTTAATGCATGGAGTATATGGGAAAGTTTTATGGCTTTTCCTCACTACTAACCATGTTCTTCATCAAGGTCTCCCTATATAATTTTCTTGGCTAGCCAAAAACAGATATGGTGGCATAAGACATATCCAATTGCAAAGATCCTTGCATTTTTGATCCCCATGAGCGAGATAGTAGCATTCCATATTCAAGTGGGATATTTGAAACTACAATGTCCATTAGAATGCTCTTTATAGGGCATTGGACAAGAGTCACACATAAGTATTTGATCAAACCAAGGCATTTAACCTGGCTGGAGTCAAAAGAAAATAAATCCTTATAAGAACTAGTAATGTCTAGGTTTAGCCTTTCCATTATTGCCTTTGGCATGATATTGTGGGATGCTCCTGAGTCCAACATAGCGTTATGCAAAATTTTATCATGAATATTTAGGCTGATGTAAAAAGGAGGAAATCCCCCTTGCTGATGAATTCCATTGGCCTCAGGGCCAAACAACAATTCAGGCTAGTCATCATTCAAATTAACACAATCCTCTCCCTCTCCTATGTTCAAAGTCTCAGTTATCTGTGACCTATAAGATTCATTCTTTACCAGTTCGGTCAGAGGAACTGATATCTTTAATTTAGCTATTTCATTTTTAATATTGAAAGGGAGCTAAGGTTTGTTTGTTTGATTCAAATCTTCCTTAATGTGTGCAGTTTGAGTGTCTTTATCCTATTTCTCAGTGGTAGGCATTTCAATCTATGTTTCTACTATTTTGCCTTGATTTCTTTTATCTTGATTGTTTTCAATGATTGGCTCTGTTTGGGTTTCAGTGGAGGTTATATCTACAATCCTAGGGGTTGAAGTTTCAGGTGTTCCCCTAGGGAGAATTTTCAATACTTTTTTAACTGGAGCTTCTTTTATTATCTTAGTCTGGGTTTGGATGGATCTTTTAATGGGAGTCTCGTTATTCTTCTTACTTCTCAAGCTATATTGTTTATGTACCTCATATATAGCTTATTCATATCCCTACTTAAAATCAAAAGATTCACCAGATTCTAATTGTAACTGCTGAAGCATATATAACTCCTATTCTTCTTGAGTAAGAAAAACAGTGTCTTCCTCTATGGTTTCCAGTAAGTTAATCTGGGTATCATCCTCTGCTTGTTGGCTTTGTGAATCCTCAACATATTTTTCTTGGAAGGGTGGTCCAATCTGTTGACCTGGTGTATCACTTTTTGCAGTATTAGGGTTCTTCCTAAAATTTGGGTTTCTAATTGGGGGTTGTTGTTGTTGATTGTCCCATTGATTTTTCCTCTCCATGTTATCTAACCTATCCATAATTCTTTCTAAACTTTTAGCTAAAACATCTACTTTTCCATCTAAATTTGAAGCTTCTTCTTTAAATCTAGGAGGATATTGGTGGCCACCCACCTACCCCACTTGGACCCTCACGATTGTTCTTTCATTTTTTCTATTTTCCTTAATTGTAGCACAATTTACTATTTTTGGGAGTTTTTCAGGTCCTAAACTGGAGCCGCTTTGAGGTTCTAAACGACATTTTTTTGGAAAAATAAATCTAGTGATTTCTATAGAAATCTAGTGATTTATATAGAAATCACATAAACATCTGTATTCCTCATAGAGATCTTTACAATGAGGTATCATACACGTCAAACGTAGATAATATAACCTAGTTATGACCCCGAGAAGTTGCTTGCCCAACTAACCCCAACAGGGCGCATAAACTCTTGGTGTTACATCTCCTCAAATTAGGGTTTTGGTTGTTTAGGGTTTTCTCTTATTGTTCAATAATAAAAAGGCCCTTGAGCCTCATTATAACTAAGTTCAAAGGCATGTAGCCGCCACATCTCTTTTAAGAGATAAGCTACCATCGCCCTAGCTAGTCTTATTTCCATTCTGTTTATAAGAATATTTCAGTATTTCATATTAATGAAATGAAGTGTTATTTCTGTTGCATTTCTATATTTATGGTTATATCTATAATTTGTTGCATTCCTATTTAAATCTGGATCAAGGTCTTTAGATTTTCTTCTAGGGTTTTTACCACATAACTATTTGATTGTTTTGGTATAGGTTGGAATGTCTTGTATAGCTTGAAGGAGCGAGATTTTTATACACAAAATTTTTAGTTCCACTATAAGATCAAAATCAGGATAGATGGTCGCTTTAATTATTGTAAGTATTTCGGGGAATGGAGGAGAAGCAGTTGTGGTTTTATCAGAGCTCTATTGATTGATAACATCATCATCTATTTTTTTTCAACAATAATTACACTTGGAGGTTTTACTAGAGGTTGCTCTTCTATTTGTGTTTCGTTGTCTTCCGGTTCTTGATTAGCTTTATCACTCTCAGGGGAGACAACTCGTTTAGATCTCAACTGTAGTTCATTGCATTCTAGAGGATTTACTTCATAATCTAAATTTTTGATAATTTGTACATATTGAACAAGTTTGTTATTCAGATTAGGATTTGGTTGAGATGGTAATTGTGGTCATATTGGGGGTTGGGGATTTGAGGGTAATTGAAATGGAGCTTGTAACGATGGTTGAGATTGGGGAAGAGTCCTAACATGTGGGTTAATTGGTCCTGTTGGGTGTTGCCAATTTTGAGGCCACATTGAGTTTTGCATGGATGGATTATTCCATTGTGAAGGATAGGGATTGTTGGCTACATTTTTCCAGGATGGAGTGGAATATTGTTGATTAGGCCATACATACCCAACAAATGGTTGATTTGGCCAAGGCTGGGATTTCCAAGTGGAGTTAAAGGATGGTTGTCCCTGCCATGTAGATCCAGGAATTTGTTGTTGAACATATTGTCCTGAATAAAACAAAGATGGATCTTGCATCATACCTGAGGGATGACCCTGCCATTGTCATTGATGTGCCATGAGATATGTTGGTTTTGGATATTCCTCTGCTTCTTTGAATACAACCTTCAATCCTGGGAGTGACGGACATCAGTCTGTTGAATGTTCTTTAGTGAAATAGCGCATGTTTCAATCGTATCCAATGGACATTCTATCTGGCTGTGTTTCTTCCGAAAACGTGGAAAAATATGACTAAGGCTCATTCTTCTTCGGCTTGTTTTTTCTTGGCCTACAAAAAGTCCAACTATGTAGTCAATGTGCCCAAAATATCAGTTTTAAAATATTCTAAAATATTACCGATTTCTACTCGAGTTACACCTCCACCTAGAGTTTTACTGGTTCGAGTGAGAGAATCTTTGATTCCAAATTTGGTCCGCGTAGTTCCTCGTGAACACCTGATACACAATTTGACAATATTATCATATTCTTCTTGGGAAATATCTCCTTGCCCCATCAAATTAAGTGTCTCTATCCATTCATCTTTCATGCCTTTAATTAAAGTAGTTTTCAGCACTTCCTTTGGTAAAGTAGTGTAAGGTGATCTTTGTAGGTTGTACTGAAATCTCTCAACATATTCCTCTAAGGTTTCACCATATTTTGCAGTCATTTTAAAGATTTCATCTTTTAAATCCCTAGATCGACAATAATCCTGATATTTGGTAAGAAAAGCACTTTTCATTGCATCCCAAGAATCTATAGTTCCTCCCCCTAATCCCATGAACCAACATAGAGCTTCTCCCTTCAAAGTGGAAGGAAACAACTTCAGTTTCTGGGGATCAATTGTATAATCATACCCTCTACATAGAACATTGAATTCGAATAAAAATGCATCAGGGTCCTCTGAAGTCATCCCATGAAAGGTTGGAATACTTTGTAATGGGATGGCTTTCATAGGAGCATTAGCCAATGGATCAACTATAGGATATTCTATGGTCGAGGTCTGAGTTGGAGGTCCTTGGTTTGGGGGAACCTGATTTTCCATTTGGTAAAAAAATTTCAAATAGTTCTTAGGGATTTCGTAATCATAAGGTATTATTTGAGCAGGGGGATTTATTGAGTTCAACCCTCGAGGGGGCCTTATTGCACTACCTAGCTCATGGAATTCATATATCTTTTCTTCGATTGGAGTCATAAGGGTTCCAAGTTCTGGAAGGTGTAATCCTGTCTCAATAGGCCTAGATTCTATTCCACTCGTTTCTCCCTCCCCTTCTTTCAAGTTGCAAGAATTCCCCTCATCAAGAGGACTGTGATACTTGATAGGTGTATCTTGAAAGCTTTGTTCCAATCCTTTTGTCTGGCTATGAATCTCAGCATGAGCTGCAGTTGATGATTCTGCTACTCGAGGGGTAATAGTAGAGCCCTTCCTAGATGTTGTTCGGGGACCTACTGATGCTTGAGATTCATATCTTCGAATGATTTCGTCTATGAAGGTCGATCTCCCAAGGCTCACTGAACCCTGGGTTTTTGTGGTTTTTGGTAGAGGTTTATGTTCTATCGCTACCTGGTTCCTATTCTTCTTCTTAGTCATACACACCTACATAATTCAAATGTATCAACCAAAGGTGGGCACTAGCACAAGCTCTTTACTTGATGCATACATAGGTTCTTACCTCCCATCTTTAATACCTGACCCTTCAGAGATACGATCTATCACTCCTTTGACGACCTCCTCGGAAACAATGCCAAATTGTTAGGTGCTAAGTTGTTCCTAAGGAATCAACTCAATCCTCTATCCATTAATTTATCAACTCATTGTTTGTCTTTCTATTACAAGGTTGTTGGCACAATCTATGTAGGAATAATGCTTTAAAATACAAGAGTGTATGCAAAACTATCGTCAAGCAGAAGCTATGAAAGATACTTTTGAAAAGGAATTCAGTGTATTTAAACAGAAATGAAAAACTCTACAAAAATCACAGATCTTCTCAACTACTTCAAGAACAAACATTAAATTCCATAAAACTCATTATCTGACTATAATGTAAAACTTTAGTATGAATAGCACTTTCAGAAAGAATCTATAATCAATCACCAATTACCCAAAGTTACTGATAATAAGACAAAGAAATGGGAATTCACTCTATTGTAAAGAAATTCTAGAATAACTCACAAATCAAATCTTAAGAATTCATAACAAGTTTATTGAAGCAAATGTAAATTTTCACACAACTAAGTAACAAGCTTCAAGAATTCACACAACGGAAATCGTAAGTCTAAGGATCTATCCAATGAAATTACAAATCAAAGACTTTATCTAAGAAACAAAAATTGTGGATATGATAGGAATCAAAAGATAATAATACACGAGAAGACAACAATATTTCCAGCCACTGGGCCCAGGGTCTTTGAAGATAACTGCCTTAAAAGAAATTCAGTATAAAATATTAAGGTCGAATCATTCAAACTTTCATTAACATCAAAGTAAAGTACAAAAACAGTCTGTAAATCTTTAGAGCAATTCTGTTGTTCACTTTTACAGTTCACCGAGAATAATAAGAAAATCACCATTACTCTCTCTTTCTTACTACAGTTTAATATATATTACAATGCATTCTAACATTGGAATGATAAAGCTATCCTGAGAATTAGAATATTCTCAGGATCACTTATTTAAATTACAAAATCAGATCATATCTTTCTTGTAACTGTTCTGATGCAAATAAATACAAATCTCGGACCAACATGCCAAGATTAATGTGATAATCCTTAAGACTCAGTCTTTCTTCATCTTCTTCAAGGGAACAACAACTATCCATTAGATTTCTTGTTCATAAAATAACACGGATTTAGAACTAAAATATATCTAAAGTATTCATCTTAACTTATCAATAAGACAAATTGCTGTTGGAAATAATACTGAGATGGGGGGGGGGGTGAATCAGTATTATCAAATTCTTATCAATCTATCTTTCTTATTTATACTTTGAATAATTCTTCAAATTTGATCATTGCTTTGTATGTCAGTATCATAAAATAATGAGCAGGAACAAGAAAAGCAAATAGTCACACAAAAGAACACCAGATATAAGGTGGAAACCGAATGTGGGTGAAAACCACCTGTTGCAATATGTCTCTATCTTCTTTCAATTAGAAACTCCTTTTACAATGATTTTGTACTGGTGCAGTCTTTTACCAGTATGCAGGCTACAACCTGCAGAGAGCTACGACCCTCTCTCGTTCTCCCGCTTCTCCTGGAAGGGAGCTACAACCCCCTTAGCTCTTGTACTAGCCAAGATACTAGTATGTAGGTGCTGGCCTACTGAAGGCTACAACCTTCTCTTTCTTCCAGGGACCACGTTTCATAAATTTTCAGATTGGATCCATGAACATCAATCATTCATCAAGTATATCTGCATCAAACAATCTCCTTTTCCCAATTAGCACTGAATCAAGTAAACACTTCTCTGACAGCTGTACCCAGAACACAGTAACAGTAACCACACACCAAATTCTGAACCCAGAATACTGCAGCAATAGACAGAGGCATCTAGATCATAATTTAAAGATATACGCTAATTCAACAACCTGAAACCTGCGTGCAGATCTATAAAGGATAATTCCTTCTTTCAAATATTCAGACACTAATTAACCCAGATTGTCAGATTTATAGATCAAGCATGCGCCTCATATAACATATCAAAATCATGCAAAGATACTATTATTCAAGCATAAAGATTATGACCCATCAAAAGAACTTATCCTTCTTTATGCGCTAAGGTTCCTCCATTCAGATCCAAATCTGCACCATAACCCAATCACAAATATTTCAGATCTAGCACTTATTAGATATTCAATTCATTCGATGATCCTTTTCCAAATGATCTCCTTCCTCTTTTATAGTCTTAGGCCTTCGACAATACCACGGTCCAAAACCATAGGATCAAAAAAAAACTGTTGGACTAATACGATGAACCAACCATGAAAGTGCGTGAGATCAATACATTTGGATGCAATACCACGAGCCAAAACCATAGGATCAAAAACTATAGGACTAATACCATGAACCAACCATGAAAGTGCGTGAGATCAACACTTTTGGATGCAATACCACGGACCAAAACCATAGGATCAAAAAATGTCAGACTAATACCATGAGCCAACCATGAAAGTGCGTGAAATTTTCTCTTCATGAAAGGAACTTTTCTCTGCATGAAAGTGCGTGAAATTTTTCTCTACATGAAATAAACTTTTCTCTGCATAAAAGTGCATGAGCTTTTCTCTCCATGAAATAAACTTTTATCTGCATAAAAGTGCGTGAACTTTTCTCTACATGAAATAAACTTTTCTCTGCATAAAAGTGCGTGAACTTTTCTCTACATGAAATAAACTTTTCTCTGCATAAAAGTGCGTGAACTTTTCTCTACATGAAATAAACTTTTCTCTGCATAAAAGTGCATGAACTTTTCTCTACATGAAATAAACTTTTCTCTGCATAAAAGTGCGTGAACTTTTCTCTACATGAAAGAAACTTTTATCTTCATGAAAGTGCGTGAACTTTGCTGCACTATAATTTATCATCTGAGATGAGAGGGTTGCCATCAAGTACAACATATGTATCATAATGCCAACAATTGCTAGAATATTATTAACTGCGTTTCTGGAATTTCTATCTATTAGATTATTGTAAACTAGACTTAAAAACCTTGCAAAATAAGTATTAAAGTAGAGAAATAAGGGGAAAGAAACATACCGATTTCATAACCCAAAAAAGGGATGAAGGTTTGAGAATGAATACTGTGGATTTCTGCTATGTTAATGCCTATATTTTTCAAAAGGTACTCTATATAGATTGTATAGAGCATGATAAGTATCATTAGTTCAAATTTCCTAATCGAGGTTAGTTTAAATGCATCTAATTGGGTCTCTTGCATGCCGACTTACACTGGATCTCAACTAAAGGAGTACCGGGAAGAGCATGCAACATTGAATGTGTGGAAAATTGATCCTAATACATTTGATATTCATTTTATTGATCCTAAAATGTCCAACAAGTGAATAATGTATCATATAGTAGTAAAGTAAATATCCTCATTGTTCAACTGTTTTAGCAAAGAGAGTTTTTTTTTAGATGTACTTGAACTGATATGAAACTCAACGCTGAGTTTCCTCTTGGAAAACTCACGAGGTTAGACGTGTCAAGAGTTATATTCTGAACAGTGATTGCATATGGACTTCCATGAACATGACACTGGGACAACAATCAAGAGTTCCATTATGAAGTATCATTATATGTACTTGTGTAAAAAATACGTGTTTCTAGGTAAACTCTATATGGTTTCTATTGTACACAACTTCTTGTCTTTCTTACTTTTAAGCTTAACCTTCAATTGTTTCTTAAGTTGTAATTTAAAAAAAATGGTGGCCATTTCTCATCAATTACAACAAATCTCAATATGAAATTTATGTTTCCAACAAAGCATGGAACTAGGTAGATAGGAAAGGTTGAAATAAGGAAAGGTATGCTTTGAATTCTTTTTAGCTGCAACAATCTTATTATTGGGTGGCAAGATTTGAAAAATTATCCCTTGTATTTGAAAATTGATGTGAATTCTTTCTTTATTGAAAATGGTAAAGGAGGAATAGAACTGTTACTAACATAACTTCTTGAATAGTGGCATATTCTAAACCATGAACAAGTTTTCATGGGCATGTCACATGAAAAGACTAGGAATGAATTTATTGTTCTATTAATATCGGTAGGCATCCCATGTGAGTTTTACTTTTTCTATTAAGTCAAATGTTGGGAAGTTATGCAGAGCTGCAACATGAAATTTTTTCAAGGAAATAAGTCGAACTTTGAGAATCTTTACACTAGCCATAACTTTTACTGTCTCAAAAATTCAATATTAACTAAATTTAATCTTCAAGGATAGGAGAAGTTGAAGCTGAGTCTATTTGTAGTGTTTAATGAACAAAAATTAGTTTTATAATCATAGTAATGTATGGTTTTCTGATGTTCTTAATGAGGGACTGCATCCTTCAAGGTAGTTGTTGAAATGAGGCATAGAGGCCATATTCTAATTGGTTATATTTTTTTATGTTAATAGTGTAATAATGGTTAGGTATGTTTCCAATTCAATACTGATCAGATCAATTAAGATACTCAAAGTGTAAATTACTTTGCATCTAAATCTTTCATGGAGGGTATGATAGTTACTCTGTTAAATTGTGTTTTTTGTAAATTTTCCACCAGAAATATGTACTCAACTCAAGGCCTCTTTCTCATGGTACTGTAGAATTGGATTTATAATTGGTAGAAATGCCAAGGAGCTTGAAGTTGGAAGTGTGAGCTATAACATTGATAACACAAGAATGTTAAGGACTAAAGAGAAGCAAAATAATTTAAACACATAACTAATATAAATCCTAAATCAATTTTAGAGGAAAATGAAGAATGATTCACTAATATAAAGTTTAAATCAATTAGAGGCAAATGAAGAATGGATTAGGTGTATAGAGACATAGAGATATAACTGAGACCTTGTATATACTTACGTTGTCCTGCAAAAGCATATGTCAGAGATGATACTCAAAATTCAAATGTAAACACTTAATCATACATACCTTGCTGTAGGAGACTTATCCTTGACTGTTGGCAAGAGGGGGAACACAAAGAATATTCAAATAAGGGGTCTCAAGGCACTTAAGAAGTATTATTAAAGTTTGAAACATCACTAATCACCATCTTATTCAATGAAAGTGTCTCACATTTGAAGAATCAAAGAGTAGCATGAAATCACCTTTTTGAGCATTACATAGGTAAATATACATAGGTTCTTCAGTGGGTTGCTTGCATTCTATAGAGACAAGATTTGATGTGATGGGCATAAAACTCTTGATAAGACAATCAAGAAGTAAAACTACTTGTATGATTAGAACTTGGGTGAAGTAGACTTATGAAAGAACCAACAAGATCAAACAAATAAGGGAATTAAACTTCTTTTCATTAAAAACAATCCTAGCACATTGTCAAAGTCAACCAATCTAGAATGGATTTATGATGGAATAATATTTGGGGAAAATGGGAAGGACTTCTAGTCAAATGTTAGGGTTGTGAAGGGGATCATTTGTATATATATTATCCTCATAATGAGGACAAAATGAGGAATGTGCACAATATCCAACAATAAACTAGAATGGAATATCCAGTGAGATGTAGCTAAGCAATTTTCCCTCAAGATTATACATTGCCCAAATTAGAAATCACCCAAGTTGCGAAGTGGTATCTTAAATTAAATCAATGTTGGTTTATTTCCTAGAACATTATATTATGAGTCTTTTGCATCATATCAATCTACAACCATGCGTTTTGGGCAAACATTTTTTTGAGTAATGTCATAAATTCAATGTCAGGCAGTTGTTCATCAATTAATTACATTGAGAATGAGGAGAGGAATGGAGTGAAGTGCTATGAACGTACATTACAAATTAGATTGCATTTATTAATTTAACACAATAGAGTTTTTTAGTTGTTGGCCATTAAATATAGGGTTCTTGCATTTCTTGAATAATACTGGGTCTTGGCAATACAAGCAATGAACCAAGCCAACTAGTCTTGATCAAATAGAGCCACCCATTATTCCTTGTTGGAAAAGAATCATTGAGCTTAACTTGATAGAGAACACATTTTTTAATTAATTCCACGAAAGTGTCCATGTTTATGAGATGGATAGGCCATAGTCACATCATCTGCAGATCAACATTAGACCATTAAATGCCACAAATCATAGTGAGATGTGCTTGAGTGTGGGTTGAGTAATCACATTGTGGGAATACTAATATGCATCTCCTATGTATATCAAAAGAATAAAGGTACATTGTAGAATGCATGTGGGGTCATAAGAGAGGCATCATGTCATTATGCTAGGGATATAAATATAAAGGGGTATAAAAAAATGTTCATAAAAAAATTGATACCTACAATATCTAGTGTAAGTATGGGTTTTTTAAATTGGGAAAATATATTGGGTTAGAATTGGTAGGGGGGTAAATAAAAGTGAGTTTTAGATGTATTTTCTAATATGTAGTCAAATTAAGGGTATATTTTAGTATGCCATGAACATGTGTAATATGTCAGAGGTTCATTGAGTGAAGCCCCCGTGTGCACCCCATTGCAACATCAAATCGAGAGAAGATTACATTAAGAGAAAGGCTCGGAGAGGAAGCATAGAAAGAATGGTTGAATCAATTGCCTATTCAATTCCCACTATGTCCAGATTCACCAATTAGGAATGACTACAATAGTATCTCTTCATCACAAATTAGAAATGGAGGCAATCAAATAGAGGTTGGTATGGATGATTACTTATGGGATACGAATGTCATGGAGGAAATATTGTTAGATGCATTCCAAAACGATGAGCTAGGGGATGATGCTCATATCACTAATACCTTATTTGAAAGTATGAAATCTTCTTCCACCAACCCTCTCTTTGGACTTCGCTGCAAGTTAAAATATACTCATATGCGGACAAATATGTTATTGTACAACTTGAAAGAAAATTATGGCATGTCGAATGCATATTTGTCGATAATATTGAGGTAATTCACCTACATGATCGATCAAGTCCCTTATATTTTGAGAAATATTTTCATACAATCAACATCAAAAATGGTATATTTTATGAACTTTAAATATTGACATTGTACAATTATATTCCCCACCAATTGCAGGTTATTCAAGATAAGGTTCTTCTATGTGATAATGTCTTATCGGCTAGTTGCGAAGAGGAAAAGCAATTGTTGAAAATTTTGGGTGTTGAGTACATATCATATCATGCATGTCCAAACGATTGCATTCTATATAGAGGAGAATATGCAGAAAAAAATATATGTCCAAAATTTGGGCATGACAAGTACCATAAATAAAATAAAAAAACGGGTAAATCACACGATCCTCCTCATAAGATATTGAGGCACATGCCTATAATCCCAAGGATTCAAAGGATCTTTCGATGCAAAGAATTAGCTATGTTGTAGGGATGGAATCCCTCACACAAAAGTGAGTCAAGATTTATATGAATCCCAAAAAATTCAATAGCCATGAAGCATATACATGGCTTGAAAAATTCAAGAATGAAGTACCAATTCTACAAATCAGCATAGCCATGGATGGCGTCAACCCATATTCTCTCAAAGACACCATCTATTATTTTTGGAATGTAGTAGTGATCAATAACAATATCCCCCCATAGTTGTCTGTGAAGAATGAACATCTTATGTTGGCTCTCATAGTCCCTGGTAGAAGACAATTGAAGGATATGGATGTCTACTTACAACCATTGATAGATGAATTGAAGGAATTACGGGAAGGGATACATGTGTACAATGTATAAAGACCCACTGCAACAGAGAGGAGTTTTATGTTTTATGGCATATGTGCTTACACTATACATGATTACCCATGCTTAGGATTTTTCTTTGGTAAATTACATTTTTATTGATATGTTTATATACATAAAAATATTGTTTCACACATTAATTTAATTTGTTGCAATTTTCCTGATCTTCATGGTTACTAACGTGTTGGCATGTATACAAAAATTTCGGAGGTATTGTAACAAAAGGGTATCATGGATTTAAATGTTGTGGACCTTCTCTGAAGGCTAGGTGGTCCGACCACCTACGAAAGCTAGTGTATGAATGTTCCAGGGTATTCCTCCCAAAAGAACACCCTTACAAAAGAGAAACATATGCTTTCAATGGTAAACCAGAAAAAACCCAAAGGCTTGCAAAAATGAGACCAGCTGAATGGCTTAGAGAATATGAGATAGAGAAGGAGAAAGAGTTTGCAGAAATGTTCGATTCAAATGTGGAGCCTATGTTCTATGACCCAGAATTCTTCGACACTTATGTTGAGAAATTTCCCATTGGGATGAAAAGGAAATCTATGGATTTTAGAAATCTGTGGTTAATTTCTTTTGAGTTAGTTTTTGGAGAACCCACAATAATAACCATATGATTATTACTGTGGGTTCTCCAAAAACTAACTCAAAGGAAATCTATATTTTATGAGCTCCCATAGTGGGAGCATATTACGATTGCCCACTTACTAGATCCCATGCATGTATTTAAAAATGTTGCATCTTCTTTATGGAGGCATATATCATTGAAAGAAAATAACACATTGGTTGTCAGGAGAGATCTTATTTTTTCAAAAACTAAAAAGAAAGATTGGCCAAGACAAGAAACTAGAGGACAGACTAGTCCCTCTTGGTCTTTCAAAGAAGGCGATGTCCCATGGATTTTAAAGAAAGATGATATTTCTTTGGAAAAGGAAGCTATAATTAGTGTGAGGGTGCATTCTTTATATGGGTCTGTTGATAGTGCTAGACCCGCCAACATTCAGGGGATCTCTCGGATATGAAGTCCCAACTAGACCTCACACCATTTGGAGTAGGAGTCCCAGCAGTGGGGTGTTAATGATCTGCCTTGGTTGCAAATACACATTAAAGTGGTGCAAAATGTCTTTGGTGAGAACAAGTGTGTGTGACCCTGCTGATGGTCAAGTGCTATGCATGAAAGGTTCCAACACACAAAGGGAAAAGAGAGTGATCCCCTTAGAAGTGTGTAATAGTACGCAGCTTAAAAGGAACACACGAGCATAATGACATCACGAGCTAACATGCGGAATAGTCCATAAGTTAAGATGAAAAATTAATACAACAACACACATTCAACAAGATTCATACAAATGCAAACGAAATAGTTCATAAGCATGAGCGTAAGTTAAATAACATACATTGCAAATACAACAAGAATAATCCTACTATATTCACAACATATACATGAAAGCATGCCGGCTCTGAGTTTTATTAAAAGTGAAAGTTCTAATCATACATACACCATTGACAACCACCAGCCCCAATAGTGGAACATTAATGTCAGCGACACTTGCTCCATCAAAGAAGTATACTCCCTCTATGTTACGAAGAAGCCAAGGATCTCACAAAACTCCCAAGTTCTTCCTAAGCCTAATCCTAGCCAAAAGCCCCTTACATGGGTTATGAGGTTCTATTTATAACAAGGGGCTAGATGACCCTTCAACTTCCCTTTGTGACCTTTGGACTGCCCTCATGACTCTTCAACTTCTTTCAAATGACTCATTATATTACATCATGAATCTTCATATTCTAATATCGAGACTTGGAATTTCACTTACAAAATTGTTATAATGTTTTCTTCTCTTATGTTTATGAAAAGAAATCACCTAAGACTATGGATGCCAAACAATCTCAAAAATATAAATGGCTGCTAAACATTGTAGATTTGCAACAAATGATAGAAACAAAACCTGCCAAAGTCCTGATCTATGACACAATCATAGTTAAAAAACAAAATGAAATAGTAATAAATGTGGGTAACTCCAATAATCTAATGGAAACCAAATATACAAAGAATAGATTTGATTAAATAACACCTGTGAAGGGAACAAATAAATGCTACCAGTCCCCCTTTATGGGATGGGTTCTTGGATATCCTCAAACATCTTCATCTTTTGATAGAGTCTCTCTCCTCTATAATGTGTAAACCCAAGAAATAAAATCTTTGAGCTCAATGGGAACTCAAATGGAAAGAAAAATGGTGTGTGACAATGATAATAATCATAGTTACAACAATGAGTGCAAAAATGAAAATAATAATATTGAGTTATCCTTGAATAATGAGCAATAATAAAATATTATTAACCCCATTCTAGAAATAACCACTTGGAATATTTTATTATATTTGGATAGGAGGGAAAATTATTTAAACTTTTATTTAGAAATAATAAATAAATAAATGATTTATTTATCATCTCAAGAAATATTGTTAAGGAATAATAAACAATTAATGATTTATTTAATTATTCCTAAGGGATTTAGCCAAACTTGACAAGGAATAATAATTAATGAGTGATTAATTAATTATTCCTAGAGAAAAATAAGATAATTAATAATTTATATGTTTATTTTTCATAACTGGGTCAAATATGACAAGGAATATTAATTAATCAATGGTTTAATTAATTATTCCTAGAAGATAATTAAATAAATAGTGATTTATTTAATTATTCTTCATGGGTTTAATTATAAATTACTTAATAAATGTGGTTTATTAAGTAATTTCTCACAGTGAAAGCAATTTTACTATGGTAAAATTGGCCTTACATGGTGTACTTCGATCCATCTAGTAAATTAGGCTAGACGATCAATTTTTTGGTGATAACAGATTTCCCCCAACGTACAAGTGTTAGGAGCAAAACATATCACCGAAGTACATTGTAAAGAAACAATCACTAAACAACAATGTGGAGTCAGAGAGAGAGAGAGAGAGAGAGAGAGAGAGACCAATAGAGCTGAAGTGAAAGAGGATAGGGATAGAGGGGGTGAGACCAATGTAAGTATCCTTTTATGTTGTGGTACTAGATCTTAGTGATGTGGGGGAGGCATACCTATACCCACTGAGATAACTTAGTACAAAAATAATGATGCAACCAGAAACATAAAACTGAGCAATGAAGTGCATGTTGAATGGTACATGACACACTGGCATAACTAAGCTAGAAAATAATACAATGTGTCCCATATAAATAATGCACCTGGAAAACAACATGAGCTAGGATTGGATACAATAACATCTGAGTACATGAGATATAATGGCCCTTCCCTCTAAAAATGGGTGGGAGGGAGGGTAAAACAACAGAAGAAGCCCTGCTAAATAGGGAAGGGCTCTGAAAAACTAAATGGATAATCTGAGGGAGACGTGCATGCTATGAACACTACAATTGGTAGTAACTGAACCCATCAATTTGTGGAATTGCATCTAAGGTTTTAGCATAATATGAAGGAATCTGGGCATGTGGGGGGCTACCTGAAGGGCCACCCCCTCATGAGTGCTGAAACATTTCATACACACCCAAAAATCGCTGGTACAATTTGCTGCATCACTAGACCATCAAGTATATGAATCAGGAGCATGAAACAACTAAGTAAAAGGGAAATAATGATTCCCTATACTTGATCTGAGGTATCGAATAAGAATGGAAGATGGAACTAAGATACACCGCCCTCTAGGTCGTTCTTCTGGAATAAATGAGTTGATGTCGACAAAATAGGGCCCGCGATAGGTGAGGCAATGAGGATCCTCAACTAAGGCACAAGGGAAAATAGTAATGTGACTGATGGATTGACACCAGGGAAAATGGAGAAAATGGAACTGAGGGACAAATAGACAAATTCCTTTGTTAGAGCATAAAGTGCATGGTTGACCTAGCATTGACTGACTCGACTCCAGAGAAGATGAGGGACAGTATGACTGGAAGCCAAAATGGGCAACACAGGATGACCGCTATGAAAATATGGATGGAATACTGTGACATGCTATAATGGGATGTGAAATAGACTCCATGGATGCAAAGGTGACTCATCACAGATGTTTCGAACAAGGGTGACTTGATGACGCTGCCACATAGAATAGGCCTGGGGGACCATGAAGACATGAGAAAATGATGGTTACTCATGATGAAAATCGACACGTGGTATGACAAGTATTAAGGGAAGGTGTTCCCTAAGGTACAAGTGTCGCATATGAAGAAATTTGACCTTAAGAGGCAACAAAGTGACCCTTCTTGGAAAAATGGCTTCTGGGTGAAGTGTCAAATCATCAGAAAGTGAGACAGACCCATTATAGTACTCGATGAGAGCATTCCAAAGGTGCTAACATTTCATCAAACAGAGCCATAGTTGTGCGACCGAAAAACTCTAGGTTTTTCTATAAAAGGACATTTTCCCTCCAATTTGAATTCATTTGCTAAGTGAGCTGTGGTGAATTTGGAGAGGAGGAAGAGGCCCTAAATCTTGTGGAGATCGTAGTGGAAAAATTGACCATCGGAATCAAGATCTATGACTTTCAGGCAAGTGGCCTTACTTGTCTAAAGATGGCCTTAATGCTTCTTGGAACGATGGTTCCTTGTGAAGAATTAAGGGAAGAGGAAAACGAGAATGAACTACTAGAGGAGGTCTAGAATCATTCTCACCAAATAAGTCAAACTTGGGGATTATGTGGACATAAAGTACAATATTTGAAGATATGGTATAAACATCTACAATATGTGATGTGCATATGGTTCGCCGGAGAGGCAGGTAGGACAAACTATCCAATGAATGGGAGGATAATCAACCATACCTAGATCTAGTGGGATATAGGCTGAGACTTATGTTAATCAATTGAGAAGATGGCCAGATGAATACCATCATGCCCCCAAGCATGAGATACTGCTCGCAAATGTATGTGATGGAGGGGACTGATCTGGTAGTAAAAGGTGGGGATGATACCCCCTATCAGGAGGAGTTTGTGGAGCACCATTTGTGTTTCAAGTGCTCGAAAAAGGGATTCAAGTATCTCGGCCCAACTTGGCACGAGATCTTCCAAAGGATGATAAGGAGATGTAGGGGTCTATGTGCCCCCCAATATGCTATGGGTGTAATGGATGTATTTAGAGTGGTGGACTCCAAATATGGAATGAAGTACACACGATGGTGCATATCATCCTAAGGATAATCAAGGGTAGTCATGGATTCCATGATGTCCTCATTAGAATGGAAGATGGGGGGATGGGAGGAAGACTGACTACATGATGCAACGACGGTACCTGGTGCATCATCATGAGAAATAAGGTTCACATACATATCATCTGAACTGGTAGACGATGAACTAGTAGATGAAAAATCTACCGATGTTGAGACCTGGGCTTTCGTCAAAGGAGGTTTGATAAAAGCAGGCGCAGAAACCTCAGAGAGGTTTTCCTACGAGGAGCTCAAGGATGATGACAGGTAAAGGATATGGCTATGGCTCGTGAATTCCATCATCTCGACATCAAGGGGAGGGATCACAATGGTGGGACCAGAGTCCCCTTGTTCTGGTTTACTAGTGGTACCATAATCCACCGGTAGAGGAGTACGTGATCCACTACGAGTGGTATCGTATTCATGAAGCGCATCAAGGCAATCGAAAAATTCTTCGAGATGAGGGAAAGAATGGGAATAGTGACCATGGTGATCGCATAAGGCACAAGGGTTATTTGTGCATAATGTTTTGAGTTTCTTGGCTGGTCCTAGTAAGGTAACTTGGACCTCGGGGATATTTGACTCAGGGAACGTTTCATGAACAAAAGGTTTGAGATGAGGGAGTTTAGGACAATTATTGGTGGTGTGCCCAACAACTTTAGACAAAGTGCATGAAGGTGAGGGCTTTGGGGCCTTGGGGACAAGAGGAGCTTGGGGAGCCTTGTCCTTAATTTCTTTCCTTTAGGCTTTGCCCACATGCCCGGATGCTTTCGCAACAGGAGTGGGTTCTTGTTGAGGTTGCGATGGAACTGGAGCAATGGTAAGGGTTGTAGGGACTGGTTGAATCAATGTCAAAGCATGATAGGGTCTTAGCTGGCTAGGTGAAGTGATTATAGGGGGATCAATGTACCATACAGGAATCCCCAAAGTCATATTAGGGAGGACTAGCGAAGCCATGATAGGGATAGAAAAGATTCCCAGAGGAGGAAACAAGAAAGGTATCTGGCCTGTAGGGTAATGTCCCAGTGGAACAACTCCTGGATGGTTGAGACCTGGAGGAATAGTTCCTGGTGGGAACATAAGAGAGGCACCCACAAATGGAGGAGGTACTGGGGGGTGGATCCGGATGGCTTGGCTAAGAGAGTAACAACATGGTGCTAAGGAGCTGGCTATTGATAGGATGTACTAGACTACTTGTGAGTAACCCGTGACACTTATAACATGCAAATACTCAAAGAGCTAGGCTTAAAGATGAGAGGGGGAGGACCAGGGAAAGCACCCAACAATGAGGAATCTTTATAGACTCCGAGTGAAACACCAGTGGGAGGAGTGGCAGACTATTTATTGGACAATGATGAGATAATGGAATAAGGGGAGGTCACAGATGTCGGCTCGTAGTATGTCAACTGATCTATGGTGACAATCTTCCCTTCATGGGGGAAGCACATCTTACAAAAAACTCAGATGCGACAGTTGACATGGCATATGTGTAATTATGACCCAAAAAAATGTTGTAATCTAGAGAGGCATCAATAACCTCAATGTCTACATGAACAGTCTTGTCCACAAGAGTCACGGGACAATTGAGATACATGCCGAGAGGCTGGGAGGGGTGACCGTCCCAAGCACACAAAGTTATGTTGGATGGGGACAACTCAGGTGACTTGAGTTGCTTCCAGATGGCAGCAGACATCACACAGGTGGATGCACCTTCATTAATAATTCATTGGGAGATGATGACATTACAGACTCGGACTAGTATCTGGAAAGCAACAGATGAAGGTAATGGGGGATGTTCTGATGTATGAATTGGGAAGACAATCAAACAATCATCGGAAGGATCTACTACACCCAAAGTATCTAGTAGAGCTTTCTTTTGAGATGGGCATGACTGGAGTACCTCTAGCATCGACATGGCAGCAGGTGATTGTGCCAAGTCATCTACTATACTATATGTATGGGCAGCTCGGTTAGAATCCATGTTACAACGTAATGGACCCTTGGGGATCTTGGGAATTGCCTCAACTTTAGGTTGAGGGATCTGTAACAGACTATTTGGTGTCATAAGAGGTTCAGTAGATGTTTTGGTTTTCGACTCAGTGGCCGATGAAGTTGATGTCTTGTCATATTGATGCAGCCGAGTTCGCAGGTTGATATCGAAGGCATTGACCTTGTCAAAATTCATCATGAGGATTTGGTAGTCACCAAGACTAGAAGGTTGGGGGGAATGGGATGCTTGACCTGGCTGATGTTGAGAAGCAACAAATCCTTGTTGGGGGAGAGAATTTGTAAGCATTGTCAGTTGAGATGGTGCAGGACTCTGAGGCAATTGTTGGATGAGTGGTTGACCTCTCGAAGTTAGTTGAGCTTCCCACATTTGGCACATCTACGGTAAGAGAGGAAACTCATGTGTATGATGGCCATGTACACTGTTATGAAACCAACTCAAGAAAAGATAGAAAAGATAGATCAACGCCTTATAATTCAGCCTCTTTGAGGGGGCAACCTCCTTTACATTACATAAATGAACAATTCTTGGATGATCCAAATGACAAAACCTCCTTTCTATATATAGGAGTCTAAGGAGTCACAATATAATCCAGCCGACCTAACAATAATAATATAAAGCCACAAAAATAACAATAGAGGGATTCTATGGGGCATAGTAATAACAATATGGGGGCAATAGGGGCACAACAATATTAATAAGGGGTATAACTATAATAGTAATGGGGTAATCACTAGTATTATAGGGACCCAACATGCCCCTCTCCTTCAAAAAAGTGTTGTCCTCAACGCTTGAGTAGTTATGGATACTTCTGCATAAAATTCTCATCCTCCCATGTGGAATCTTCAGCGGATAAGTTCTTCCACTTGATAAGATACTCTGAAATTGATCGATTTCGTAGCTGTCGAGTTCTTGTTTCTGTGACTGCTTCCGGTTCCAATATAATTTTTCCTTCCTCGTCAAGTTCTGGCAATATTGTTTGAACTGGGAGCTTGTCGCCTATAACCTTCTTTAAACATGAAACATGGAAAACTGGGTGCAATCGAGAAGCTGCAGGAAGCTCCAATTTGTATGCCATAGTACCAATCTTTTGCAACACCTTGTACGGACCATAATACTTTGGTGATAATTTATTATCCTTCTTAGCTTGCTTGAGGGGCATTTGCTTATATGGTTGTAGCTGTAGGAATACCCAATCACCTACATCAAAACTTCTTTCACTGCGATGTTGATCTGCCTGTTGTTTCATTCTATTCTGTGCCAACACGAGGTTATCCTTTAAGAGTTGGAGGACTTGTTTTGATGTTCGATGTGATGTTCCACTGCCTGAACCTTAGAATTTTCTCTTAAATATGATGTGATGGATGGTGGTTGATACCCATAAAGTGCCATAAATGGGGTCATTTTTGTTGCTGTATGGAAGGAAGTGTTATACCACCATTCAGCCAGAGGCAACCATTTGACCCATTGTGTCTGTTTATCAGATACAAAGCAACGAAGATATCCTTCCAAACATTTGTTTACTATCTCAGTTTGCCCATCAGATTGAGGATGATAAGATGAGCTATGAGCTAACTGAGTACCAAGACAAGAAAATAATTCTGTCCAAAAATTTCCAGTGAAAATGGGATCTCTGTCACTTACAATAATCTTTGGGTTTCCATGTAGCTTTTGAATTGTTTCCATAAATGCAGTAGAAACTGTACTGGCTTTAAATGGATGTGATAATGCACAAAAGTGTGCATACTTGGTAAGTCTGTCAACTACCACCATGATGACACTCTTTCCCTCAGACTTGGGTAAACCTGTGATAAAATCCATTGAAACCTCCTCCCAACGTTGGCTTGGAATGGATAAAGGTTGTAATAGACCCGGTGTCTTAATTGTTTCAACTTTATTTTGTTGGCAAACCAAACATTCCGCCACAAACTTTTGAATATCTGATTTAAGGCCATCCCAAAAAAATTCCTTCTTAACCCTGTGGTAAGTTTTTAAAAATCCTGAGTGCCCTCCTAAGGGAGAAGTGTGCAATTCCATAAGAATCTTTTGTTTTAGCTGGGAATTCTTACAGAGGTATAAGCGATCTTTGTACCATAACGAATCATTTTTCCAGCTAAATGTATCAGATGTACTGAATCTTGTTGTAACTTTCGAATAAGTGCCCACACTTCTTCGTCATTCTTCCATTCCTCCCTTGCTTCGTTTATCCAATCTGGTTGGATAATAGAAATGGTGCACAACAATGCTTCCACATCCTCATCCTTTCTTGAGAGTGCATCTGCCACCACATTTTGCTTCCCTTTTTTGTAGATGATTTCAAAGTCATAACCCAACATCTTTGTGACCCACTTTTGTTGCTCTTCAGAGGATAATCTTTGTTCTAAAAAGTATTTAAGGCTATCATGATCCGTTTTTACCTTGAAGTGTCTTCCCATTAGGTAGGGTCGCCATTTCTTAAGTGCATGGAGTATTGCCAACATTTCCTTCTCATAAATAGCTTTGCTTAAAAACTTTCCCTTGATTGGACGACTTTCAAAAGCAATGGGTCTTTCATCTTGCATTAGAACAACACCAATTCCATTTCCTGAAGCATCACATTCCACAATAAAGGTTTTTGTGAAGTCCGGTGTAGCTAAGACCGGTGCTTGGCACATTGCCTCTTTAAGATGTTCAAAGGCCTTTGTTGCTTCCGGAGTCCATGAAAATGCATATTTTCTTCAATAATGTTGTTAGAGGTGCTGCTATTCTCCCATAATTCTTAACAAACTTGTGATAATACCCTGTCAACCCTAGAAATCCTCGCAGATGCTTTATGGATGTGGGGATTTTCCATTCCTTAATGGCTTTAATTTTTCTAGGGTCTACCTTAACTCCTTCATGAGATACAATATGACCCAGATATTCCACCTCCTGGACTCCAAAGAAACATTTGGATCTTTTTGCATATAATTGTTTCTCCTCCAATAGTTGTAGCACCCTGTCAACATGTTCAACATGATCCTTCCAAGACTTGCTGTAGATTAGTATATCATCAAAAAATACTAACACAAATTTTCTAAGGAATGGTTTGAAAATTGAATTCATCAAACCTTGAAATGTTGAAGGTGCATTGGTAAGGCCAAAAGGCATGACCAAAAATTCATAATGACCCTCATGAGTTCTAAATGCTGTTTTCGGAATGTCTTCAGTCTTCATTCTGATTTGATGATATCCTGAACGAAGATCCAACTTGGTGAAGTAAATTGATCCATGCAATTCATCCAGTAATTCATCAATGACAGGAATGGGGAACTTATCTTTAATAGTGAGCTTGTTGAGCTCCCTATAATCGGACACATGCGCCATGATCCATCCTTCTTGTGCACCAATACTACTGGAGTAGAGAAAGAACTTTGACTCGGTTGAATTATACCAGCCTCTAGCATTTCTGCAACCATACGTTCAATTTCACTCTTTTGGACATAGGGATATCTGTACGGCTTGATGTTTGGAGGAACACTTCCTGGAATCAGATGAATAGCATGATCATGATCACGCATAGGTGGGAGACCTTTGGGAGTCTCAAATACCTTGGAATGATTGTCCAGGACTTTTTGGAGATCTGGAGAAATAGATGATTCCGATGTGGAAACATCTAGCGAACATAATTGTGCAATTACACCTCTTTGCTCCTTTTTTAGAAGCTTTGTCATAGCATTAGAGCTGATTATCTTTCCTGGTTTCCCTGCAATACCCCTTAATTCAACTTCCTTTCCTTCCGTAGAAAATTTGATGAAAATTTCTTGAAAATTAAAAGCTATTGTACCCAAGGATTGTAGCCATTGGACTCCTAGTACAACATCAGCACCTCCCATTGGAATGGAAAGCATTGGGCTAGTCAATACATATTCTCCCATGGATAGCTTGATATTATGGCACTTTCCAGAGCAATTTATTGTTCCTCCATTTGCAATCATCACTTGACACTCTGGTGCTGGATATAGGAAGCAATTCAATTCTTTTGCTACCTTACAATGAATAAAATTGTGGGTGCTTCCTGAATCAATCAACACTATTACCTTTTTCTTCTTGATTTGTCCTTCTATCTTGATGGTTTGAGGAGTGGTAATTCCCGCCAATGCATTACAAGATATGGTCGGATTTATTTGTTCTTCATCTAGGCTTTGTTCCTGGAGTATATCCTCTTCTTTTGACCTTTCTTGCTCCTTTTCTTCTTCCTCTTCACAATCTATGTAGAATAATTTCTTCTCAGCACACTTATGACCTTTAGTGTATTTGCTATCACAACTGTAACAAAGCCCTTTTCTCTTTTTTCTTCCAATTGTTGTGGTGTCAACCTTATAGGTTGTGGAAGACTAGGGGAAACAACACTTCCGTCTTTATAGTTGTGAGTGGTATGCTTCCTGGTTGCCATAATTTTGCTTTCCATTTTTCTTGCTAACCTGAATGCCTTCTCTAATGAATCAGGTTCCCAAAGGCGAACATCATGTTGGATATTATCCTTTAAAGACCCTATGAACACATCAATCCTATGCTCCTCTGGAATATCTTTTACCCTTATGTTCAATTTTTGGAACTCCTCAATGTGCTCCATTATTGAACCCTTTTGTTTGAGACTTATCAATTGGCTAAAAAAAGTGTTGCTTTTTGTATCCTCATAATGTGCTATCAATTCTTCCGTAAAAATTGCCCAAGTGATAAATTGTTTACGAGAGCAAAGCCATTGATACCATACAAACTGATTTGGTTCCAAATATAAAGTTGCCATACGTACCTTTTGTGTGTTTTGCACATTATTGAGATCGAAGAATTGCTCCATCTGTAATATCCATGTGGCGGGATCCTTGCCATCAAACTTCCTCATATCGATTTTTGGAATATGGTGAGTCTTCGATCCAACATTAGAGTCTATGGAATCATGATTAACATTTCTTTTGTTCTCATCATGAGTTTCCTTTAGTACCCTTTCACCCTTAGTGACCATTTCTTGTAGCAACTTATTCATATTTATCTTCAATTCGTCCATGTCTGTCTTCAGATCTATCTTCAAATCGTCCATCTTAGCTTCTACGCCTTTCTTTAAACCATCCATCTTAGCTTCTACATCTTTCTTTAAACCATCCATCTTAGATTCTGTTCCTTTTTGTGCAAGTGACAATTGTTGCACTTGGTCTCGTAATTTTGATATATCATGTTGCATTTCTTCCTCTTCTTCATGGGTCATGCTAGAGCTTTCAGGTTGCCTACTAGGTGTTTGCATTTTCTTTCCTCGAGGCATCAATTACCAATAATAATGCTTTACTATGCCCTTTGAATTCCTTCAAACTAATTTTTCAAACCAATCTTATGCAAAAATTTTAAAAAACTACACACCTTTTTTTTCACTTTGTAGGAGCTCGATATTGCCTCTGATGTATCTCTGTACTTTCCAATCATCTAGTTCTAAATTTGTGACATGCAGTAGCCCTTTGTGTCCTCTTTCCAATTCCACAAGTCTGACCCAAATTGGATTCTCCAAGGAAGAGTTATGTGAAATCTCCCACAGCGACTTGATTATAGACTAGTTCAGTAGAGCGAACTTGTACGACGTGCCACGAGTCATTGTTTCAACCTTTGGATCTAAAAAATGCATACAAGAAACTATATTCCGTCCTCTTTTTGCACCTTTTTACGAAATTTCAATCCAATCCCCAGAGAGAAAGTTATGACGATTTTCCCCAGGTCATCTGTTTGGAATGTAATTCAGGAGTCTGCAAAAAGACTAACTTCCTCAGATCATATCTCCACAAATATAGCGCAAAAAGCTCTGAAATTTGGACCCGAGGTTCAGCGCCATTTCTTCTCAAATGGGTTTTTTTTTTCAACTTCTGAAACGTCGCAGAAAAAAAGTTATAGCGAAAATTCCATGAAGACCTGTTTGGAGCAGCGAAACCCTAGAATCCAAAGCTCTGATACCAAATGTTATGAAACCAGCTCAAGAAAAGGTAGAAAAGATAGATCAACGCCTTATAATTCAGCCTCTTCGAGGGGGAAACCTCCTTTACATTACATAAATGAATAATTCTTGGATGATCCAAATGACAAAACCTCCTTTCTATATATAGGAGTCTAAGGAGTCACAATATAATCTACCTGACCTAATAATAATAATATAAAGCCACAAAAATAAAAATAGAGGGATTCTATGGGGCACAGTAATAACAATATGGGGGGAAATAGGGGCACAAAAATATTAATAAGGGGTATAACTATAATAGTAATGGGGTAATCACTAGTATTATAGGGACCCAACATACACCATTGCATGCACAAGGCTTGTTCATATGAATAGCCTTGTTTCGCTTGGGGTGACTGCCCTATTGCTGGTTGTTATTGTTAGGTTGGTTCCCCTCAGGTTCACTAGGTTGATTACCTTGATTACCCTGGTTACCCTTGTTACCCTTCCCCTTATTATTTTTCTTCGAATTTTGTGGACTGGTCGCACTCTACTGTGAAAAAAATTTACCCTAAGGGGGCAATGGCTACTGGGGATAAGGATGCATGGGAGGTTGTGGTGCTAATGCTTGAGGGGTTGGAGCACTCGACTGTGTCTAGGAATAAGATGGTGGAGGAGCAACGGTTTGGTAGACAAGTTGAGCATTGGCTGGCCTTGAAAACATGTTGCTAGAAGGAGGGGCATAAGTGTTGGAGGAACTGGTGCCCCCCTACGGATAGCCATAACTTTGCTGAGTACATGGCGAATGATGTGAAATGGATCCAATGATACCGTCAGCGGTGTGAGATACCCTCGGTGCATTGGCACCTCCAGGACAGGGGAGCTATGGAATAAAGGTATAGACATAACCAGATTGAGCATAAATTAAGTCATATCTCAAAGCGGTTTGGAGAGCTTCTTCCTCAGTGTGAGGAAAATGGGACGTGACATCATTGGTGATGGGTGAAAAAATTTCCTAAGAAACCAATAAAGGTAGATGCGGTCTTCGAAGGGCCGGGCATGTCATGTGCTCCTCCTTCTACGCCATTCCTAAAAATGATTGAAAAGACGAGTGGTAGAGGACTGATGGAATGTGGTCAAGAGCTTCGTACCAGTGTTGTATTGGAGAGGTAACTAAAAATATGAGAGGAAGACTTTAGAAAGTGTCGTGAAAATGGAATTAGAGGTGGTGGGCTGATCTACATACCATTTTGTAGCTTCTCTAGTGAGCGTGCATTGGAACAACCCAAGAGGAATGGAGTCATCGATAATGGAATTGGACGAACACCACATGTAGAAGGAGCGGACGTTATTGGTGGGGTCCTCTCCATAATTACCCAAAGTTTGAGATGTCGGAGGGAAGCATAGTTGGCATAGCTGGCCAACTAACATCGTGATGTATAGGGTCATTTATCAACTGGCTAAAATCTAGGAGACTTAACCCAGCCATGAAAGGTAGCATGGGAGCTACCGAACAGTTCCTGAGATAGTTCCACTAGATGTGACCACCGGGGTAGAACCGGAGCCAACACCAGGTTGGGTTCCTGCACCAGCAGTGGGTCCAGACATGGTGACAATATGCGGTGAAGGAGGCTCGGAATCAGATGATGAATAACATGAACCAGGAGAAGAGTCGGTATGTAGACTTGGGGGACTATGAACTCAAACCTTGCGGGGAGGAGTAATATGCCCAAGTGGAAACTGGGGATGAAGGCCTAAGAGTCTCTGCGACAAACACCTTGGTGGTGCAATGGTGGTAAGACATAAGTGACATGGAAATGGTGAAGGGAGATCAACAAGTTGTTTTTGTCTCTATGTGGGGAGATAAATTAATTATGTTAAGTCTTGGGTTGGAAGTGTAAACCAAACAGCCTTCCCTTAAGGTGTGATTTGTGTGTGTTTATTAATTAAGCGTAGATTGTGTTTGAAAAAAAAGGAAAAAGGATTGCTGAAAATATTCTAAAATTGAAAACATAAAATGAGCAACAAATCAATTAACTAAACCCCACCCAAACTAGGTTTGCAAACATTGTGCTGGTTGGTGGCGAAATTGACTGAAAACACACTCAAAAGGCCAAGAGATCTAAGCGTCGATGTGATTGGGATCAAATGACACTATGTTGCTGGAAAGTGGTGTAGTAACAACAAAAAACCAGAGAGGAAAATTGTTACAAATAGATAGGGAGATGGGTGTAAAACCTATGGAAACCAATGGGACCCTAAGGGAGATGACGAAACAAGGTTTAAGATGAAACTTTGGATGGAAACAACTTATCTTTGAAGATCTGACATAGAAGGGTACATATCTGGAAAATATGGTTGAAAGTGCTACAGAAACTCAGACTTCTTACTCAGCTAAACTCCTCCTATAAAGGTGGAAGCGTACTAGAATCCCTAAGTGGATAAATTCCTCTTCGATGAGAAAACCAGTGTAGATCAAGGTCTAAGCGGGATGAGATAGTGGTCAAACAACCCAACAGATAACTCTTAGCAAAATCCAGAAATAGATATGAAAAGATCCCATAGACCCTAAAAATCATAGGTACTAACCTGATTCCTCAGAGATCACACTTTTTGGGCCAGAAGGTGCTCTTCGGACCTCCAGATTGCACTTTTGGGGCAGAGAAGTGTGATTTATGCTTCTTTATTCCTAGCCAGCAAGTCTCATAATTTTTTTTTGTCTTTGTCGCGGCTGGTTCCTGTGACCTACAGAAAAGACAGGAAAACTTACGGAAGTTAGAAATTTGACATATCTAGGGTTAGAATTGTTAGCTCTGCCATATAGCATTGATTTTCTAAAGCTGGAGGCACACTTGGTCCATGGTCGTGCTCAAAGATGGCCTGAAATGGTTATCCCTGCCTTTCTCCATTACCTCACTCATCTGCCCCGCATACCCATTCCACATGCTTTTTACAAAAACCATGTAAAGAACCCCTCACCCGTAACCTCAGTCGTCGATCTCCGCTACGTCCGATCCAACGTTTCCCTGTCACATCTGATGAAAATCCACGTGATTTAATCCTCACTGTCTGATCATCCCCGCCACGATCGGACGACGATTGCTTCTGCCACGCCCGCAAAGTAACGACGCGATAACACGCGATGAAAAGTGGTTTCGTCCTTTCCCCGCCACCATGCGTCGCACTCCGAGTGGTATCGCAGACCATTGTACATTTATCGCGCAACCCCCAACGCCGGTGTGAGCAATACCACTTACCGCTCATCCTCGGTCCCCGCTCATTAACCTGCGCATGTCTCCTTCGCCCAATGACCGTTGGATCTGCCCACCCGAGATCCAACGGCCCATGTTCACTCCACCTATGTATCTCCCGATACCCTTCGCCGAGCGATCCCTGCCGTCTCGTGATCCGACGACTGATCTCGTTCCTCCATCAAGTTCGTCCACCTGCTACGTAGTCCGCGTCTCCTAACTGCTCCTTGCACCCGAAGGACTAAGATAACTAGTTTTCGGTACTGTTTGCATTTGTTCCTCAATGACCACATTCAAAAAATAGTGTGGCCGAGGAGGAAAAGAATAGAGCCCAAGCAAGTGAATGCATTTAACCGTTATGGAATTATATCTTATATGACACTCCACCTGCCCGCGAGGACCGGAGAACATCTGAGAAGATCGGGTTTATTCACTGAACCAAGTAAACGTGCCAGAGACTCCATCAAGCAGTTAAAGCATTGGTGGTAAATTATGACTCCTCCATAATTAGAATGGCCAAGTGCCTTTGTAATGAAACTATATATATACCTAGAAGCCAGATGTAATCAGGGTTGATGGTTGATGTTTTGATGTAAGGTTCAACTTCTAGAGGCTGTAACTACTTTGATACTTGCAACGTCTCGTCTTCATTTTCAGCTAATACAAGCTTCTTTTGCTCTTAATTGCTCACTTTCCATTTCTATTCTGTTCTAGGCTGTGCCTAATATGCAGTTTTCCTGAACTCTTGATGTTTAGCATCAGAGGAGTTGTCATCCTACCTCTGTGTTAAAGTCTTGTATGTATCAGTGAATGAGTTATTTAGGTTTCTTTTCACTTAGTGACAGAGAGCTGTCATCCTGTCTGTACACTAGGCAATTAGATTTGCAAACCTCTTTACTGGTTGCAACCGACCATCACAAGGTCTTGTGCATCTGTTGGTGTGGTCAGTATTCTCCATATTCACCCAATCTCTGAACTGTGAGTAATTGGTGGTCTAAATCCTTATAGTCTGGGGGTGTTCACGCATGTTTGGAGTTAAGCATAGTAGAAGTGGTTATCTAGCTTGAACAAGCATCATTCCTTCCATTCATCCATTTCCGACATTAAGTTGAGTTTGTAATGTTCCCGAGCATCTCCGAGCTACAACCTAGGAGAGTTTCTTGGGGTGATAACATTAATTGGCGCCGTTGCCGGGGAGAGGAGATCGAAGCTCAGCTTCCCTGGGAGAATGACACAGATCCAGATTTGATGATAGACAAAGTCTCGACACATTTTTGGTTGTAATCATCTATCTGGCGACTCTACTGGAGGACCAACCTAGTGGCGACTCCACATTACTGTTCTGGCTCAGTTTGTGAGGCATACCCGGAGAAATCCTCAGAAATCACTAGCTGACCTAGTCCCTGACCCTGGGAAGATTTCTAAGCAAAGGAAAACATCACAGAAAGGAGCATCAGGATAAGGTAAGCCTAAGAAATCTTATGTATCTCTGTAAGAGAAGATTATAGCTGAGGATATATAGTTTAAATATTTAGAGCCTAGCATTGTTAGTAAAGAAATACCTTCAGAGATTCATAAAGCTCCTTGTTCAGCCAGTTCCCCTTTGGATCTTAGTCCAAAGAAAGCCTCCCATACAGTCAATCATATTCCTCTGTGTCTGCCATCTATTTCATTGCTTCCTACTATTCAAGCTGCCAGTATCCTTCCACCTATCCCAGTCATGGCAGGTCAGCAAGCTCCCACGAAGATGGAAAGAATCATAGCTGCTAGGTATGGACCCCTGGTATTGCATGTTCCTTTGAATGCCATGCCTGCAGGAGAATATCAAAAATATATGCTCAAATTCACTGGTACAAAGGGAGTAACAGCTGAAGAACACCTTGAATATTTTTATAGCTATGCTGATAACCTAGATATCAGTGAAGATGATGTGTGGATGAGAGTGTTTGTCCAGAGCCTTGATGGAGAGGCTAGAAAGTGGTTCAGAGAATTGCCCCATAGGTCCATAGAAGAAATTGAAGCATTGGATGATGCATTCTTGAAGAAATGGGGGGATAGGAAAGATATGCTCTATTACCATACAAAGTTTGGAAACCTAAAGAGGGAGAATGGAGAATCATTGCCTGATTTTAATAAAATATTTAACCGTATGTATAGTAAGATACCAGCTGAAGTAAAGCCTACCCCCACCTCTGCCAAACTCACTTATGCTAATGCTTTTGACTCTGATTTCTGCCTGCTTTTGAGAGAAAGAAGATGTCCCATTCTAGCTGAAATGTAGGATGCAGCTCTAGAGGTAGAATCTAATATCATGGCTGTAGAAAAGCTCAAAAGTCATGCTGATAGAAGGAGGCAGAGAGGCGAGGATTCTTCTTCCTCTGCTTCATCTTCAGAACCCAAATTAGATAAGATGTCTTAAATGATAGAGTCATTGGCTGCTAAGATATCTAAGCTGAAAGTTGAGTAGAGCTCTGGAAAAGCAAGTCTTCCAAACACATTTTCTCCAAGAAATCCAAATCCATTCAAAAGAGCAAATGAACAAGTGCAAATCATTCAGAGGGGTGAAGAGACAAATGAAGAACAAAATGTTAAAGCTCCTTTCCAAAATGCAGTCATGGAGGAGGAGCAGTTTTAAGAAGACGATGAGATTCATTGCATGGAAGATAAAGGCAGTGCCACCTTTTTGACATTGACTGCATATGAAGGATCATTACTAAAGGACCAAACGAGTTAAGAGTGGGACAGAGAGGCTGTTCTGTAGACTGGTGAACAGCAAAGATACAATCTAAGGTCAAAAGCAAACAATGTCAAGGAGAACCTTGCCCAAAGAGCTGCTGTCCTGATAGAGCAAGAGAATATCAGACAGAAGAAGCTAGCAGCTGATCTAGTCATCCTCAAAGCACCAGCTGAAGAGGTAAGAGGTCTTGACAAGTCCCTTTCCCCTTTCAGTCTTGAATCAGAAGTCCAGAAGTTAAAAATCTCCGTGCCTCTGAAAAAACTTTTAAAGAGTGAAGTTTTTAGAAAGGTTATCCTTGATGCTCTTGAGTCGAAAGCCATACAAAACCCCATTGACTACGTCAATTTGCAAGATGATAAGCCTACAATTGTGCTTAGCCCAATGACTAAACCTGCTGATGATAATTCCCCATCATTTTATGTCTCCTTGACCATTCATGAAAAAATCCTCCACAATTGCCTTCTAGACACAGGGGCCAGCTACAATTTGATGCCTAAAGCTGTCATGGAAGAGTTAGGCCTTGATATCACTAGACCATACCATGACTTATTCTCATTTGATTCAAGAAAGGTAAAATGCCTAGGATTAATCAAATACCTAGCCATTACCCTAACTCAGCTACCCAAGAAGAGCATGATTATGGATATTGTGGTAGAAGATGTCCCTCCCAAGTTTGGCATGCTGTTGTCAAGAGGGTGGATTAAGAGACTAGGTGGGACACTACAGAATGATTTATCTTATGCCACTGTCCCAGTCTTTGGAGGAGAAAGCAGGAGATTGTATAGAGAAGCACAACTAGCCTACATCATCAGTGATGAGAGGAATCCTTCTAATCATCCCATATATGCTGTGGACACTGAATTTGGAGCTTGTATTCTCCAAATTGAAGAATCCCAGAAGGCCTAAATGCAGATCAAGAAACTAGTGAATCAGGCCAAGGAAGAGCAAGGAAGTTTAGTTTGGGAAATGTTCTTTGATGGAGCATGTTCTAGGGAGACTGCAGGAGCAGGGGTGGCGCTAATATCTCCAGAACAAGAAAGCACACATATATCTTTTAAGCTGACCTTTCAAGTCAAGAACAATATAGTAGAGTATGAGGCTCTGATATTGGGTCTCAATGCAGCTAAAGACAGAGGAATCAAGAGCATAAAGGTGTTTGGAGATGCTGATCTTATCATTTAACAAGTGAATAAAACATTTCAAGCAAAGCACCCAAGGCTGAAAGCATATAGAGATGAGGTATGGAGACTTAAAGATTCTTTTGATAGTTTTTGTATCTCATATATCCCTAGAGTAAAAAATCAGCTTGCTAATTCCCTTGCTGTGTCTGCTAGCATGTTTATCCCTCCCATGCCTCCCAGACTAGTTTATGAAGTTCAAATGAAATACAAACCATCCTTGCCTGATAATGTCCAGCATTGGAAATTTTTTGAAGATGATGATGAAATAAATAAGTTCCTGCAAGTCATTGATGAATTCTCTGAAATGCAAATTGACCAAGAAAATGAAGCCTTGGAAGAAAATCCCAAATCCCAGCTTAGAAACAAAATTGGTAAAGATAGCATTGTCCAACTACCCAGCAATCATATACCTAAGGGTCTGGTTCCACTAGAAAATATGTTTGACCAAAATGATGTGCCTTATAAGGCTGCCCAAAAAGAAGACCAATCTGCAGTTTGTAAGCATAATATAGGGAGTCCAGGACAACCAAGATATATAAATTTGTCCACTCGTCTACCTGCTGCCCAAAGTGCTGAATACTGCAATTTAATGAAGAAATTTGCTGATGTCTTTTCTTGGGAATATAGTGACCTGAAAACATATGACAAAAAGATCATCTAGCATAAAATTCCTCTAGAGAAAGACACCATCCCTTTCAAGCAGAAGCTGAGACTAATAAATTCTTTGCTCCTTCCTCTAATTGAAAAAGAAATCAAGAAGTTACTGGCTGCCAAAATCATAGTCCCTCTCAGATATTCAAAATGGGTAGCCAATTTGGTAGTGGTGAGGAAGAAAAGTGGAGAAATTAGGCTCTGCGTTGATTTCAGAAACTTAAACAAATGTTCTAAAAAAGACAATTATCCTTTACCCAAGATGGAACATTTGCTGCAGAAAGTCTCAGGAGCCAAAGTGATGTCTTTCCTGGATGGATTTTCAGGGTATAATAAGGTTGCTGTACATCCAGACGTCCAAGAGAAGACTGCATTCACCACTCCTTGGGGCACTTTTATGTATTCCAAGATGCCTTTTGGGTTGATGAATGCTGGAGACACCTTTCAGAGAGCCATGGATATAGCATTTGTGGGAGAGAAGGATAAGTTTGTCCTTATCTACCTAGATGATGTAACTGTGTACTCCAACAACCATCATGACCATTTGCAACATTTGAAAAGGGTGTTCCTAAAGTGCAGAAGGTTTGGGATTTCAGTCAATCCTAAAAAGTCACAGTTTGCTTTAGAAGAAGGCAAGTTGTTAGGACATATTGTTTCTGCCGCAGGTGTCCAAATTGACCCAAAAAGAGTAAGAGCAATATAGACCTTGTCTGTCCCAAGATCAAAGAAAGATATCCAGTCCTTTCTAGGCAAGATAAATTTTGTAAGGAGGTTTATCCCAAATTTTGAAGAACTTGTAAAGCATATTACCTCCATGTTGAGAAAGGGGTCAGAGGTCAAATGGATTGATGCAGCAAGAAGATCCTTTGAGTCCATTAAGAAAGCTATTATGGAAGCTTCCACTTTAAGAAGTCCAGATTACAACAAGGAGTTCCATATATTTTCATTTGCCTCTGATGACACCCTTGCAACAGTTCTATTGCAAGCAGATGAAGAAGGCTCAGAGCATCCAGTGGATTTTTTCAGCAAAACATTAAGGGATGCTGAGCTGAAGTATGATATCATTGAAAAACAGACATATGCTCTTATCAAGTCTTTGAAAGCTTTCAGAATTTACATTTTGCATTCCAAGATAATTTCATATGTACCCTCTTCTTCAGTAAAAGATGTTCTAACACAGCTTGATGCTGATGGAAGAAGGGCTAAATGGATTGCAAAGCTTATTGAATTTAACATAGAATTGAAGCCCACCAAACTGGTCAGAGGTCAGGGCCTTGCCAGACTGATGGCAGAATAAAATTGCAGAACGCTGGACATAAATCTCACAAGAACGATTTCAGAGAATGGTCAGGGAGCAGAAGAAACAGTTGAACCAAGAAAAAATCAGTCATTAGCAGAAAATATAGCCTCTTGTGAATGGTATTATGTCATGGCTCAATTCTTGCTGAAGCTAGAAATTCCTCCAGGCCTTAGTCCAAGCCAAGCCAGAACTATCAAGCTCAAGGCAGCTAAGTATTGCATTCATGAAAACCTGCTCTACTGGAGGGACCCCTCTGGAATTCTTTTAAGGTGTCTGGACAAAGAACAATGCATGGAAGCAATGCAACAATTTCATTCCAGCATATGTGGAGGGCATCATTATTGGAAAACTATGGTGCACAAAATCCTCAGAGCTGGGTACTATTGGCCTACCTTTTTTGCTGATGTCTTTTTCTTTATCAAATCATGTGACAGGTACCAAAGATTTGAGGGGAAGCAGCAATTGAAGTCCTTGCCCCTAAAACCCATACATGCTAGTGCCCCTTTTCAGCAGTGGGGCTTGGATTTCATTGGAGAAATCAATCCACATGCGAGTGGCCAACACAGATGGATCTTAGTTGCCATTGATTATTTAACTAAAAGGATTGAAGCAATCCCTACCAGAAAGGCTGATCACCATGTGGTCATGAATTTCTTGAATGAAAAATTTTTCACTAGATTTGGCTGTCCTCATAAACTAGTTACAGACAATGCAGCTGCCTTCCAGGCTAAAGAATTGGTGGACATGTGTAACTCAATGGGTATTAAGCTAGTTCATTCCACCTCATACTACCCCCAAGGCAATGGTATAGCAGAATCTTCCAACAAAAGCCTGATAAGGATAATTAAAAAGCTGCTGGAAGACAACAAAAAGAATTGGGATTCTAAACTCAAGTATGCACTGTGGGTTGACAGAGTAACTGTTAACACTCAGGTTGTTCCCTTTGACTCCTAAGGGAATACGGCCGAGGTAACCATAGACCAATCTTTGGATCACAGGTCCTAGCCTACCTGCAATCAGAGAGGGCTCTCTCTTTGGGATTTAGCTTTGTTTTGATAATGTTTAGGCTAGTTATGTTGCACTGAACTTTGTTTTAAAGTTTTGGTTGAATGATGTCTTCTAGCAGCTGAGATGAGATCTTCAGAAGGTTCAGTCCATTGGGCAATGGAGTCTGTGATTATGTGTTGTTTGAGGTATTGAGTAAGAGTGATGAAACTGCAGGGCCATATAGATATATCATGAAACAAACTTCAAGTTGTGAATATGAAATATGTCCAACCAGTGAGAGGCAACTAAGAATCTTTCACTAAGCTGGTGATGTAGAGAAAGGAAATATCACTCAGGAGCAGATTTGAATTCCTGAACAGTATTTACTATGAAAGATTTAGTATGAAGGTGAGCAACTAAGAATTACACATTCATAACTAATACTGAAGAAAACATTTATAACAGCATAGATTGAGTTTAGGGTGTTTAATGAACAAATCCTGAACTATTCTTTTTCTGTACTGTTAAACCTATGAAACATAGAGCATGAATGGATTATGAAAGAACGAAATACATAACAAGATGGTTCAAAAAACTTATTGTGACATGGAATAGCATAGAAATCCTGTAGCAGCAAGCAATCACACCACAACACATCAAAACGACTCAGAACTTTAGAAATTCCATTAGCTCCCTGTATTAAAGTCTGAAATTACAACATAGCTTCTCCAGAAGAAAAATCAACAACCCCAGCAAGTTCATGCGTGGGGATATATATACAATTGTTTTTACAAAATATCTTAACGCTGAGTCATTTGCTCAATAACTGCGTTTACCAACTTTCAAAGAATATCAGAGACAATAGTTATTGCTACTTTAACTGGACAATGAATGCCTTTTCAGCTCTGTCAGAAATTCTTTGACTTTTGGAGGCAACTGGGTCGGTTGGGTACTTTGTATTGATTCTGAGTGATACGCTCTTTATTGCTCTGTCGAGGTGCGACTATCTCAGCCCCGTCATCCGCATCTGTAGTCAAACTGGATTGCTGAGTTGGCCTTTTCCTTAATCTCTCTCCCAGTAAAAACAAATATGTATTAACTTTCTGAAACTGCTGACTTTTATGATGAAAATACAAAAATATGGTGAACAATCTGTTTTCTACAGCAGTGTTTGTATCATGCCTGTCCACCATTCCTGAGTAGGCAATTGGTACCTTAAGATTATGCCTAGAGTCTCATCTACCTCAGTATATTTATAGTAGTTTGGAGGCACTTCAAAAAGATGTCTGATCTCATTCATAATAAAAAACAAATTCTCTAGTTTGTCATAGAGATCCTGCCCAGATGGGGGCCCTGTTCCCTCTGAGGTACTTGCTACTGCAGTGATTTGATTTGTGGCATATGTGTCTACCCTCTTGGCATAATTTTCATGAGATAGTAACCTTCCTGCACTGGTTACTAAGCTGGGAAGGCCTCTGTTATGCAATGCTGTAATCTTCTCAATGAATCTCTTCACCTCTGTCTGCATCTCTTGACACCTTCTGTCCAATGTTTGCACATGATTTCTCAGACTGAGCACTCTCTTCACTAGTAAAATGGTATCAGTTCTGTTAGTGATACCCATTGCTACCAGCTGAGGGCCAGTGCGATTATTCAAGACATTGATCATCTTATTGGCTATTTTAGGCATATTGCCTAGAGATGCCCTTGCTCTTTGATTCTCTTTTTGGGCCCTGCCTATTAGATCCATATGCTCATGGATAGTCTCTATGTATTGCCACTGGTCTGTAATAGATTGACCAATGTTGGTCCACATGATCTTCTTAATTTCAATCACAATTTTATCAAGAGAGAGTTCCTTTTCTAATTCCTTTATTCTCTTCTCAAGAGCTCTTACCTCTCTTGTTTTTTCAGCTATACTTTGCTTGGATTTATCATATTTTTCCTCAATGGTAGCCAACTTATCTTTGGTTTCTTTCAGCTCAGCCATCTGTGCTTCTAGAGCTTCCAGCTCCTTCATCATGTTCTGCATACTCAGGCTGGGCCCCTGATCTGGTGCTGTTGCTGGTGTTGAAGGACCAACTTCTGATGTTTGTCCTGTAGGAGGAACTGCTGTAGTAGTAGAAAGTGGCACACCTTCAGTAGATGCAGATATCTGTGTTGGCTGCATTGGTGCCTCACCTTGTCTTGATTTCAGTGCTACCTCTAGTGCACTCTCTGTTTCCATTAACCTCTTGTATAAACTCAGGAGTAGGGAAACTACATCCTGATCCTTTTTCTGCTCTGCCACTTCTCCAGTTTGAGGGTGAAGACTAGCTGGCAGCTTGATATGCTTTCTCATAGCTGCTATGTCTTCATCCCTCTTCTTCAATAAAGCTTGCACACCCTTAGGGTCCTTTGGATCATGACCCAACTCTATGATGATCTCTTCCAAGGACTTGATTCTGTTGTCCTTGGCCTGGGATGATGCCTTCTCTAATTCCAATTGAGCTGCAGTGTTGTGTAGAGAATTTTGTAGTTGGTGTGCCAACAGGGTCTTATCAGCTAAAGTGGAATATATCATTTCCCCTGTTTGTCTGTGTAGCTCAATTTGATCCAAGGGGTGGATATCTCTGGCAAAAATTTCCAGATTAGTTATGATGTAATCAGCGGCTGTTTGAGGTTGCTGCATGGTAGGTCTGAAATGACTAAGAGTCATTTTTTTCTCTTGAATGTCATAGGCAGACATTAATCTCTGCTAATTTGTTGGCGCCATTTTCAGGAGATGGTTGTAGATTTGGTGCTTGAGGGGCTCATTCCTTTTCCTTATGTCAATGAACTGCTGCTTGATGCTGGAGTCTGCCTTTGATTTCTGTCTAGAAGAGCTCACTTCTGTCCCGTGTGGGATGTCCTGCCCTTGCTGCAAAGAGCTAGTTGATTTTTCAATGCTAGGAGGGGGCATATTATCAATTGGTCTCTCTGGTGCTTCCTCCTCTGAAAAAGGGTTCAACCTCTGTCTCTTTTCTCCTTGCTGGTCCATAGAGGTAGTGAGAGGAGTGTCCTCTTGCCTATCGCTCTTTCTTGTCCTGTCCTCATTAGCAGGTGTTTGTAAAACAGAGGACTCAACTGTCACCTCCTGCCTTGGAGGAATTTGTTCATGTGTTTGCTGTTCTGTGTGGGCAGGTTGCTTGGCTCTGCTTTCCTGCTGCTCTGCCTGCTGCTCCACAATTGGAGGTGTTTCTTCTTGCTGCACTGTTTTACCTTTAGTCATGCCTGCTGCTGGATTAGCTGTTTTGGCAGGTTGCTGAGGAATGGTGGATGAGGAGGCAGCTTCTCCACGATGCTGAATACCAGAAGACCAAACCTGTCCAAAATATTCCAAGTCAACTGCTTTTTCTAAAGTTTTAATGTCCTTCTCTGCTATTTCTTCTTCACTATAATCTTCCACTAATTTGCCCTTTTTCCAATCTATTTGATTTGCATATTTTTCAACTTCTGGAATGCTAATGTGGTCATATGGGGCAAGCCTATGCTTGATTCTTCTGAGGCTTATGAAATGGTTAGGGTCATAGGGTGCCCAATAGAAGCTTGTCTTGAGCTGGAGGGCTTTTAGCATTTGGTCTGCCTCATTCCAAGCTTCTTCCCTCTTATTGAAGATGAATGGACCCAATTGATGCTTTATTTTCAGCTGTGCCTTCTCGTTTTTGCTATGGAAGTGAATCATATCTGCATTGCCGAATTGCCTGAAGTACTCTAGAGAAAAGAGTCTCATGGGAACATACTTTGGTAGCCTGTATGGTGCCAACTCATAGCCATATATCCTGATCACTGTATGGTGTTGGTAAAAGTACTAATCCCCTATGCTATAGTTCTTGGACAACTGAAGGATTTTCTGCATATCATCAGTGAGTCTAGGAGGAGGTGAACTTTGCAGCAGTGATAAGGCTGGGTGAATGAATAGGTCAATAAATTCACAGTATGTATATGGTGAGTAATGAATATGATGGCAGACTGATGTCCAGAACATTACAGACCTTCTGCTTCCCTTTGGATCTAGTTTCTTGAGGAAGAGATGAAAGGCATCAGGTTGATTGTACAATATCAGATGATATATATAGGAGGTGTACTTGAATACCCTCTCTCTTTCCAAGTTCATGAACTGTTCATGCATTTTGTTGGCTATAAATGAAGCATAGTCATACTGGACAACAGGGGGCTGTCCTGGGGTAAAAATGGATAACACCACCAGTGTTGTCTCATCTACAAACTCACTGGTTTTGAACCCAAGATGGAGGATATCATGTCTACTAACAGTCTCCCTATGTCATTAAACCAGACATGCAGATAAGGGGGAGGCTGGTTAGGATGGAAGTCTGGAATCATAAACAGTTGGCCAATCCTTGTAATTTGTGAGTTGGAGAGCTTGGCACCCTGCTCTAATAAAAGCTGCATGGAAAGAGGGACCAGTGGCTTTGTAGGTTGAAATTGCAGCATTTGATTTATGGCTTCAGGAGTAATATGGAACAAGACAGAGCCTGAAGGACTCAGAACACCTCTTTGAGTGGGGTCATAGTTTGAGCGGCACTGGTGGATCAAGTCAGGAAACTCATTGACCTGAGGGAGATAGTAGATTGGCAAATGGGAATTCCAGATTCCTAGGAGGTCTGTACCATCTTTGTGTTTTTTCCTTAATTCACACACTGCTTCTATGTGGTATTTGTTACACAACTCTATAGTGTCTTTCATCTGATAATCTCGGTCTGCCAGGGCTAGCCATTCCAGGTCCTTATGTGGGGCATTTAATGGGGCAATGTTCAATGCCATTGGAGTCTCCATGGTCAACTGAATTTGGAACTACACTTGAAATTTTTCTTGGGCACAACAATATAGAGTAGTGGATTTTGAATGAGCAGGGCAATTTGCAGAGGGGGAGAGGCAAAATTGGGGTAAAACTGAGTGAAAATGCTCCTAGGATAAACTCAAGGAGCAAATGCTGGGATATGAGGGTCACTTTCTCGGTAGATTTGTCTGGCAGAGGTTTAAATTTGCTAGGGCGCAAACAAGCTGTGAATTTGTGGTAATTCGGCCCAATGTGGAGCCACTGTAGGTAAACTTGGGCTTACAGTGTGGAGAAGGACCACTGGTTCATGAGGATTTCTTGAAATTATTGTGTTTCCTCTTTTCTTAGTTTGTTCAGTGAATTATGTAAAAACCAGGCGCGGAGGGGGGAAACTGATAAATACCTGGTGCACTCGAACAATGGTGGAAAAGTAGGTGAATTCAGGGCGCCAGCAGCAAGGAGCAGTCTTCGAAGTTGACAGGTAAGCAACGTATTTGCTCATGCAGGAGTACAATGAGTGAATATTGCAAATAACGCGAAAAACGGGTTTTTTGGGCAAAATAGGGAAAATTTGGCTTTTGGCGCGTTTTTGTCGGATGATGTCAGCATGACGTCATGGGTGGGGTCAGGTACGGAATGATGACGTGGCGGCCGGTGAGCGACCCTACGTGGACAGGTGACATGGCGGACAGCTCGGAGCGATGGCGGATGGGGCGGCAACGTAATGCTGAGGCGGCAGTGACGTAAGGGTGACATGGAGGTGACGTATGGCGGAGAAACAACGACGGTAAGTGGTAATTTCAGACCACTTATAGTACGGGAGTGGTTTTGGCAGGAGGCCTCCCGATACAACTTGGGAACGACACGCGTCCGAGCCTTGACGTCATGCTCTGACAGATTTCGGGTGCTATCGTTCGGGCAATGGAGGCGGTTCGATATTGTTGTGAGCCGTCGGATGGGAGGGCCCAGATCCGACGGACAACGGGAGGGCAAATCGCCAACACGATACGGCGGGACCCGGCGCGTTTATTAATAATTTTTCGTTATTTGTCATAGCGCGTCGGGAGGTAAAAAACTTTGGATATATGAAATTTGTGGGTTTTTGTGAGTTTTGCGGGACAAGCAGGTAAAGGATATATTCCTTTATAAAATGCGCTAGGGTTATTAAACCAACCAGTTGTTAGCTTAATTCCCAAAACAATATATGAACACAAATTTGTATTATTGCCCGACTTTTTGAAGCTATAAGGCTATATTGCCTAGGGAGTGGGGAATACATACTTTTGGGGTTTTTTATATACAATGGTGATATAATAATAGGGAAAGGGGGAACATAGGGAATTAAGTAATGATATGGTTAATAGTTAATATGGGAGGGAGATATAAATGAGAGGTAATAGACACTAAGTTTTTAGGGAACAAACTTAGTTTTGAGAGTAGATCAAAATGAAAAGATTTTTGCACAAGAAATGTGGTTCTACTCTATGACAAAGTGATATTGGGATGTTAGTAAGGAGTTTGATAGGGAATGTTTGGGAGGTTAGACATGCTTCACTTTGATACCACCAAAATGCTGAATAAAAGAATCTGCTCTGGCCACCATGGGTTTCCTTTGCTAGGCCAGCAATATGAGAGAAGACATGCTTCTGCAACCCCACTACCTACCCATCTTATTTCCTAGCATTTTTTGTTTCTTCAGGGAGGGTGCACTTAGACTTGCAAACCCTCATATGCTCTTTTCTTTTTGCTGCCCTCCTATCTAAATCTACCCTTATATCTTCCAAGGGCCCAGATTAAGCTAGTGGGCTCCTTTCTTTCTCTATCCAGCTAGTCATCTGTCAAGCTTAAACTGTTTGAACAGGTACTCATTACCTACTCTAAAACAAACAATTTAAAAGATGGCATGGCCTAGATTAAGCTGTTGAGCCATACATCAAGATAGCAGTGGCATTTTGATTGGCCACTTTCCTGGTCTTTCTTTGGGGTTCATTTCAATTAATTTTCTTTTGACCAATTCATTTTCTTGCCTTTTGATTATTCTTTTAAGGCATACCCTCTTTACATTTTTTAACTTTTTGCTTTGTTCACCAAAAAATGGAACCTTTGATTCATCAAAGATGATCATTTTTAGCATTTCCACTGTCAATCATGAAATATAAAACCCTATTGGTATAGGAGGCTAACAGTGGCTCCACTTGGGGATGACTTTTCGAGAGGAAAAGTCAAGATCAGCAGGTCAGATTGCCTTCTTTTCCACCTTTCTGCATTTTAACCTTTCCTTTTGTTGAAGGCTGAATATGTGAATCCTATGAAACTTGCATGCAATACTCCTTAAGCTGATCTGCTGTGAAATTAGAGTCCTATTTTTGCCTTGCTTCTCTGATCATTTCTCATCTTCTAGATAATTTCCAAGTACTTTCTCTCATTCTCCCATGCCAAAGTGAATAGTATTTATCAAAATAGTGCAGCACCTTAGTTCTTCTCAAAATCTTCTTCATTTGGAGCTCTATCTATCCGCTGAAAATAAACATACTGAAATACAAATTTATGTACAATATAGAATTGAGCAATGCTTGATCAGAGGGGATCAAAGTAATGCTTGAGCATTCTCCCATTGACTGGGCCTTCCTCAGTGTTTGAGCCATCCAAGCTTTTTAGAAAATAAGTGTTATTACCTTGTACAACACAAATTACATAAGGTCCCTTCCATAGGAAGTCAAATTTCCCATGTTTTCCTTTGTCCTCCCTCCTGGAATCCCATCTTAGCACTTTGTTTCCTATAGAGAAGTCTTCAGCTTTGGTTCTCTTGTCAAATATTCTTTTGAGCTTTTCTTGCAGTACTTGGGTTCTTTCATAGACTTCCTCCCTTGTTTTCTGCAGGTGAATTGTTTGATTGATCCTTCTCTGAATGTCATTTGGTTCAGCTTGTATTTCTTGCAGCAACTTGATTACAGGAACACCTAGAGATGAAGGGAACCTTGCTTCCATTCCATAAACCAGTTCATATGGGCTTGTACCAATGGACCTTTTGGTAGTTAGTCTATCTGCCCATAGAGCATTCATTAACTTCTTATGCCAATTCTTTTTGTTTTCTTCCAAAACTTTTTTGATGATGTTGATTAGGCTTTTATTGGAAGACTCAGCTAGGCCATTGCCTTGAGGATAATAGGCTGTGGAATGACCTAAGGTCATATGATATTTGTGACAAAAGCTGATCATTTTTTTGGACTTGAAAGCAGCAGCATTGTCTGTGATAATTTTGTCTGGACAGCCAAATCTGGACAAGATGTTGGTCTCTAGAAATTGTATGATAATGGAGTCATTGGCCTGCCTACAGGGGACAGCTTCTATCCATTTGGTGAAATAGTCTATAGCAGTCAGAATCCACCTATGCTGGCCAGAGGATGGGGGGTGAATTTCACCAATAAAGTCTAGACCCCATTGCTGGAATGGTCTCTCAGTTGAAACAGGTTTGAGTGGTAAAGGCAACAACTTTCTCTTCCCTTCAAAGATTTGACATTTGTGACAAGACATTACAAATTTTCTCACATCAGTAAACAAGGAGGGCCAATAAAAACCAGCCCTTAGGATTTTATCAGCTGTGGATTTCCAGTATAAGTGTCCTCCACAATCACCTGCATGAAATTCTTTGAGGACATTGTCAGTTTCATCCAATGTTAAGCAATTAAGTAAGATCCCTTCATGATTTCTCCAAAACAAATCATTCTTAATAATACAAAAATTTGATGCTTTCATTTTCAAAAACCTTTTCTTAGTTCTGGAGAACCCTGGAGGAGCTTGCAGGTTTAGCAATACAAAACATATATCAGTATACCAGGGGGATTGCATAAAGGCTTGGTTGATCTGTGGAGTCGCCATCTCCTGTTCATTGTCCAGTTCGTTAATATCAAGAGCTTGGAAATTGGTTTCAGCCATCAATTTGGCCAGACCCTGTCCTTTTATCAGTTTGGTAGGCTTGATTTCTATGTCATATTCTAAGATTTTGGCAATCCATTTGCCCCTCCTACCTTCAATTCCTTCTTGGGTTAAAATGTCTTTCACTGCTGCATTTGGGACATAGGAAATGATGTGGGAGTACAGGATATAGATTCTAAAGTCCTTGATTGCTTTCACCAGTGCATAGGCTTGTTGTTCCATGATCTGATATTTTAAGGGGGCATCCCTAAGAGCTCTGCTAAAGAACGCAATGGGTTTCTCATAGCCTTGATCATCTTTCTGTAGTAGAACAACAGCAATTGTATGCTTAGAAGCAAAGGAAAAAATGATGAAATCTCTATCAAATCTAGGACTTGTCAGGACTGGAGTGTTTGTCAATGCTTTTTTAATATCCTCAAAGGCTTGTCTAGCTTCTAAGCTCCATTTGACCTTGGATTCCTTTTTTAGCATGTTGTTTAACAGTCTTGTGAGCTCAGCCAAATTAGGAATGAACCTTCTCAAGAAGTTGATTTTTCCTAGGAAACTTTGGAGTTCCTTGATGTTTCTTGGATGTGGTACTTGTAGGATGGCTTGAATTCTGTCCGGATCGATCCTAATACCATCTTTTGAGATTATATGTCCTAAGAGTTTACCTTCCTCTAGCCCAAACAGTGATTTCTTTGGATTTAAAGATATGCCATATTTTCTACAAATTGTGAAAACTTGCCTCAAGTGTTCTAAGTGTTCTTGGTCTGATTTTGAAAAGGCAGTTAGATCATCCAGGTAGACCACTAGAAAGTCATGAATTTCTTTGGCAAAGGCTATATCCATTGCTCTTTGGAAGGTTGCCCCTGCATTCTTAAGCCCAAAAGGCATTTTAACATATTTAAAAGTTCCCCAAGGAGTTGTGAAGGCAGTTTTGTCTTGGTCATTTGGGTGTACCAGAATCTGATTGAATCCTGAAAAGCCATCTAATAATGAGATCCTAGAGGCTCCCACTACCCTTTGCAGGATATGATCCATTTTTGGTAGGGGGTAGTGGTTTTTGAGAGAGACTTTGTTTAAATTTCTTAGGTCAACACACAGTCTGATTTCTCCTGTCTTTTTCCTAGTAGGCACTAATTTTGAAATCCATTCTGAGAATCTGATTGGAGCAATGATTCCTGCTTCATACATACGTTTCACTTCTTTTTCAATGAGAGGAAGGAGCACATGGTTCACTCTTCTAAGTTTTTGTTTAAAAGGTTTTTGATTTTCTTTTAAAGGTATAGTGTGCTGGATGACTGAGGTATCATAAGACTTGAGGTCCTCATAGCTCCAGGCAAAGACATCTTGAAACTCTTTAAATAACTCAAAGTATTTCAGTTTCTGTTCAGGTGGTAATGCTTTGGATAACTTAACCATTTTGGGATTTTGTGGAGTCCCAATGTTACTATCTTCTATTTCAGCATTTAATGGTTGCATTTTTGGTTTTCTTGAGATATCATTTGAATCAAACAGATCCTCCAAAGGGGTTAAACCTGTGGGAAAAAAATTATCTTTCAACTCAATTACCTCTGTTTCTGTTTCAACCAGTTCATCTTCATCTATCTGACCCAACTTTTGTATATTTTCGTTATTGAAGGTGGTAGGGTGCAAAACCCGTTTAAGTGTTTCAGCTAATATTTTCTGTGTATTCATGTGTATTTGTGGTTGATCATCTCCAGTGATTGAGTCAATGTTAATGCCAGAGAATTCCTCTTTTAGAGTGAGGAAATTATTTATCTGAGTGTCACTCTCAAAGACTTGCCAGTTTTTGATGTTGTCTGGAACTGCTGGCCTGTGTTTAATTTTAGCAGTGAAAATATGATTGGGTTTGAAAGGCAGCTTACAAGTGCTGGCAAAGGTTGCCAAGCTGTGAGCATGTAGATTGAGTTCTTTGGAAATTTTAGTCAACTGTGATTGTGAAAATGTGTCAAGTACCTGAATAGCTGCTGCCTTATATGCTCTCAACCTTAGATCATTTGTAGTAAAGTTTCCTTTAATTTGTTGTATGATTAGATCTGAATCGCCTAAGATTGAAATTTTAGTTGCACCCAGATTTTTTATGAGCTTGAGACCTAGCAAAAGGGCTTCATACTCAGCCATGTTGTTTGTACATCGGAAGTTCAACCTATATGCATGACCCTCAGCCTGGTCATTGTGCATATTATGGATCCAGACTCCTGCCCCAGCTCCTAACTTGTTTACAGAACCATCAAATTCTAAATACCATAAGGTTTCATGATCAAGATTTGAATTGAGGTTTTTAGAGAATTGGATCATGGGCAGGTTGGTTTCTTGCAAGTCACTTGATACATTGTGTTCTGTTGTTGCCTCAGCTATTCCTACAATCCTTTGGTATTGTGGAGCATATTGTTCATTAACTTTCTCTTCCTATGCTACTATTAATAGTTCAGAATAAGCCTTGCTGCAGATGTCAGCATTGTAGAGAATGAATGAATCCATGTCAGAGTGTATTGAATAGATTGGGAAGTTTTGGGGCTTCTCTTGACTGCTTACCACATATTTCATCAAAGTTTCACGGTATAATCTCTTTGGCTGCCCAAAGACTGAGATGGTTGCATAGGACATATCTAATTGCAAAGATCCTTGGAGTTTGGCCCCCCAAGATCTGGACAAGAGCATGCCATACTTAGGGGGTATGTCAGCTACCACCACATCCATCAAGATTGTTTTGGTTGGGTATTGGACCAGGGAGACACATAAATCTTTAATCAATCCTAAGCACCTGACCTGGCTTGAATCAAATGAGAATAGATCTTTATAAGGTCTTGTGATGTCTAGGTCAAGTTTTTCCATTACAGATTTGGGCATTAAGTTGTGTGAGGCCCCGGAATCAAACATTGCATTGTGTAGAACCTTATCATGAATGTTTAGACTAACATAGAAGGGTGGAACCCCTCCATTTTCTGTTTTTCCATTGACCTCAGGGCCAAACAGCAACTCCGGTTGGTCATATAGGACATTCACAGCATCTTTATTGTCTGATACTTGGAGTGACTTGTTAATTTGCTGTCTGTATATTTCATGTTTGGCTAATTCCGAAAGAGGAACTGATATCTTCAGCTTACTTATTTCTGTTTCCAAGTTAAAGGGCTTTTCAACTTGCATCTTGGCATTAAGTGCAGCAGGTTTTTCTTTTTCGGCTGGGTTATCACTGATCTTTTGTTCATGGTTGGTATGATCCTGAGTAAAATTGGTACCATGTTTGCTTCCAAGGGTATTATCTGACTTTATTTTTGCTGGATGGAGTGGGACTGACTGTTTTTCAGATGTCTGTTGTTCTGAAATATCCTCCACAGTGACTTCTGAGGAGTGTAGGTTTGAATCGCCAGCTGATTGTGGGAGAGTAGTCTTATCATTGATCTTTTTTGGCTGCTTATTGTCCTTTGGTTTAAGAGGTTCAGGTACATCTATGGTTCTGGTCCTTAGTTTATACTGTTTGTGTACCTCATACACAGCTGCATCATAACCTTCTTTGAAATCAAATGATTCTCCTGACTTAGTGTGGTATTGATTGTCATTGTAAACCTCTTGATCTTCTTGTGTTAAGAAGACTTGATGTTCACTGTCCAAACCCATTAGGTTGATGTGAGGGTCTTCATTTGGTTCACTAGATGTTGAAGCCTCAACATAATTTTCTTAGAAAGGGGGTCTGATATGCTGGTCAGGGTCAGTCCTTCCAACATTAGGATTTTGATTCTTTCTAAAGTTTGGGTTTCTAATATTGCTTGTTTGACCTTCCCATGATGATTTTCTTTCTATGGTTTCCACTCTGTCCCCAAGTCTATCCATACCTTTGATGATTGCATCTAGCTTTTGCTAAAATTATGAGGGTTCTTCCTTGAAAGTAGTTCTTCTTTCAGTTCTTGCCCGGTTTCTCTTAGCAATCAGATTTGCCTCTACACTTACAGCTATGTTTTGCATGTCTGCCAGGGTTGCAGGGGCTCTTTCTCTTAGTTGATATACCATATCAACATCAAACCCATCAGGGAACTTAATCAATGCCAAATCAGGTGGAGACCTAAGATTTTGAGGAATGGCATTATAGATAGTATTGAATCTAGTGCAATAGTCCAAGACAGTTTCTTGAGGGCCTCGCCTTATGGTGTCATATTCAGATAAAATGTGTAAATGATCCTTTTTCTTTTCCCATCTGTTCAGGAAGGACTGATAAAGAGCACCTGAATCAGGTATAGAATTTGCAACAAGCGCTCTAAACTAGGTTCTTACTTCACCTGTCAGACTTTGTACAAAAATTTCATTCTCACATCATCATCATCTATCTCATAGTTTTCAAAGTAATCTTGCATTTTCTTGGTATGCTGTAAGGCAGTGTATGTACTGGTTCCATCAAAATAAGTAATCTTGCTTTGGTAGTCCTGAGGCATAGCCCCCGGATTACCAGGTAACTGAAGGGGAGCATAACGATTATCCATATTTGGAGGAATAAGTGGGACTATGGGTAGAAGGGGAACAAGTGGAATAACAGGGACAACAATAGCAGTTTGTGTATTGGGTGAAGACAATATGTTTTGTGAAGTGGATGAGGAAGAGGGGGAAGAATGGGTTATATGAAGGTGAACTGATGGTTTAGCAGGGGTTGGAATAAAACTTTGCTGAACTGCCTCAGGGCTGGATTCAGGAGATTGTTCTGGTTCCTTTTGGTTCCTGAGAGTCTTAGGGATCAAATTAGGATTATCAAAAACAGGTGGAGGATTTGGGTCAGGATTTGACCTTGTATGCCTAGTTCTCTTTTTAGGAGCCAACTTCTGAACTTGTTTTTGGTAATTTTTGAGAATATTTTCAGAATGGTCAATGGAATGCTTAAATTTTGGAACCACTATCTAGACCCGACAGCAATTGACACATTAGTTCGATCCCCAGTGGAGTCGCCAGTTATGTTAACAATTAGGTTGTTCCCTTTGACTCCTAAGGGAATACGGCCGAGGTAACCACAGACCAATCTTTGGATCACAGGTCCTAGCCTACCTGCAATCAGAGAGGGCTCTCTCTTTGGGATTTTAGCTTTGTTTTGATAATGTTTAGGCTAGTTATGTTGCACTGAACTTTGTTTTAAATTTTTGGTTGAATGATGTCTTCTAGCAGCTGATATGAGATCTTCAGAAGGTTCAGTCCATTGGGCAATGGAGTCTGTGATTATGTGTTGTTTGAGGTATTGAGTAAGTGTGATGAAAATGCAGGGCCATATAGATATATCATGAAACAAACTTCAAGTTGTGAATATGAAATATGTCCAACCAGTGAGAGGCAACTAAGAATCTTTCACTAAGTTGGTGATGTAGAGAAAGGAAATATCACTCAGGAGCAGATTTGAATTCCTGAACAATATTTATTATGAAAGATTTAGTATGAAGGTGAGCAACTAAGAATTACACATTCATAACTAATACTGAAGAAAACATTTATAACAGCATAGATTGAGTTTAGGGTGTTTAATGAACAAATCCTGAACTATTCTTTTTCTGTACTGTTAAACCTGTGAAACATAGAGCATGAATGGATTATGAAAGAACGAAATACATAACAAGATGGTTCAGAAAACTTATTGTGACATGGAATAGCGTAGGAATCCTGTAGCAGCAAGCAATCACACCACAACACATCAAAACGACTCAGAACTTCAGAAATTCCATTAGCTCCCTGTATTAAAGTCTGAAATTACAACATAGCTTCTCCAGAAGAAAAATCAACAACCCCAGCAAGTTCACGCGTGGGGATATATATACAATTGTTTTTACAAAATATCTTAACGCTGAGTCATTTGCTCAATAACTGCATTTACCAAATTCAAAAAAATATCAGAGACAATAGTTATTGCTACTTTAACTGGACAATGAATGCCTTTTCAGCTCTGTCAGAAATTCTTTGACTTTTGGAGGCAACTGGGTCGGTTGGGTACTTTGTATTGATTCTGAGTGATACGCTCTTTATTGCTCTGTCGAGGTGCGGCTATCTCAGCCCCGTCATCTGCATCTGTAGTCAAACTGGATTGCTGAGTTGGCCTTTTCCTTAATCTCTCTCCCAGTCAAAACAAATATGTATTAACTTTCTGAAACTGCTGACTTTTATGATGAAAATACAAAAATATGGTGAACAATCTGTTTTCTACAGCAGTGTTTGTATCATGCCTGTCCACCATTCCTGAGTAGGCAATTGGTGCCTTAAGATTATGCCTAGAGTCTCATCTGCCTCAGTATATTTGTAGTAGTTTGGAGGCACTTCAAAAAGATGTCTGATCTCATTCATAATAAAAAACAAATTCTCTAGTTTGTCATAGAGATCCTGCCCAGATGGGGGCCCTGTTCCCTCTGAGGTACTTGCTGCTGCAGTGATTTGATTTGTGGCATATGTGTCTACCCTCTTGGCATAATTTTCATGAGATAGTAACCTTCCTGCACTGGTTACTAAGCTGGGAAGGCCTTTGTTATGCAATGCTGTAATCTTCTCAATGAATCTGTTCACCTCTGTCTGCATCTCCTGACACCTTCTTCCAATGTTTGCACATGATTTCTCAGACTGAGCACTCTCTTCACTAGTAAAATGGTATCAGTTCTGTTAGTGATACCCATTGCTTCCAGCTGAGGGCCAGTGCGATTATTCAAGACATTGATCATCTTATTGGCTATTTCAGGCATATTTCCTAGAGATGCCCTTTCTCTTTGATTCTCTTTTTGGGCCCTGCCTATTAGATCCATATGCTCATGGATAGTCTCTATGTATTGCCACTGGTCTGTAATAGATTGACCAATGTTGGTCCACATGATCTTCTTAATTTCAATCACAATTTTATCAAGAGAGAGTTCCTTTTCTAATTCCTTTATTCTCTTCTCAAGAGCTCTTACCTCTCTTGTTTTTTCAGCTATACTTTGCTTGGATTTATCATATTTTTCCTCAATGGCAACCAACTTATCTTTGGTTTCTTTCAGCCGAGCCATCTGTGCTTCTAGAGCTTCCAGCTCCTTCATCATGTTCTGCATACTCAGGCTGGGCCCCTGATCTGTTGCTGTTGCTGGTGTTGAAGGACCAACTTCTGATGTTTGTCCTGTAGGAGGAACTGCTGTAGTAGTAGAAAGTGGCACACCTTCAGTAGATGCAGATATCTGTGTTGGCTGCATTGGTGCCTCACCTTGTCTTGATTTCAGTGCTACCTCTAGTGCACTCTCTGTTTCCATTAACCTCTTGTATAAACTCAGGAGTAGGGCCACTACATCCTGATCCTTTTTCTGCTCTGCCACTTCTCCAGTTTGAGGGTGAAGACCAGCTGGCAGCTTGATATGCTTTCTCATAGCTGCTATGTCTTCATCCCTCTTCTTCAATAAAGCTTGCACACCCTTAGGGTCCTTTGGATCATGACCCAACTCTATGATGATCTCTTCCAAGGACTTGATTCTGTTGTCCTTGGCCTGGGATGATGCCTTCTCTAATTCCAATTGAGCTGCAGTGTTGTGTAGAGAATTTTGTAGTTGGTGTGCCAACAGGGTCTTATCAGCTAAAGTGGAATATATCATTTCCCCTGTTTGTCTGTGTAGCTCAATTTGATCCAAGGGGTGGATATCTCTGGCAAAAATTTCCAGATTAGTTCTGATGTAATCGGCAGCTGTTTGAGGTTGCTGCATGGTAGGTCTGAAATGACTAAGAGTCATTTTTTGCTCTTGAATGTCATAGGCAGACATTAATCTCTGCTGATTTTTTGGCGCCATTTTCAGGAGATGGTTGTAGATTTGGTGCTTGAGGGGCTCATTCCTTTTCTTTATGTCAATGAACTGCTGCTTGATGCTGGAGTCTGCCTTTGATTTCTGTCTAGAAGAGCTCACTTCTGTCCCGTGTGGGATGTCCTGCCCTTGCTGCAAAGAGCTAGTTGATGTTTCAATGCTAGGAGGGGGCATATTATCAATTGGTCTCTCTGGTGCTTCCTCCTCTGAAAAAGGGTTCAACCTCTGTCTCTTTTCTCCTTGCTAGTCCATAGAGGTAGTGAAAGGAGTGTCCTCTTGCCTATCCCTCTTTCTTGTCCTGTCCTCATTAGCGGGTGTTTGTAAAACAGAGGACTCAACTGTCACCTCCTGCCTTGGAGGAATTTGTTCATGTGTTTGCTGTTCTGTGTGGGCAGGTTGCTTGGCTCTGCTTTCCTACTGCTCTGCCTGCTGCTCCACAATTGGAGGTGTTTCTTCTTGCTGCACTGTTTTACCTTTAGTCATGCATGCTGCTGGATTAGCTATTTTGGCAGGTTGCTGAGGAATGGTGGATGAGGAGGCAGCTTCTCCATGATGCTGAATACCAGAAGACCAAACCTGTCCAAAATATTCCAAGTCAACTGCTTTTTCTAAAGTTTTAATGTCCTTCTCTGCTATTTCTTCTTCACTATAATCTTCCACTAATGTGCCCTTTTTCCAATCTATTTGATTTGCATATTTTTCAACTTCTGGAATGCTAATGTGGTCATATGGGGCAAGCCTATGCTTGATTCTTCTGAGGCTTATGAAATGGTTAGGGTCATAGGGTGCCCAATAGAAGCTTGTCTTGAGCTGGAGGGCTTTTAGCATTTGGTCTGCCTCATTCCAAGCTTCTTCCCTCTTATTGAAGATGAATGGACCCAATTGATGCTTGATTTTCAGCTGTGCCTTCTTGTTTTTGCTATGGAAGTGAATCATATCTGCATTGCCGAATTGCCTGAAGTACTCTAGAGCAAAGAGTCTCATGGGAACATACTTTGGTAGCCTGTATGGTGCTAACTCACAGCCATATATCCTGATCACTGTATGGTGTTGGTAAAAGTACCAATCCCCTATGCTATAGTTCTTGGACAGCTGAAGGATTTTCTGCATATCATCAGTGAGTCTAGGAGGAGGTGAACTTTGCAGCAGTGATAAGGCTGGGTGAATGAATAGGTCAATAAATTCACAGTATGTATATGGTGAGTAATGAATATGATGGCAGACTGATGTCCAGAACATTACAGACCTTCTGTTTCCCTTTGGATCTAGTTTCTTGAGGAAGAGAGGAAAGGCATCAGGCTGATTGTACAATATCAGATGATATATATAGGAGGTGTACTTGAATACCCTCTCTCTTTCCAAGTTCATGAACTGTTCATGCATTTTGTTGGCTATAAATGAAGCATAGTCATACTGGACAGCAGGGGGCTATCCTGGGGTAAAAATGGATAACACCACCAGTGTTGTCTCATCTACAAACTCACTGGTTTTGAACCCCAGGATGGAGGATATCATGTATACTAACAGTCTCCCTATGTCATTAAACCAGACATGCAGATAAGGGGGAGGCTGCTTAGGCTGGAACTCTAGAATCATAAACAGTTGGCCAATCCTTGTAATTTGTGAGTTGGAGAGCTTGGCACCCTGCTCTAATAAAAGCTGCATGGAAAGAGGGACCAGTGGCTTTGTAGGTTGAAACTACAGCATTTGATTTATGGCTTCAGGAGTAATATGGAACAAGACAGAGCCTGAAGGACTCAGAACAACTCTTTGAGTGGGGTCATAGTTTGAGCGACACTGGTGGATTAAGTCAGGAAACTCATTGACCTGAGGGAGATAGTAGATTGGCAAATGGGAATTCCAGATTCCCAGGAGGTCTGTACCATCTTTGTGTTTTTTCCTTAATTCACACACTATTTCTATGTGGTATTTGTTACACAACTCTATAGTGTCTTTCATCTAATAATCTCGGTCTGCCAGGGCTAGCCATTCCAGGTCCTTATGTGGGGCATTTAATGGGGCAATGTTCAATGCCACTGGAGTCTCCATGGTCAACTGAATTTGGAACTATACTTGAAATTTTTCTTGGGCACAATAATATAGAGTAGTGGATTTTGAATGAGCAGGGAAATTTACAGAGGGGAAGAGGCAAAATTGGGGTAAAACTGAGTGAAAATGCTCCTAGGATAAACTCAAGGAGCAAATGCTGGGATATGAGGGTCACTTTCTCGGTAGATTTGTCTGGCAGAGGTTTAAATTTGCTAGGGCGCAAACAAGCTGTGAATTTGTGGTAATTCAGCCCAATGTGGAGCCACTGTAGGTAAAATTGGGCTTACAGTGTGGAGAAGGACCACTGGTTCATGAGGATTTCTTGAAATGATTGTGTTTCCTCTTTTCTTAGTTTGTTCAGTGAATTATGTAAAAACCAGGCGCGGAGGGGGGAAACTGATAAATACCTGGTGCACTCGGACAATGGTGGAAAAGTAGGTGAATTCAGGGTGCCAGCAGCAAGGAGCAGTCTTCGAAGTTGACAGGTAAACGACGTATTTGCTCATGCAGGAGTACAGTGAGTGAATATTGCAAATAACGCGAAAAACGGGTTTTTTGGGCAAAATAGGGAAAATTTGGCTTTTGGCGCGTTTTTGTCGGATGACATCAGCATGACGTCATGGGTGGGGTCAGGTACAAAATGATGACGTGGCGGCCGGTGAGCGACCCTACGTGGACAGGTGACATGGCAGACAGCTCGGAGCGATGGCGGATGGGGCGGCAACGTAATGCTGAGGCGACAGTGACGTAAGGGTGACATGGAGGTGACGTATGGCGGAGAAACAACGGCGGTAAGTGGTAATTTCGGACCGCTTATAGTACGGGAGCGGTTTTGGCAGGAGGCCTCCTGATACAACTTGGGAATGACACGCGTCCTAGCCCTGACGTCATGCTCTAACAGATTTCGGGCGCTATCGTTCGGGCAACGGAGGCGGTCCGATATTTTTGTGAGCCGTCGGATGGGAGGGCCCAGATCCGACGGATGACGGGAGGGCAAACCGCCAACACGATACAGCGGGACCCGGCGCGTTTATTAATAATTTTTCGTTATTTGGCATAGCGCGCCGGGAGGTAAAAAACTTTGGATATATGAAATTTGTGGGTTTTTGTGAGTTTTGCGGAACAAGCAGGTAAAGGATATATTCCTTTATAAAATGCGCTAGGGTTATTAAACCAACCGGTTGTTAGTTTAATTCCCAAAACAAAATATGAACACAAATTTGTATTATTGCCCGACTTTTTGAAGCTATAAGGCTATATTGCCTAGGGAGTGGGGAATACATACTTTTGGGGTTTTTATATACAATGGTGATATAATAATAGGGAAAGGGGGAACATAGGGAATTAAGTAATGATATGGTTAATAGTTAATATGGGAGGGAGATATAAATGAGAGGTAATGGACACTAAGTTTTTAGGGAACAAACTTAGTTTTGAGAGTAGATCAAAATGAAAAGATTTTTGCACAAGAAATGTGGTTCTACTCTATGACAAAGTGATATTGGGATGTTAGTAAGGAGTTTGATAGGGAATGTTTGGGAGGTTAGAAATGCTTCACTTTGATACCACCAAAATGCTGAATAAAAGAATCTGCTCTGGCCACCATGGGTTTCCTTTGCTAGGCCAGCAATATGAGAGAAGACATGCTTCTGCAACCGCACTACCTACCCATCTTATTTCCTAGCATTTTTTGTTTCTTCAGGGAGGGTTCACTTAGACTTGCAAACCCTCATATGCTCTTTTCTTTTTGGTACCCTCCTATCTAAATCTACCCTTATATCTTCCAAGGGCCCATATTAAGCTAGTGGGCTCCTTTCTTTCTCTATCCAGCTAGTCATCTGTCAAGCTTAAACTGTTTGAACAGGTACTCATTACCTACTCTAAAACAAACAATTTAAAAGATGGCATGGCCCAGATTAAGCTGTTGAGCCATACATCAAGATAGCAGTGGCATTTTGATTGGCCACTTTCCTGGTCTTTCTTTGGGGTTCATTTCAATTAATTTTCTTTTGACCAATTCATTTTCTTGCCTTTTGATTATTCTTTTAAGGCATACCCTCTTTACATTTTTTAAATTTTTTCTTTGTTCACCAAAAAATGGAACCTTTGATTCATCAAAGATGATCATTTTTAGCATTTCCACTGTCAATCATGAAATATGAAACCCTATTGGTATAGGAGGCTAACAGTAACCACCAAGAAATCCACAGGGAATTCTCCTTTCAAGCTGGTATATGGCACTGAGGCTGTATTCCCAATTCAGTTAACCCTCCCTGTGGCAAAATTCTTGCAAGAAGAGTAGGATGAGGAAGAGGACATGGCAAAAAGGATCACTGATTTAGCAGAGGTACATCAAATCAGAGAACAACTAGTTGAAAGGTCAGCAGCACATCAACAGAGAATCAAGGAAGCTTTTGACAGGAGGACAAAAAACAGATAATTTTCATATTGGAGACTTGGTTCTTAAGTGGGATGCACTGAAAGAGAAGAAAGGCAACCATGGGAAGTTTGATGCTTTTTGGACAGGGCCTTTCATCATTTCTCAGATCCAAGGGAACAATACTTTCATGCTGCAAAGCATGAAGGGGGAAGCAGTTTTTGATGGCCCAGTCAATGGGCGTTTTCTGAAAATTTATATTATTTAAGGTCTTGTGGCCTTAAAGTTGTAAATATATTATTTTATCCATTTTAGTGTAGACTCAGTTAGACTCCATGCCCAATGGAACACTAGGAAATTTTGCTAATTTGGTTTTCACAAGAAAGGCGCTGATCTGTAGTTCTTGAGACCTCACAGGGAGGATCTCATCCCTAGAAGGAGCGAGTGTTAGCTCTACCATATAGCATTGATTTTCTAAAGCTGGAGGCACACTTGGTCCATGGTAGTGCTCAAAGATGGCCTAAAATGGTTATCCCCACCTTTCTCCATTACCTCACTCATCTGCCCCGCATAGCCATTCCACGTGATTTTAACAAAAAACCATGTAAAGAACCCCTCACCTGTAACCTCAGCTGTCGATCTCCGCCACACCTGATCCAATGTTTCCCTGTCACATTTGAAGAAAATCCGCGTGATTTAATCCCCACCGTCCGATCATCCCCGCCATGATCGGACGACAATCGCTTCCGCCATGCCTGCAAAGTAATGGCGCGATAACGCGTGATGAAAAGTGGTTTCGTCCTTTCCCCGCCACCACGCGTCACACTCCGAGTGGTATCACACGCCATTGTACGTTTACTGCTCAACCCCCAACGCTGGTGCGAGCAATACCACTTACTGCCCGTCCTCTGTCCCCACCCGTTAACCCCCGCACGTCTCCTCCGCCCAATGACTGTTGGATCTGCCCACCCGAGATCCAACGGCCCACGTTCACTCCGCCTCCGTATCTCCCAATACCCTCCACCGAGCAATCCCCGCCATCTATCCGCGTGATTCGATGGCTGATCTCATTCCTCCATCCAGTTCGTCCACCTGCTACGTAGTCCGCGTCTCTTAATTGCTCCATGCACCCGAAGGACTAAGATAACGAGTTTTCGGTATTGTTTGCATTTGTTCCTCAACGACCGCATTCAACAAACAGTGTGGCCGAGGAGAAAAAGGACAGAGCCCGAGTAGGTGAATGCATTTAACCATTATGGAATTCTATCCTATACGACACCCCACCTGCCCGCGAGGACAGCAGAGCATCTGAGAAGATCGGGTTTATTCACTGAAGCAAGTAAACACGCCAAAGACTCCATCAAGCAGTTAAAGCGGTTGGTGGTCAATTATGACTCCTTCATAATTGGAATGGCCGAGTGCCTTTGTAATGAAACTCTATATATACCCAAAAGCCAGATGTAATCAGGGTTGATGTTTTGATGTTTTGATGTAAGGTTCAACTTCTGGAGACTGTAACTACTTTGATACTTGCAGCGTCTCGTCTTCATTTTCAGCTAATAAAAGCTTCTTTTGTTGTTAATTGCTCACTTTCCATTTCTTTTTTGTTCTAGGTCGTGCTTGATATGTAGTTTTCCTGAACTCTTGATGTTTAGCATTAGAGGAGCTGTCATCCTACCTCTGTGTTAAAGTCTTGTATGTATCAGTGAATGAGTTATTTAGGTTTCTTTTCACTTAGTGACAGAGAGCTGTCATCCTGTCTGTACACTAGGGAATTAGATTTGCAGACCTCTTTACTAGTTGCAACCGGCCATCACAAGGTCTTGTGCATCTGCTGGTGTGGTTAGTATTCTCCATATTCACCCAATCTCTAAACTGTGAGTAATTAGTGGTCTAAAGCCTTGTAGTCTGGGAGTGTTCACGCATGTCTGGAGTTAAGCATAGTAGAAGTGGTTGTCTAGCTTGAACAAGCATCATTCCTTCCATTCATCCATTTCCAACATTAAGTTGAGTTTGTAATGTTCCCGAGCATCTCCGAGATACAACCTAGGAGAGTTTCTTGGGGTGATAACAAGAATTCTAGTAAACAACATTAAGATATTGAAAACTGAAGAAACCATAAGCTGAAAACTAAAGGTGTTTTCTGGATTAGAAGTAAAAACCCAGTGGAGTCATCAATTTTTTTATAGTATCTTCTTCTCTTATGTGTACAAAAAGAAATCACCTGAGACTATAGATGACAAATAGTCTCAACAATAAAAATGGTTGCTAAACATTGTAGATCTGCAACAAATGATAGAAACAAAACTAGCCAAATTCCTGATCTATGCCACAATCATAATTAAACAACAAAATGAAATTGTAATAAATGTGGGTAACTCCAATAATCCAATGGAAACTAGATATACAAAGAACAACATTTATTAAATAACGCCTATGAAGGGAACAAATAAATGTTACCATTCCCCCTCTATCGGATGGGTTCTTGGCTATCCTCCAATGTCTTCAACTTTTGATAGAATCTCTCTCCTCTATAATGTGTAAACCCAGCAAATAAAATCTTTGAGCTCAATGGGAACTCAAATGGAAAGAAAAATGGTGTGCGGCAATGATAATAATAAGAGGTACAACAATGAGTGCAACAACGAAAATAATCAAAAGTGAATAATGAATGGAAAACCTTCTATTTATAACAAAATACTGAGTTATCCTCGAATAATGAGCAATAATAAAATATTATTAACCCCATTATAGAAATAACCACTTGGAATATTTTATTATATTTGGTTAGGAGGGAAAAAATATTTAAAATTTTATTAGAAATAATAAATAAATAAATGATTTATTTATGATCCCAAGAAATATGGTTAAAATATAATAAACAAATAATCATGAATGTGATGACTCCGGAAGACATCACTACACAAAATGAAGATCGCAGAAGCCTTAAATCTATAATAAACAAATAATGATTATTTAATTGTTCCTGAGGTATTTAGTCAAACTTGACAAGGAATAATAACTAATTAGTGATTAATTAATTATTCCTGAGAAAAATAAGATAATCAAATAATTTATCTGTTTATTTTTCATAACTAGGTCAAATATGACAAGGAATATTAATTAATCAATGGTTTAATTAATTATTCCTAGAAGATAATTAAATAAATAGTGATTTATTTAATTATTCTTCATGGGTTTACAAATGTGGTTTATTAAGTAATTTCTCACAGTGAAAGCAATTTTACTATGGTAAAATTGGCCTTACATGGTGTACTTCGATCCACCTAGTAAATTAGGCTAGATGGTCAATTTTTTTGCGATAACAAAAATAATTACAAAGAATATTACAATTTACACTTGTACCCATATAAGACAAAAAAAGGGTAGAGACAACTTGATAGCCTAACAATACAAAACACTATCATGCTTGAGTTTGGGGAAACTCTAGCTCAACAAATTCCACTTGATGCCTCTCGGTCACATATTGGTGCCAAGCTTGGTATTGTGTGATGACATCCCCAAACTACGTGATGATGTCTGGCTGGAAGCAGACTCTAGCCTCCATAGCATCTATGTACAGTGACTTGGAACCAATTTCAACTCCCCCCGAAGTATGTGCAAAATTGTTCTAACTTGGACGTGATCACTGATGTAGTTCTATATGTTCTTACTGTTCAACTCCAAACCTTCCTTTGTGTCCATCTATCTCGGTTGCTCCAAGTACTCTTCGATCTCTTGTCGAACCTGGTTTTATGGTTTGGCTTTAGTGAGCGAGCCAACTAATGGGATCTTATTTGATTTCATTAAGACATCCAAACTACTATATAACTGTACATATGAGGCCTGAATGTTACGAATAAAAGAGGCGATTTTTTTGTTGTTCTGAATAAATATTCAAACTCTTGCTCTCTCCACCTCTGTCTGTTGCTTCATTTTATTCCCCAAGTCAAGCGGTGCCCCTTTGTATTGCATTGTCCATTATTGCACATAGGTAATGACAACTTGTATGTTCAAGAGAGTTTTAACAAAATCTTTGCTCTGTTGTTGTAGGCCATGCAAACAAAAAACTGCTTTATGTATGGTCACAAACTCCTTATAGAGGTTCTACATGGTTTCTCCAAGTGTTAATACTTAAGAAAATATCACTAATATCATCTCCTCCAAGGAGATATGTGTAAAAACTCCATTCTATACTGCTGCGTGGAGTTGTTTTGCCTCTTTCCTGGCAGTGTGTAAGTTTTATGCCAATTTCTCATTCTTGATCGTAAAATACTCAATGTTTGATCTTGTTTCAACTGCAAAGGCCAAGTTAGCTTCGAAAATGGCATTTGGATTCTTCTTGGTGTCCACGAATAACACCCTTTCTCTAATGAATGTAGGTGATGTGTGATCACCCGAAAAATGATTTCTCCATGCTTGTACAATCTTCTTTTGGAACTCAACATACGACAGATTGTACACGTCCATTATCAAACCATCATTAAGAGGAAAAACATCCTCTTCCTCTCTCAGAGCTATCTTTATTGCTGGAGGTGGTGGAGATGCAATGGGACCTATGGTGCACTCGAAATCCGGTCGACATCTTCATTCTGGAGCTCCTATTCCAAGTCCATGTTTGAAACTACCACTAAGTCTTCAATCTGTTGAGCAAGCTCTTGATCCTGCATCTTCTCACCCTCCTCCTCAGCTGCTGGCTAGTTTTGTTCCTGCTCTTCAACCTGTATTGGTGTTCTTTCTTCTACTATGGCACCTTTCCTTTCTTCTTCTTCCTACTTCTTCTTCTCTTCTTGTTCTTTCCTCCTTTTCTCCCGTTCTTCCTTCAATTTTTGTTCTACTTCCTACAACTTCAGTTTTTCTTCATGCAACCTCTACGTTTCTCTCTTCCTCACCTTTGTTCTCTATATCCTATGCTTCCTCTTCGATTCTACTGCTAAAGCTACTTTTATATGAATCATATCCACTTTCATCTTCCAACTTTGTTCTCTCCCTGGAATGTCAGAAATCTTTCTCCTTTCCTTATCCTGCATGGGATTGCTGCCTTATGTTGTTGTTTCTTCTGGGGTTGTTTCCTTTTGTAGAGTGGCCTATGAATTCCCTGCTAAATGGACCAGCTCACGGGGTTTAGAGGCATTGTAGCAATTCATCCATGGATCCTCCTCTACAAATGGAATGCCTTGCTGAGCCACTGAAAGTGAATTCTCACACAATGGTCTTTGTAAATACCACGAGGATCATACATATTAAAGTCTCAAGTATCAAATGCAAACTTCACTATCTCCTTTCCCTCGGTATCCACTAATTTCAAGTTCTTTATCTCGTATAATACAATTGGCAAAGGAAGAGTGGGCCATGGTGCTTTCTTCTTCGTGTGCAAAGGTTTTGACAACCCTGTGGCAAGATGATATGACACTTCTTGTATGACAAGCTTGTCATTGGAACATTGTTGGCTTGAGAGATCCTGACCTAGGTTCAGAGTTAGTTGTGCCAACCAAAAAAACCCTAACTATAGGCCCTTTCGTGAACAACCCGCGTAGCGCAGGCTGCAATGTCAACTGAAGCAGTATTGGGGGATGACAGAACCACTTTTTTGCATCTAGAGGTCAGTGTGATGGGTTCCTGCAACTTCTAGGGCTTTTTTCAGTCTTCAAAAACCCTAATCCTTAGAATATAAATAAATGTAGTAACTCACAGAAACCGAATCTAAACATTCGCGAAATTCTTTAAATATTCATAACAGTAAGTAAATAAGTAGATCTGCTACTTTTGCGCATCAATTAAGCATTACTTCATATAAATTAAAAATAACAGAGCGAATATACATAAATTTCATAAGTAAATATAGATGCACAGATACAGAAGTATAGCTCAAAATAGTCTTTATTAGATATATTCTTTGCTATTACAGACTCTGCTTCCCTGCACACTCATCTGCAGAGGCCCACACACTCAGCTTGCGGACTTACCAAGGTCTCCGCGCACTCAGCAACAGGAGCCTTCCCCTTTGCCGAAGTACAAGAAATAGAATTTCCTGCCTTAACTTATTTTCCCATACAATTATCTTCTATTTATTATTCTCCCTTAGAATTTCTATGACTACTTTATATATAGCCTTCTCTTGTGGGTCACAAAACCTCCTATCTTCTAACAAAAATTTTGACTCCTATGACCTTCGCGCTTCGCTCCCACAAAATGAGGAGACTTTACAATTATAACAAAATTAATGAGAAAATTTACCCCAAGGGATCCTGTCCCAATAGGTCCCCAACACAATTTGGTGACTTTTGCTCGAGTCAGTCTGCTGGTGGCACCTCGATCTTCTTCTGCAACTCACTGAACTCGATCTTCAAAACTTTTAGGTTTTTGGTTCCCTACGTGGCATCTTGCAGCAATTCTCTGACCAAATTTTCAGTAGTTTGGCCTTCAACTTCAAGGCACATGGTCCTTTGAGTCTACTGCATCCCTTTGAGCTTAGTTTGGATAGAAAAAGTCAACTGGTTGGCCTCATCAGCCCATGACTACGTCCTTGAAGAGATGATCATTTCCTTGTGGCGCAACTCATCGATCTCGCTTTGAATTAAATTTCCTTCCTATAGTCTCACGAACCTTTGAACTGGTGCTAAGGTCCACGCAGTTGACATGATTTCGTCGAATTGCCTCTGCTTCTCCCTGATGTCTATGAAAATCTTTTGCAGAGTGGGATCCTCCTGCAGTGAGGTCCACAATTCCATGGCTTGATCAAATAACTTAGTTAAGCCCTTGACTACATATTCCAATGTTTCCATGCCTAATTTAATAGTAGCTCTGTGATGCTCTCTAACCTTTGGAAGAGTCGTGGGCTACAGTTTAAGCTATATTTCTTATATATGTAGCTCTGGCTCGAGCCAGACTCGACCAATTTCATCCTTGGACTCCTTCACTATAACGACCAATTTCTAGATCTTTTCTATTGAGGCTGCTTTTGTCGGGATATTGAGCTTTGGAAGCTCACTACAAGCCTGTGCAAGGGTTGCTTCAGACAGTTGACTCCGCGCTATGATCTCATCTTTGTCTTTAAGTGCCTTTGCATTATCCTAAAAATTTGCTGATTGTTTGTCTTCAATTCACTAATTATCAGTAGTGCGCATTGCTCCCGAACCCTCAATTCATCAGGCACCCCTTTGTGCAGCTTATGCAAGGTCTGGATGGGGAGCACCACAAGGTTTAAGTTCAGGTTCTTCATCTTCATGATTTGGACCCTTTCATCCTCTGTTTCAGCATGCAGAGATCCTTCTGGTAAATGAATGGCGAGGAGATCCAGATTCATATCTACGTCCAGAACTGAACTGCTCACTTGACTCAGGCTCTCTTTCTTCCCACTCGCCTTTCCCACTCTCTCTTGTACCCTACCTATTTGGACCTGCAACTCACACAGGTCTTGCTGAACCTTTCCTAGTCCCTGCTGGGACTGTTCCTTAAAGTGGCCCCAAAGATTTGAGGTCATGTCATGGAACACATCCCTTATTTCATCTAAGTCCCCCTCAGTGAGGACCAAAGGCATCCTACCCTATGTTTTGTTATAATTTTGCTTCTTATGCTTCCTTGTGGTAGTCCTCTTCTTCCGCTTTTTGACCATGAAGGGGGATCCCAACTTCACGCCCCCTTCTTCGTCTGCCTCGGTCTCTTCTTCCTCCTATGTTTTCTCAGGGTCTAACTCTTCAATCTAAATCGTATTTTTTGTCGTCTTGGCTTCTCTTTCCTTGGAATTTGCTTTAGCAACTTCCCTTGCCGCAACTACTTTCTCCTGCGCAACCTTTTCTCTGACAACTTTTGGAGCCTCCTCCTTCTTTTATGCTGCCGTGGTCTATGCTACTGACCCTTTAGCAGTTGTGATGGTACCTACGCCAACATATAAAGGGGTGATCCAACCACTTGGCCAATTTCTAATGACCCCTACGATATCTTCTTCGTCAACCAAGTAAGGTAACTTGTGCCATATGCTAGGGCATCCTTCTTCGCTCGAATATGCAGATTATGGAAATCTGCCTTGAAGCTTGAAATGTTGGTGTACTGCGCATGAAAATTATGTGATAGTCTTGGTTGCTGGCTAATCACCGTTCAAAGGTCCATCTCAAACAATACCAAAAACATTTTGGTCTCCATGATGCCTGCGGGGTCTTTAGTAGCCCACAAACAAGGGAACTTTGTTGCCTCTAGTAGGTCTGAATCCTGTTGAGGAAAGTGAATTTCCTTGGGCATCGTCCATGCCACTAAAGCAATTAGCAGCAACAACTAGACATATTGAAGTGTCTTTCCCTCATCCTGGGCCTCCCTGTAGTCCTCCAGAAACCCCTTACATAGGTATTGAGCCCAGTTAAACTAGACCCCTTGCACGAACTACACAACCAATGAAACAATGGGCGTCAATACTTCATCGATGTGACACTTTCTCATGATCTTCCTGGCCAAGATCTGTGCAGTGAAATGCACAATGCCATCGTATATGGATTGGATAGAGTATCTGTGCGAATTATTGACTAGAGCAAATTTTTCCTTCATCTGGTCCACCAACTTCTTTTTCTGCGACTTTCCTACGAAATCCTCCTCAGGGTCACCTTCTTGGGATGGAAGCAACGTGATCCGGTGTATCAACATGTTTGTAATTAGGATGGGCTCTCCCAGCCACAAACACCCATCATGCACAAGTGTCAATGGTTGGCACACACAAACTATGTTGATGATGGTGTGATTGAAATGCGGCACCCACAACATGTTGAGGAGCCCTGCCCCCTCAACTCCAACGACTTATTTCATTGGTTCAATGCGCGTAACACCCAATTGCTCATAATAGAACTTTTTGAGGTACTTGTGCGGCGCTAACTGGGGAAATTTTTCATGGTCCCTAAGGTCCCATTCCTCCTTTTTTATATTTGGTATTTGACCTAGTCAATGGACCCTCAAATAATATATTCTCTTGTAGTAAAGGCGTGGAGACCATGAACTTCACAGCATCTGAATATTTGGGAACCTTCATTGTGGATTTTCTAGGTGGTATGTATTTTGGAAGATGAGTTATAGGTTCAACCTCTTCTACATGAAGCTCCTCTATTCCCCCTCCGCATAGTTCTTCCTCATCTAGATCCATTGAATCTGTCCGTTGTTTGGACTTGTCCATTTTGCAATTCTGGCAGATTTCTGTGGGGTTTTTCCTCGTCGATTGCTGCACTAGAAATTGCTAAGGCTTCTTATTATTTGTGGACATGGATGGTTTAGGCCTAGGCGACCTAGACGCAGTAGTAAAAAATATGGTAGGCATAGGTTCGACTGGTGTTGCCTCAGCTAGGGCTGGCTCCGTCTCTGGGTGAGTTGTAGTCATATTCTCAATGAAATTCTTCCAGAAGAATTCATGCACGTTTGCTAGTTCTGGTCGTGAAAATAGTGCTTCCCAATCTGGCTTAGAAATATAGCACTGCTCTTGGCGCAAATCAAGGTGAAAATTCTTAAGGCAAACACTCAGGAAGAAAAGTGTTTGAATGCAAAGCATTATGCCATATTTATAGACCAATTTGAATTCAAATCCAACCGTTCCCTCCAATTCTGGGTCATTAATGCAGAGTTGGTGGCATATTTCCAAAGATCTTCATCTTAAATGCTCGCCCCCCCTCTCCTTTCAACGAAAAATTATCCATCCAACCAGCTACAATGCTGTCAATGATCACTTTTCAGCCAGGATACGCGGGGCCCACCCAACTAGCGCAACTCCTTCGACGCAGCTCTCTGTGGCATCATCCTTTTACCTATCACACAGCGCTTTTACTTTTCCTTTATAACTCTTGGGAAGTGTAGTTTAAAGTCATGTACCTCCTTTTAGCTACTTGGATTACTAAGACTATCCTGCAATCATATAGTCATTGCGCAGGGGCAAGATCACCCCTATACGTATTCAAGTGACTTATATTGACCTTTCCTGGAAATAATTCTCCATTCAGCTTTGCAAGATGAACTGCGCCACCATCTGTAATTTCCTTAACAACATAGGGTCCTAGCTAGTGCATTTGAAATTTCTCTAGGAACTTTGTAAACTTACTATCATATAGCAATACCAAATCTTCATTCTTGAAGGTGCATTGTTTGATATGGCAATCATGCCATGCCTTTTCATGGTCCTTCTACACCTGCTGATGAAATCCTGCCAAGAAGCGATCCTCTTCCAGTTCTACGAGCTGTGTAAGCCTCTCCTCCATAGTATCACAATCTGCTGTGTCTGTAACTGCTGCAATCTGCAAACTGGGCACAATATATTCCATGGGTATTATAACCTCCTTCCCATACACTAATCTGAACGAGATTTGTCCTGTCAATTTCTTACAAGTAGTCCTATATGCCCAAAGGACTGCTGGTATGCGCACATCCCAGTCATTCCGCTTCGCGCTGCAAATCTTTGTCAAGGCACTCTCCATAATTTTATTGAAGGCTTCCATTGTGACATTCTCTTAAGGGTGATAAGGCATACTATTCTAATGATATACATGGAATTCCTCAAGTAACGCAACAATTGTTTCATTTAAGAAGTGCGTACCCCTATCACTCATTAAAATTTTAGGCTAATAGAACCAAGATAAGATGTATTCAAAAATAAAATTCGTAGTTGTAGCTGTGCTACAGTCTTTTACAGGTTGTGCCTCCACCCACCTGGCCAATTATTCAGTCGCAGTGATAATGTATCTAGCCCCCGTCTTCTTCCCTGGTGGTTGTATTGGACCCACATAGTCTATTTCCCATTTGTCAAACACCTGCAATGTTACTTGTGGATTTAGGGGAAATTCATCTCTTCGCGATGGCCTCCCCATTATTTAACAAACATCGCATGCCCTGTAATAGGCCTTAGAGTCCTTATGCACAACAGGCCACTAAAGTCCTACGCGTAGGATTTTCTGTGCAGTTTCTCTCCCTGCGTAATGTCCTCCCGCTATTCCTCCATGTGATTCTACCAAAATTCTTGGTTTTTCATACTCTGGGACATATCTGTGAAATATTTCATCAGAGCCAATTTTGTATAAATGTCCGACAATCATAGAAAAATCAGCTGCCCAAACCACCAGTTCTTTCTTCAATTGCGTCGAATATCCTTCTGGGGCTATACCTATTGACAATAATTGAATTATATCTGTGAAGTGATCATCTACAACATGAAAAATGAAGAGATGCACATCAGGAAACCCTTCCTCCAAAATTGTAGGCTCATCACCAGTCTCAATCTACGAGAGGTGATCATGACCAACATTCAAGCGTTCTGGCTTCACAATTACCTCAAAATCATATTCTTGGAACAAAAGCAACCACCTACAAATCTTCCCCCCAACACAGGATTTTTCACCAAATATTTCAGAGCATAATGGTCCATATACATCTTGAAGTGTGCTCCTAATAGATAGTACCAAAATTTCTACAGCGCGTAGACCATCGCTAGTCCTTCGCGCTCTGTAATTGAGTAGTTCTTTTCTGCCTTCGACAACTTCGTACTTGCAAATTCTATAGGGTGGTCAATATATCCTTCGTCTAGTTGGGTCAGTACTGCACCTAGCACAATACATGATGCATCTACATGAACATGAAACTCCTTCTTCTAATCCGAGAATAAAAAAATGGGCGCGGTAACCATTTTCTCCTTTAAAACATCCAAACTTTTCTGACAATCCTCGTCCCAACAAAACATCCAACATGTGGCATAGAATAGAAACATGGTGCTTTACCAATCCAAATACTATCCTGTCATCGAAGTAGACCTCTAAAAATTTGTGGATAAATTCCTTGAAGGCCATAATTACTACGCATGAAAAGATTGCGGGTGCATTCTTGAGTCCAAAAGGCATCACTGTTTATTGAAAACAACCCCACTCAGTTGCGAAGGTGGTCATGCTCTGATCCTATGGTGCGATCTTGATGTTATGGTACCCTAAGAATCCATCTGTGAATGAGTAGGCTTCCTAGCCTCCAACATTCTCTAGTACCTCGTTTGTAAATGGCATAGGTAATGGATCATGGATGCACACGTCATTCAACTTCCTCAAGTCTATGCATATCTGAATTTCATCCTGCTACTTCTTTTACTGAACCACCATGGGACTCACCTAGTCCAACTCCTCCATAGGTTCAATGATCCTAGCTTCTAGCATCTTATCCAACTCCTTGCATACCTTTTCTTTATATTTTGGATTTAATCGGTAAGGGTGCTTCTTTACTGGCTTCGAATTTGGCTTTAAAGTAATCTTCATGACTCCCAGATCACCTATTATCCCTTTTAGATCAGAGAACTTGGTGGGAAACAAGTCTTGATATTCACACAACATCTCCATGAATTTATCAACTGTATCTTCATCCCATTAGTCACCCTTCTTCGCAAACTTCGGCTACGCTTCTGATCCAATATTCACTTGCTTGGTCTTTAAAGGCTCTGATAAATCGGGGATCTCCACCTTAGGTCCCTCGACTTCGTGCTATCCTTCAGACTCAGGGATGTTGATGTTTTTGGTATCTTCTTCATCCTTCTCTGTGACCACATTATAACATTCGAGTGCTTGGTGCAACTGCGTACTCAAATCTGGCTGTACCCATGCAACCGATTCTTCAGGCATCTTGAATATCACAGCTTTGATCATCTGCAATGCTTCATCTATGCACTGAAACCCATCTTCAAAGCTGAAATTCAACGGAAGGCTTTCCTTTAGGATATCCCATTCGGTCGTCCCGTGTCGCAACTCAGTTTCCAAATACCAGTTCATTGGGATGGTGTCCAAAGTGACAAAATATGTGAACCCACTCTAGCTGTGGTTCTTCTCCCTAGGTGCTCATCCATCACGCCAAATGCTCGTGTGGATCATCCTTTCCTGTGTATTTCTCTACCAAGTGGGTATTGGCATACCCAAACCTAAACTTCATCATTCTTCGGTACTCCTTCCAATCAACGAAGTTGTCCTTATGCATACCCCACCAATGGGAAAGCATAGCTCGCAATGCAATATCAAGAGCTTGGAACCATTATTCCTCTGGTACATCCCTTTCAAACTTATCCAAAAATAAATTAACATCTTCTAAACCATTATAATAAGGTAAATTCCATACCTCTATGGATATGTATCGAAGTGACTTTGTAAGCCTGTTATAGCTCAATGATGATACTTCATGTAGTCGGTACTACCAATGCTCAAGCTCCTCATTAGAATCCGATGTGTAGGAACTAGCCTTATCCCACAAAATTCATCCATCTGTAATAGGGTTGATCCAGTCGTCATCACGCGTAGTGATCTTATAAATTATATCCAAGTCATCTTCTTCGTCATAATCGTGGACTAATTTAGCATATCATGCACCCTTAGTTGTATCTAGGGGAATAATAACCCTGATATCCTTCTTTTCAAATGTCATTCTACCCTTTTTGAGATTGATGACCGCATCCATGTCGAAGGCCCAATCAATGCCAAGTAGTGTGGGGTATGGGTTACTATTATCAACTATCTTAATTACTTCAAAATCAGATAGGGCGCTTTCTCCTTCAATATCTGCTATTACCCCAATAGGCACCCCATAGGAATGATCTTTTGCTGCTTTTCCATTTGTAGCTAGATAGGATACCATTGCAATGCAGTTCTCCCCATTCTCTCCCAATTTTTCTTTGGCGAAATGTTCGCATTAGATCATAGATGAAGAATTACTTGATCCATTTCGTACTCTCTAATTTGAGCAGTTAGTCCTATTTCACAACTAGTTCACTTCTTGCTTTTGCCTACTTTGTGTATTGCGCATTATTCCAAAAAAGGCTTATTTTTATCCGTACAATTATCTATTAATTCTTGTAGCCCTTCCACAACTTTCCTATCCCTTAGAAGCTTCATACAAGTCTTAAAAAATGTCGCTAACAATGAAGGGTCTACGTCTTGCGAGTTATTGTTTCCTCCGAATTTTCCCTGACTTTTGGATGTAGAGGCTTCTGCGAAGCTCTTCTTAGCCTCCATAAAGGTTTCCTTTTCTTTTCTTAGATTGAACCCCACTTCTTTTTCAACAGCCTTGCGTACCCATCCATCAACTTCTAGCTACTTCCCCTTGTCTTCTCCAGTGGTGATACCACTTCGCGTAACGATATTAACACTAGGCTCATCTTTGCGAGGCTCTAACCTCATCATTTGGATGTTCTGCGTAGGTTGTTGGGTCTGAGTCTTATTTTCTTGCATATTTACTATAAGTATCAAGAAATATTCTATGACATGGTCAAACTGCCTACAATACTGACAGGAATGGTTGTTCAAATTCTGACAGTCACGCGTGAAATGACCTGCTTCTTCGCAGTTGTAACAAGTGATATGACCACAACCCCTTCCAACTCCTCCTCCTCGCCCTCTTCCTCGACATTGAAATACTGAGCGTGGCGCGGTTATACTCTAATATTGAGGTCAATTTTATGTTTTCATCCTATATGTAGGGGTCCTTTCCATCATAAATCCATAGCTCCGGCAGTTGCGCTCATCATGTCCTACCAAATTGCAGAAAGTGCAAAACAACCGCTGCAGGGTCTGGACAATATTTTGCAGAAGATGACAGTTATCTATCGTGTTTTTCCCAGAAATTTGATAAATAGCACATCATAATGCTACTCCTGCACTGGGCCCAAAAAAAAAAGAAAATCGATGTGACACTCGTGAAAGGAAAACAAAAACTTAGAACAAAACTTATACAAGCTAAAAAAATTTGAAATGCCAGCAACCATGAAGAGAACACTCACACAAGAAAAATGACAAAAAGCAATTGAAAAAGCGGCAAAAAGCGACAAAAGAAAAACTGACCTAGAAAAATGACGACAACTGCACCAAAGGTTCCTTGATCTCCTCGAGAATGGTAGAGATCCAAGATTTAATGTGAAAATGAGCTCTAGAGGTGATTAAATAGATTTGAGCAAATTAGGGTTTATGACATGCATGCCTAAAATCAAGGAAAAAGTGACACTTGGCAGAAACTTCTAAAAATAACGAGTGTGCCTCCTTCAGGATACTAATAACGGATCCCTATTTTTTATGGATGCATTTTTATTTTTAGCTTTTTATTTATTTATTTTTTTCTTTTCCGTTGAAACTTTCCGTGCATGCTATTGGGAAAGATTGTGCAATTATGGGGAAATGGGAAACTTTTCGGCTGAGTGTACTATTTAGTTCCCAAGCTCAGTGAAGGATTGTGTAGTTTTTGGGTTCAGTGTTGGGCTTCCTTCCATGACTGCACATTTTTGAGCTCAAGGCTGAATTTCAGTCTGAACTATGCAAATCCAATCACCAAGGCTGACTTCCTTCAAGGATTGTGTAGTTTCTGGAGGCAAGACTAGAATTGTTGTGTGACCAAGTAAGGAGGTTAGCTTATGACTTAGAAAGATAAACTAAGTGTAAAAATGAGCAAACACAAGAACAAACGAAAATATAAATCTCATTCAAATCACAAGTACTTGACAATAGTACAAGATAAGCTCCCGTGGATAGGAAGGAAGGCTCCAAAATCAAAGTATAGGCAAAATTTTGGAGGGTGGTTGTAGACACTATAAAAGGGTCTTCAGTACAATGCTTCTTCACTATGCAAGGCCATTTTTCGGGGTTGAAATTGCATGAACATTTGAACCTTCTAAGAGTACATATGTCAAAAACATAATTTTATTATTTTACTTTTATTTTTATTTAATGGGATATTTTATAATTAATTTTTTTATAATCTACTATTTACCATGTAGTGTCATTATCCTCTACTCATGTGTGTGTGTGTGTGAACCATGACTTCCCCCAAGACCTATGATGTGCCATATCTAAATTATATGCATTTGTCTATTGGATCACATCAAAGGAGATTCATATTGCTAGCATTCCATGATGGCATCAAGAGATAGCTGAGATTATCTGTATGTTTGAGAAGGAACTGCCAATGAGTTTCATGGACTTGCAAGTTCATCTTCTAATTCACTTAGTAGATGAGGTTGAATTAGTTGGGGTGGTTTGTTGTCGTTGGATGTTCCTCTTAGAGAGGTACATGAAGAAATTGAAAGGTTTTGTTCGACAAACGGAAAAAGTTGAGGGATCTATGGAAAAGAGGTATATATTGTATGAGTCTTTTTATTATGTCAGTGAGTACATCAAGCAAATTGACAACACACCAGGTGAAATGATTTGGGATGACGAAAGGGATGAAGAAAAAGGAGAAGGGGAGCTTCTCTAAACAAATGGAAAGAGGCACATGATAAAGAGTAAGTGACTTATCATTTGTCAAATTTCTACACAATAACTATTCACATTGAACTTCATATTATGCATATTTTGATCTCATATATATTATATATCTTGGTTTGATTTCATCGGTGAATTAAAAAATTGAATCCATCAAAAAATTCATTCTTTACAATATGGAAGAAACACAACCGTGGGTCACATTGTACGAGCAAAAGAGGAGGAAATGGGATAGTGTCAAGAAAGAATTCAAACTGTTGAATGGTAGAAGCTTGTCTTATCTTGATAATTTAAAATAAAATATGCCAATGACATGCCCTAATAATTGGGTTATTGATCAAGTCATAGAGAAATATGGTGCATCTGGTCGTTACTTGTGTGCTGAATTAGAGGCACTAAACATAGGGATTGGGTGCAACAACTTGGTAATAATCTATTTATGTACATTTTTAACTTCATACTACACCTTTGAATTGTAACATTTATTTTTTATATTTTTAATTATGTTTGGGTTATTAGACACATGACATTGTGATTTTTTCACTTTTTTATAGGTGCATTTTTTCCCATCTATATGGGCATACGGACATCATTTTCTCACAGAGGATGAAAATGATGGAATTCATGACAAAATACTTGGGAGTGGAAGTTGATTTCAACCAATATAGTTGTGCTAGCCACTGCAACCAAAACCTAATGCAGGGGACGTTAGGTTACATTGGAAAGATACAAGAGATCATTCAAGTGGACTTCTCTTCATTCCAATGTGTTATTTTTAGGTGCAAGTGGTGGGATACCTTTGATCAGAATAATGTAAAGGAATATCACAATAGTGAGCTAATATCTATCAACTCTAGAAATATGTGGCATGAAGCTAGGGAGCCTTATGTTTTCCTAAAACACTGCAACTGGGAGTTGTTTCACCTAGATGTGTTGGATAGGGATTGCTTGTTCGTATTAAGACAAGATCCTAGATCAAAACATAATTTTGAGAACAAAAAAGTTATCATGCAAAGCGAGGAAGATAATTAGGGTGATGACAACGAAGAGAGATATGTACTTGTGTTATTTCATCATTTATACTATTGTTGTATGTTTTTTTGTTTCTTTATTTCGCTAATTATATTGTTTTTTTATTCATCTTGTTGGCATTTATATCATTGGTAAGATTCACATATGTTTTTACAAACTTTTTTGAAGTGGAAACATTTTTACTCTTAAAACTAAGTATTTCCAATTGTGTACAATATCTATGATAATAAGGATTCAAGGTCACAATCCTTCTCAAATAGGAAAATGAGAAGAATATAACCAAAATGAAAAAATAGTGAATTTAGAAACACCATTGAAGATTTATTCTCGATTTAGATACTTATTGGTTTATTAATCACTTCGCATGTTTTTTCTTCTTGTTTAGTTCAAAATCAATATAAATCATGTAGTGATAACTCTATGAGGACTTTAACAATGAAAAAATTGTGTATTAATATGTAAGATTAAATTCTTGACATGAGAGGTAAAGTCATGTTTACTATATTTAAATTCCATTTCTTGCAACATTATGTAAACTAAAAGGTGTTCTTATGCATGTATAAAGTGTTGATTACCTCTTTTTATGCACCATAAGAGAAACAAATGGGCTTACGTGGATGCATGAGAGGTTTTAATTTTTTATTCATGGATAATGGAATAATTTTGACTTTCTTTTCAATGGTAATTATAAATAAAAGTTGAATTAATAAATATTTTATGGCTAAGAATTAAATGATAAATAATGTGATGGTGATTAAGAGGCATTTAATTTGACTTTCTAATATACTCGGTGATGCATTTTTCTTTCCTATTTAGATTATGTAAAATAAATATCTACTTTTTTGTATTTATAAGTACATTATTGAAAGTAGACATGTCTTTATCATTGTGAACGTGATGTAATATTAACTAGGAGAGATGTGAAAACATGAATTTTAGTGATTATCTCGTGATAAGTATGTGGAGAAAAAATATTTCTTGAGTTGTTCATTAAGAAATAATCAAATATATTATTTGTCAAAAGTCTAAATCAAATATAGTATGATTTTTGTATTATATAACTCATATTTATTATTAGAAAAAGTTGAATGGTAGACCATTTGATACATCATGGTGCCTGCATCAAAGAATTAACATAATACAAAAGAGGGAAACTAATGCACTACCAATCACTAGTATAGTGTGTAATGGTTGTCACTAATAATCAGGGGCACCTAACCTCCTGTACAACAAAAGAAGCAATTCATAGATATCCACCATGCACATGAAAATATGATGGATTGACTACATGAGCCCCAACATATCTTTGAGAGTAGACAAGATGACTCTCTGGTACAACTCCATGGGGGACATCAAGGAGCTCAGGAAAATGCTCCCCTCTCTTAGATAGGCCAATGATAGAATATATGTACTCCTTAGAGGGTCTATACCATGTCTCAAGATTGACATGGAAAGCTTGCTCCTGGACACTTCATTGGTGGATCAGATGTGCCAACAAGATAAAGTGTGGCTTTAGGGATGTTGCCTCCTCATAGTACTTAAGGAGGGCTACATTCCTCAAGGGTGTTCGGTTCGTTGTGCTAATAGGGCAAGGGTGTGAATCCCTCTCCCTCTCTCGAGCCTCCCATAGCCAGAACTCATTTTATTGGTCCACAATTTTCTCTTACTCTTGCTGCTGCTCCCTTTGTTGATGTATTTGCGACATGATGACATATAAAATACATTAACCTCATACATAAAACATTTTTTTTTATTAAATGAAAAATGTATTTATAAATATGGAAACATAAATTTCAATTAAAAAGAAAATAAAATCCCTAGTGCGCCAAAAAATTCATAATGCACCAGCTCTAGTGTGCTATCAAACACAACAACACCAAAAACAATCCGTACATATGTATGATGCACTGCTTTTGGTTCACATACATACATTTTCAGCGTGTTGTATCTAGACAAACTTAGCACCAGTGTGCATGTATAACATATTCGCATCGGTATGGAATGTCCATGTTATCAAACACACTGAGCTATATTTTTTATTATCATGATGTGTGTGGTGCATTTGGTAAATATAAACACACCAAGAATAACCTTAAAATGTATGCACTAACGTATAATTTATATCTTTTCCCAATGCATTGTAATTTACGAAACACACTACGAAAAGAATGATGCATTAGATTCACACACTGAACTACAGTGCACCCTTTGAATTTACAGGGTGCAATACTATTAGTGTGTTGATGGTGCTAGACTTGCCAATATGTAAGGGGATCTCCCTGGTAAGAATTTCTAACTAGACCTCATATTGTTTGGTGTAGGAGTCCTAGCAATGGGTCATATGGTATCGCCTTGACTGCGGTTGCGCACAGAGGCAAGTAAGATCTCCATGTTGGTAGCAAGGGTGTGACATGCACAACAAGCCAAGGAAGGTGTGTGAACGGTTCTAACATGCAGAGAGTGAGGTGAGTGTGCCCCTTGGAAACCTGTGAAAGCATGCAACTAAGAAGGGAACACACAAGTGAAGATGCATAAAAAACTGGAAAGAAAGTAAGATAACAGTCTGTTGATGGTGTTGGACCCGAAAACATGTCAGGGGATCCCCTTGATAAGAAGTCCCAACTAGACCTCAGACCAATTGGTGTAGGAGTCCCAGCAGTGGGTCGTATGGTATCGCCTTGACCGCGGTTGCACGCAGAGACAAGTAATATTTCCCTATTGGTAGCAGGGGTGTAACATGTGTAGCAATCCAAGGAAGGTGTATGAATGGTTCTAACACGTGGAGAGTGAGGTGAGTGCGCCCCTTACAAACTTGTGAAAGCACGCAGCTAAGAAGGGAACACATGAGCGAAGATGCATCACAAGCTAGAAAGAAAGTAAGCTAACAATCCAAAGTGACGGTTAAACCAATAACACATTTAAGTAAGATTCATACATACATATACAGAAAGAGTCTATACATACATGCGTAAGTAAACATATACATATATCATTAGATTAAACAAGATAGATGAAATACAATAACAACATATGCATGAAACGTGTTGGATTTGTTATATTAAGAAGTGAAAATTCCAATCATACAATACAACCATGACCGACCACTAGTCCCGATAGTGGAATGTTATAGTCACTCTCGCCTCCTCCTCAAAAGAGATGTACTAGCTCTGCATAGTGGAGAAGCCAAGGCTCATTACAATACTATCCAAGCTTTCTCTAAGATACTCCTATAGGAAGCTTGGCTAACCAAAAGACTCTACAATGAGTTATGAGGTACTATATATAGCAAAGGGTGGGGTGACCCTTAACATTTCCCTTTGTGATTGTTCATCTACACTCATGACCCTTCAACTACTCTATGATTGTTAGATTCAACTATCGACACTTGAACTTCCACTTGACAAGATGTTACATACAATCTGCACATGTACCCATGTGAGACAAAATAGACTTGATCAAGCCATGCAAAACATTACTATGACTCGGACAACTATGGGAAGAATAGCTCTTCGACATCCTCATGATGGTTGACAGTAGCGAACTGATGACAAGCTTGGTAGTCCGCGATGGTGTCTGTGTACTTTGTGGTGACAGATTTATGGAAACGAACACTTTCCTCTATTGTATCTGGGTACACTACTCTAGCTCCTTTGTCCAACTCATCTAATACCATGTGCATCATTGTCTTGAGTGCGGCCGGATCAATGACATACTGATGCATGGTGTCTACACTAATCACCAAGTCTGCGCTGGTGTCTATGCGCATCAACTCATCAAAGTATGAGTCAAGCTCTAGTCAAACTTTTGCCTTTGTACTTGCCTCGATGAGTGTTCCAATAGATTGGATCGCATGTGCGTGCACAACAACGTCCATGCCTCTGAATACCTGTGCATGAGAAGCCTGCAAACTAGTGATGAGTTGCAAGAGTTCTTCATATTTCCGGATCTAACTCTGGATACGTGCCTTCAGCTCGACCGCTCTAGGCTTCATCATCTTGGGAAAGTGTAATGGGGCTCCCTTGCATCTCATTGTCCATGTTTTCATGTGATCGACAACAACATGCAAGTTTGACAAGATACGCACTCTCCTAGCACATCGCTGCTGCCAACCGTTGAGATGGACAACTGCCTTATGAACGGTACTGAACTTGGAATACAACACCCAAATGAATGTCTCAAGGGACATTACTTCATCCAGTATCACCTTCTTCAACTCTGCTTGGGCGAATGTTGTAACAAGTTCTCCTCCTTGCTTGGTCATCTATAACTCCTTAGCCATTTTCTCGTTCTCTACTATTAATAAGTGAACAATCGAGCTAGTGGATTTAGCATATGGTTTGGTAGCATCAGCCAATACTGCTGGATGTTTACGCACGTCAGATACGGTCACTCGTTCCTCAAACTGTGTAGGAGATGTGTTGTCATCTAGAGTAGACACTCTGTGTGATTACACAACCCTATGTTGCGACTTGTCGAATGATATGTTGTGCATCTCTTCTTCCAGATTATCTCCAAGGATCTTAGTGTCTCCTTGGTTGCTTGGGACTTTCTCTGCTTTCGGATCCAGTGAAGCTTGTGGGTCAACCTCTTGGTGGTAAGGCATGAGGTCAATGTCTTGCTCTAACTCTGGTTGCTCCATCTCTATATCCATTTGATCAAGTACTCGTTCAATCTCTTGAGCGAAGTCCTGCTCTTGCGACTGCTCACCCTGTCTGATTTGTGCTCGCTGCTTGGATGAGTCTACTACCTATACAGGCACAATTTCATTTGTCTATACATGTTTCGCCCCCTTTTGTACCTATCCTTGCTGCACTTCCTTATCATGTATGTGTAGCTCTTGTTCCTTCTAGAGTTACTCCTTCAACTCATGTAAATCCTTCACTGTTTCCTCCATCCTCTGTTTTTCTCTTTGTGTTTGTGCCGTCCTCCTGTCGTGCTGTTTCCACTTCGCCTCTATTGCCAAAGTTGATTTCTACACAAGTGGGCCTACTCTGAACTTACAGCTTTGTTATGCCTCCATGCTATCAACAATCTTTCTGTTGCCTTTGTCACGCGCCGGTATGTTTACCTTTGCTGCTGTTGCTGGTGGTGCTCTCCTGGATGCTGCTTCACGTTGCTTTTCTAACCATTCCACAATGAAGCCGACCAGTTCATTGGGCCTGGAGAAGCTGTGACAATATCTCCATGGGTCTTCCTCAACCCAATGACACACCCTGTGGATTCACGAAAACTATACTCTCGCGCAATGATCCTTCACAAAAAAATGTGTGACATATGGATTGAAGCTTTAGATGTCGAAAGGATATTTCTTAAACTCTTCTATTTTGACATCCACATGCTTGAGATTTTGTATCTTGTACAACCTGATCTGCAATGGAAGAGTGGGCCAAGCTGCCTTCTTCTTCTTGTGTAGCCCAACTGACAGTCCTGCCAAGATGTGGTATGATACTTATTGCATGAAGAGCTTGTCCATGGAAAACTTCGGAAAAACATGCAGAGGTTTCTTTGCACTGTACATCCATATGAAGGTGCCAAATGGTGAGGCATACCAATTTGCTATGTTGATTAGTGCCTCCATTGCTGCCTTCAACATACAAGGTGGATCCTACTCAAATATCATCTTGTACACCAGGGTGAAAAAATGATCTGATAGTTGTGTGATGACTCCTCGAAAGCTACATTTGGAAAACAGTTTACAATAAGTATTGACAGAGGTTTCCATTGATGTCCATGCCCACTTCAAGCCCGAGAACTCCTAACAGGCATTGATTGCATCCAATATGTAAGCAAACATGTAGATTTCTGCTTGGTGACCTTTGGGAATTTGCCGAGCTCCTGATACCTATTCCTTCAGCCTGTAAGCCAGCATGTCAGGCCAATTGCATGTTTTTCCCTCACTGGCTAGTTGGTCCAACATGATCTCCCAACTCTACAGGAAGGTCTTCGTGCTCTTTTGGCCATATAAGTGACATACAAAAATGGCTGAGTACTGATACAACTTCCGCAATATATTCATCTTGTAAATCTGGTTGGGTGTCATCCTGAATTTGGGCGGCTCCTTCACCCAATTCTTCAAGATATCCTTGGAGTTGGTATTGTTGTTAGGTACGCTAAAGGGTGTCTCCATGGTGATCACTGGCTTCGGCAAGTGGTACATTTGTTGATAGTCCTGTTCCCTGAAGGTAGCAATATCTGTCCCACTGACACTACTCAATGTCATTTCCTTGGGATCACTGTGTGAGACGATCCAATGTATCATGTACATGGATGGGAACGTGGGATATCTGCATGCAATCCAGTACAAGTTGGACTTGTGAATGTTCACATAGACATGGCGGTCTTCGAGATCTTCCACAAATTTTCCTGAGAATGCATCATTGACCTCTTGCCATTTCATCTTGATGTCTTTGTCTACAATCAACCTAGTGTCTTCATATATTGGAAAACTTATAGACACTCATTCAACTGTTGCTCCAGTTGCGCTTCGATCGATGTCCTTTGACCCTGCTCTCTTGGAGGCCATTGATCCTGAACTACTGAGAGACGAACAAACACCTGCTATATCTAGAAACATGGTGACATATATGGCAAGAAATCTGTCAGTTAAAACCAAAGCGAACTTGAGGAATGGCATGCAACATACCCAGGGAAATGTTGGCAAGGATTGCTCAATTTTCACTAGGAGGTCGGGATACTGATTGTCAGAACTGCAAAAAAGGCAGTCCGGACTATTGAGAGGCTAGTTGACTGCTGGAATTGCACAATGTGAAATCTAGACTGGCCTGCTGGGTGCTGAGATTGCACAATGCACAAATTTCAGTTGTCAAGTGATGCAGGCCTAGGGACTGCATTGTGCAATTTTCAGGGCCAACAGTTACTACCTCTCAAAATTGTGTAAGGAAAGATTGGAGGGCATTGACTGGCCAAATTTTTTCATTTTCTGGGAGGAAGGCAAAGCCTTCTCTCTCAAAATTGTGTAATGTTGTCCGAGAGAGGCAGAGTCCAGGCTAAGGTTGCTTAGACCTGCCTATGGGCAACTGAAATAAAATGGTGATATTGAGTGTAAGAAGGAGTGAATGATCGTGCATGCAAACAATGAATGCAAGATTTAGAAAATGGAGCAACATGCATGTGTGTAAAATGAGTCACCGAATCGGCGGCCACTCGTGCAACACAGTGTCATGCATGCGATAGTAGTGAGATCCTGATGAAAACAGAAACAATGCTTGTACAAGCTAAAATGCATCCAAAAGACAACAAGTGTTCACTAAAATCAAGCAGACAACACTCACACAAGCCAAAACACAAAAAGTGACAAAAATGCTGCAAAAGACAAGTAAAGCGGATTTACTCGGACAACTGAGTTGGATGTGCCAAAGGCTCCTGGATGTATTGTGGGGATGTCAGAGCTCCAAGTCGATGTGGAGAATGATCTTTGAAGCGTCGAATAAAGAAGTTTGAGGCTCATGAAACGCATGCCACAAACCTAGGAAAAAGCGACACTTGGAGGAAAGTTTCTAAAATGATCTTTGCATGTAACCTCCAGGTGCTGAAAATAGCTCCCTAAAATCTAGGGATGCTTTTTGCATGTTGCTTTTTTCTATTTCGGGAAAAAGCATCCCATGCATGAAAGTCAATTTTTCTTAGTCTCAGAGGGAACTGGTCAATTTTGAAGCCACATGCAATAGGATGCTTGACTGAGGGGAGGAGCAACTGAATGTTGTCTAGAATTGTGCAATTACTAGGCTGAGCTGCACTACTAGGCTAGATTACACAATTTTCATTGGGAAGGATGTTTGACAGGATTACACAGTTTTTGGGCCTAGTAGACTGTCAGTTAGATTTTCACAATTTCTAGAGGGAAGGCTGGTTCCCCTCCAGAATTGCGCAATTTTCTGAGGGAGCTACTCAACCAACAACTAGACCAAGTCTAGAGTGGCAGCCTATGAAGGGAGTGAAGGAAACAATCATGCACAGGCTAACAAGTTGCTGAAAAAACAATGAAGCTTATGTACTTGACAGTGCAAGACATGCTGCTAAGGATGGTTGGTAGGGAGGTTCCAAAACGAAGCTAAGGAAAAATTTTGGAGTGTGGTTGTAGCCGCTACAACACAATCCAAAGTGATGGTTAAACCAACAACACATTTTAGTAAGATTCATACATATATACATATATAGAAAGAGTCTATACACACATGTGTAAGCAAACAGATACATATATCATTACAGTAAACAAGATAACTGAAATACAATAATAACATATGCATGAAACGTGTTGGCTCTGTTATATTAAGAAGTGAAAGTTCCAATCATACAATACAACCATGACCGACCACTAGTCCCGATAGCAGAATGTTACAGTCACTGCCGCCTGATCCTCCAAAGAGATGTACTAGCTCTGCACAGTGGAGAAGCCAAGGCTCATTACAATACTCTCCAATATTTCTCTAAGATACTCCTATCAAAAGCTTGGCTGACCAAAAGCCTCTACAATGAGTTATGAGGGACTATATATAGCAAAGGGTGAGGTGACCCTTAACATGCCCCTTTGTGATTGTTCATCTACCCTCATGGCTCTTCAACTACTCTATGACTGTTACGTTCAACTATTGAAACTTGAACTTTCACTTGACAAGAAGTTACATACAATCTGCACATGTACCATCTGAGACAAAATAGGCTTGAGCAAGCCATGCAAGACATTACTATGACTCAAACAATTGTGGGAAGACCACCACTTCGACATCCTCACGATGGTCGATGGTGACAAACTGATGCCAAGCCCAGTAGTCCGTGATGGTGTCTGTGTACTCTGTGGTGACATCTTTCTAGAAATGAAATCTTGCCTCTGTTGCATCTGGGTAAACTGCTATGGCTCCTTTGTCCAACTCTTCTAATAACATGCACATCATTGTCTTAAGTGTGGCTAGACTAGCGACATACTGATGCATGGTGTCTACACTGATTGCCAAGTCTGCGCTGGTGGCTATGCGCATCAACTCATCAAAGTACGAGTCAAGCTCCAACGAGACTTGTGCCTTTTTCTTTTCCTTGGTGAGTGTCCCTTTAGATGGGATCGCATGTGTGTGCACAACAACATCCATGCTTCTGAATACCCGTGCATGGGAAGCCTAAAAACTAGTGATGAGCTACGAGAGTTCTTCATAGTTTCGGATCTAACTTTGGATACATGCCTTCAGCTTGACCTCTCTGGGCTTCATCATCTTGGGCAAGTGTAATAGGGCTTCCTTGTATCTCATTGTCCATGTTTTCATGTGGTCAACAATAGTATGCACGTTTGACAAGATATGTGCTCTCCTAGCACATCATTGTTGCCAACTGTTGAGATGGAAAACTTCCTTATGCATGGTACCAAACTTGGAATACAACGCCTGCATGACTGTCTCAAGGGACAATACTTCATCCAGTATCGCCTTCTTCAACTCTGCTTGGGCGGATGCTGTAACTAGTTCTCCTCCCTACTTGGTCGTCTGTAACTCCTTAGCCATTCAACCATTCACTCGTTCTCTATTATCAATAAGTGAACACTCGAGCTAGTGGATTCGGCATATGCTCTAGTAGCATCGGCCAATGTTGCTGGATGTTTATGCACGTCAGATACGATCAATCATTCCTCAAACTGTGCAGGAGATGTGTTCTCATCTAGAGTAGACACTTTGCATGATTACACAGCCCTATGTTACGACTCGTTGAATGATATGTTATGCATCTCTTCTTTTGGAAGGATCTCAGTTTCTCCTTGGTCGCTTGGGACTTGCTCTTCTTCTGGATCTGGTGAAGCTAGTGGGTCGACCTCTTGGTGGTAAGGCATGAGGTTGATGTCTTTCTCTAACTTTGGTTGCTCCATCTCCATTTCAATCTACTCAAGTACTCGCTCAATCTCTTGAGTGAAGTCCTGCTCCTACGACTTCTCACCTTTTCTGCTTTGTGCAAGCTGCTCGGATGAGTCTACTACCTATACAGGCATAGTTTCATCTATCTGTACATGTTGAACCCCCTACTATACCTGTCCTTGTTGCGCTTCCTTCTCCTATCTCCGCAGCTCCTGCTGGTTCCGGAGTTTCTCCTTCAACTAATGCAACTCCTTCACGTTTTCCTCCATCCTCTGTTTTTCTCTCTGCGTTTGTGCGATCCTCTTGTCGTAATGTTTCCTCTTCACCTCTATCGCCAAAGCCAATTTCTACACAAGTGGGTATGCTCTAAACTTGCAGCTTTGCTCTGCCTCTGCGTTGTCGACAATATTTATCTTACCTTTGTCACGCGCCGGTATGTTTACCTCTGTTGCAGTTGCTCTCCTAGATGTTGCTTCACGTTGCTTCGCTAAACATTCCACAACGATGCCGACTAGTTCATTGGGCCTGGAGAAGCTGTGACAATATCTCCATGGGCCTTCCTCAGCCCAATGACACGCTCCGTGGAACCACAGAAACTGTACTCTCGCGCAATGATCCTTCACAAAACAATGTGGGTCATACAGATTGAAGCTTCAGATGTTGAAACGAAATTTCTTAAAATCTTCTGTTTCAGCATCCACTTGCTTGAGATTATGTATCTCGTACAACCCAATCCACAATGGAAGAGAGGGACAATGTGCCTTCTTCTTCTGATGCAGCCTAGTTGATAGACCTGCCGAGATGTGGTATGATACTTCTTGCATGACAAGCTTGTCCATGGAAAACTTCGGCAAAACATGCAGAGGCTTCTCCACATTGTACATCCGTATGAAGGTGCCAGATGGTGAGGCATACCAATCTGCTATGTTGATCAGTGCCTCCATTGTTGCCTTCGACATGCAAGGTGGATCCTGCTCAAATATCATCTTGTACACCGGGGTGACAAAATGATATGATAGTTGTGTGATGACTCCTTTGAAGCTGCATTCAGAAAACAATTTACAATAAGTATTGACAGAGGTTTCCATTGGTGTCCATGCCCACTTCAAACCCGGGAACTCCTGATGGGCACAGATTGCATCCAAGATGTATGTAGACATGTAGATTTCTTCTTGCTAACCTTTGAGCTGCTGCTGAGCTTCTGTTACCTATTCCTTCAGCCTGTGAGCCAACATGTCAGACCAGTTTCATGCTTTTCCCTCACTGGCTAGTTGGTCCAATGTGATCACCCAACTCTACGAGAAGCTCTCCGTGTTTTCTTGGCCATACAAGAGACATTCAAAGATGACCAAGTACTGATACGCCTTCTACAGTATCTTCATCTTGTAAATTTGGTTAGGTGTCATCCTGAATTTGGCTGCCTCCTTCACCAAGTTCTTCAAGATATCCCTGGAGTTGGTATTGCTACTGGGTATGCTGAAGGGTGTCTCCATGATGGTCACTGGCTTCGGCAAGTGGTACATCTGCTGATAATCCTGTGCCCTGAAGTTAGAAATCTCTATCCCGGTGACACTGCTCAATGTCATCATCTTGGGATCAGTGTGAGAGATGATCCAATGTATCATGTATGCATATGGGAATGCAGGATACCTACATGCAACTTGGTACAAGATGAACTTGTGAATGTTCACATAGACTTGGCGGTCTTCAAGATCTTCCCAAAATGTGCCTGAGAATGCATCATTGACCTCTTGTCATTTCATTTTTATGTCTTGTCTACGATCAACTTGGTGTCTTCGTATATCGACAAACTCATAGACACTCGCTCAACTGCTGCTCCAGTTGCGCTTCTCTCAGTGTAATTTGACCCTGCTGTCTTAGAGGCCATTAATCCTAAACTACTGAGAGATAGACGAACATCTGCTATATTTGGAGACATGGTGACATGCATGGCAAGAATTTTGTTAGTTAAAACCAAATCAAACTTGAGGACTAACATGTGACATACTCAAGGAACTGCTAGCAAGGATTGCACAATTTTCACTAGGAGGCCGAGAGACTGACTGCCGGAACTGCGCAAAAGGTAGTCTAGACTACCAGGAGGCTAGTTAACTTCTAGAATTTTGCAATGCACAATCCAAATTGGCCTGCTGGGTGTTGAGATTACACAATGCGTAATTTCATATAGCAAGTGATGTAGGCCCAGGCACTGCATTGTGCAATTTTTTGGGCCAATAGTCACTGCCTGTTAGAATTGGACAGAGAAAGACTGGAGGGCACTGATTGGCCAGATTTGCACATTTTTTGGGAGGAAGGCAAATCCTTCCCTCTCAGAATTGCGCAATGTTGTCCGGGTAAGGCAAAGTTCGGGCCAAGGTTGCCCAGATCCGCTGAGGTAAACTGAAAGAAAATGAAGATGTGAATGCATGGCGATACTGAATGTAATAAGGAGTGAATGATCATGCATGCAAACAATGAATGCAAGATTCAGAAAACAGAACAACATGCATGTGTGTGAAACGAGTCATCAAATCGACAACCGTTCATGCAAAATAGTGTCATGCATGCGACAACAGTGAGATGCAAACAAAAACTGAAACAGTTCTTGTGCAGGCTAACATGCATGAAAATGATAGCAAGTGTTTGCAGAAATCAAGGACACAACACTCACAAAAGCCAAAACACAGAATGTGAGAAAAATGTTGCAAAAGAGAAGTTAAGCGGACTTACCCTGGAATAGATGAGTTGGATGTGCCGAAGACTCTTGGATGTACTATAGGATGTTAGAGCTCCAAGATCAACGTGAAGAATGAACTTTAAAGCATCGAATAAATAAGTTTGAGGCTCATGACGCGCATGCCACAATCTAGGAAAAGCGACACTTGGAGGAAAGTTTCTAAAACAATCTTTGCATGTAACCTCCAGCTGCTAAAATAGCTCCCTAAAATCTAGGGATTCTTTTTACATGTTGCTATTTTGTATTTCAGGAAAAAGCAACCCATGCATGCAAGTCAAGTTTTCTCAGTCCCAAGGGGAATCGATGAACCTAAAGGCACATGCAATAGCCTGCTTGACTGAGAGGGATTTTTGTGCAATTTCTAGGAGGAAGCTGAGCTGGCTGTCCAGAGGGATTGAGAAATTTTGGGAGGAGCAGCTGACTGCTTCCCAGAATTGTGAAATTTTTGGGCTGAGCTGCATTGTTGGGCCAGATTACATGATTTTCATAAGGAAGGCTGTTTGACAGGATTGCACAGTTTCTGGGCCCAGCAGGTTGACATACATATTTGTACAATTTCTGGAGGGAAGGTTAGTTCCCCTCCAAACTTGTGCAATTTTCTGAGGGAGCTGCTCAGCCAGTGATTGGCCCAAGTCCGGAGAGGTAGCGTATGAGGGGAGTGAAAGAAACCATCATGCACAGGATGGAAAGCTGCTGAAAAAACTAATGAAGCTTATGTACTTGAAAGTGCAAGACATGCTGTTAGGATGGTTGGTAGGGAGGCTCCAAAACGAAGCTAAGGAAAATTTTTGGAGGGTGGTTGTAGCCACTACAACACAGTGTGAGTCGAAGATGTCAAAAAATAAAAACAATGGATTTTTTGGCCTATTTTGTAATTCTAATTTTCTAAAAAATTAAATTAGAGAGAAACATAGATATTACCTGGACATTTGGTCATCAAGGAGGCATTGTTGACATGTAATTGAGAAAAAAAAATTCACCACCATTTAAGAAAATTGGAAATCCACACATTGAGAATGATGTGGAAGGATGGTGAGCAAGAGAAGCACTGACAACAAGGCGATTGTATGAGGCAAGAGTGGCACTGTGCTTCAAAGCTCTATGACACTATAGATGGTAAAAATAAAATTTATGACCGATATTTTTATTTTATTTTGTTAAACCTTGTTTTGGTGCAATATTATAACCGCACTGGTGCATAAAACATCCAAGAGCACTACTTTTTTTGTAAATTAAAAACCCTATAGTGGTGCTCTTGTTAAGACGCACTAGGGAATTCAAAAAATACATGTATCGTACTAGGGCTTTGTGGGACTATAGAAACATTTTTTTTTAAATTAAAAACCATCTAGTGGTGATCTTTCATATATGGATTGGGGATTTTAATACATGAGCAACACCGATGCTTCATAAGAAGATAGCACTGTATTAAAAAAAAAAAAAAAACCCTATAGTGGTGCTCTTGTTGAAACATATCGGGGAATTTTAAATAATTAACTACACCAATGCTCTATGGGAATATAACACCACATTTTAAAACCCCCTAGCAGTGCTCTTTCTAAGATGGATCAGGCCGTTTTAATACATGAACAACACCAATGCTTCATTGGAATATAACACCGCATTTTTTTGAAAATTAAAAACCTATAGTGGTTCTCTTTCTAAGTACGCATTGGGGTGTTTTAATAGAGGAAGGGAACCAATTTTGTGGGTGGATATAGCACCGATTTTTTTTCAAATTTAACCTTCATCTGGTGTTATCGATTAGTGTAATCACCAGTGCGTGGTATATTGTGTACGCATTGGGGCATTATCGTATTGGTTTAGCACTAGGTCATCGTCACAGTATAGCATGAGACTGGAAAAAATGAATTTTCCGACCAACATTTTTGTAAATTTAACCCTTTTCCAGGGCTATTGAGTAGTGTACGCATCGATGCTCTTTGTTATTTATTGCACCATTTTTTTCTTTAAAAAAATATCTTCCACGATGCACCATTTTCTATTAGGCATCGATGCTTATATGTATGTAAAGCACAGATTTGTTTGTATATTATAGACGCACCATTAAAAAATCATTTGTTAAAATGTTTTCCACTCACATCCTCTATTGACCTCAGCTACAACCAGATTTTTGGCCTATTTTTATAGGGACTTCCGCAAAAACCTTCGCTAGAGAATTTTTTCCTTGTAGTGCCTTGACTTTGATTGATATCATTTTACACCTATTGTAGCTGCTACAACCACCCTCCAAAATTTTTCTTTAGCTTCGTTTGGAGCCTCCCTACCAACCTTTCAAACACCTTGTCTTGCTTCATCAAGTACATAAGCTTCAATGTTTTTCTAGCTCAAAGATAGCCTGTCGATCACAACTTGATGCATTCCCCTCACAGGCTGATCACCCGACTTGGTCCAACTGCAGGCCAAGCAGCTTCCCCAAGAAATTTTGCATTTCTGGAGGGAAACTAACCTTCCCTCCAGAAATTATTTAATCCTTTCTAGCAGCCTGCTGGGCTCCAAAATTGCACAATTCTGCCAATCAACACTCACAGTGAAAATTGCGCAATTTTCGCCAACAGGGCCGCTCAACCTAGAATTTGTGGAAATATGGGTAGTAGTCAGCTGCTTTGCCTAGAAATTGCGCAAATCTCCTAGGCAGCGAGCCCAGCTCCGAGCCAGAAATGCACATTTCCTTCAAGCAATTGAGAAGCTGTATGCATGAGCAGTTTGGCTGACCAATTCCACTCGGGACCGAGGAAACTTGACTTGCATGCATGGCTTGATTCTTCTTGGAATAGCAAAAGGAAACATGCAAAAGGAATCCCATGATTCAGGGAGCTATTTTTAGTAGTTGGAGGTTACATGCAAAGTGTTTTTTAGAAACTTTCCTCCAAGTGTCGCTTTTTCCTAGATTTGTGGCATACACGTCATGAGCCCAAAACTTATTTATTCGATGCATCAGAGCTCATTCTTTCTCACCAATCTTGGAGATCTAACATCCCATAGCACATCCAAGACTCTTCGACACATCTGGCACAACTATTCATGGGAAAGCGGCCTCAACTTGTCCTTTTCAGCATTTCTGTCGCTTCTTGTGTATTCGCTTGTGTGAGTGTTGTTTGCTTGATTTCTTTGAATGCTTGATTTCATTTACATGTATACTAGCTTGTCCTAGGTCTGTTTCAATTTTCGTTGATATCTCATTGCTATCACATGCATGAAACTAGTTTTCACGAATGGTCGCCGATTCGGTGACTTTCTTCACCCACATGCATGTTGATGTGTTTACTAAATATTTCATTCATGTTTGCATGCACTATCAATCACTTCTGCTTTCACTTAGTGTCGCCATGCATTCACTGTCATATTTGGTTTCAGTTGCCCGTCGGCGAGTCGGGCCAATGTTGGCCTGAACTCTACCTTCACTAAGACAACATTGTGCATTCTAGGGAAGGAAGGCTCTGCCTTCCTCTCCGGAAATGCGCATTTCTGCATAGCACTGTCCTTTAGGACTGCTTTTCATATTTCTGAGAGACAGTGACTGTTGGCCCAGAAAATTACGCAATGCAATCCCTGAGCCTACAGTCACTCCTAGCTGGAATTGCACATTGTGCAATCCCAGCGGCCAATAGCCAGCCTGGATTGTGCATTGTGCAGATCCAGCAGCCAATCTTGCCTCCCTAACATCCCAAACTGCCTTTTGCACAGTTTTGGCAGCCAGTCACCCAACCTCCCAGAAGAAATTACACAATCTTTCCCATAAGCTTCCCAGGTATGTGCTGTGTCATTCCCCAAATTTTCTTTGGTTTTCATTGACAGATTTCTTGCCATGCATGTTGCTCATTTCCATATCTTTCAGGTGTTAATCTGCCTCTTAGTAGTATAGGATCACTTGCCTCCAAGAGAGCAGGATCACAGGACACTGATGGAAATACAACTGGAGCAGTAGTTGAGCGAGTGTCCTCTAGTCTACCTGTTTTGGAGAATTTGGTACCTACTGATAAATACCAATTCCCTAGATAAGTAGTTGTATCTAGAACAACAATTTAAAGTGTTTTAGACTTTTTGTATAAGCAATAGATAAGATGAGAAGATAAGAAGACCTACTTGTAGTTCCATTTTCCTCTCGTCTCCCTTGTATCGGTCCTGTCGCTCCTTCCCATACTTAATACGCTTGAGAAGTACCCTGTAGATACAACAGAAAACAAAGAACCAATCAAAGCACATGATCTATTGAATATAATTGAAAGGAATTAGATACAATTCACACATATAAGCATTATGAAACAATACAAACTAGGAAAAAGGTTCAAACACTTTATTAGATAGAAGAAGGAATTACAACCATTGGTGTCTGATTCAAAGGCATTCCTCCAGCTTGGATCCCATCCACATCACATCAAAAGCATGACAATATTGTAGCATTACAGTACTTGCTTCAAAGTCAAATCTCATAGCAGCATTATCTCCTTACAATTCAACATAATCCAGGCCCTGATCACCTAGATGAGTGGTCAATTTATAGGAAGATGAAGGAGGTTTTTTCATAAATGGTGGCATTGAATGGCATTCCATACTTAGAATTAGTTCCATGGAGGAAGGGATGAGAGGATAGGATGCACCTTAACTCATTCCTCATCCATTTTCGAGCTCATAGGAGTTGATAAGCGAGGGAACCTTCTAGATGACTCCAAAAGATAAGAATATTCCCCAAACCCTATGTGAATTTCTCTAATTCTTTCCCAGTGTAGGTGAAAGAAATCCTAAGTGCTATGCAGAGCACCCTGGCAGTGGACTCAACTGCTTTACAATGCACCTTTACAAGGGCTTACCTGCGTTGGTCCCTCTAGAGGCTATTTCTGGATGTCTTAAAGTCATGAAACTATCTAGGAAGGAGGCATTCAAAGGGGTGACTTGTTTAGGGCATGAAGCAACTGAAATTAGGGTTTGATGAGCCCTAAAACACTGATTTGGATGTTGGGATTTGATGTGACCAAATGGATCTGTAACCGCTGACCCCTAAAGCATGATGTCGGAAAAATTCCAATGTCAAGTGAAATGCTTTACGATGTGATGAGGAGGTATCGAAGTGGAAGGTGACCCGCATCAATTACAATACATATATCATGATATTTGATTTTACATGAATTGCTGAGGGAAGGCATACCCATGCTCAGCTTATAAAATTTCATTACATGTACATAAACAGTCATCTATAGATATAGACCCATGATCGGAATGACCATCAATGTAAAGCCATTGTACATATGATTTAGTACTCCTGAAATCACAACCCGGATGGATGAAACTAGATCTGGGGTCTTCTATCTCATTCAATCGTTCGCTCAAGTATGAGTCTAACCATGTGAATATGTAATCTGAAGTCAAACATGGGAAGACACCATCTGATTACTAGCCAATGATGTAAGCTGTTAACAGATGCGAGAGAAATCACCGATAATGATAATGATCCTCAAGGTACTGCAATACATTCTGCATGGTGTGAATGGATGATTTGATGTCAAACACCATACAAAGTCTTTCGGTTGAAGGCCATTGATGTATGCCTATCGCCGGAAGCAAGAAACCTGCCATTGATGCATGCAAGCCTCAAGGTACTAGAAGGGTGTTTCTAAGTCAACTTCTTAGATAATGTGCTGATGTCGAGAAGAAGCGACCTGTCACAGGAGGGCCTTGATGTATCCCACATCAATGACATGAAACAAGTGTAGTGATTTTTAGAGATGGAATTTGACTAACAACACAAGGTTCAGGAATGGCGTTCATGAAAATGAAGGTTTATGGTATTGTAAAGGATGGATTTTGACTGAATGACTTCTCTTGAAGATGTCAGCGACACTAAAATGAATTGGTAGCATTGAATCAAAACAAAGTGATGGATGGTATGATAGACCAATGGTGTGGTAACCATCAAGCTAATAACCCAACCCAAAGAGTCATGGTGATGGAGTGAAAGTGTCATGTTCAAGAGTGGCCTTCTACCATAAAGTGGCTTCCCCCCTTTCCCCATTTTCCCCAGTCATTGCTAACCAATACCTCTTTATTTTTATCAAGCTTGAGGAGGATAAAATATGCTTGTTGTATAATTTCACCCTTCAAGTGAATCCATTGCTGTTTGATGTTTTAACGAGTCTAGCGAAGGTGAAACTCGGTCTTGTCTAGATGGACAAGTTTATCACTATTTGATGTTTTAACGAGTTTAGTGACAAAGATAAATCGGTCCTTTTCATGTTTAGAGAGTTTGAAAAGGGACAAAAAGAAAACTCCACAAGTTCTTTTTTGTAAATTAATCTCTCAAGCCCAAAAAAGCATAAAATAATACAAGAGAGATATCGTTTCCAATCCATTAACAAGCTGGAAAGGATAAGTGCTCGACAATCTTTTCTTGTTTAGAGTCTTAAAAGAGCTTAAAGAGGACTCCAAAAGGGTTCTTTTTCATTTTTAACAGAGCTCGAAAAAGAGATAAAAGTGTGCTCTGTGGTCCAAGGTACAATTTACAATTGAGCACATTGAATTCTGTAAGTCAGTTGCAAACCCTGCTCAAAACACCATCAAATGGATTAAAAATATCTGTTTCATAGGCAAAAAAATAGGTAAATACTAATGTTTACTCGATTAATGAACATGAAATAAACATAAAACAAGTTTTTACCATGACATTTACCATTTGGAACTTACCATTCAGTTTTGTGCTCTGAGCTAGTTTTTTACCTCGATCTTCACTAGCTGATTGCGAGAGATTCTGCGGACCATTTCTCGAGCCGTCCGGACCAAGTAGGAGCTAAACCTCTCTACTTTCTTTTCAAGTCATTCTTTTGTCATTTCATGTAAGTTTTAGGGTTTTTTGGGGCCCCTAGGGTTTCATTTTTTGCTCTAGGATCAACACATGCTTTCACATTGAAAACTGCGCTGAAGAGCACCCAGATAGAAGGTTGCATGCTCTGTAGTGCACTATCTCTATGCATGGGCTGTGCTGGGTGAATTTCCCAAGTTTGATTTAGCTGTTTGCTCCAAAATTTGTACTATTTTTTGCATGGAAAGGATCCTAATTAAGATTATGATTTTTTTTTATGATTTCATCGAATCAGAATGTCAATTACATGGCGAGAAAGAGAGCATGAAGAACAAGACATGGTTTCCCTAAAAAATCAGGTTATAGTTGAGGCCCTCAAAAACTGCAGGTTACTCAAATACTTTAAGTTGTCTGGAATGAGGGAAAAAATAGAACTCATACAGTTCCTTGTTCATGCAGGGGATCCAATAGAACATACTTTTCGCATTAGGGACAAGATGGTCCCTATTACCATTGATGATATTTACTTTCTTACCAGACTATCGAGGCGAGGTGCTCCCATCTCACTTTCTAGATTTGCCCATGGAGGTAAATCGGTGAGAAATTATATTAGACAGTTTTGTCGACCAAGTACACAACCTAGCAAGGATGGGAAACTAAACATCAGGGATGTAGGTGATTTTCCTTTGAGAATGATCCTCTTCACAATCGCAAAACTGGCTGGCAGTGTGACACTACATCTGGAGAACATATCTTATATGCAGTATGCACTGGAGCATCTAGAGCCAAAAATTTTCAACTGGTGTGAGGCTGTGCTTTCTTAATTGAAAGAGAAATTGACTAAGGTAAAAAGTGGTAAGATGAAGAATTTCTGCTATGGTTTGATCTTAATCACTTTTTCCTTAAAGAGAATCCCATTGATGCAACCACAACATGTATCACTGGGTGTAGCTGGTCCTAGAGATCCACATATGCAGAGGTGGGTTGAATTGATGGCTCAACATGCGGGTCAATCAACAATCATTTTTCCACTACATTCTTCAGTTGGCTCGAGCGACAATATCTCGTCATCAAGGAGCATCCATACTCAAGGATAGATTTCCGTGGAGATCCAGATTTGGTTCTACCAATTGGAGCACAATGGGGTGTTATGGGTAAGTTGTTTGACCAAAGTGTTTTTTGATTTTTCAAGTTTCTACATGTTTTTTGTGTTTTTAAATGTTTCCAAGACTAAACTAAAATTACCCTTATGCATGCAGATGTGGATACTGTTATGTTGACACCTAATCATCAGGATTGGGTGAATAACTAAAATTGATGTAAATAAATAATAAAGAATATGAATAGTCATTGGGAGATGAAATGAATAGTCTCTCCCTCATGTATATAATAAATACCAACCTGAATGAAAATCAATGAATTGTTTTTGAGGAGTTACTGCCTGGTATGACATGGTATCAGATCCAGTGCCATTTTTGGCTTCTATTTGCCATTATAACTCCCTTATGTCATTTCTTTAGAAGTTTGTCAGTTTGTCCTACATTTTTCTGCCAATTTTGTAACCTCCCATGCTCCTCTGACATAGTCCAATACGCTGCTTTGCTACGTTGCTCGAATTGTGTTAAGACTGTGAATTTGGAGCATTGGCTACATTGCAATGAATGTGAGACCGTGCGCTATGTGCTTAGAGGTCTATGTGTAAATATCCTAGCATGCATTGAGGGTTGTTGTTTAAAGCTTGAAGATGTTGAAGCCGTAGAAACCTGCATTAAATTTGGAAACTGTTGAATGGTATGCTAGCACTGTCCCACTGTCCCATTATACTGTGAGTTTTTCTTTTTAATGGCGGTGCGTTGAAGTGAAAACTGTTGAAGCTGATTTATTAAAGAATTAACTTGGTATGTTGAAGTGAATACTGTTCAAGAATTCATATAGCGCTGTAAATCTTCTCCAATTTATATGCGGTTGAATATGATGTTATTGTTGGAGAGATCTATAGCTGTGTCTCATTGATGTCATTGTTGGAGAGATCTATACCACGCTGTTGGGCTCCCAACACGCTGTTGGCCTCCATATCATATCACTCTCCCTCTCAATACGCTGTGTTTGGCGTTTTGGTATTACACTGCTGCCAACATTCCATTACCAGAACCGAGACCTCCATTGCTCCCAACAATACGCATTGGTAATACTGCCTCCATATCCCCTCGGCATCACGCCTATCTGCTCTACTACACACTATAACCATTGCCAATGGAGTAGTCCTTGGTACCAGAATCGAGACCTCGTTCTGGTGTATGATGCGCAGTAGCCAGGTAAATGTCCAAAGCGGTGGTGGGAGTGCTAGTGGATCTGTATACAGTATATGCTTCCTATGCATTAAACATTTTTGGAGTCTACATTAAACATTTTTTTTTGCAGACTGTGTATGCATGCTCTGAATGCCTTTTATTTGGTGCATTGGATTTTTTTGCATTGGCTCAGAAATATGTATGGTATCCATGGTGCATGTGTTGAGAAAAGACCTCATTAAAAATCAGTTGAAATCTTTTATATGTTGAGCCATATGTGATCGATATATAATGGGCATATAATATATGAAGTGCACGTCAACTTTAGAAAATTTTCTATCAGCAGAAGTAATTTTTTTCTATTAGAGTTGCGCAGCAAAAGTGTTTTTTTTATATTAGTAGAAGTATTTATTTTTCTATCAGCAGAAGTATTTTTTTACAGCACTCAGATTTTACAATGCATTGAATCATATCCATTGTGGGAATAGTTCTCACTAGCAAGGAGAACTATCCTGAGTGGTCCTGGATGATAAAACACACCCTCATTTTCAATGAGTTGTGGAAAGGAGTGTGTATTGGAGATGAAGACAAAGAGCCAGAACAGCCTACCTCAGACAAAGAGTTTGCCATTTTGGAAAATAAGAACATCAAAGCCTATGAATTAATTGCAACATCTGCTAGTGAAGAGGTGAGTTGCCATATTTTGCCATTTTCAACTGCTTTCAAAGCCTTAAAAAAGCTTAAATAACTCTATGACTCACATTCTGCACTTGAATTTTTTCAACTCATGATTAAACTCTTCACTCTTGAATTACAAAATAATGATCCTCTTGCTCTTACATTTGAAGTAAAATCTATAATGCATGATATCAAAGCCACTAAGGTTGAATTGGATATCCCTCTTATCACTTTTCTCAAGGCACTTTATCGTACTTACACCAATTATCTTGAGTCATTGCAAGCAAATGGAAATCTCAAAGATATTACCTTTGACTCTCTTGTGAAAAAATTTGCTGAAAGAGAGAAATCTTTTGGAAAGAAGACAACACTTGAATCTTCTGAAGAGGCTGTGTGCCTTGCTCATAGAGAAAAGAATCTTGCCCAAGATTCTTCCAGAGGAAGATGTGGTCGAAGAGGAAGAGGAAGATATTTCAGAGCCAGGGGGGTAGACACTCTCAAGGAGAGAAGTTAGCTTTGCACTGCATACGCTGCAAAAGAAATGGATCACATGATGCCTCCACATGCAAGTTACCTTGGGACAAAATTGAGCAACAAAGGAACCAACCCAAAGGTAAAAATAATGACACTGACAAAGGTAAATCACATGAATCCACTCATTATGTTGTGGCACAATGTAATATCAGAGTAAATGAAGACTTATTTAATGCTTCACTTGCTTCTTGGAAAAATGATTGGTTGCTTGATTCAGGAGCAACTTGCCACATGAATCATAGAAAATATTTTTTTGAAGAATTTACTGACAATGTTGATGGAGCAGTATACTTTGCAGACCAATCAAAAATCAAGCCATCAGGGCTTGGCACAATCAGGCTTAAATTGCCTGGTCTTCTAGACTTTCTTCTGCATCATGTTCTATATCTCCCACAGCTGAAGAGAAACTTGTTGTCCTTGGTCCACATCCACCAGCAAGGTCACTCCATTCATATGTTTGATGGCAAGCTTGAGGTGAGAAAAGCATCTGACCACTCACTTGTCATGAAGGGGATAGAAGAAGAAAGGCTTCTCAAGCTACAGGGTACCTCTGCTCATGCACAACATTTCTCATACAACTCTCATTATGAAGAAGGTACACTTCCATCAAGTTTACTATGGCATGCTAGATTTGGACATTTAAACTATGACAACCTTCGCTTGTTGAAGAAAAATGGTGTTGCTGGTTTGCCTACAATTCTTAGGAAACTTAAGCAATGTGATGCTTGTATTCTAGGAAAGCATAGCAAACAGTCTTTTCATGATTCACATTCAAGAGCACATAGAAAACTTGAACTCATTCATTCATATTTATGTGGTCCAATGCCTATTCCTTCTGCAAATGGAAATAAATATATGATGACATTTATTGATGACTATACCAGAATGTCTTGGATTAATTTATTGAAGAACAAATCTAATGCTTTTCAAACATTCAAGAACTTTCATACATGGATTGATAATGATGCACAATCTCATATTGGCTCTATTTGCACTGATAATGGAAAAGAATACACTTCAAATTAATTCGAAAACTATCTTTGCCAACATGGGATCAAACATCAAACAACTGTGCCTTATAATCCCCAACAGAATGGTGTAGCTGAAATAATGAATAGGACAATCTTAAGTATGGTACGCTCCATGATGTTTTAAAAAAATGTAAAGTTTATTTTTTGGGCTGATGCAGTTCTATGTGCTGTATATATAAAGAATAGATGTCCATCTAATGCTATCAGAAACAAGACTCTCTATGAAATGTTGTATGGGCACGTTCCTTCGGCAAAGCATCTCAGGGTCTTTGGTTCCACCTGTTACGCCTTGATACCAAAGGTACATAGAAACAAACTTGGTGCAAGAAGTCGTAAGTGTATCTTCACGGGGTATTCAAACACCTCCAAATAATACTATCTCTATGATGAAGTCAATAAAAAGTTTGTTGTATCTAGAGATGTAATCATTCTTGAATCATCCAAAACTGACAATGTTCTTGAGTGGCAACTTGATTGTTTGGATAGATTCGCAAATGAAAAATCATTTCAAGAATTTGATAATTAGATTCCACATATTGAAGGGGGGTTCATATACTAGATCAACATGTGAAATCTTCTTCTGAAGAACTCTCTCCCCCGCATAAAACTCCAACAACGGATGCTAATTTAAGTGATGTGATTGATAGAATTGGGAGACTCAATCAACGGAGCAGCATGGACCATCTAAGAAAGGTCCCCCAAAGTGGCTGACAAAGACACTTGAAAGTGTTCATCTTGATGAGGTTGGAAAGACAGGAACTATAAATTCAAATCGGCAAAATGGAGGTGATGTAGATGACTTTGATTCACCTATTGATATGGATGTTTCTTATGAGTGTGAATTGAATTTGTCTATAGATTTCGAACCAATTTCCTTCAAAGAAGTTGCTTCTCATGATGAATGGAAAGAAGCGATGCAAAAGGAGTAGAATGCCCTGATAAAGAATGGCACTTGGAAGCTGGTTAATCCTCCATTAGGAACCAAACCAATTGGCTGTAAGTGGGTCTACAAGAAAAAGTATAAAGCAGATGGCTCACTTGACAAGCACAAAGCCAGGCTTGTGGCAAAAGATTTTTCACAGAAGGAAGGGGTCAATTATGAGGAGACTTTTTCCCCCACAACAAATGGGCTACCATCCTGACACTCTTTTCCCTAGCAGCTCAGAACGGTTGGAAAGTACATCAAATGGATGTCAAAACTGCTTTCTTGAATGGAGATCTAAAAGAGAATGTTTTTATGTCCCAACATGAAGGATTTTTTGTGAAAGGACATCAACATAAAGTATTCAAACTTGTGAAATCCTTGTATGGCCTCAAACAAGCACCGCGAGCCTGGTATGAAAAAATAACTGAGCATCTTCTGAAACTCAATTTCAAACTTTATGATCTTGATGATGCAACTTTATTTGTCAAGAAAGTTGGAAAAACAGTTGCATATCTTGTGTTATATGTATATTATCTTTTGATGATAGGGAACAATAAAAGCTACATTGCATCCATAAATAAGGAATTGAAGAAAGGTTTTGAAATGACTGATTTGGGCTATGTTCATTACTATCTTGGTATTGAAGTAACTCAACATCTGAAGTCCATATTCCTTTCCCAAAAGAAGTACATTGGAAATATGTTGAACATGTTTGGCATGTCAGAATTCAATCCTCTTACTGCTCCAATGGAACAAAAATTAAAGCTCACATCCATTGAAGGAAAATAATTTGAGGATGCAACAAAGTATAGACAACTTGTAGGAAGTCTCAACTACCTAACTACTACCAAACCAGACATTTTGTCTGCTATTGGAATCCTCTCCAGGTTTATGAAAAATCCTTGTGAGGGACATTGGTCTACTACAAAAGGAGTTCTAAGGTACTTGAAGGGAACTCAAGACTTTGGAATCAAGTATACACAGGTGGACGACTTCAGCTTGATTAGATACTCTGATTCAGACTCGAAGGAGACAAAGAAACTTGGGTATCTACTTCAGGTTATGCTATGAGTCTTGGATCAGGAGCTATCTCCTAGAGATCACACAAACAATCAGTTCCAGAAGATTCCACAATAGAGGCAGAATATGTGGCAGCAGCTGAGGCAACAAAAGAAATTGTGTGGCTCAGGAAAATTCTTGAAGAATTGCAGGTAAAATAAGAACAATCGACTCCAATCACGATTGAAAATACCTAGGCAATAAAATTGGCCAAGAACCCAAAGTTCCATGATCGAAAGAAGCACATCAATACTAAATATCATCTTATTTGACATCATGTTGAGGCCAAAATAATCCATCTCCACCATTGTTCCACTAATGAGCAAATTGCAAACATCTTCACCAGAGTGCTTAGAAGAGAAAAACTTGAAAGATTCAGAATGATGCTTGGACTCACCAACATCCCTTCAGATTAAGGGGGGAAATGTTGACACCTAATCATCAGGATTGGGTGAATAACTAAAATTGATGTAAATAAATAATAAAGAATATGAATAGTAACCGGGAGATGAAATGAATAGTCTCTCCCTCATGTATATAATAAAGACCGACCTAAATGAAAATCAACGAATTGTTTTTGAGGAGTTACTGCTTGGTATAACATGTTCGACTTGTGGAACACCAATAGGTTGCAAGTGGGCCAGCACGGAGAAACATCAGGAGAGCAATTCTCCAAGATTTGGATTTGGTCGAGACCTTAGCAGAGTTGTAGGATCACATAGAGGGATTAACCCTTGGTATTCTAGATATCCAGATCGAGGAGTTACCTATGAGGCTATAACACCACACTATTGGTGTTCCTAGCCGCTGGGCAAGGCTTTTGCGCATGATAGCATAGGATGCGACCTGTTACCATGAGCACCATTAGATCTACTTAGGATGTTGTTCATGCATTTTGAGTTTTTGGGTCAGATGACCAAACGTGTCTTGGACATAAATCTTGTAAAAACTTTAAAACACCTATCTATTTTACTTTCAGAGTTTTCTACAGTTATATGCAATCCTATTCAACTAATGATGTAAATTGAAAATATTACTTTCACATGTGTCAAAAATGTCTATTTAACACATAATTTGCTAGAGAATCAGTTAATGTGTTAAAATTTCTAGAAATATGGTGATGTTGAATGTGTTCAAAATGTATTTCCAAAATACGAACTCTAAGGAATATATGAAAATTTGTTAGATTTCGGACAGTATAAATGTTTGTTAGTTCTAGTACAACGAGTTGCGAATCCAGCCTAACGATGATTCGGCGAATGCCAAGTGAAATGGCATCAGAGAGTAGTTCAATCAACGCGCTATACTCAACGATGTTGTTCATCGATTGACTGATACAAATCCCTTGGAAACTCACTAACTCGCCACTTCGAGTGAAAATAACCCATGCTACAGAAGACAATTTATGTGTAATACGACTAGCACCATCGACGTAACTAACAAAAGGTTCCGAAGACTCTGACATTTACAACAAATGCAAAGCGGATTACTAACCAGATAAAAATATCTAAAAGATACACACACACGCATGCAATGGAAGCATATATACAATGAGTTTTACTACACTTAATCAAGCATAGTAATGTTTGAGGTACAACCTATTTCGGGGCTGTGACAATGGAATCCCATCATAATCTACTAACTCGTAGGCACCTTTTGCCATAACACTCTTGACAATGTAAGGACCCATCCACATTGGTTCGAATTTCCCTGCTCCAAGTTTATCAGCTTCCTGATCGTAAAGCAAGACCAGGTCTCCTTCTGAGAAGATTCGAGGCTTGAAATTTCTATCATGTTGCACCTTAATACATTTCTTATGCACTTCGTTAGCCAATGTGGCATCACGACGTGTTTCATCCAAATGGATTAATTCTAGGAAACACTCTTCTTCTTCAGAAGTATCGGGTAATAGGTCAATTGAGAATTTGAGCGATGAAATTTCGCATTGTATCGGTAAGATTGCTTCCAAACCATACACCAACTGAAAGGGTGTGAATCCAGTTGCATTTCTCACCGAGGTTTGATATGCCCACAAGGCAGAGTACAGGATTAAGTGCTAGTTTTGCTTATGAACCCCTATCATTCTCTGCAACATCCGCTTCAGGACTTTGTTGATGGCCTCAACTTGTCCATTCACTTGTGGGTAATAAGGGGTAGAACTATCATGTGACAGTCCTAAATTAGTAGTCAACTCAGCCATCATGTGATTGCGAAAATGCAACCCATGATATATAATTATGGCTTGTGGTACACCAAACCTGAGCAACCACATGGTTAAAAAAGAAAAGAGCAGTCGTTTCATCACTGTTGTTCAATGTTGGCATCGCCTCGGCCCATTTGGTAAAATAGTCAACGACGACTATATTATACCCATGCACCCCAGCCGAGGTGGGGTTACATGTCATAAGGTCAATGCCCCATTTGGCAAATGGGAAAAAATTAACAACTGGATGCAATGGTGTAGGTGGTAATCTGGTTTTTCAGTCATATATCTGGCATGTGTGACAACTTCTGACAACAATAATATAATCTTTGAATATAGTTATCCGGAAGTAACCAACACAGAGAATTCTCTGTGCGGTTGCATATCGAGATAAGTGTCCACCACAAGCACCTGAATGGAAACCATTCAATGCTTTCTTAGCTTTCTCATGTGTGAGGCACCTCCATAAAATTGTATCGATACCACATCGATAAAGAGTCTCTCCAATGATCAAATAATCTTTGGCTTGGTATCGAATACATTATTGTTGTGAGCGAGAGGTATCAGGCCAGAAAGTTTCGGTCTGGAGATAGATCAGTATATCTCCATACCATGCATTAGATTATGATATTAGAAATAGAGACTCATCTAAAATTGATGGTTCAGATGTTGAATCAATGGAGGTCGAGGGAAAGTTGCAAAGTAACTCTGCGAAAACTAGAGATTTCTTTGATTTGGACTTGATGAATTCCAAATCAAATTCCTGTAAAATAACTATCCATTTTGAGTATTTTTCCCCCAGCAATTGATGTGACAAAATGTATGTCATAGGGTTGCAATCCGAAATGACAGCTGTTTTCTGTAGCAAGATGTAATGGAGAAATCTTTGAACAGCTTGCACAACTGCCAAAGCTAGTTTTTCGACATAACAGTACTTACTTTCTATATTGTTGAGATTATGGCTCAAGTAATAAATCGGACGTTCAATCCCATTTTCTTCCTGGACTAAAACCATGCCAATGGTTGTATCTACAGTGGCGAGATACAGGTAATAATCGTTTTGGTAATTTGGAGAATACATTAATGAAGCTCTAATCAAGGTATCTTTAATGTAGGTTTTAACCCCGTACAGAAATTACCTGCATACAATTCTAGAACACATAAAATAAACAATGCGAGAGCATAACACATAAAACACATATACATAGAGAGTTTTCCCTGGATCCCAAATGTTCCTTTCAATGTTACAATACATATTTATACATGCCGAAGCATCCAATACCATGGACCGAAAACCATCACGTCCAAAACCATGGACCGAAACATCGCGTCTAAAACCATGGATTGAAAACCATCGCATCCAAAACAATGTGCAAAAAATCATGCACAAAACCATATGTAAGTTCGCCCAACCTAATATAGGGTCCAAAAACAAAATTTTCCGGGGCGCTACCCCAGACCCCATAGAGTGGGGTTACCTGCACCCCTCAAACCCCCTGTGACCCCCCCTTGCTACGCAATCGACGCAACAAAGGGGGGATCCACCCCCCTTCTAACCCCCCAGTTAACTATGCGGGCTAGTCATGGAAAGAATATAAAAAACCCAACATTCTCCCACTTGTTGTTTTCTTTCCATAGGGGGCCACAAGAGAGCTTAGTCATTTATCCAGCCCTGCAACGCCCATTGTTTCTATACACCAAGATAGCTTCTCAGAGTGATACTGAACATCAATGTGCTTTGTCTTTGAATGATATGTAGGGTTCTTTGCCATGAAAATTACACTTTGGCTGTCACAGTCTATCCTTATAGCTCCCTGTACTAACCCCATACTTGAACAAAATCTCTGCAACCAAACTGCTTCCTTCCTTGCATGAGTGGCTACCATGTACTCTGCCTCTGTAGTTGATAGTGCCACTACAGATTGTTTCTGACTCATCCAACCGACTGCACCTTCAAATAGGTTAAACACATACCCACTTGTAGACCTTCTTTGATCCAGATCTCCAGCCCAGTTTGCATCAACAAAGCCACGAATATCCAACACTATGTCCAATCCTGGTCTTCCTTGGTAGCACAAACCATAATCACTAGTGCCACGCAAATACCTAAAAACTCGCTTCACTGTTGTCCAGTGCTCCTTCCCTGGTTTTGACATAAACCTGCTCAATACTCCCACTGCATGTGTAATGTCTGGTCTAGTATAGACCATCGCATACATCAGGCTACCGACTGCACTTGCATATGGAACACGGGACATGTCCTCTTCCTCTTCTTGTGTGTTGGGACACTGTTCAACAAATAACTTTACACCTACAAGAATAAGAACCTTCACCATTTTACTATCCTGCATATTAAACCTCTACAATATTGTCTCGACATACTTCCTCTAATTTAACCAGAGCTTCCTCTTTGTCTAATCTCTTTTAATTTCCATGCCCAAAATATAGTTTGCAGCACCAAGAACTTTCAAGTCGAATTTGGAGGACAAATGGGTCTTCAAATCCTGGATAATTTCTTTGTCATTTCCAACCAGCAACATATCATCCACATACAAGACTAGATAAATAACACGGTCACCAATTAATTTAAAATACACACAGTGATCTGCTTTGCTTCTGGTGAAGCCAAGTCCCCGTATAAATGTATCAAATTTTTGATACCACATCCTTGGTGATTGTTTTAACCCATACAAAGACTTATTTAACTTGCATAACAATTCTTTCTTACCCTTCACCGTGAAACCTTTAGGTTGCTTCATGTAGATCTCCTCTTCCAGATCCCCGTGAAGAAATGTTGTCTTCACATCCATCTGTTCTACCTCAAAATCAAAAGCAGCAACAACAGATAAAAGTAATCTAATAGAATTTACCTTGGCAACAAGAGAAAAAATATCACCAAAATCAATTCCCGACACCTGGGAATAACCTTTTGCTTCCAACTGAGCTTTGTATTTCTCCACCTTTCCTTCTACATTTGTCTTCTTCTTGAACACCCATTTGCTGCCAATGGTTTTCCTTCCAACTGGCAACTCCACCAGATGCCAAGCCTCATTTTTGTGCAAAGATGCCATATCATCAACCATGGCCTCTTTCCAGAGTTTTCCATCCTTTGTATCTATTGCTTCCTTCACAGTTCTAGGATCATCATCAGTAATAGATAAAGAAAAATTTGAACAGAAAGCAGATGGACTATACCTTTCTAGCTGCCTTATTTATCAAACTAATCTTCTCACACTCGGAGTTTGTGGCTCTTCATCTTCTGATTCCTCCTCTGCTGTAGAGTCTGATTCTTCCTCCTTTAGCTCAAAATCTATCTTCTCAAGTTCCTTTGGTTGGATTTCATGTTTAATACAATCTTTCACCTCTTTGAACACCACATCTCAGCTATACACAACCTTCCTTGTTACTGGGTTCCAAAGCTTATAACCCTTTAAACCATCCTTATACCCAATAAAGATGCACTTTTCATATTTACTATCCAACTTGGTTCTTTCTTCCTTTGGAACATGTACATATGCATCACATCTAAATACCCTCAGATGTGAAAGAGAAGGTTTCTTACCAGTCCATACCTCTTGTGGAGTCTTATCTTCCAATGCTGATGAAGGTGATCTGTTGACCAGGTAACATGCAATCTCCACTACCTCTACCCAAAATTCTTGTCCTAACCTGGCACCACTAAGCATGCTTCTTACCCTTTCCATCAACGTCTTGTTCATTTTTTTTGAAATTCAATTTTGCTGAGGTGTATATGGAGTAGTCTTCTGCCATGCTATACCATACTTCTTACAGAATTCTTCAAATTCCTTACTGCAAAACTCTCCACCGTTATCTGTCCTCAACACCTTTATCTTCTTCTTTGTCTGGTTTTCCACCAGAGCCTTAAATTCTTTAAACTTGTCAAAGACTTTAGATTTCTTCTTAAGGAAATATATCCATTTATTCCTTGAGAAGTCATCTATAAATGATACATAGTACACATACTTACCCAGTGATGGAACCTTCACAGGTCCAAACACATCACTGTGCACAAGCTTTAATATATGTTTCGCCCTCTTACCACCAATGGGGAAACTCACCCGATTCTGCTTCCCATATACACAATTTTCACAGAAATCAAAATCCAGAGAGCTATTACTCATACCTTCTACCATACCTTTACCATGAAGTATTTGAAGGCCCTTGTCTCCAATATGTCCAAGCCTTTGATTCCACAACATGCTCTTCTCTCTAGAGACCACTAGATTTTCTACTCCACTTTCAGGAACCATAGAACTGTTGCACCCATCAATAACAGTGCTACCTTGCAGCTTATACAGAGTTCCAATCTAAACTCCCCACATTAATACCAGTGCTCCCTGAACCATTTTGCAGGTATCCTTCTGGAACACTGTTTTTACACCTGCATCATCCAACTTCCTTATGGAAATCATATTTTTGGCGAATGCAGGAATATGCAGAACACCCGAAAGTGTTCTAACCCTTCCACCTTGCAACTTCAACTTTACTTTTCCGCGACCAACAATTCTAGCGTTCCTGTCATCCCCCAAGAAGACATCACCACCATCATATTTCTCATACTCTTAGAACCACTCTCTATGGGGAGTGAAGTGAAAGGATGCACCTGAGTCAATCAACCATGCCTCATGATCTACATGTGTACTTGAAGAAGCCAAGTACACATCCACACCTTCATCTGAGGTGGTTTTCGCCTCTTCAGAAGGAGCATCATCAGATCCATTTCCTTTGTTAGGAGCTTTAGATTTACAATCCCTTTTGTAGTGCCCTTCCTTTCTACATTTCCAGCACACCACCTTTACATGTTTTCCTGGAGATTTAGATCTCCCTCTAGATTTAGATCTCCCCCTCGATGACTTATTTTTGTTTTTGTTCTGGGATAGTCCTCGTACAGACAAGGCAGCACCATTCTGGCTCTCCATATTTTCCCGTCTCATCTCCTATGTCAACAAGGATGAGACTATTTCATCAAACTACAAGGCAGTTACATTGCTACCTATTACAATAACCAGACTATCCCACAAATCTGGTAGAGAACAAAACAAACTAATGCACTTATCTTCATCTAAAATTTTAATATCAACAAATAATAATTGACTTACCATAGTATTAAATGCATTCAGATGTTCTATCACCAAGTCTCCATCTTTCATTGTCAGGTTATATAGCTTTTTCCGTAGGAGCAATTTATTCACTAGAGACTTAGATTGGTACAAAGTCCCTAACTTGTCCCACAAAGCCTTCGCCATAGCTTCCCCTGATACATTCAGCAATACTAAATCTGAGACACACAATCGTGTTGTGCTCTTTGCCTTTTGATCCAACTTCTTCCATTCTTCATCGGACATTCCCATTGGTTTAGTACCTGGATCTACTGTGATCCACTGATCTTTAACCACCAACAGATCTTCCATCTTGAGTTTCCACAACTCAAAACTCTGACCATTAAATTTCTTGATCTCTATCTTTCCACTGCTCATCATCTTCTTTCACCATCAGAATCAATCTCGTAGATCACCCACTGAACAAGGTCTACCACAGGCTCGAGCGAAACCCCTCAGCAACAAAGGCATCCCCTTGAAGCCAAAACAACTTTGATACCAAATGTAGGTTTTAACCCCATACAGAAATTACCTACATACGATTCTAGAACACAGAAAATAAGAAATGCGAGAGCATAACACATAAAACACATATACACAGAGAGTTTTCCCTGGATCCCAAAACTGGGACTACCAGCTTGATTTTTCATTATGTTCCTTTCAATTTTACAATACATATTTATACATGCCGAAGCATCCAATACCATGGACCGAAAACCATCACGTCCAAAACCATGGACCAAAAACCATCGTGTCTAAAACCATGTGCGAAAAATCATGCACAAAACCATAGGTAGGTCCGCTCAACCTAATATAGGGTCCAAAAACAAAATTTTACAGAGCGCTACCTAGGACCCCATAGAGTGGGGTTACCTGCACCCATCAAACCCCCTGTGACCCCCCCTGCTACACAATCGGCACAATGAAGGGGGGGATCCGCCCCCCTTCTAACCCCTCGGTTAACTACGTGGCCTAGTCGTGGAAAGAATATAACACAACCCAACATTTAATAGCATCAAAGGAAGCTTGCACAACCTGATCCCAATGGAAGTGTATCTCCTTTTTCAAAAGACGTGTAAAACCTTTAGCCATTTCAACGTAATTAGGAATGAACTTCCTTAGAAAGTTTGCTTTCCCTTGCAGTCTCTATAACTGTTAAATACTTGAAGGTGGAGGCAAATTGAGAATTTCCTGAACCTTTAACGGATCAAGTCGAATCCCCTCTCTAGACACTGCAAATCTGAGCAATCAACCAGAACCAACACAAAACACACATTTGTGCGGATTGAGTCGTATCTTGTAGTGTCAACACCATAAAAATATTGTTCTCAAATGTTGCGGGTGATTAGTCTGCTTTTGTGAATGAGAAAGTAAATCATCCAGGTAAGGTTGAACAATGTGCTTGATGTCATGGAAGGCATAATTCATTTCCCTCTGAAATGTGGCCCCGATATTCTTCAAACCGAGTAGGAGTTTCATATAAGTGAATGTGCCCCATGGACAATAAAAGTTGTTTTCGATTGGTCCTGTGGGCAGATATTGATTTGATTGTAGCTGGAAAATCCATCCATAAATGAGAATATTTCACATCCAGCACATTCGTCAATAATCTGGTCAATAAAAGGAGTAGGATAATTGTCCTTTGGACATGCCTGATTTTCAACTTCTATTTTAATTGCAACGGCTTTCTTTGGATGAACAGGTCGAAGTCGCTATCGAACTAGCTTGACATCAGGGTACATTTTGATTTCGTGTTCAACAATACTAGAGTCAATGCGTGACATCTCCTCGTAATACGTGCAAAGATATCTCTAAATTCACGAAAGAGAGTAAGGTAACTATCGAGTTCCAATGGAGAACAAGATTTGCTAACATGAATGTTCTCTACAATATTAGGCTTGGTTGAAATATTAATAGAAATTGTTTCTTCAATATTTGACAGGTTTCTCTTAGATTCTACCGTGTCTATGAAAACTGAATTCGAAAGGAAATAAAAAAATGAAGGGTGGTTTAGTTCATTTGAATAATCTTTGATGTTATCTGGAAGATGGGAACGATGATGATAATCTTCCCAAGGTTCTTCTCCTATCATCATTGATTGGATGATTCCTTCATCCGTAGAATGTATACGTGAGAAAGGATTCTAAGAAGTACCATATTCTAACGAATAGTCTACCCATACAATTGGTGAATGCAGATTTGGGTTTGTTGCACAAGCCCGAAAAATTGATTTCTATGCTAATTCAATGGGGCTTAGCAGCATTACCTCAATATTACTATCAACTTCAAAATTGTTGGTAATCCTCCTTAAATTAGATGAGGCGGAGGAAATCATGTTGCAAGTATCTACTCTTGTCACTTCCACCAAATTAGATGGTGACAGTAGTGTAAAAGTACCCATTAGGGAAGGATATTTAAAGAGACCTACTCCAACGCTTTGAAGTGACAGTGGGGGTCTATGTACCAATGGAATGCTTCCCATAGCCTGTTAACTATTGGAAAAGAAGGCTAATTGATCGATGACTGTGATTCCACCCTTATGAGGGAATGCAATAGTATGAAAGTACGTGGAAACCATAGCAGCCATAGCATATACCCATGGCCTTCCCAGTAAAATGTTGTAATCAAGGGGTCCGTTAACTACCTCAACTTCAACAGTAATTATTTTGCCCCCTAGTTCAATTTGCAAGTTACTCAAAATCCCACAAGGAGTATATGTTCTTCCGTCAAAATCTTTTAACGTGGTTGATGATCGTGACAACGATAGTGAACCAAGTGTTTTCCAGCAGCTCATTAACATAATGCAAGTAGATGCCCCCTCATCAATAATAGTTCGGTAAACATTCTTATTGAGAGCTTTTACTTGAATTAGGAAGGCTAACTACACCGGTAACTGTGGTGTATATTCCGCATGGTTAAACACCACAAGATTAGAATCCATAGGCTATACTACGCCTATTGTTGACAGTAAAGCCTGCTTCTGGGAGGGATAATTTTGTAACACCTCGAGTGTTGACATAGCAGAAGGTGATTGAGCAAGGTCTTCCACTATGTTATAGTTTTGAGTTGCTCGAGCCCGAGGTTTAAATGTTGATTTATGCACAACTCCCTTTGGTGGTTTTGTTGTCAATTCTGGTACAATAGGTGGAATCTTTTCAGATGAAGTCGAAGTCGAAGGATTAGGTTGATCAGTGGCCTGATTATTTGACAATGACAGTGGATTTCCATAATATTTGTTTCTCATTGACACCAAAGCTTCATTTTGTGGCTTTGTGATGGATAACATGAGTACTTGGGATGTGGAAGCATGGTATGTCGTAACCAAATGTGTCTCTGGGTTTGGAAATGGATCAGTCAAAACTGCAAATGTGTTTGAAGTATTTAAAAGTTTAGAGACTTCTAAGCGGTGTGGACAATCTCTTGTAAAATGCTCGTCATTACAGATTAGACATGGATAACGAGGTTTCCTTGTCGAAGTAGAGGAATCAGATGACTTCTCTTGAGGGGAATTATCTTGTTTCTTTTTTTTCTTCCCCTTTTTCTTGCCTCCTAGTTGCTTTTGATTTTTGCCTTTGTCAGATGACATGGCATTAATTTCAGAAGCAAGAGTATTTTTTGATGCATTGGTAGTTTGATTGGTAATGGTAATAGTTTGACCAGATGGTCTTCCTGCTGTTTGTGTGCTTGAAGAACTAATCACACCATCGCCGACATGAGAGTCCTTACTCGATTGTGGAGAAGGAGGAAGAGTGAAAGTTGGTCGGGGTGCATTGGGAATTTTGTCGTATCGAATGCCGAATTGTGTGTAAATCAAATCCAAGTATTGGCACGAGCAATTACTTGCTCTTCTGTGAAAACTCCACCTTTTGCCACATCCTCGGTGATTGATGGCAACAAGGATTTTATGAACTACTCAGTTAAAAGCTAATCGGGAACATATGTCTTAACCATTCGACGATGACATCGCCACTCATGAATATGATCTAATATATGGGTAGCAGCAGTCTGTTTAACGTTGGTTAGGAGTTTCATTCCAGTGTCGTATCTAATAGGTAACTGGAAGTGGGTCATAAATGTAGTGGCTAAAGTCATAAAGTTGTCGAAAGAATCTCTTGATAACTCGATGTACCATTTAGCAGCCGGACCAGTAAGTGTTCTTTGGAAAATACGGAGTCTAACCGAATCATCATTTAAGGAGTTTGATGAACACCACAAATTAAAGGTCATGAAATGATTTGATGGGTCTTCTCCGGGATTTCCATTGAATTTCATAATGTCAGACAGTAACTTATGTGGAATTATCGGCCACCAAGGTGCATATAAGATTAGATCATTAGTGAGCTGATTTAAATCTGGTAATTCTAAAGTTGCTACAAATGGAAACTATTGATTCAAGTTAGGTTGAGCATACCCAAGATATGATGGAATTTCCTGAGCCATAGGTCTTTTCATACCAACATAGGGCATCTGCATTTGATAACCTTGGTAGGGTTATTGTTGAACAAACCCGACATAAGGTGGTTGTTGATAACCAGTTTGAATTTGTGGTTGTCCATAACCTGCAAAGCCTTGTTGACCAGGACCTTGGTAAGCTTGATATTTTCCAAACCCAGGTTGAGCCTGTTGGGCAAGTCCAAATTGGGGTTGGAATTGGTGTTGTTGAAATTGAGGCTGCCACGGTTGTTGAATCAATTGTTGTTGTTGTTGGTACAACTGTTGTTGATTTAACGGTTGTTGTTTCCCAACAATGAAAGGTTGGCCAGGTTGTGAATAAACTATACCAGTGTAAGCTTGGGTCAGTCTAGATAAGGGTATACTAACCTGAGGTTGTTGTTGAACCTCGGAAACAAGTGGTTGTTGTACAACAACCTAAGAAACTTGAACTTCTTGACTTGAAACTTGTGGTTGCGAGGTATAAGGACCAGTTTGTACTGGTTGAGATACAATAGTTTGAACTTGTGATTGTGGTACAGTAGTAACAACATGTGTAGTAGGAATAGCTGACACAGTTTGCATTGGTTGTGTTGGATACAAAAGCCTTAGTTGAACTGGCATTGTTGGTTGGCATTAACAAACTCTAATTCCAGGTTGACCTGAATATTGCGGGATATTACCATATGATGGTCCTTCGGAATAAGGAGGATATGGTGAATAAGCATATTGCTATCCATATGGTGGCAATCCAATATTTAATGGATACATAGGTATTTGTTGACCAGATTGCCCAGCTTGATATTGATATGCAGGATCAAGATGTTGAGTTCCTGTTAGAGAAGAACCAGGTAGAGTTTTGATTGACGACATGGGTGATGACCATGGTGTAGAAGTAACCCCTGAGTGGGTTCCAGATAAATATTGGTAACCAACCAAGATGGACGATTCACCATATAGGTGCAACTCAGGTGTGGTAGAAAACATCGAAGAAGTTGCAACAGAAGATTCTGCCGCAGTTGCATCAGATGATACAATTTGGGATGTTGATGGTTGTTCATCCATAGTTAACTGACCCAAAAGTTGTCCTAAAGAATTGATGGGTACTTGAAAATAAACAGGATCAAACGAAGTGGTAAAATGAGGAGTATGAGGGTAAAGATAAAACCTGGCTCCAAAGTGGAATGGGGTTCCAGGTGTAGAATCTTCTTCCAATTCTTCCTCTATAGCAATTAAACTTGGTTGAAGAACTTCACCATCTGGTCCGTAAAAGATTTCTAGTGTTAATAGAGTTGAAGTTTTAGTAGTTACTGATGTTTGAGGGGTAACCGGTTGGTTGTCTTCCGGTAAAGTAACAAATTCTGAATATTCAAATTCGAAGTCCGGATGTTAGGGTAAATGAACAATAGTTTCAGAAAGAGGTTCCTGAACAACTTCAGGTTCAGATGTAACTTTTGGTTGAACTGGGATAGGTTCTAGATTAACTTTTGGTTGAACTGATTCAGATTTAGAAGTAATTTCTTGTTGAGAAACTTAAAGTTGAGGATCAACTTGTTGTTGAACAACCTCAATTACTGTTTCACTAGGATTAGTGCTAATGTCCTCAGGTAATTGTGAAACTTCTCCTTCAGAAACGAATGTACCGTAAATGGTTGGAGTAACTGGAGTCTCAGTACTTACGGAAATAGATGATTCAGGTAATTCAGATGAAGAACTAGGAGTTCTTTATGTACTAGACTCAGTTAAGCGAGACTGCTTTGACCGAATAGGTGTAGCTTTGGGTGACAAAGGCGGTTTTCTCATTGTTCTCCGTGAACGATAGGGTAAGGGTTGATGTTCCTCCATGATTGCTGATTAATTTTATTATCAAAAAAGAAATAAACAAAAAAGGGTATGCTAGGAAAAAGGTTTACCAAGCAACTGTGAACTGCAAAATACCTCCTGGCGAACCAAGAAGTACGGGCAGGCAATCTCCTCGAATGTTGTGTTCAGTGTATCACAGTGTACAAGGTGGGAAACTCGGTTACGTAAGGATGGATAGCAACTTGGAGTTGTCCTCCCATATATACCCGAAGGTACATGGAGGCCCAGTCCGTAGAAGCGTTGTCTAATGCAAAACCACACAGTGAGAGCATTCCCATATACTTTACGTACTGTAACATGGCCCTATAAACCCGAAGGTACGTGGACAAGCTATGATATACTCACATATGTGGAATGAGGTATCGCACTCCCGATGTATTGCAAACAATTTAGCGACAGCTGCTTTGTTTTGCGACGCTGGAACACGTCTCTAGCATAGAACCACTAAATGTTCTCGTTAATGACAATGCTCCATTTGGTAAATTAATGTTAATTTAAAGTTGATCTTGCTTAGGAATTTTCCTTTCAAGTTCACCACCTGATGTATTCTGAAATTACTAGGAATTCAACTATCATGATAAGCATTCTTTCGATTCAATTTAACGATGAAAATCCTAGCTATTTAGGGATAGAGCAATCATATTTCTTTCGATCAAAGAGAAAGATCACAATCTAATGTAATTTCCCTACACTATTCATATGAACACACACAAAATTTTTCAATGCAACATGCATGTATTTATTTTCAATTTCCTTAATGTGAATATGAACAAGAGGAAATATGCACATACAATCAATCAATCTTTCATAAGAACGAAGACTTTTACGATATTTCTAATTCGAAGGAAGAGAAGACTTTACGACACTTTCTTTCGAATGAAGATTAATCAACCATATTCTAAATTTGATTATTGATCGATAATGACAAATAAAACATTAAGAAACATTAATCAATCAAATCAAAGTTGGGCTAGACCGGGAGATAGAAACTTATTTTCTAAGACATAACATTCATTGATCAATCAAAAAACAAACAAATAGAGAAAAGTTGGCAAAAACACTTTCCAAAGGTGGGAAATTGATCCTAGGAGGATCAACGCAGCCCAGAGTGGGAGACAATGCGCTTCAGAGCACTGTCCCTAAGCCAGGGGTTCTCTGCAGTGCACTGTGTCCCTCACAAGCCTGCGCTGGTGACAGTAAGCCATTTCAAGAGGCAATTTGACATAGTTTTGACCAATTTTTCAATGCAAAGAGATGAATTACAATCTATGAATGTAAATAAGGTCTACAAGGATGTCCTAGGAGGTGGGTAAGCTACTAGGAAAGAGGATCATTCCCCAGTGGATTCACCAATTTGTTTTGGAGAATTTGGTATCTATGGATAAATAGTAATTCCCTAGATAAGTAGTTGTATCTAGAACAATAATTTAAAGTGTTTTAGACTTTTCCTACTTGTAGTTCCACTTTCCTTTCGTCTCCCTTGTATCGATCCTATCGCTCCTTCCCATACTTAATACGCTTGAGAAGTACCCTGTAAATACAATAGAAAACAAAGAACCGATCAAAGCACATGATCTATTGAATATAAGTGAAAGGAATCAAATACAATTCACACATATAAGCATTATGAAACAATACAAACATATGGGAAAAAGGTTCAAACACTTTATTAGATAGAATAAGGAATTACAACCATTGGTGTCTGATTCAAAGCCATTCCTCTAGCTTGGATCCCATCCAAATCACATCAAAAGCATGACAAGCTTGTATCATTACAATACTTGCTTCAAAGCCAAATCTCATAGCAGCATTATCCCCTTACAATTCATCATAATCCAACCCCTGATCACTTAGATGAATGGTCAATTTATACGAAGATGAAGGAGGTTTTATCATAAATGGTGGCATTGAATGGCCTTCCATACTTAGAATTAGTTCCATGGAGGAAGGGGTGAGAGGATAGGATGCACCTTAACTCATTCCTCATCCATTTTCAAGTTCATAGGAGTTTATAAGTGAGGGAACCTTCTAGATGATTCCAAAAGATAAGAATATTCCCAAAACCCTATGTGAATTTTGCTCATTCTTGCCGAGCGCAGATGAAAGGAAGCCTAAGTGCTCTACAGAGCACCCTGGCAGTGGACTCAACTGCTCTACAACGCACCTTTACAAGGGCTTAACTGTGCTGGTCCCTCTAGAGGCTATTTCTAGATGTCTTCAAGTCATGAAACTGTCTGGGAAGAAGGAATTCAAAGGGGTGACTTGTTTAGGGCATGAAGCAACTAAAATTAGGGTTTGATGAGCCCTAAAACACTGATCTGGATGTTGGGATTTGATGTGCCCAAATGGATCTGTAACACTACCGATCTATGAAGATACAAAGTTGTATCTAGACAGGGACATCAAGCTGAAGTGGCAAGAGATCAATGAAACATTTGTAGGAACTCTTGAGGAAGGCCTCGAAGATTTTCAGCTGTACATGAACATTCACAAGTCCGGCTTAAACCAGATTGCATGCAGATACCCCGCGTTCCCATTTGTGGACATGATACAAAGGATCATCTCTCACACTAATCCCAAGATGATGACCTTGAGCAGTGTCAGTAAGATGAATCTTCCAACCTTCTGGGCATGAGATTACGATGAGATGTATTAGATTTCAGAGCCTGTGACTATCATGAAGACTCCATTCAACTTACCCAACAACAGTGCTAAATCCAGATACATTTTGAAGAACTGAGTAAAGGAGCCAGCTCGATTTAGGTTGACACCCAACCAAATATACAAGACAAAGATATTGAGGAAGGTGTACCGATACATGGTCAAATTTTCCTGTCAACTGTATGGCCAAGCAAGCACAGAAACCTTCCCACAGAGTTGGGTGATCGCACTGGACCAAGTGGCTATGTAACTGGTCTGACATATTGGCTCATCAACTGAAGGAACAAGTAACGAAGGCTCGATAGTCACCCGAAGGTATGCATGAAGAGATTTACATGTCCACCTACATCTTAGATGCAGTCTATGACTGACAGGAGTTCCCAGGCTTGGAGTGGGCATGGTCACCAACAGAGACTGCTGTGAACATATATTTCAAGTTGTTGTCCAAATGAGACTTTAGAGGAGTAATCACACGGTTTTCTGATCATTTTTTCACCCCAGTGTACAAGATGATATTTGAACAGGATCCACCCTGGATGTCGAAGGAAGCGATGGAGGCATTGATAGGCATTGCTGATTGGTATGCCTCACCTTCTGGCACCTTCATCCGAATGTTCAACACAGAGAAGCCTCCACATGTTCTACCGAAGTTTTCCTTGGATGTACTGGTCATGCAGGAAGTAGCATATCACATCTTGACATGATTGACAACTAGTCTATATCGGAAGAAGAAGGCACCTTGGACCACTCTTTCATTGCAAATTGGGTTATATGAGATCCGAAGTATCAAGAAAGTGGATGTTGAATCAGAACAAATGAAGAAGTACCCACTGGACCTCCGAAGCTACAATCCACATGACCCACATTGCATTGTGAAAGATCATTGCATGAAAGTTCTATTCAACTTGATCCATGGGGCATTTCATTGGGCCGAGGAGGACCCATGGAGATATTACTATAGTTTCTTTAGACCCAATGAACAGGTCGGCTTTGCTATGGAGTTGTTAGTGAAGCAACATGAAGCAGCTTCATGGAGAGCACCAGCAACAACAGTAGCAGTAGTAGCAACAGTGGCAGTAGAGGCAAGCATACCAGTGCGCGACAAAGGTAAGAGGAAGATTGTCGATTGCGTGGAGGAGGAGAAAAGCTGTAAGTTTCGAGTAAATCCATTTGTATAACAAGCAGCTATGGATATAGAGGCAAAGAGGCACCAGCGCAACAAGCGAATCACACGAAAGTAGAGGGATAAGAAGAGAATGGAAGAAGCATAGAAGGAGTTGCATGAGTTGAGGGAGCAACTTCGAAAGGAACAAGAGTTGCACAAACAGGAGAGGGAAGCACAACAGAAGCATATACAGTAGGGGACACAACATGTGAAAACAAATGAAGTAGCAGTCATACAAATACTTGATTCATCAGAAAAGTTGGCATTAGGCGAACAGGATGAACCATCGTAGGGGAAGGACTTCGCTCATGAGATAAAACAAGCACTTCAACAATTGGATGCAAACATGGAGTAGCAGGAGTTGGAATAGGACACCGACCTCATGACTCACCACAAAGAGGTCGACTCACTCGGTTCAATACATCCAAATGATGAGAAAGTATCAAATGACCAAGGAGGCACTGAGATCCTTGGTGATCAGCCCGAAGAAGAGACATACAACATCTCATTCGACAAATCCCAACATAGAGTTATGCAGTCTCGCAAAGTATCAACTCCGAAGGATCATACGTCTCTTACGCAATTTGAGGAATGAGCGATCGTGACTAATGTGCGCAAACATCCAACTCCCTTGGCCGATGCAACCAAAGTGTATGCCGAAGCCACTAGCTCAGGCATTCACTTTCTAATAGTTGAGAATGAGCGAATGGAAAAGGAACTACAAACGTCCAAGCAAGGAGGAGACTTGGTAATAATTTCTTCCTGAGCTGAACTGAAGAAGGCAATACTAGATGAAGTATTGTCCCTTGACACTGTTATGCGAGCATTGTACTCCAAGTTTGGTACCGTACACAAGGCAATTGTCCATCTCAATAGATGGCAGAAACGATGTGCTAGAAGAGCACGTATCTTGATGAACTTGCATGTTGTTGTTGATGACATGTAAACATGGAAGATGAAGTACAAGGGAGCCCCACTTCACTTGCCTAAGATGATGAGGGCCAATGCGGTCGAGCTGAAGGCACGTACCTAGAGTCAGATCCAGAATTGTGAAGAGCTCTCAGAGTTCATCACTAGCATACAAGATTCCCATGCACGAGTGTTCAAGAGTATAGATGTTGTGGTGCACACACATGTGATACCATCACTTGGAACTCTCACCTAGGAGAAGACAAAGAAACAGGTTCGACTAGATCTTGACTCATACTTCGACGAGTTGATGTGCATTGCCACCAGCCTAGACTTGCCCATTAGTGCAGACATCATGCACAAGTATGTAGCTGGTCCAGCCACATTGAAGACAATGATGTGCATGCTTTCAGACAAGTTGGACAGAGGAACCTGAGTAGTGTACCCGGATTCCATGGAGGCAAGATTCAAGGTTCAGATAGATGTCACTGTGAAGCACATGGACACCATCAACGACTACCAATATTGGATTTAGTAAGGTACTGTCGATCAACATGAATATGTTGAGTAGTTGGACTTCCATGGTTGTCTAAGTCAAAGTGATGTCTAGCATGGCTTTCTCAAGCCATCTTGTTCACATGGGTACATGTGCATTGTAATGTTAAGTCATGTCAAGTGTAAGTCAAGTGTCAATAGTTTGATGTAGCAGTCATAGAGTAGGTGAAGAATCATGAGGGTAGTTGAACTGTCACAAAGGGGAATGTCAAGGGTCACCCCACCCTTTGCTATAAATAGCCCCTCATAACTCATTGTATAGCCTTTTGGTCAGCCAAGCTTCCGATAAGACTATCTTGGAGAGAGCTTGAACAATATTGTAACGCGCCTTAGCTTCTCCACTACATGGAGCTAGTACATGTCTTTGGGGAGTAGGCGGATGTGGCTCTAATGTTTCATTATTAGAGCTAGTGGCTGGACATGGATGTATTGGATGGCTGGAACTTACACTTCTTTATATAAAAAGAGCCATCACGTTTCATGCGTATGTTGTATTGTATTCTAGCTATCTTGTTTACTCTAAATGGCATATGTATTTGCTTTCTTACGAATGCATGTATGGACTATTCTGTATGAGTATGCATGAATCTTTCTGAAATGTGTTGTTGGTTTAACCATCACTTTGGATTGCCAGCTAATTTTCTTTCTAGCTTGTGATGTATCTTCACTCGTGTGTTCCCTTACCATTCAAGTACTATTGCAGCTTGCCAAGGGGCACATCCATCTCAACCCACATGTGTTAGAACCTCTCATGCACCTTCCTTGACTCACTACAGTTGTCACACCCTTGCTACCAACAAAGTTATCTTACTTACCTCCGTGCAAAATCGCGGTCAAGGCATTACCATACAACCCACTGCTGGGATTCCTACACCAAATGGTCTGAGGTCTAATTGGGACTTCTTATCGGGAAGATCCCCTTGACATGTTGGCAGGTCTAGCACCGTTAACATTTTTGGTGCTAGAAGGAGGGCCAGATGACAAGTTGTGTCCTCTCATCCAGTTCTGAACCTTTGCATATCTTTCATGGATTCTTGCACTCTTCTCCCTTCATGATTTTTTTCGAATCATGAAGATGTCACCATCACGAGGGAGTTTTTCGATCACTAGTACTTTTACACATATGATGGTGAAGGCGAAGTGGCCTGTCCTGAGAACTTACATGACTTTCTTTCCATGCTTCATGAGGAATATGGGTGTTCTGATGAATAGGCCAACTTGTTTCTTTCATACACACTTGGCAAATCTCCACTTCGATGGTTGTACAACCTACTGGCTAATGGCATGCACTCACTTGAGCACTTCTTTGATCTCATTGAAGACACTTTTTATCATTTTGATCCAGACCATAATGATAAAAATTATTAGAGAAATGGAAGGCTCTGCATGAATCGATTATGGATTTTTGGCAGTGCTTCTGTGACTTGCAGTTTCAAGCTCCAAGGAGCCAGATAAAATTTTCCTATCTTTGGGACCGATTCGAGTATTGCCTTAAGAAATCTTCCCGTCCCAAGAAGAAGCTTGAGATCAAGCCTCACTCAACATTCTTCGTTGATGAAGCTGCGCAATCTCATGTGGATGCGGTCGGTGTCTCAATTGACTGTCTTCTATCCCCTCATTCAACAACTCCACCACTGCTAAGTGATGTTGAGGATCATTCTCACACACTTGTTCAGCTTGCACATCCTCCCAACATTACTTCACTCAATTTTCACACAATGTTGGTTATGAGTCCTTCGAGTTCCCATATGCATTCTGTTCCACGACCTCCGTCTTCACACTTGGTTGTTCCTCTAGATGATTTTGTCTTGTGTTCTTCCATTCCAGAATCTTCACTTGTTGTGAACGAGGAACAAGCCAATGAAGGAGTTGGTGTTGCAAAACCAACATGCACTGTCATTCATGAAGAGTATGAGTGGGAGCTTGAGCATCAACACTCGGTAAAGGATGACTCCATTCCATCCGAGCCCCCTCCATTCTTTCCTAACATCTTTGGTGAACCTGCCATCCATGATTTCGAATGTGTGTCTTCATCCACAGATGCACCCATTGTTGATCACTCGCAGGACTCACTGGATGTTGGTCCATCATTCAACAACAAAGAGGATAAGTTATTCGTTGAAAACCCACTTGATATTTCCACTGTCTTTTCTAAAAGCACAGACAATGAGTTTGTTTGATTTTCATCTACCCCTTTGTTTGATTCATCTGATCATGAGGATGTCGATGAAATCATTGATTTTTCTTCGTGGCTATCGTGATCCATTTGTTTCCATATTCGATCATGATCATAACTCTATCACAATTGATATTTCGAAGCCACTGGTTTATGATGACCTATCTGATGATGAAGTTGAAACACCCAAGACTGTCAAGGCACTTCAGCCCGAGCCGATGGTTATGTCAGGTCCTCACTCTCTTGGGGTTAATCTCACTTTTTATCAAGAAACCATTCAATCACCCAAGGCTCCTCATCGCTCATCTGTATGCATTGAAGATCAATCTCATGCACAGAACATACCTCCTCCACTCGAACTGCACGACCCCATCGCTCATGCATTGGAGGAATCTTACATTGCAAGCACTCGTTCGCGACTCAAGTTATATTTGTTTCTTTAATTTTCTTACATGTCCTAGTCAAGAATGTGCTTATGCTTCAAAGAAGCACGCAATGTCACACAACACTTGATAAGTCCACGAACTACTCATCATGCACTTGTACTCACTTATGTCCTGTGGGCACTTTGAAACACGAAGTGTTGTTTTCTTCATTGCCATATCTTTCTTGCTTGCTAGTTCACACAACTGGGTTGCTCGCGGACCAAGCCTTCACCAACATGGGCCAACCAATGCACTGGTGGCTGCATTGGAAATATCACTTCACTTGATCAGGCCCATGCACCGTTAGCGTAGGAGTAGGAGTAGTGTTTGATTTCAGTTGTTTGCTTACATGCTTTTTTGCTTGCTCACTTTTTTTGTTTGTTTGTTTGCTTCCTTGTTTCATTACCTACTTTTCTTTTGCTTTTGATTTTTCTCTTGCTTTACTTTGTTGTTTGTTAGTTCGCTTGTTTCATTCATAGGTTAGTTTCGCATGAAACCATGTATGACTCTTGAAATGAGCTAGGTGAAGTACAAGAGGGCTTGTACAACTATCACTACTTGGTTATCTGTCATCTTGCCTCTGTATGAAGAGCTTGTTACTTTTAGTTCGTGATATGTTGAAGGAAAATACGTACTGTTCAAAGTGAACCTTGGTGAAAACACAACGCTTGCATGCTAACTAGTGTCACATTCTCTAGTCAGATGTTTTTGGGTTAGCCCTTGTCAGCTCAGTCAAGTAGAGTAAGGTGGGGGGGAAAACCTTAACAGACACGTCAGAGATACAATAAACTTCTTCTCTACTGGAACAACCTCTTCTGCTCTCAATAATTCGGGATCCCTCTTCCACCTCTGAAATGAATAAGTGCTATGCACAGTTGAAGAATGAAAAATGAAAAACTGAAAAGTCAAAAAATTCAAAATGAAAATGAATGAGGCGAAAGAAGAGAAAGGATTCCTGCGCAGAGAGGTGATGCAAGTAACTCCGCCGGGGTACTCACCAGGCTTGCTGGCAGCAAAGCCATGCTTGTGTTCCTATGTGATTCCGCCAGGGTATTGTCCAAGCTTGCTGGTAGCAGAGCAACACTAGAGATGAAACTAAGACTCTAACGACTATACTGCTTGTGCACCAATATACCCCTCAACCCCAATCGAAACAAATGTGTTTCCTTGGCTTGGAATGTGTGTCAATCGACCAAGATCTTGGCAGATGCTACATCTTACAATCAAGCTAGTGTGAAACCAAGATGAGCTGAGAACTGAACAATACTTCCAGAGGTGTTAGACTTTCTTTTCACGAACAAGGTTCATTCAGAGAGTTGGAGTTCTACCAGTGTGTTTCCAAGTGTTGTAGTGGCTACAACCACCCTCCAAAATTTTTCCTTAACTTCCTTTTGGAGCCTCCCTACCAACCTTTCACAGCACCTTATCTTACTTCATCAAGTACAAAAGCTTCAGTGTTTTGCTTGCACAAAGGTAGTTTGTTGATCACATCTTGATGCATTCCCCTCAAAGGTTGATCACCCGGACTTGGTCCAGCTACAGGCTAAGCAGCTCCACCAAGAAATTGTGCATTTCTAGAGGGAAACAAACTTCCCTCTAGAAATTGCGCAATCATGTCTGGAAGCTTGTTGGGCTCCGGAATTGTGCAATTCTGCCAATCAACACTCACAATGAAAATTGCATAATTTTTCCCAGCAGGGCTGCTCAGCCCAGAATTTTCACAAATCTGGGCATCAGTTACTTGCTTTGCCCAAAAATTGCACAAATCTCCTAGGCAGCCAGCCTAGTTCCCAGCCAAAAATGTCCATTTCCTTCAAGCAGTTGAGTAGTTGCATGCATGAGTAGTTTGGTTGACCAATTCCACCTGGGACCGAGGAAACTTGACTTGCATGCATGGCTTGATTTTTCCTAGAATAGAAAAAGGACATGCAAAAGGAATCCCATGATTCAATGAGCTATTTTCAGCAGTAGGAGGTTACATGTAAAGTTGTTTTAGAAACTTTCCTCCAAGTGTTGCTTTTTCCTAGATTTGTGACATGCGCGTCATGAGCTCAAAACTTATTTATTCGATGCATCAGAACTCATTCTTTCACATCGATCTTGGAGCTCTAGCATCCCATAGCACATCCGGGACTCTTTGACACATCTGAATCAACTATTCATGGGTAAGTGGCATCAACTTGTCTTTTTCAACATTTCTGTCGCTTCTTGTGTATTCTCTTGTGTGGGTGTTTTTTGCTTGATTTCTTTGAACACTTGATCTCATTTACATGTACACTATCTTGTCCTAGCTCTGTTTTAGTTGTGCTATCTCACTGTTGTCGCATGCATGAAACTGGTTTGCACAAACAGTCATCGATTCAGTGACTTTCTTCACTTACATGCATGTTGATATGTTTACTGAATCTTTCATTCATGTTTGCATGCATTGTCAATCACTTCTTCTTTCACTTAGTTTCGCCATGCATTCACTGTCATATTTTCTTTCAGTTGCTCGTCGGCAAGTCGGGCCAACCTTGGCCTGGACTCTGCCTTTACTAAGAAAACATTGTGCAATATGGGGAAGGAAGGCTCTGCCTTCCTCTTCAGAAATGCGCAGTTCTGCCTAGCACTATCCTCCAGGACTATTTTGCGCATTTCTGAGGGACAGTGACTGTTGGCCCAAAAATTTGCACAATGAAGTCCCTAAGCCTGTAGTCACTCCCAGTTGGAATTGTGCATTACGCAATCCTAGCAGCCAACAGCTAGTCTAGATTGCGTATTTCACAAATCCAATAGCCAGTCTTTCCTCCCAGACAACCCAGACTTCTTTTTGTACAGTTTTGGCAGCCAGTCACCCAGCCTCCGAGAAGAAATTACGCAATCTTTCCCATCAGCTTCCAAGTTATGTGCTGTGTCATTCCCCAAATTTGCTTCGATTTTCACTGACATATTTCTTGCCATGCATGTTGCTTGTCTCTAGGTCTTTCAAGTGTTCATCTGCCTCTTAGTAGTACCGGATCAATGGCTTCCAAGAGAGTGGGAAAACAGGACACTGATGGAAATTCAATTGGAGCAGCAGTTGAGTGAGTGTCCTCTAGTATAGACAGGGACATCAAGCTGAAGTGACAAGAGGTCAATGAAACATTTGCAGGTACTTTTGAGGAAGGCCTCAAAGACCGTCAGGTGTACATGAACATTCACAAGTCCGAATTGCACCAGATTGCATGCAGATACCCCGCGTTCCCATGTGTGGACATGATACACTGGATTATCTCTCACACTGATCTTGAGACGATGACTTTGAGCAACGTCAGTGGGACAAAGCTTGCAACCTTCTGGGCACGAGATTATGATGAGATGTATCAAATGTCAGAGCCCATGACTATCATGAAGACTCCATTTAGCTTACCACACAGGAGTGCTAACTCCAGAGACATTATGAATAAATGGGTAAAGGAGCCGGCTCGATTCAGGTTAACACCCAACCAGATCTACAAGACAAATATACTGAGGAAGGTGTACCAATAATTGGTAAAATTTGCTTGTCGACTCTATGGCCAAGAAACCACAGAAACCTTCCCATAGAGTTAGTTGATCGCAATGGACCAAGTGGCTGAAGAAGGAAGACCATATAACTACTCCAGCATATTGGCTCATCAGCTCAAGGAACAAGTAAGGAAGGCTAGACGGTCACCCGAAGGTATGCATGCAAATATTTACATGTCCTCCCACATTGTAGATGCAGTCTATGCCTGACAAGAGTTCCTGGGCTTGGATTGGGCATGGTCACCAACAGAGACTACTATGAACATGTATTTCAAGTTGTTGTCCGAATGCAACTTCAGAGGATTAATCACATGGTTTTCCAATCATTTCTTCACCCCAGTGTACAAGATGATATTTAAATAGGATCTACCCTGCATGTCGAAGGAAGTGATGAAGGCATTGATAGGCATTGCTGATTAGTATGCCTCACTGTCCAGCACCTTAATTTGAATGTTCAGCACACAGAAGACTCTGCATGTTCTACCGAAGTTTTCCTTGGACATATTTCATGCAGAAAGTAGCATATCACATCTCGGCAGGATTGACAGCTAGACTACATCGAAAGAAGAAGGAACCTTGGCCCACTCTTCCATTGTGGATTGTGTTATATGAGATCCAGAGTATCAAGCAAGCGGATGTCGAAGCAAAATAGATGAAGAAGTACCCACTCAACCTCTGAAGCTACAATCCATATGAACCACATTTCATTGTGGAAGATCACTGCACGAGAGTTTAGTTCAACTGGATCCACGAGAAGTTTCATTGGGCCAAGGAGGACCCATGGAGATATTTCTACAGTTTCTCCAGACCCAATGAACAGGTCGGATTCGTTGTGGAGTGGTTAGCAATGCAACATGAAGCAACATCACAGAGAGCACCAGCAATAGTATCAGTGATTCAGGAGCATGAGGCTTAAAGACAAAAGGCTTCATTTTATTCCAAAAATCCAAAAAAAGTTTACAAGCAAAGGAGTGGGATCCTTTAGTTGTCAATTTACAAAGTTTTCTAGATAGGAATTGAGCTAAAATATAGGTATTTAAATGATTTTGTAATTAATCCAAGTAGTTTAGACTTAGTTGAGATTCTTGAGGAGAATATCAACAGTTTAGGTATTTATCTTGGATTAGATAGATTCGATCCATGGATTGAGGATCAGATTGTTGGATGTAAAGTATTTATGTAAGTTTTGAACTATTGTAAGAGGATTTGGCTAGATTTTGGTTATGGAGAATTAGACTGTAAAAGAATTGGCATATCTCTGTATCTCTGTGTATTTTATGCATGAAAGGTTAAATCCTAGAGGTTTAGATTCCTTCGAAATATCTCTGTGTATTGTTAATTTCCAATTTGGCCTTTAGAATTTGAGGCTGATAATATAACTTTGTGTTATCACGATTAAAGCTCTATTTCTGTGATTGGATAATCGGGATATGTTTAAAAGAAATATAGTTTAACACATTCTAAACTTGGCGGGAGGCTAATACTTGGAGGAATGGAGGAAACACTCGATAAAAGCCGAGAGAGCCTAAGAAAGGAGCCTAGAACCGTCCAATCGACAAAACTGTTAGATCTACCACCATCGTGTGGTTAAAAAGTGTAGGCATTAAACAGAAGAGTGGTTTTCCAAGGGTGGTAAGTGGATTCTCACGTAGCCTCAAAACTGGGAGTGGTTTTCAGAAAACGGACCCGATGAAGTTATGAACCGAGATTTAATTGAGTTGAAGTCTGGAGATGATCAGATCGTCCATTTAAAAGCGATCGGACGCATATTGCGTGGTTTTAGTGCACGAGACTTAATTCTAAATCGGATGCAATGAAGGTTTATTCAATGGGCTTAAACCCTCGTTGAATTCCGGAGATCGGGACCGTTCATTGGTCCATGATTAGACGATGATCACGTGGAGAAATGTGTGCTAGTTAATAGCCTGAGCATACCTGAGAAATTATAATCTGGAGCTTTGTTTTATTTCAGTTCTGGGTAAGTGAAGTTATACTATTTTCTAGGTAAAAGTAGCAATTCAGCGGTTTTAGTGGAATATGTAAGTTTGGAGGCAGATGACTGAAACTCCAAGGGAAATAGAAGAAGAACTTCCACCTGTGCTTGAGGAGATCGTTTCAGGATTTGAACGATTATCCCTTACACCTGCAACCAGACCACCATTTGTGGTATTAGAGCAACCTACTGACATTGAACAAGATCTCAAGGATCAGAAAAAGAAATCCCACATGGCTTTCAAAGTTGGAGGAAGAGGTGGTGGTCGAAGAAGAGGAAGACCAGTTGCAAATGCTGAAGTGTTAGAAGCTATGTAATAGATTCAAGCTAGATTGGAAGAAATGGAAATGGGAAGAGATGCAGATGCTGGAGATGTCAGTGAACCTGAAGTTGGAGCTGCAGAAGATGAGGAACCTGCAGATGTAACTCCTGAAATGAGATTCTTTAAGTCAATATTGAGATCCACATCTAAGCCCAGACTTGAAGTTTCAATTTATACAGGAAACTTGAGCCCTGAAGAATTGATAGAGTGGATTAATGACATGGAGAAATTATTTGACTATGAAGAAACATAAGAAGGAAAGAAGGTGAATTTTGCTGTCACAAAATTGAAAGGACATGCAGCACTTTGGTGGGATGGAGTGCAGGCAGGAAGAAGAAGACTTGGGAGACATCCAATTAAGAATTGGAACAGAATGGTGGCAAAGTTGAAAAGTAATTTTTTGCCAAGTGATTATCAGCAAACATTATTTAGACAGCTGCAGAATCTTAGACAAAGGTCTATGACAGTAAAGAAATACACAGAGGAATCCTACAAAGTGAGTATAAGAGCAAGAAAAATCCAAGATACAGATGAGAAGGTTGCAAGATATGTGAATGGTCTCAGAATGGAGACCCAAGATGAGATAAGTGTATTGTCTCCTAAGACAGTACAAGAGGCTTATTAGATGGTACTGAAAGCTGAAGAAAAACTCATGAGGAAGCATTCTGTCGGAAACAGAGGTAATTTTTGAGGAAGGGGAAGTCAAGGTGGTAGAGAAAGGTCTACAACACCTAGAGATGGAGCTAGTAGTAGCTCAAGTCAGCATGCACACACAGGAGGTGATGCAAGTGGTAGAGGGAGTTTCTCTAGAGGAATAAGAAGCAGAGGAAGAGAAGTTAGATGTTACAGATGTAACAAGCTAGGACACAGAGCCTATGAGTGCCCAGAAAACATAGGAATGAATCAAAGGAATGAAATTGTTGCTAAAACTGAAGAGGAAGCAGCAAAGGTAATAGAAGAAGAAAATGTACCAGAGAAAGGAGAGTCTTTGGTAGTTAACAAAGTTTTACTAAATCCAGCTAAGGAAACTGTTGAACCAACACAGAGAAAAACATTGTTCAAGAATGTGTGCAAGGTTCAAGGGAAGTGTTGTCAGATGATAATTGACAGTGGTAGTATAGATAATTTGGTCTCCACAGAAGTGGTGGAGAAATTGAAATTGAAGGCAAAGAAACACCCAACACCTTACAGGGTGTCATGGCTTCAAAATGGATATCAGTTGATAGTGAATGAGCAGTGTGAAGTGGAGTTGCAGTTGGGAAAATACAGAGATAAAATTCTATGTGATGTGATGCCTATGGATGTGTGCCACATATTGTTGGGAAGGCCTTGGCAATATGACAGAGGAGCTATGCATGATGGAAAGAAGAACACATATAAATTTAGAAAATATGGTATCAATCATAAATTGCTACCTATGGAAGAAGAGGATGTATCGAAGAAACCTAATCCAAAGACCCTTTTGCTGAGTGGAAAGGAGTACTTGCAACAGATGGAAGAAGATGAGGTAAGTTTTGCATTGGTTTGCAAACCCAAGGTAATAATTAATTCCACAAAGGTTTATGATTTACCAATTGAAATTCAAGAGATGCTGGACAATTATTGTGATATCATTGTAGATGATTTTCCTGATGAGTTACCACCCATTAGAAAAATCATCCATCATATAGATTTGATTCCAGGAGCAAATCTACCTAATAAAACAACTTACAATATGACTCCCACAGAGAATGAAGAAATCGGGAAATAGGTTAAGGAACTGTTAGACAAGGGACTGATTAGAGAGAGATTGAGTCCTTGTGTAGTGCCAACGGTGTTGAGCCCAAAGAAAGATGGAGGCTGGAGAATGTGCATTGATTCAAGAGAAATCAATAAGATAACAATAAGTTACAGATTTCCTTTACCTAGAATTGAAGATTTAATGGATTGTTTGAGTGGAGCAAGGTATTTTACAAAGTTAGATTTAAAAAGAGGTTATCATCAAATCAAAATTAGAGAAGGGGATGAGTGGAAAACTGATTTTAGGACAAATGAAGGATTGTATGAATGGATGGTAATGCCTTTTTGGTTGTCAAATGCTCCGAGTACATTTATGAGACTCATGAATGAAGTTTTGAAAGAATTTATAGGTAAATTTGAAATAGTATATCTGGATGATATATCAGTTTACAGCAAATCAAAAGAGGAACATGTGAGACATCTGAATTATGTCTTACAGAAGTTACAACAAGAGAAATTACTGTTAAATTTAAATAAATATTTATTCATGAAGGAGGAGTTGGTGCATTTGGGTTTTGTTGTTTCTGCTGAGGCGTTAAAGATGGATCCTGAGAAGATCAAGGCAATCATGGAGTGGACTTCGCCAAAAAGTGTCTTTGAGGTAAGAAGTTTTCACGTCTCGCTGTTTTTATAGGAAATTCATAAGGAATTTTAGTAAGATCAATGCTTCTATTATTGATACTATAAAGAAGGACAGACAACCATTTAAATGGACTGTTGAAGCAGAAAGGAACTTCCAGCTGTTGAAGAGAAATATTACTGAGAAACCTATTTTGATTTTTCCTGATTTTAATAAACCTTTTCAAGTGAAGTGTGATTCTAGCAGAGAAGCCATTGGAGCTGTTTAAGTCAAGAGGACATACCTATAGCTTATTTTAGTGAAAAGCTGAATGAGTCAAAGAAGAAATATTCTTCTTATGACAAGGAGTTTTATGCAATGGTGCAGTCTTTGAAGAATTGGAGACATTACTTGATGTCTAAGGAGTTCATACTGTATTCAGATAACCATGTATTATAATACATTATGAAACAACCAAAGCTTAACCAGAAGCATGCAAAATGGGTAGAATACCTTCAAAGTTTTAATTTTGTGTTAAAACATATAACTGGTCAATTAAACAAAGTAGGAAATGCCTTAAGTAGAAAAATCATTTTGGTGCAACAAAGTCAAATTCAAGTGTTGGGGTTTGATTTTCTTAAGGAATTATATCAGAAAGATCTAGATTTTAAAGAGGCATTTGAAGCTTGTAGAAATCCTGTTTTGTTAGACAGAAGTAAGTGGCTGGATTATTTCGTGCAAGAAGGATTGTTATTTAAAAGAAATCAGTTGTGCATACCAAATTTTTCTATGAGAGAAAATTTGATCAAGGAAAAACATAGTGGTGGACTTGGAGGACATTTTGGTGCAGACAAGACTTATGAGCAGTTGAACCGGTTTTATTTCTGGCCGAAGATGAGAGCTGAAGTAGAAAAGTATGTGAAGAATTGTAAAGTCTATCAATATGCAAAAGGAAGGAGCCAAAACATAGGTTTGTATGTTCCATTACCTATTCCAAATAGGCCTTGGGATATGGTAAGTATGGATTTTTTTTTGGGTTTGCCAAAAACTCAAAGGGGACATGATTCAATTTATGTAGTAATTGACCTATTTTTAAAAATGGCACATTTTATTCCATGTTATAAAACCAGTGATGCTACTCATGTTGCTAACTTGCTTTCTAAGGAAATTGTAAGGTTGCATGAGTTACTTAAGAGCATTTTTTCAAAAAGAGATACCAGATTTGTTGGTCATTTATGGGGGACTTTGTGGAAGAAACACGGTAGTAAACTGAGTTTCAATTCTGCATATCATCCTCAGACTGATGGGCAGACTAAAGATGTGAACATAAGCTTGGGTAATCTTCTGAGAAGCCTTGCAGGTGAACATCCAAAACAGTGGGATCAAGTTTTGGCACAGGCTAAGTATGCTTATAATGATTCTCCTAATAGGAGTACAGGGCAGATTCCATTCCATATAGTTTATGGAATGCACCCAAGAGGAGTGTCTAAATTGAGAGATTTGGGTAAAGCTAAAATGAGGAGTGCTCTAGGAGAAGATTTTTCTTCAAAGATTCAAGCAGTTCATGAACAGGTAAAACAACAGCTACAGGATAGCAACACAAAGTACAAGAACAAAGCAGATTTGAAGAAGAGAGAAGTAAATTTTGAGGTTGGAGATTTGGTTTTGGCACACCTAAGGAAGGAAAGATTTCCAAAAAGGGAGTATAACAAATTAAAATTCAAGAAGATTGGACCATGCAGAGTTTTAAGGAAATTTTCTACAAATGCATATGAAATTGAGTTACCCCCTAGTATTGGAATATCTCCAATTTTCAATGTTGTTGATTTGTACAGGTATGAAAAGAGACAGGCAGTTGACATAACAGACGGCGAAGAAGAACAAGAGGTGGATTGGTTAAAACAGTTACCTACAACAAAGACATTGCAACCAAAGAAGATATTGGATAAAAGAGTGTTTAAGAAAACAAGCGGATAAGAGTATTTTCAGTACTTGGTCAAGTGGAAAGATCAACCAATTGTTGATGCTACCTGGGTGACAGAAACCATGCTACAAAAGTTGGGTCGTTCTGTAGAATAGCTCATGGACAGGAGCCCATGAAGAATTTTTTCCTCAGGAGTCTGATGCAAGAGCATGAGGCTTAAAGACAAAAGGCTTCATTTTATTCCAAAAATCCAAAAAACGTTTACAAGCAAAGGAGTGGGATCCTTTAGCTGTCAATTTACAAAGTTTTCTAAATAGGAATTGAGCTAAAATATAGGTATTTGAATGATTTTGTAATTAATCCAAGTAGTTTAGACTTAGTTGAGATTCTCGAGGAGAATATCAAGCAGTTTAGGTATTTATCTAGGATTAGATAGATTCGATCCATGGATTGAGGATCATATTGTTGGATGTAAAGTATTTATGTAAGTTTTGAACTATTGTAAGAGGATTTGGCTAGATTTTGGTTATGGAGAATTAGACTGTAAAAGAATTGGCATATCTCTATATCTCTGTGTATTTTATGCATGAAAGGTTAAATCCCGGAGGTTTAGATTCCTTCAAAATATCTCTGTGTATTGTTAATTTCCAGTTTGGCCTTTAGAATTCAAGGCTGATAATATAACTTTGTGTTATCACGATTAAAACTCTATTTCTGTGTGTTTGGATAATCGGGATATGTTTAAAAGAAATATAGTTTAACACAGTCTAAACTTGGTGGGAGGGCAATACTTGGTGGAACGGAGGAAAAACCCGATAAAAGCCGAGAGAGCCTAAGAAAGGAGCCTAGAACCATCCGATCGACAGAACCGTTAGATCTACGACCATCACGTGGTTAAAAAGTGCATGCGTTAAATGGAAGAGCGGTTTTCCAAGGGTGGTAAGTGGATTCTTGCGCAGCCTCAAAATTGGAAGTGATTTCCAGAAAACGGACCCGATGAAGTTATGAACCGAGATTTAATTGAGTTGAAGTCTGGAGATGATCGGGTCATCCGTTTAAAAGCGATCAGATGCATATCACGTGGTTTAAGTGCACGAGACTTAATTCTAAATCAGACGCGATGAAGGTTTATTCAACGGGCTTAAACCCTCGTTGAATTCCAGTGATCGGGACCGTTCATTGGTTCATGATTGGACGGTGATCGCGCAGAGAAATGTGTGCTAGTTAATGGCCTGAGTGGACCTGAGAAATTATAAGATGGAGCTTTGTTTTCTTTCAGTTTCGGGTAAGTGAAGTTCTGTTATTTTCCAGGTAAAAGTAGAAATTCGACTATTTTAGAGGAATATCTAAGTTTGGAGGTGAATGCCTGAAAATCCAAGGGAAATAGAAGAATAACTTCCACCTGTGCTTGAGAAGATCATTTCAGGATTTGAACAATTATCCCTTACACCTACAACCAGACCACCAAGTAGCAGCAGTGTCAAAAAAGGCAAGCATACCAGTGCGTGACAAAGGTAAGAGGAAGATTGTCGATGGCATCGAGGAGGAGCAAAGCTGCAATTTTTGAGTAAATCCACTTGTAGAGCAAGCAACTATGGCTATAGAGGCAAAGAGGCACCAACGTGACAAGCGTAACACGTGAAGGCAAAGGGATAAGAAGAGAATGGAAGAAGCAGAGAAGGAGTTGCATGAGCTGAGGGAGAAACTTCTAAAGGAACAAGAGTTGTGCAAACAGGAGAGGGAAGTGGAGCAGCAATAGATATAGCAGGGGGCGCAACATGTGCAAACAGATGAAGCAGTGCTTGTACAAGTAGTTGATTCATCAGAACAGCTGGCATCAGGCGAACAAGGTGAACCATTGCAAGGGCAAGACTTCGCTCATGAGATAGAACAATCACTTCAACAGTTGGATGAAGACATGGAGTAGCAGGAGTTGGAACAGGACACCGCCCTCATGCCTCACCATAAAGAGGTCGACTCACCCACTTTAATGCATCCAGATGATGAGAAAGTCTTCAATGACCAAGGAGGCACTGAGATCCTTGGTGATCAGCCGGAAGAAGAGATGCACAACATCTCGTTCGACGAATCCCAACATAGAGTTATGTAGTCTCGCAGAGTGTCAACTCCGGAGGATCATACGTCTCCTATGCAAGTTGAGGAATGAGTGATCATGATTGATGTGTGCAAACATCCAGCTGCCTTGTCTGATGCAACTAGAGTGTATGCCAAAGCCACTAGCTCAAGCGTTCACTTTCTAATAGCTGAGAATGATCGAATGGCAAAGGAAGTACAAATGGCCAAGCAAAGAAGAGACTTGGTGACAATATTCGCCTGAGATGAACTAAAGAAGGCAATACTAGATGAAGTATTGTCCCTTGACACAATTATGCAAGCATTGTACTCCAAGTTTGGTACCGTGCACAAGGAAGTCGTCCATCTCAACGGATGGCAGAAGCGATGTGCTAGAAGAGCACGTATCTTGATGAACTTGCATGCTGTTGTTGATGACATGCAAACATGGATGATGAAGTACAAGGGAGCCCCACTTCACTTGCCTAAGATGATGAGGGCCAGTGCGGTTGAGTTGAAGGCACGTTTCCGAGTTAGATTCAGAATTATGAAGAGCTCCCAGAGTTCATCACTAACATACAATATTCCCATGCATGAGTATTCAAGAGTATGGATGTTGTGGTGCACACACATGCAATCCCATCACTTGGTACTCTCACCCAGGTGAAGACAAAGAAACAGGTCCGACTAGAGCTTGACTCGTACTTCAACAAGTTGATGCGCATTGCCACCAGCCCATACTTGCCCATCAGTGCAAACATCATGCACAAGTATGTAGCTGGTCCGACCACATTGAAAACAATGATGTGCATGCTTTCAGACGAGTTGGACAGAGGAGCTTGAGCAGTGTACCCTGATGCTATGGAGGCAAGAGTCAAGTTTCAGACAGATGTCACCACAGAGCACACATACACCATCAAGGACTATCGATATTGGCATCAGTATGGTACTGTCGATCAACATGAAGACGTTGAGGAGTTGGAATTCCATGGTTGTCTAAGTCAGAGTGATGTCTAGCATGGCTTGATCAAGCCATCTTGTTCACATGGGTACATGTGCATTGTAATGTTAAGTCATGTCAAGTGTAAGTCAAGTGTTAATAGTTGGATGTAACATTCATAGAGTAGTTGAAGAGTCATGAGGGTAGTTGAACTGTCACAAAGGGGAATTCCAAGGGTCACCCCACCCTTTGTTATAAATAGTCCCTCATAACTCATTGTATAGGATTTTGGTCAACCAAGCTTCCAATAAGACTATCTTGGAGAGAGCTTGGACAATATTGTAACGTGCCTTGGCTTGTCCACTACACGAAGCTAGTACATCTCTTTGGAGGAGCAGGTGGATGTGGCTATAACGTTCCATTATTGGAGCTAGTGGTTGGACATGGATGTATTGTATGACTCGAACTTACACTTCTTTATATAATAAAAGCCATCACTTTTCATGCATATGTTGCATTATATCCCAGCTATCTTGTTTACTCTAAATGGCATATGTATTTTATTTCTTACGCATGCATGTATGGACTATTTTGTATGAGTATGTATGAATCTTTCTAAAATGTGTTGTTGCTTTAACCATCACTTTGGATTTCCAGCTAACTTTCTTTCCAGCTTGTGATGTATCTTCTCTCGTGTGTTCCCTTCCCATCTGAGTACTATTACAGGTTTCCAAGGGGCGCACCCATCTCAACCCACATGTGTTAGAACCTCTCATGCACCTTCCTTGACTCACTGTAGCCATCACACCCTTGCTACCAATAAAGTTATCTTACTTTCCTTTGTGCAAAATCACGGTCAAGGCATTACCATACGACCCACTACTGGGACTCCTACACCAAATGATCTGAGGTCTAATTGGGACTTCTTACTGGGGAGATCCCCTTGACATGTTGGTGGGTCCAACACCGTTAACAACACCTAAGATGAATAGGAAAAGTAAGAAAAACCGCTTGAGGTTGCAAGGTCTGACCATCAAAGGCCTTTGATGTAGACTTAGACAATGAAAAAGCTAGTGATCTAAGATCTTTTCAACACTTCACTAACATAATATAGGTTTATGTCCTTCATCCAAGATTGTTCAGTGAACGCATCATATAGAAACGTAGACCATGATATGGAAGGTTAGATGATGTGGAATACTGGGTTTCCATGGGGATGGATTGAAGGTGATGATATTTGAATATGAGGGATATACTCTACCAATGGTAGTTAGAAGTGCCTTGTGTTGCATGGGAAAAATTTACAAAAATTCTAGTACAGACATAGTGGCTGGTGCTTGGGCCAGATCCCCAATAATGTTGTGGCTATGAGTAGTCATTGCATTGGGATTATGCACGATATTATGAAGTGTGCCTTTTGGAGGGCACAACACAATGCTCGAAGTTGGTTTATTAAAATGAAGAAGACTATTGAGTTGAGTAGGGATCACAATTTTCCAATATGGAAGTACCACTCTTACGATTTTCATAGGTATGCGCTCTGCTCGTGACATGGATTGGTTATTACAACATAAATATATATAATGATGAGGATTTATTAGAATAATTTCCCCAACTCCCAGTTGTTGAGAAGTGGAGGGTACACAACAATATGTTATTTCCGAGATGGAAATGGATTCGTCAAGAAAGTAGGTTAATGAGAAGCATTTTATTGTGAGGAGTAATGGTAAATCTCATCCATCTTGGGACACTCACAAGTAATATGGACCTCCCCACAAATATTGAAAGGAAAATGACTATTTTTCTTAAACTCTTTTGTGCCACCCCTAGTGGTCTCTTGGGTTTGAGGTGCTCCTTGTTTAGTGTTCAAAGTTTTGTTTGACTTGTTTTTCTTCTTTTTCCTCTAGGTTGATGAGAATTCTTCAAAGGTGTTGATTCCATAGAATTTACATTAGAGATTTTAATGGGAGCACTAGGAGTTTGAGTGGTAGGATTAGAAACTGGGGCACTAGAAGATATGTTCATTTGTCCCACTTAAGTGCCTAACTAGCCTACCTTTCATGGGGATGCAAATCACACTACAACCATGGTCATGGGATTCGATATTTGGTTTCAAAACATCATTCGATGTTTTAGGAGAATTAGGAATGATTTAATATAGACTACAAAATTGAGAATAAAAAATTCCAATTGGTGGGAACACATGATGGCTTGTTCCTAAATTCAGGATCCTACCTTATAAACATCTTCAACAATCCTAGGTAATAGAGACTTGGTATACCACTCATGTACTAACTCGTTAGGAAACTTGGTTATGAATAGGCTTACTCACCTTATACACTCATGGATGTGATCTAAAATGTGGGTGGAGGTATCCTAATGAAAGTTAGTAAGTATATTGGTTCTAGTTCATAGCTAATTGACACTTGGTAATGGTTAACAAAGGCTAGTGCTAAAGACATAAAGTTATCATAAGTGACACTTCTAGATCAATATACCATTTAGCAACACTGTTAGTAAGATTTCATTGGAAAACATGAATCTTGATGCTATCATCCATGAAAAAGTTGGAAGAGAACCATAGGTAATTGGTAATGTGAGTTGCAAGGTCTTTGCTAGGTTTATTATCAAAATTAAGAATGTCACCTAGAAGTTTAGGTGGGACCGTCAACCATGCAAGTGTTTGATGGGATCATTCATTAACTTTGAAAGATTAGGTTACATGTGGATTTCCAAGAGCAGTGAGTTGAACAATTATTGGGGAGGAGGTGGTGCCCCTTATGTGCCAGTTGGAGGTTGTGATCCTCCCATAGCATGGTTCCCAAAAGTGGGAGGGATGCTCGAGGAAGTGGGTTGACTAGAGGATTTAGTCCCAATGCTCATATGTGTATCATAAAAGTTATTTCTCCCAAGGGGAATGAACCTAGTGGAAAAATTATTTCTGAAAGGTTGTTGGCCGTTATGATCAAAGTGGAGAGCCTCCTAGACAAAAAATTTGACCAAAAAGGTTGGCGCCCCAAGGATAAAACACAGTACTAGGGATAGTTCCCCCAGCCCCTTATACATTCCAAGGAAACAAAATTTTCCCTTGAAACAGAGATACCCCTAATGATTGATTTCTCCAAGTAAATGTGAACTTAACATAAACGTAAGTGCCCCTAGCTATGTTATGGAACGACATGGACCTAGTATGATTATTCCAACCAAATGTAAATCTAGAATTAGGAATGAACGATCTACCTATTGATATGCTAGGATTAATAGTGGGACATGTAGATGTAGATGTAAATGTGGAGTTTGAACCTCCTACATGTGACATGGGTATGCTACTTGCATTCGAACTAGAGCCTCCACTAAAAAAAAATGGAGGGAACATGGTTGATGACGGGGAGGCACCCATAGTGGATGTACCAAATGGAGGGAGATGGTATCTTGATATGTTCTCAAAAAAAGAGAAGATAATATTGGTGGAGGTGGTGTGGACATGACCTGTTGTAGTAAAAGAAGGTATGGAAGTTGTCTCAGGTAGATTATAAGCAAAAAAAAGTGCATTCACACTAGGTTTTACCATCAAAGTGGCACCAACTACAATAGACTCTTGGAAAGGACTAGGTGAGTGGGAATCTCTAGTCAAGTCAACACCCCCACTTAAGAAGATGGGTGATGAGATGTGAGATAGTGGGTAGTGAGAATGAGATGGAGGAATTTCGTCAACCAATTTGCAAACTATAGGTTCAACCCCTTGAGTGATACCCATTGAGAATCACTCTAAGTGGCCCATGGAGTAGGTATGTTTGAAGTAGTGGTAGGGTTAAGCTTACATCTATGGGAAAGTGGACCCTCCTCATGAGGAGAAAGGCCCTCAAGATGATGACAACAACACAAACTAAAATTAGCCATTGTGGCGAGAAAGGATGTGTACAAAAGTGTAAAGTAAATAAAACCTAAGGCCACTAGAGATGATTAAACAACATACACCTATAAAATCTAAGGAGAAATCATACAAACTAGTAGATCAAAGATCTTCTCACAACCTTGGCATCCTTATTAATATCTTAATGTCTGGTGCAAGTACCCTTAATTATGTTTCGACACCCTATGGGGGATCCAAGTGAGTATTGACCAACATCTGCCCCAAGTATAACAAGAACATCCCACTTGTTTTCATCTGTGTAAGGTTCGTAATATTATGACCACTATGTTTACCACTTACAACCACCCAACCTAGGGGGACAATGGTCATACGAATCCACATGCAAAGGAAGGGTATTGAGCTGACAAACTCCTGAAGGATACCCCCGAGTACGTGTAGACCTCACCATTAAAACCAAGTGAAGCAAGGTGGATCACTCCAATGGCCCCAATGTGACCTAATGCTTGAACCTTGCGTTAAAAGGGATTCCCAAGCAACGTTTTATTGCAAATGGATTTACACTCCCTAACTCAAGATTCTATTGTTTTTTTTTATAGCCTTGGAGAGTTTACTTCACCAACCTATTCCAAGGACTTAAAATCCTAAGCTAATTTTGTTGTGATACCATGGAAATGAAAAGATGTATGATATTATTAAGTGTTAATTTTAGTGGTTTTTATTTAATGTCAAGGGTAATGGTGTGGAACATAGATGGTGTTATGACTTGTTTCAAATAAATATATGCAGAATACGCACATGCAACATTTTATTTTCGATGAAATCTATCTACAAGGGAGTTATATATTTAATAATACAACATGAAAATAGTCCTTACATCTCTCTCCTTTGTCAGTTTGACATGCTCTATAAATCATAATTGAGAATGCAAGAAAACAATGAAAAAATCCAAAGTAAACACAAATAAAACACACTCAAAACCAAAACCCTATTTGCAAGAAAGAATGATTCAAGTGTTAAAATATTAAACCACACTTACAAGCATACATAAAGGTAAACGGATATAGGACAATGGTGGTAGAGAGATATCTAACCCCTAATGTCTTTGCTGGGAGTCAAACCCAAGATGATTCATAAAACTAACAAAAATGGCAATCATACCTATTTGAAGTGGATCCGAGAGTTTTTTCACTAAAATAAGACAAAGGAAACTATATCTGAAGATGGCCCAACTCTAAGATCAGATGCATGTAAGAACAATACAAAAATTTTAGAGAAAACCTAGTCAAAATCATTCATTGAGTGCTTCAACACTCTATTTGTGAGCAAACAAAGAGTTGAAGAGGCAAGAAATGCTCTGACACAATGCAAACTAGAGTGTTGCTAAGGCCAACAATGCTCTGTTATGACTGTAGAGGAGAGATATGTTTTTTGCTTTATTTTGAAGTTTTTCAAGGACAGGGCTTCATAAGCAAATTTCCCTAAGACTCCTACTAACTATTCAAAACCAAGAAAAGTAAATAAAAACCAATAGATTAACAAAAAAAGACTACGAAAAAGGAAAGGAAACTAACTAATAAGGTGTCTAATTTGAAATGAAAGGCAAGTGAAATCTCTTTTGGCAGAAAACCTTTCAAGCCTTTTTTCAAGAAGAGTAATAATTATCCAACTAAATCAACATAAAGATCGAAGATGAATCTTAATGTGGAAGAACTAGGCATGGAAAATTATTGCACTTTCCACCAAGCTACTCACTCTAAGAAGACATGCCCGCAATGGGTGAAAAATATGACTCCAATGGTGAATAAAGTGTTGGATATCAAACAATTGAAGACCAAGATGATCAATCAAAAGAGGAATAAGAGTCCTCATATTGTACCTCCTTCATTTTTCCTAGAATTTTTGTACTCCGGAGGGTATTGGTTCATGAGCTAAAGAATGAGCATTTTTTGTTCACGAGGACTTTTGTTCAAATGAGGAATATTGAATTTGGAGCACTAGATAAAGAGAAAATGAAGGAGAAAGAAAAAGAACACAAAGCATAAGAGGTGATTTAATGTGGGACTCCCCCTAGTTTTAAAGTTTAAAGGGTGTTTAAACATTAGTTACTTACCAGGCGGATCCCTATCCACCTTGGGGTAGCCTTACCCCCGACGAAGCTTCGACAGGGAAACAAGTGCAGTTGTTAAGCCAAAGCTTTCCCCTGAAAAGTCAGAGTCAACAAAGCATGTTTCATAGATTAATGAATACAATGGAATCCAGGGGGGTCGAGCCTTGTCTCCAAGCCCGTCCAATACCCCACCGGAGGAAGATAGATGGTCTTGCCACCTGTTGGGCTAGCGTTTGACTACGTCAGCAGTCGGGACCACTGCCAACTGAGCGTGAAACCATTAACCATTCAATACAACACCCCTCCCCCCCCTTGCTCTCCACCCAATTCAATCCTTCCACTTGTATCCTCCACGTCACCTCTTTCTTTTCCTACTTATAAACCCCATAAATTGATCATTGTATTTCAAATTTATTTATTTATTTATTTATTTATTTTAATGTCTTGTCGCTCTGATTATTCGTAACTACATCCGCTCGATTTTGAGCTAGTGTAGGATCTTTGTGTGCCCACAACGTCCAATTCTATCTGCTAACTAGGTAATCCACACACTCCATGTCCTTGCATAGATAGTCACCATGCTTAAATTAATTAAATTCATGCTAAAAACCCCAAAACCACAACAGCCAAAACCCTCGGGCCACATGGAACCCTTCATGGACACAGAGGGGGGAAATTCATGATTCCTTTTGCCCTCTGAACCTGTCAAACCTTCGTTTCAACTTCTATGGCCCCTACCTAGAAAAATAGGACCCCATTTGATTCATTCAGTTGGGGTCATACCACCTAGTTACCCCAACAGTATACCCTTTCGTAGAGTTCATATCCTGGCTTATGGCCACTTATATCAAAGAAAAAAATTTGTTGTATTACATCATCTAAGGAGAAAATTTTGGAGGTCACTCCAAAATTGATACACAATGCCTTCATTTATCTGAAATCTCCAAATTTGGAGAAATTTACAGAGACCAAACTCTTCTATGATTATAATGGGCTTTCAGTTAGAGAGAAACATGTCTTTCTCCAACTAATTTTGGCCCCAACTGCACAATTGCCTGCTAACTCAGAAATCTTTCCCATTTCCTTGTTTTCAGATATTGTGCAACCCATTTTGTCTGTTATCCTATTTTTATTTGGTTAAGATGAGAGAACAAATGTCTCTAAGCCAACCTTATGGTTCTTATACAAGATGATGAAACTATATGTTGTCCTTGACATTCCCTCTTTTTTGGCTGAAGCTATCAAATTCCAGTGCAATTAATGTTACCTGGCCTCCTACTCCAAATATTACTCCATATTTATTTACTTGTTACTTTACACTCATGTGGGGGAATTTGATTACCTAGGCCTTAACATCATAGTCTCCCATAAGAAAAGGAAATTTGTGGTTGACTAGGATAATTCTTTGAAGAATAAGCGCAACAATGAGGGGTTTTCACACTTTATCTCTACTTTCATGGCCACTGTGTATAAAATTAACAATAAAGTCTCCCCTCCTAGAGTCTTACCCAAACATAGACGAATTCTTCAACTCAGCAAGGATATTAGAGTGGGTGACTAGTACTTGTTTGACGAATACATTTAAATAAGGGTATATGGGTCTGAATTACCTCCTTACCAGCTGCCTGTGTATATGCCCTTGAGGATATTTTCCTTGGAGTTCATAAGGTAGAGCCTAAACACAGACCAAATCCATTTTTTCCCTAACAAAAAGGGGAATATGTTCAAGCTTCCCATGACTATAGGTCCCTTTGTTGTGAACTCCAAAAAACCTTTCCAACAGGTTGAAATTATGTTAAAAGAATTGAACTTTCAAATTGGAGAGGTGTGACATTATGATCCTCATGGTATTATTTCTAGTAAAAGGAAAGATATTAATGCCTCTGCCTATGAGAATGAATATAAATTAGAATTACAATGGAAGACTAATCTTGTTTCGTGGCCCATAAATATAGAGATGGAAGTTGAGACACCAAGCACGAAGGAAAAATATTAGAAGAAGAGTATTTATAAGGCATGAGATACCGTGATGGAGGATGTATCCTGGACCAAGAAAGAAAATCTCCAGGAGAAAACAAAGGAGGATATTGAAGTCAAATTGACCGAGAAAAACCTAGACCAACCAGGCTTCCAGGTGGAATTAGAGGATCCACAACAAATTACCACCTCCAATTCAACTGAGGTAGCAATCTTGGGTTCAATTGGAAGCATGTTAATTGCAGACCCTATATGGGAGGAAATGCAGCTAACAAAGGAGAGGAACAAGAAATTTAGGTATGAAATGTTGTCATAGATAGCCTCCCATTTAGTGTCATATCAGACTAGGCTCTTGGATGTTATGGACCTAGAATGAAATCAAATGAAATTTTCCTTGTATCATCTTTCAGTTTGGTCCCTCCCCTTTGGGCCACAATTCATAACAATGGACTTGTCTCTAGATATGACTAGTGTACAGGACAAAATCAATTTACACAGGAAGGCAAGGGAGATGATCTATATTGATTTAAGCAAAGGAGCCTTGACCATCAACGAGGTCAATAAGTTGTTGGAGAAGACAACTACAAAGATAAAGTAGGAGAAGGCCAACTCAAGATCCCTCCATTTCCCAAATGAAGGATACAAGAATTTAATTATCAAGTTGGGGGTGGAACCAAGTGATAAGGCTGCCATAGATGCTATCATCATAGGCTCATAGTCAGAAATAAAGTCACTCAAGAAACAACTTAAAATTCCTGCTACTGAACATGTACAAACTAAAGAGTTGGCTCAGGTTGAAAATGAGAAGGAAATCCTATCCAAGGAATCAATAGAAAGGAACAACGAGGTGGTAGCACTCAAACTAAAGGTATCAAAGTTGCAACAAGATATTGATTCGCACATCTATGTTGTGGTTGTGCCATAAAACCCACAAAACCCCACTTAGAAGTTAACCAAGGCTCTCACAGATTTGCAACTGTCATAGAGCGAGATTACAAATATCTAGATTGACTTAGACAACACCAAGTACATGCTGGAAAATAAGGAGAAACAAGTCAAGTACTCGTAGGAAAGTGTGGAAAAAAATTAACAACAAGTATCAAGTCACACAAGATGAGATCAAAGGGCTGAAGAATAGGTTGAAGGGAAACATGTCCCTCATTGAAGCTAGTCATCTCATATGGGATGATATCATCTCTGAAATAAAGAAGATATGGGAGCACCTAAAATTAGTTGTAGATTAGAAAGTTGTAGTAAATACCATTGAATTCTCTATCCTATCGTCCAAGGAGGAGGATGCTAAGAATGCTAGCACGACTGAGAAATTTATCAAGCACCTCAATGAGAAGTAAGTTAATGAATTGAGGGAAATAGATATCATTGATAGGAAAGGTGCGATCATGGAAATTGCCAAAATAATCCAGAAGAAGGAAGGGATAGGGTTGAAGAATGCATGAATGATCTGGAAAAATTGGTTGCAGCATTCAACTCTAATTTTGACCAGAGAAATAATTTTGACTAGAGAAATAGAGAAAGATTTCCTAGCTGTTGGGATTTCCAAGGACATCTATTACCATGGGGGCAGTATGAGCAATTATTAGTTGAGGCCAAGATCAAGGTAGACTCATCACATGAAAATATTGTCACTCTCAAGGGCAAAAGCACAGTAAATTATCTATAGAGAGATTTACAGCTGTTATGGCATGTGCAGACCTTCTTCATGGCTAGGCCAAATTACACTGAGCTCAAAAGCTTAAGGATGGCCCACAATGCTCTTATGCACTGTACCAAACCTGATCATGTCTTATGGAAAAGATGTTATCAATTTCTTAACCCACCATGAGTATGGATAGTGGAGCATGGTTCCACTTCGAGAGATCAAGCGAACCAACACTAAAGATTTTTCTGATTTGAAAATCATGACATATCCCTGTCATTTTGCAATTTTGTAAATATTTTATTTTCAGAAAGGAATCAAGTCTGTTATGTAATAATTAGAACAATTGGATTTGTTGCACGTTTGAACAACTGATTAGTTTATACAGTTGTAGCATTTCCAGGTATCTTGGTAAGTTGTTCTTATTTTGGTTCTCCCTATACAAGGGATTAAAAAACTCTTTAGCAAGGGTTCAATTTTGTATTCTAGAGGCTGTAATTTTCTGCAAGTTTTGCAAGTTCTGAAGCTTCATGAGATGTATGTTGTTCTTGAAGATTAATGAAGATGTATTGGTGATTCCAAGCACTGATATGTGGAGTATGTGACTCGGTCTTTCTTTATCATTTTAATATGTGTTGCTTTCTTCTAAAAAATTGTGTAATCATAGTTGGAATTCAATCATGTATGTCATATTTATCTATGTTATGCTATAGAAAATGGTACTTGTAACATGTGAGATTTAAGGCCTTAAAATGTGCTCCATGGTTTCTAATCTCGTTTCCTTTATCTCTTCATAATTATATTGGAATTTAGTGTACATGATTTTATTGCTATCCCTTTGCACTGGATTTATCTCCTACATTCTTTCTTACACCTATATTGCAGCAATTAATGAAACTCCACTCTTTGTGTGTAGGCCACCATAATTGAACATTAAGTCTTTGGAATGAAATACTATCAATATATAAAATGCGATTTTCTTATGAGTAAGGTAATTGAACTAGATTTAAATAATTTTACATTTAACTCTTGAGCGGCACCAATTTATCTTCAAAAGACACTAAGATTTCCTAAGAAATGACCTTCTTCTCAACCCAAAGGTTTCCTTTAGGATCTACAACATCTTTTGGTGCCTTTGTTAGGGCACAAATCAAGATATATTTCCCTGAGTTTAAATTCAGAAATTCCTTTGTATGGTTAGCAAAGGAAGTGTGGGTTTAGATTTCTCACCTAGCAGAGTCCTTAGATTGTAACCCTGGATTTTAGAAGGCCTCATACTCATTTAGATACTTCTCAACAGAAAAATCCTCTAGTATTTGACCTAGAAGAATTATATCTAAAAGAATCTGGAGAGAAAGAACCCCAAGAACTCTAGATCTTGTTGTATTTTCCCCAGAGACCTCGACTTCTAACTCTTATAAAGCTGAGATAAACTCCCTTGACACCTCGTTTAGGTAGTTGGACTTCCTAGAAGAGAAGTCCCCCCATATGATTTTTATTATCCAAAACCAAATACTGAAAAATTTTCTTTCAATTCTGATCCTTTTACATTTCATACTTTCCCAGAAGTTGAAGAAGTTAAAAATATTCTCATTACTAGTCCATCTCAAACCCTCATAGTTATTTCACATCAATTCTTATCTAGTATTTTTCATCTAACCCGTCACATAGGCCCTACAACAAATCGTTTTCAACCTCCCTTACAAAATATGGTTGTCCCTAGATTTTTACTCAAAAAATATGCTCCTCTAAATCTACAACAACCTATGAATGCAATGCCCCAAGACTATCTCAAAATCCTGCCTAGATTCACTAGGGAAGATGATGTCACAACTCAAAAACATATTGAGATATTTTATGCATTTGTAGAAAACTTGAATGTAGAACATCTAGATGTAGTCCTGAGGCTATTTGTTCAGTATTTAGATGGGAAGGCTAGAAAATGGTTCAATACTTTGCCAAACAACTCAATAAACACTTGGGAAGAATTGGAGAACACCTTTATGCAGAAATGGGGGGAGAAGAAAGACCATGGATATTTCTTCACTGAATTTAATGCAATAAAGAAAAGGCATAATGAATATGTCACTGAATTTATAAAAATATTTAATAAAATGTATAAAAACTTGCTTGCTGAGATTAAACCTCCATAAGAAACAACTAAAGTGGTTTTTGTTGGAGCCTTTGAGTCATATTTTGGGTTTATCCTCATAGAGAGGAAATCCCTCACACTAGACTAGATCTATATTTATGCTTTGTAAGTAGAAGAAAACTTTGCATCAACAGGGAATTTGAAAGGAAAGGGAGAACATAGTGATAGGAGAAAGGGAAAGAGGAAGCTAACTCCTCTGGTCAATAAAGGGACGCTCATGAGAATAAGTTGAGTGAGATGAATAAGTTGATTAGAAACTTATCAAACAAGCTAGTGAAGTTAGAGTTGGAGAAAAAAAGTATCCTCGACAGATACAACAAGGTCCAAACAGAAACTTCAATACCCAATATAAGAGACCTCCTTTGCAACTCCTACAAAGAGAGAAAAAGGACCAGCAAGATAAAATACAACCTCCCTTATATATAGAATATGATGTTGAGGAAGGTATTGAAGATGCTAATGAGGCTCAAGAAAATAAATACTCAACTTTTTTCAGAAGAAGAACATGAAACAAAACTACAGGGAGGAGAGGAAGATGATCTGAATGTTCCCTTGGACAAAGAAGAAGTAGATGCTTATCGTAAGAAATTTTTTGATTTCATGCAAGAAAAACTGCATAGGAGATATGATTTGAGGGAAAAAAATATATATCGAACACAAGACCAAAATGAGGAACATGTCCAACCTACCACCTCCAAACAAACTGATAAGGGGAAAAAACCTTCCATCCCTAATATGCCAACCAAAGGAGAAGCCTCCCACCCCATTCATTCTAAGTCTAAATCTGCAAATACAAAAAAAATAGCGATACAAACCAAGCCAGATCATTAAGTAAATAGAAATCCAATTGATCCAGTGAAGGTGGATAGGAATGCCTCTACTTTCAGTTTACAAAAGGAGTTAGAGAAGGTGAAGATATTTGTTCCCTTGACTCAATTTTTGAAACAACCTATTTATAAAATACAAATATCTGATTTCATGGATGTGTCTCATGTTACCTCATCACAAGACAATTTGAATTTGTGGGAAGAAAGGCATGTGGTCATGTTTGGTCCACATGTGGAGGAGAAAGACCCTTCCACTCCTCCATTCTATGTTACATTAGTGATTCATGATTTATTGTTGCATAATTGCATGCTTGATTCAAGGGCTTCTCATAATATTATCCCTTTGGATATGATGGAGCATATAGGTCGACAAATAAAAAATCCCTGTAAGGACCTATACTCCTTTGATTCAAAAAGAGTGGAATGAATTTGGATGATCAAGGATTTAGTGGCTAATCTGACTCAAATCCCAGTAAAGAGTGTAGTAATGGATATTGTATTTGCAAATATTCCTGCAAGATTTGGTATTCCCCTCTCCAAATCATGGGGAATGAAGCTTGGAGGATCCATTAAACTTGACCTCACATATGCCACTATTCCATTGTTTGGTGGAGAAGAGTGCAAGTTGTACAGAGAATCCAGATTTGTAAAAACTCTCACTAGGGAAGATAATTCAAACAACTCTCCAGTAATGGCCAAGAAAATGAGCTTTCGTGCTTTTCTTTCGAAATGGATGATCAAATTATGGAAGATACCCAAGTGGAAGTTCTCGCACGGTTCAACCAACAACAAATGAAAGTTGGTTGTGTGTGGAAGTTATACTTTGATGGGGCCTACTCCAAGGAAGGAAATGGAGCAGGAATGTTCTTGATATCCCCCGAAGATAACCTTATACCCCTCTCATATAAATTAGAATTTGACACTACAAATAATATCATTGAATATGAAGCATTGTCTTTGGGCTTACAAGCTGCCAAAAATACGAAAATAGAATACTTAACAATTTTTGGATATTCTGAAATGATTATAAAACAAATCAAGAATCAATGGAAAGTGAAGCATCCTAAGTTAAAATCCTACATGAATGAGGTGTGGGACCTAGTTGAGAATTTTTTTGGGAATTTAACATTTAGTTTCTGCCCAAGGAGTAAGACAGAATGGTTGACTCCTTAGCAACAATAGCTAGCACCTTCAAGCCACCACAAAATCCCCTGCTCACGTATGAAGTTGAAGTTAGGCGCAAACCCACAATTCTTGACAATGCAAAATATTGGCAGGTATTTGAGGATGAAGATCAGATTAAAATTTTTCTGGAGGTGATAGGAGAATTTTCTAACTCTGTAATAGAAAAAGAGGGTGAAGATGTAGAGTAAATTGAAGGAGTTGAAAAACATGTGCCTTGGGAGGAATCTATGGTTGGGCAGAAAATTTTGCAGTTGAAGGGAAACATAATCCTAAAGGGGTTGTTTCCATTGGAAAGGTTATTTGATTATAATGATGTGGCAGTCAATCCAGCCAAGAAGGGGTGTGAGGAGGATGAAAAACACTATAACATTGGCATAGAACAACAACCTAAACTAATAAATTTCACCAAGGGGATCCCAAAGGAGTACAAACAAAGGTATCTTGACATGTTTAAAAAATATGCTAATATTTTTGTTTAGTCTTATGATGACTTGAAGACTTATGATATTAGTATCATTCAACATAAAATTAATTTGAAGTCTGTAATTAAACCTCACAAACAAAAGCTTAGGAAAATAAATCCCCTACTTCTCCCCTTGATAGAGAAAGAAATTAGAAAATTGCTCCAAGCTAAAATCATCATACCCTTGAGATATTCATATTGGGTGGCTAATTTGGTCCCTATCAGGAAGAAAAGTTGAAAGATCAGGTTGTATGTGGATTTCAGAAACCTGAACAAAGCTTCTCTAAAAGATAATTACCCTCTTCCCAAGATGGATTATATTTTGCAAAAGGTGGTGGGGTCATCAAGATTGTCCATGATTGATGGGTTCTCTGGATACAACCAGATTTTTTTGCAGCATGAGGATCAGAAGAAGATAGCCTTTACCACACCTTAGGGGACATTCATGTATGCCAGAATGCCTTTTGGTCTCATGAACACTAATGCTACCTATCAAAGGGCTATGGATATAGATTTTTTTTTTGCGGGGGGGGGATCAATTTGTGGTTATGTTCTCAAAGTATTATGAAGAACATTTACAGTGTTTGCAACACACACTTGATAAATGCAAGAAGTATGATTTGTCCCTAAAACCAAAGAAGTCTCAATTTTCCCTCAAAGAAGGCAAATTGTTGGGGCATATAGTCTCAAGAGGAGTGAAAATTGACCCCAAAAGGGTAGAAGCAATTAGTACCATCCCTTTTCCAAGAAACAAAAAGGAGATATAGGTCTTCTTAGGGAGGATAAACTTCTTGAGGAGGTTTGTGCCCAATTATGCTGAGATTGTGAGGGACATTACAAAGGACTACAGAGACAAGAGAATCATTTTCCATAATTAAGAGGGCCTTTGGAGAGGCTCCAATCTTGGCTAGCCCTAATTATCAAAATCCATTTCTTATATTTTCTTTTGCATCCCCTAACAATGTTTCAGTTGTCTCATTGCAGAAAAATGAAGAAGAAAAAGAACATCCTGTTGCATTTTTCATCAAGTGTTGAGGGATGCAAAATTAAAATATGACATTTTGGAAAAACAAACTTATGCTCTAGTCAAGGCCTTGAAGGCTTTCCAGACTTATATTTTTCAATCTAAGATAATTCCCTATGTTCCTACAACAATTGTAAAGGATATTCTCACACAAGGAGATAGTGAGGGTAAGAGAGGTAAGTGGATAGACAAAATTCAGGAATATGAAATGGAAATCAATCCCACAAAATTGGTGAAAGGTTAGGGATTGGCTGAGATTTTTGCAGAGGAAAACTGGCAGACATTAGGTATAAACTCGTTGGCTGAAAATTCAAAACCAGAAAGGTTAGACAAGAAAGAAGGGGAAAGGAGAGAAGTATAGAAAATTGCAATGAAATATTTTATTTATGATTGGTATAAGTCTATTGTTTGTTATTTTCTATTTTTCGAATACCCACCTAAGATTGGCATGACTAGGTATAGAGTTCTGAGACTTCAGGCTCAAAATTTTGTCATTTCTAATGGCCAGTTGTACTGGAAAGACCCTGTTGGAGTCCTACTACTTTGTTTGGTTGAAGAGGAAGTGTCCAAGGTAATAAAGGAATTCCATGGCTGTATTTGTGGAGGGCACTACAACTGGAAAACAACAGCTCATAATATTTTGAAGGTTGGCTTCTATTGGCCTAAGCTATTTGGTGATGTACATGACCGAGTGAAATCTTGCAAAGAGTGCCAAATATTTGCTGAAAAACAGAAACTGGCACCCCTGCATTTAATTCCTATTTTTTTGGAGGATCCATTTAGACAATGGGGGATATATTTCATTGGGGAAATTCATCCACCATCCAGTGGGTAGCATAAGTGGATTCTTACAACAACATACTACTTCACTAAGTGGGTAGAGGTTGTCCCTACCAAGAATGCAACTGATACAATGGTCATCAAGTTCATGGAGGAAAAAATTCTAGCCAGGTTTGGTTGTTCAAGGAAAATAATTACTGAGAATGCCCAAGAGTTTAAGTCTGCCAAATTTTGTAGATTTTGTCAAGGCTATAATATCACCTTAGGAAATTCCACCACCTATTACCCATAGGGAAATGGATTGGCAGAATCATCTAACAAGACTTTGGTCAGAATTATTAAGAAAACCATAACACAAAATCAAAGGAATTGGGATTCTCAACTTAAATTTTCACTATGGCCTAATAGAGTAACCACTAAGCGATCAACTGGCAAGTCTCCATTTGAGTTGGTGTATGGAGCCTCAACACTTTTTCCTACTCAATTGGCTATGCCTATGGAAAAAAATCATACAATATGCAGAAGAGGAGCCTAATCCATTGACCAATAGGATAAACCAGTTGGTTGAACTATAGGAGAGCAGAGAACAAGTGACTCAAAATTAGATCAAGTACCAAGACAAGATGAAGGCTCTGTTTGATAAAAAGGAAAGGAAAACAAATTTCCATCGAGGTGACCTTGTACTTATATGGGATGTCAGGAAAGAAGACAAATGAAAACATGGAAAATTTGATCCTTTGTGGTTTGGGCCCTTCAAAATTGTAAAAGGTAACAACACATTCTTACTGAAAAATCTAGATGGCGAAGTGTTTGAGCTACCTGTAAATTGGCAATACCTCAAGCACTACTTTCAACACCGAAGACATCTTCCCACCTCCATTGTAATTACCATTGAGCCATTTTAAATACCAATTCATTTTGTTTGATTTATAGTTTTGAGTATATGCATATTAATAATTTGACTCCATGCCCAAGTTGAAGGAACTAATCTGTGAGATCTTAGTGCCCTGCCAGCAAGGAAATGTCCCCAATAGGAGACGATAAATGTTGTACCCCCTCTATTTTTTCTAAAATTGTTGTATTGCAGAGGGTATTGGTTCATGATCTCAAAAATGAGCATTTTTTGTTCATGAGGACTTTTGTTCAGATGAGAATTGTTGTATTTGGAACACTGGATAAAGAGAAAATGAAGGAGAAATAAAAAGAAGGAAAAGTAGAAGAGGTGATGGAATGTGGGCATCCCCACGATTTTAATTTTTTTTGGGTTAAACAATGGTTACTTACCGAGCGGATCCTCGTCCGCCCCAGGGTGGCCTTACCCTTGGAGAAACTTTGGGGAGGTAACAAGTGTGGTTGTTAATCCAATGCTTGCCCCTGGAAATTTAGAGTCAACAAAGCGCGCTTCGTAAATCAACAACTACGATGGACTCTAGGGGGGGGTCGATCCTTGTCTCCAAGCCCGCCCAAGCAACCTACCAAAGGAAGATGGATGGGCCCGCCACCTATCGAGCCAGCATGTGACTACGTTAGCAGTCAGGACCACCGTCAGGCGAGCGTGAAACCATTTAGTATACTGCTCTCCTCCCTTTCTCTCCACTCAATCCAACTCTGCCACGTGTCTCCTCCACGTCACCTCTTCCTTTTCCCACCTATAAACCCCCACAAATTGACCATTGTTTTAAAATTTGTTTATTTCAATTTATTTTGTGACTTGTCACTCTACTTGTTTACAACTACATCCGCCCGATTATCAGCTAGCATAGGACCTTTTTGTGCCCACAACGTCCAATTCCCTCCGCTTACCAGGTAGTCCACATACTCGTCCTTGTACAAATAGTCACCATGCTTAAATTAGAAAAATTCATGCCAAAATCACCACAACCAAAACCCCTAGGCCTCATAGAACCCTTCATGGACATAGAGGGGGGAATTCACAATTGTTTTTTCCCTCTAAACCTATGAGATCTTTGTTTCAAATTCTATGGCTTCTACTAGATAAAGAAGACCCCTTTCAATTCGTTGAGTTGGGGTTGTACCACCTAGTTACCCCAACGGTATACCCTTTCCCAACATTTATATCCTGGCATATGGCCACTTGTATCAAAGAAAAGAAATGTTGTATTGCATCATTTAGGGAGAAAATTCTTGAGGTCACTCTAGAATTGATGCATAACGCCTTCATTTATCCAAAATACCCAAATTTGGAGAAATTTACAGAGACAACACTCTTCTATTATTGTAATGGGCTCTTAGATGGAGAGAAACAGATCTTTCTCCAACTAATTCTAGCCCCAAATGCATAATTTCTTGCCAGCTCAGAAACCTTTCCCGTTTCCTTGTTTTTAGAGATTGTGCAACCCATTTTTTCTGTTATCCTATTGCTATTTGGTGAAGATGAGACAAAAAATGCCTCCAAGGTAGCCTTAGGGATCTTACACAAGATGATGAAACCAAATGTTGTCCTTGACATTCCCTCTTTTCTGGCTAAAGCCATCAAATTCTGGTGCAATTTATATTACCTTGTCTTCTACTTCAAATATTATTCCATATTTGTTTATTTTTTCCTTTACGCCCATGTGGGGGGATTTGATTACCTAGGCCTCAACATCGTAGAATCCCATAAGCAAAGGAAATATGTGGTTGATTTAGATAGTTCTATGAAGAATAATCCCAACAATAAAGGGTTTTCACACTTTATCTCTACTTTCATGGCCACTTCTTATAAAATTATCAACAAAGTCTCCCCTCCTAGAGTCTTACCCCAACAAAGATGAATTCTTCAACTCAACAAGGATGCTAGGGTGGGTGACTAGTACTTGTTTGAAGACTACACTGAAATTAGGGTATATGGGTTTGAATTGCCTCCTTATAAGTTTCCTATGTTTATGCCCATGAGGATGCTTTCCTTGGAGTTCATCAGGCAAAGCCTAAACACAGACCAAATCCATTTTGTCCCTGCCAAAAAGGCGTATATGTTCAAGCTTCCCATTATTATAGGTCCCTTTTTTGTGAACTCCATACAAACTTTCCATCAAGTTGAAATTATTTTAAAGGAATTGAACTTTGAAGTTGGAGAGGTGTGGCATTATGATTCTCATGGAATTATTTCTAGTAGAAGGAAAGAGATTAATTCCTCTGCCTATGATCATGAATATAAAACAAACTTAGAGTTGTAGGCTAATCTTGATTCATGGCCCATAAATAGGGAAATGGAATTCGAGACACCAAGAACGAAGGAAAAATCTTAGAAGAGGAGTATTGATAAGGCAGGAGACACCATGATGGAGGATGTATCCTCGACCAAGAAAGCAAAGCTATAGGAGCAGACAGAGGAGGAGATTGAGGTCAATTTAACTGAGAAAAACCTAGGCCAACCAAGCTTCTAGGTGAAATTAGAGGATCCACAACAAACTGCTACCTCCATTTCAATTAAGGTAGCAATCTTGGGTTTAATTGGAAGCACGTTAGCAGCAAGCCCTAAATGGGAGGAAGGGTAGCTAACAGAGGAGAGGAACAAGAAATTTAGGGATGAAATGTTTTCATAGATCGCCTCCCATTTAGTGCCATATTAGACTAGTCTCTTAGCTGTTATGGACCTGGAAAGAAATCATATGAAATTTTTCTTGTATCATCCTTCGGTTCAATCCCTCCCCTCTGGGCAACAGTTCATAATAGTGGATTTTCTCTAGAAATGACTAGTGTCCCCTTATAGGACAAAATCAATTTACACATTTAGGTAGGGGAGATGATCTATAGTGAGTTAAGAAAAGGAGCCTTGACCATTAGCAAGGCCGAGAAACTATTGGAGAAGGAAACTACTAAGATAAAGTGAGAGAGTGTCAACTCAATAGCGCTCCATCTCCAAAATGAAGGCTAAATGGAGCTAATTATCAAGATGGGGGTGGATCCAAGTGATAAGGTTTTCATAGATGCTATCACCAAAGGATCACAGTCAGAAATACAGTAACTTAGACAACAACTTAAAATGCCTGTTGTTGAACATGTACAAACCAAAGAGTTGGCTCAGGTTGAAAATGAGAAGGAAATCCTAGCCAAGGAATTGATAGAAAGGAATAATGAGGTGGTAGCACTCAAAATGAAGGTATCAGAGTTGCAAAAAAAGATTGATTCCCACATCTATGTTGTGGTTGTGTCAGAAAACCCACAAAACCCCATTGAGTAGTTAACCAAGGCTCTCACAGATCTGAAATTGTCAAAGAGCGAGCTTAAGAAGATCCATATTGACTTGGACAACACCAAGTACATGCTGGAAAATAAGGAGAAACAACTCAAGTCCACCCAAGAAAGTGTAGAATAAATTAACAAGTATCAGGTAGTAGAAGATGAGATTAAAGGATTGAAGAATAGGTTCAAGGTCAACATTTCCCTCATTGAATCTAGGCATCTAATATAGGATGAGATCGTCTCTAAAATAAAGAAGATATGAGAACACCTGAAATTAGTTGTAGAGCATAAAATTGCATTAAATACCATTAAATTCTATATCCTATCGTCCAAGGAGGAGTATGTTAAGAATGCTATCACGACTGAGAAATTTATCAAGCACTTGAATGAGAAGTCAGTCAATGAATTGAGGGCAATACGCATCATTGAAAGGATAGGTGTGATCATGGAAATTTCCAAAATGATCCAGAAGAAGGAAGTAAGGCATAAGACTGTAGAATGTGTGAATGGGATGGAAAAATTTGTTGCAAAATTCAACTCTAATTTTGACCAGAGATCTAGAGTAGGATTGCCTAGCTCTTGGGATTTGCAAGGATGTCTTCTACCATGGGAGCAGTATGAGAAAATAATAGTTGAGGCCAAGAGCAAGTTAGACTCATCACATGAAACGACTTCCACTCTCAAGGGAAAACCCATAGTAAATTATCTAAAGAGAGATTCCAGATGTTGTGGCTTGTGAATACCTTGTTCATGGCCAAGCCAAATTACACTGAGCTCACAAGTTTAAGGATGGCCTACAATGCTCTTACTCACACATGCTACACTTGATATAGTCCTATGGAAAATATGTGATCAACTTGTTAACTCACCACAAGTCCAGATAGTGGAGCACGGGTCCACTTCAAGAGATCAAGCGAGCCAACAGTGAAGATTTTTTTGATTGGAAATCATGAAATTCCCCTATCGTTTTGTAATTTTGTAAATATTTTATTTTCAAGAAGGAATCAAGTTTTTTATGCAATAATTGGGACAATTGGACTAGTTTCGCGCTTAAACAACTAATTATTTTAGACAATTATAGAAATTTTAGATATTTTGGTAAGTTGTTCTTATTTTGGTTCTCCCTAGAAAAGGGATGAAAATTTTCATTTGTAAGGGTTCGATTTTCTATTCCAGAGGCTGTAATTTTCTGTCAATTTTGCAAGTTCTGAAACTTCATGAGATGTATGTTATTCTTGAAGATTAATGAATATGTTTCAACGATTCTAAACACTGATATGTGGAGTATGTGACTTTGTCTTTGTTTATTATTTTCGTATGTGTTTCTTTCCTTTTAGAAATTATGTAATTGTAGTTGCTGGAATTCAGTATTGTATTTTAGATTTATCTATGTTATGCTATAGAAAATAGTAATTGTAACATGTGAGATTGAAGGCCTTAAAATTCCCTCCATGGTTTCTAATCTCTTTCCCTTTGTCTCTTCATAATTCTACTGGAATTTAGTGTACTGGATTTTATTACTAGCCCTCTGCACTAGATTTCGCTCCTACATTCTTTCTTTCACCTATACTGCAACAATTAAAGAAACTACACTCTTTGTGTGTAGGCCACCATAATTGAACATTAACTCTTTGGAATGAAATATTGTCAATGTATAAAATGTGATTTACCTCTAAGTAAGGCAATTGAACCATATTTAAATCATTTTACATTTAACTCCTGAGCAACACCAATTTATCTTCAAGAAACACTAATATGTCCTAGGCATTGACGTTCTTCTCAACCCGATGATTGTCTTTAGGAGCTACAACACCTCCCCTCCTGAGGATAATGATGGTGCATTTGTATTAACGTTTGAAATTTTCAGAGACGATGAACAAGGGACTTTTCCTTCAAATTTATCAGTAAAGTGAAAAAGGGCCATCAGATTGAAAGCTTCTTCTTAATGGTGTTTTGCTGAAATGTTTGGAATTTGTTGATGTCAGAAGGTATTTATGGAATTTCATGATGGAATGGAAGGAGGAAACTATGTCAGTGATACAATAACACACAATATCGCAAGGGCGGGATATTATTTCCCTACATTATTTAGAAACACTCATGCATATATTACATAATTGTTCCATTTGTTAAAGGTGCGTTAGAAGAGAGACACAATCGGTTTCTCCACTCTAGCCCATCATGGTAGAAGAGCATTTTTTAGCAGTGGGGTTTGGTTGTTATTAGGGAGATCACTCTACACTCCTCAAAGCCACATAAGTACATTGTCACAATGACTAACTATTTTACAAGTTGGGTTGAAGTTGTGTTACTTAGGCAAGTGAAAGATTAGAAGGTAATTCATTTTCTCAATCAAAATATCATTACTAGGCTCATGTTCCTACCTCCCTTGTCTTTGATAATGCAATTTATTTTTCATCATTAAGTTTGTATGATTTTTCTTTGGAAAATGGAATTGTATTGAAACATTTTGCTACCTACTACCCCTAAAGCAATGACCTAGCCAAATCCACCAATAAAAACCTCATACATATTATCAACAAGAATATTGATCAGGTTACTCCTAAACCTTCTCTTAGCACTTCTCCCTACTTCCTCACATACATAAAGGAAGTTATCCTGCCACCCAAATTATACCTAATTGCATTATAACTATCCCAAGAGTATCGTAATAGGTCATGTCCAATTATACAAAGTAGGATTGATACCTTGCTAAGACATGAGGAATAAATACAAAAGGCTCGATTTTTTTTTGCCTCACATTAGAACCATATCAAGAGATGGTTTCACAAGAAATTTGTAGGCAATAAGGAATTTAGTGTGGGTGATCTTGTCTTGAAATGGGAAAAATACCATGAAGACAAGGGCAAGCACAACAAGTTTCAATCCTTGTGGATTGTTCCATATCAAGTCAAGGGAAAATTTGGTCAACATACCTATTGTCTCTAAACCCTAGACGGGAAGATTGAATCCATTCATGTGAACGACCAAGACTTGAAGTTCTATTTGACTTAGCATCTATTGCAACTGCTCTCCTTTGTACATATTACTTTCATGTCATTTTCATTTCATGCCTTTATTTTCTAACATGCATTTAGTTTCCTACCTTTTTATAATGCATTTTCTTTTCAGTTTCACCCGAAGGCCTCTATATATAAATAAAAATTTTGTAAACGAATAAAGAGATCTGGGACATTGTCAATAAGTCAAATGTGCTATGGATATTGTGGTAAATGTTCAATCATTGGCTAGCTTTAGACCTCTTTCCACTGTTTGATCTTGAACATCTTTACAAGTCAAGGATATCCATAAGGAAAATACAAACTAGACTTTGTGGAGAAATCTAATTAGCTACAACACCCTGTATCCCTAAAAGGATTTATGTTGCTTGAATTGGCTTTTGAAATTCAAAATATGTTCTTAATGAGTTGAATTAGTGGTTAGAGAAGGGAAAAGGAGAAAACACATAGTAGGAAAACTCATTTTGAAAAAACCTTAAAGTCTCTGAAAAACAAGAAACAAACTTTCTTTCCCGTAAAATAAGTCAGGATCCCTCATCTTACCTAGCGCAATGAATGCCTAATAAATGATGCCAATGTGCATGTAAAATAAAATCAATCAAATAAAGGGTAAAGGATTAAGAAATGATTCTTGTGCGAAGAGGTGATGCAAGTAACTACATTGAGGTACTAAACAGGCTTGTTGGCATCAAAGTAATTCTTGTGATTTCTTAAGCAACTCCTTTAGGGTACTGAACAAGCCTACTAATAGTGGAGCGAAATCAAAGACTCATTTTAATTCCGAACATATTCATCTCACACATTCACTATCCTAATCCCTTATTGAAGCCATTAGTTTCGCCTCTTAACTTATAAAGCGTATTCAAAACAAGCCAATCCAAGTGGCATAAAGACTACACCCATAACTAGGGTTTCACAATGAAATTAATGGAATCCATAGGTATAAGAAAACACTTCATGAGGATTAGACTTCATCTTTGAGAAAAGGCCAAACAAAAATTCTGAGGTCCTACCAATTAATTGCTAAATGTTTTAGTCACTACAACAATCCCAAATTTTTTACCATTTCAAAATTTGGATACCCCCTTTACTCAAATTCTTTTCACATTTTTCCTAGGTTTTATTAGGCTTTGAATCCCCCTTAGACAAGCTATTGTTTCATTGCATCCTAACAACTCTAGCCTTGAAGTTTTACAACTTGTGATTTGTTGCCTTAATCGCAAGTCACAATCGCAATTTGTAGTGCTAGTCTCTCTAGCCTTTGAAAGTATGACTTGGGACTTACCCTAAGTAGCTCATCTTCCTTTAGTCATAAATTGCTTTTTCGGTTTACATTGACATGTCACCACACTCTATAAGTGCAGCCTATGATTAGACTGTCTCTAGTGCATGCAATAAATATAGTATGCACTTCCAATTTGCGACCTCCCACACGTGTAACTCCTTATATACTAAAGTCGCTTCTCCATTTCATTTCACTCTAACTTCACTATTGAGCGAGTGGACCTTTCCTTCAGATAACTGGTCTGATCATGACCTCCTGGTAGGTAACACATATCTTTTATAATCATTGCTTCTTATTTTCTTGCCAAGTGTTGAATTGATTCACCTTTCCTAGTCCTCCTTACTTATATCACTCAAATGCATCCTTGTTTTCTCTATCTACACCTAATCTGCATTTAAAACCTTACCCTTAGATGAATTCTCACTTAAACACTCTAATCTCTTTTTAGCTCCCAATCTTAAGCTCTATTCGCTTAATTCCTCACATATCATTCTTCCTGTAAGGGTTCCTACCCTAAGTTATATTTAAAATTCTTTTGGATTGATTATAATTTCCATATCGAAATATTCATAACACACACAATGGTTGGAATTGTGTAATTTAATTGCATGCATTCATTAATAAGCGAAATTATATGGTTTCTGGTCTAAAGCTTCTTAAATTTGTTTGAGGGAGTCATATTTATTTTTTGTTTAAATCATATGGTGCATCAATAGAACAATCATAAAGTCACACCATTCCATGTCAATAAGGCATTCTAAACCCTGCACCTCTCTTATGTTTTGTTAATAGACGAGTCCTTTGCCTCCCATCACAAGTTGGGAGTTAGAGCCAACAAGGTTTGGGAATATGATTAATGGTTACGTTGAGAAATGTATTTATAATTCATGAGCACATCATTAGATCCCAACAATATTAAAAATCAGACTAGCGACTAGCATATAGAAACTTCATCCTTGAGGTTGCAAATCACATCTATAGTCTATAGTGAATCTAGAACCAAAAATTGTGCTCTATTCTAAATCTTTCAATGTTGATTTTTACTAGGTCACACTTTCAACATGAAGTGATCCAAGTGGATATTGGTGGCCACCCGCCTATTCCACCTAGACCTCCAGTGGGTTCCATCTATTTCCTTGCTTATTTCAGCATTTACTATTTTTAGCAGTTTTTCGGGTCTTGAACTTTCAGAGAAGTTTTGACCCCCTAAACAGAGTTTTTTTGAGGTTCATTGTAGACTCATTACCATAGGAAGGGGCCTACCACAAATCTTGTAGTACTCGGAGAGACCTTTCAAACAAGGTATCGTGTGGGCCAAATAGAGATAATCATACCAAGTTACGACCCCGAGAAGTTGGCTGCCCAACTAACCCCAACGGGGCCCCAAACTCTTGGTGTTACATCTCTTGGGGTTAGGGTTTTATCTTGTTGCTAAATAATAAATAGGCCTTTGAGCCTCGTTGTAACACAGTTCAGAGTCATGTAGCCGCAACATTTCTTCTCAGAAATAAGCTACCATCGTCCGAGCTAGCTTATTTCTATTCTATTTGTAAGCATAGTTCAATAATTTTTCTATTAATGAAATGAAATGTTTTTCTACTAAATCTCTGTATTTATGATTATATCTATAATTTGTTGTGTTCCTATTTAAGTTCAAATCAATGGTATCAGAGCAGTCTTCTCTTTCTCTTTTTTTTTTTGCATGTCCCCAATGAGGTGAGGGTATAAGGAGTTAGGTCTCGATCTGGTTGAACCGTTCCAGAAAAGTCTTGCAAACCCCTATGACCTCCGATGGCGGAAGAAAAGAAAGATGAGGGGGAAGGAGATCCTTTCAAAATGTTTCTCAAGAAGCCCTCGAGTGAAAGAGGAATGGGATGATGGATAACTTTGCCCATATTCTTCGACGGCTACCCACAGGCGATGCAACTTCATCCAACGGCCACTTTGGAGGCACCACTCCTTTTAAGGTACAAGTTAACTTTGATATTCCCATATTTGATGTCTAGATAGATGCAGACGTCGTAGATAAAAGGTCAAATCTATTGGAAGGATATTTTTCAGTTCATGACTTTTCCAATTGAGAAAAGATTACTTTTGCACTTCTCAAAGCCACCCCACAGGTCAAGGACTAGTGGAAAACCTATTGTGAACAAAAGGAAGAGAGTGAACCCTCGTTTTTTTTAGCCGCAACCACTTGGGATTCTTTCTGAGATGCCATCAAGGAAAAATATTACCCTGTCAGGAGCTATGAAAATAAATACATAAAGTGGACCATGCTATGATAGGGAAGGGACCAAGATGTGTCGGATTTCACAAATGTTTTCCATACCCTTCGCATGAAGCTAGGTATCAAGGATTCTGAGTGGTATTTGATACTCAAGTACTACGGCTATCTACACAAGTACATCCAAGACGAGATGAAGTTCCTAGACATTTCCTCGCTTCGCACGGCGTACCGATACGTTGTTAAGACTGAGCAGAAGTTTAAACAGAAGAAGCGAGACTTTGGATATGCGAATCCAAGGCAAGGAAAAGGAGCCCCCAAACCACAGAGAAAAGGACAGAACCAAGGCATGGCTACCTAGGACAACCCGTCGAAGCCGCGAGCAAAGAACAACACCACGAAGACAAAGAAGGACACAAGAAAATGGTGTTAGTTCCATAAGAGCTCCACTCACAACACAAGTGAGTGTCGGGCCAAGAAGTCACTAGTGGCCAAGTTGAAGGCCTCTGAATCACACACATGTTCTTACTCTAAGTTAGAACTGTTGTGCAGGGAAATCCTCTCTGTGGACACAGATGATCCCTCTAGCCCAATGAATGGGACTAGCAATGAATGTGACAATCTATGAGACACTTTCCTAAATTAAAATCAAAATGAGAGAAGAGGAAGTATTCCTACCTCGTTCTGATGCTATAATGCCCTCCTTTGTTGAAAATATTGATTGCTTTCTTAGGTTCAGTCCTTACTATTCATAGCATTTGACTACCTGCACAATAGGCCAAAGACAAAACAAAGCATAAAATTGTAACAAGCATAATTGAATGTAATCCACTTAACAGATCAAGGATCATTAAGATAAATGAAGCATTGACACAAGCATTTATGGAAAGTGAACCAACAGTTGTATATATTAATGAATGAAAGAGGAAACATACAACCTAGGCCTTGATGTTAGTAATCCATCCTTGAGTGAATGTCCAAGTCCAAGCTCAAGCTTTCCAAGCACTCCTTCTCCAAGCCAAAGTAAATAGCATGTAGGCGCTATCTTAGAATAAGGGTGCAAATAATCAAAGACCAACCATTTGGGAATGGAGGGGAATGAATTTATAAGCAGGGAGAGGGAGTTACGATCCCATCAAAGATAGGGGAAGGTCCTCATCTCAAGGTGGAAACTCATAAGGATAAGATCAAAGGGTAATATTGGGAGAATTAGACCACATCCACAACGTACATCATCCAGCTCACAGTTCTGAAAGTCTCTAGATCACAAATCTTCTCCTCCACTTTGGGAAAACTTGGCTTTTATGGTTCAACACGACCTTCTAGCCCAATGAGTGGGACTAGCAACCAATGTGACAATCTACGAGACATTATCCTCAATTACAATCGAAATGAGAGAAGGGAAGGAGACCTACCTCGTTTTGATGCTATGATGCACTCCTTTCCTGAAAATCTTGATCGCTTGCTCCTTAGGTTCAGTCCTTACTGTTCACAATGTTTGAATACCTACACAAGAGGCCAAAGACACAACAAAGCATAAAAGTGAAACAAGCATAATCGAATGTAATCCACTTAACAAATCAAGGAGCATTAAGATAAATGAAGCATTGACACAAGCATTTATGGAAATTGAACCAACAATTGTATATATTAATGAATGAAAGAGGAAACATACAACCTAGGCCTTGATGTTAGTAAGCCCTCCTTGAGTGAATTTCCAAGTCCAATCTCAAGCTCTCCAAGCACTCCTTCTCCAAGCCAAAGTGAATAGCATGTAGGCACTATCTCAGCATAAGGGTGAAAATAATCAGAGACCAACCATTTGGGAATGGAGGGGGATGAATTTATAGGCAGGGAGAGGGAGTTAGGATCTCACCAAAGATAGGGGAAGGTCCTCATGTCAAGGAGGAAGCTCATAGGGATAATATCAAAGGATAATATTGGGAGAATTTGACCACATCCACAATGAACACCATCTAACTCGTCGTTCTAAAAGCCACTAGATCATGAAGCTTCTCCTCCACTTTGGGAAAACTTTCCTTTTAGGGTTCAACGTGAGTATCGAGGCAAAAGCCGCTCTGGCAGCATGACAATCATATGGTGCAACTTTCCATTAGCACGAGAGGGTAGTGTCACAGTCGCGCTGACCCAAAAGTTAGGGTATTGGGCTTATTTTTCTCAGGAAAGGCTTAAGGCAACTTTTCATTAGTCCTTTAGGGAGGATCTAGACTACATATCAAAATGGCTACATTGCATAGTTGTCAAGGTTTTGGCACTTCGGGGTATGACACAGGGAAGTGCAGGAGGTGTGACAAAACACTGTGTAACAAGAACCCAATAAGGGGAATGACAAAAGGAAGTAGATCATTGATGTGGAGCCCTGTGCCACCATGGCCACCACCAAGATCTAGAAGATTGAGCCTGAAGATCCAGAGGAGGGTGAACACCTCTTCCACTCACATATGTGGGTGAAGAGTTCTCCGATGTAGTTCATCATTGACAATGGGAGCCAAAAGAACCTCATTTCAGTAGAGTTCGTGAAGCGGTTGGGCCTAAAGACTACAACACATCCAAAATTGTACATCATCTTATGGCTTCACCAAGGATGATATCTACACATCAGCCAACAGTGTCACCTTCCCTACAACATCAAGCCCTTCACAGATGAGGTACTGTGTGATGTTTCTCCTCTTTAATTTTGTGATGTATTATTAGGACAACCATACTTGTGGAATCGACCTTTTGTATATGAGTCTAGACCTCGCTCCGTGATTATTAATTTGGCCAATAAGTTGTACAGGATACCAGATGCAACCCCACCTACCTTCGTCTCTTTGATCACTGTAAAGAAATGTGGTAAGATCATTTCCCAGACCAGGAAAAAAAAAATTCCTTATGATTCGCCCTCAAGGAAAGAAGAAGGTTGAGGCCACAACTTCCAGGCAGGGATCCTTTGCACAACAGTTGTATATTGACAAGGGTGTGGAGGAGTACTGGGAAATTTTTTCCTCACCTACAATGGTACCTCTACATTGTCAGGTCAATCACTCCATCAATGTGACCCTGGGCACATCGCTACCCAATGGACTGATCTATCGACACTTTGTTATGGAGAACGATGAGATCAAGTGGCAGATTCAATTACTACTACAGAAAGGGCACACCAATCCAATCTCATCGCCCTATGGGAGCTCGATTGTATTGGTACAGAAGAAGGATGGGACCTAGAGGCTCTGCATTAACTATCGGGTGCTGAACAAGATCACTGTCCTGAATAGGTACCCAATCCTGTGGATTGATGACCTTCTGGACCAGCTCAATGCCGGGAAAATATTTCAGCAAGATTGACTTGAATTCGGGTTATTCACAAGGTTCCTATCGAACCCTTTGATGTGTGGAAGAATGCCTTCAAATCCAAGGAGCACCTTTTCGAATGGTTGGTCATGTCATTCAGATTGACAAATTCCCTTGAAACCTTCATGAGATTGATGGGCAACATCTTGTGACCCTTCACCAATGCATTCGTGGTGGCGTATTTAGATGACATCTTGATCTTCAACCAGAGTTGGGAAGAGAACCTCCATCATATTCAACGGGTCCTTCAAACCCTGTGACAACACAAGTTATGTGTTAACTTGGAGAAATGCACTTTTGGCCTGACCCAGGTTCAATATCTGGGGTACATCATTGATGAGCAGGGTGTGCATGTGGACCCAACCAAGATATAAGTCATTTGGGATTGACCAGCCCCCACCACTCTCACAGAGCTCCACAATTTTTTGGGTCTTTCCAATTTCTACCGCAGGTTCATGTTGGGGTTGTCTTATATCACTTAGCCTTTAAGTCAAGTCACCAAGGGAAGAGCAAAAGCAAAGTTTTTTTGGTCCAAAACACAACAACAGGTGTTTTCTGAGTTGAAGCACCACCTCTACTCGGCACCAGTGATCACATTACCAGACCTACAACAACCATTTGAGATTGAGAAAGACACCTCCGACTATGCTATTTGTGTGGTTCTTACTCAACAGGGGCATCCAGTGGCTTACCACAGTGAGAAAATTTCAAACAAAGTCTGAAAGTATCCCACTTATGACAGAGAAATGTATTCCATTGTGCAGATCTACTGTCAATGGATGCGTTACATTTGGGGGAAGGAAACGATCATCCACACATACCACCAACCCCTGCAGTTCATACAAACACAAGGGAAGTTGCAGAATGATCGCCATCAGAAACAATCCACCTACCTACAACAGTTACATTTGAACATTAATTATAAGAAGGGAAGCACCAATAATGTCGATGATTGCCTCAACCGACCACCAGTCATGGCGATAATCACTATGTGCGACTCCTATGGGCACGAGACTTTGGGGTGGCCACATCTTTACCAGAGTGATCAAGAATTTGACAACACATACCAAACACTCCTGGAAGGGAAGAAAGTTACAAATTTTCACCTTTAAGATGCACTGTTATGATATTGGGACACATATATGTTCATTCAAGCGAGCTTGCCAAGATGATTTGGGAGGCGCACTACAGTCAGGTCACTGGACATTTCGAAGTAGAGAAAATAGTGGCAGTATTGCAGAAGCATGTTTATTGGCTGAAACTACGTTAGGATGTTGGGAAGTACATTAGATCCTGCACCGCCTATGCCATTGCCAAACCAACCATCAAGAAGCAAGACCTAAATACTCTTCTACCTACTCCTAGTTGGCCTTGGGAATCTATCTCCATGGATTACATGTCAGGTCTTCCTTCTACTAAGCACAGAAACGATTGCATTTTCGTGGTCATTGACAAATTCTCTAAGATGGCCATCATGGCGGCATGCAAGAAGAGTATCACAGTAGAGGCCATTGCTAAGCTCTTTTTTGAGAAAGTGTGTGTTAGTTTTTTGTAGCATCAGATATGCTCTAGCCATGAAAAGTGGTGGAGAGGCTAAGGCACATGAGTGCTAAAGAACCCAGGAACCCTTTCGTGAAATTCCACCTGGATTGTATTTTATTAAAATAATTAATTTTTTTAATGGGGTTCCTAAGTCTAAACTTAGGAAAATTAAAATATTAATGGTATTAATCAAACTATGGGTGAGAATGATCTAGAAGGTGGATCAAGTCAAGTTTTAATCTTAGCCATTGATTAGAGACTTAATCTCGGTCGTTGAAGTCTCAACAAGAAGATTAGAAGAAGGAGGTTTGGGGTTCATTTAGAAACACACACGGAGAGAATGAATTGATCTGGAGTTTGATTTCTGGGGCTAGGAAACTAAGAATTAGAACTGAGTGATCACTTGCAGCAGAGGGGTAGGGATAGTTCGGGAGTAATAACAGAGAGGAGGAAAGAAACTAGTGGAGGCAGTGCAGCAGCCAAAAGAACTGACGTTGGGCTAATCTGGGCCCACGTAGGCTTGACACAGAGCCAGAAAGGCCAACGTAGAAGCAGAATCTGCCCTCCACGCAAAAAGACAGAACTACCGGGGAACTGTCGGAACAACCAAGAAGGTTGACGCAGTAGGTAGAAGAGACAATGTAGAGCTGATGCATAGCCTATAAGGCTGACGCAGGGCCACCACAGAGATAGCCGAGGTTAGCCAGTTTTGTTGCCGGATCAATCGAAATCTACGGAGTGAAGTGAGGTAAAACCTCACTTAGTTTTTTTTCCATTATATTCTCTTTTTCAATGGATTTCCAAGAGGGAAACCAACATTGTATTCACAACTACTGCTTAATAATATAAAACCCTCAGATTTGCTACACTAGTTTTCTCGCATTGGGTTTTTCCGGGGACTATTTTCTCCAAAAAATAATTGTGTCCTATGTATCTTGTTCTTTGCTCAATTTTCTATTTCATGTAGTCAAATTTAAAGTAGTGTAGGCTGCAAAAGTAATTTTTTTCATTATTATAACTTGATAATGTATATTAAAATCAAGTAGATGAAGTAGATTCAAATTTGTTGCAGTAGGGGTTCCTTGAGGATTAGTAATTTTCACAGTGTGGGTACACTTTGGGATCCCACAGTCCATTATCTCAGATCGGGATAGCAAATTCCTGAGTGCATTTTGGTCAATTCTCAGGTCGATGTTGGATACAAAACTTACTAAGTCAACATCTTTCCATCCCCAAACTGATGGCCAAACAAAGGTTCTTAACAGGATGATCATACACATTTTGCGCATGTACAACTTGAAGAATCCACAGACATGGGATGAAAGTCTCCCCTATGTCTAGCACAACTACAACATATCTCTCCACAGTTCAATAGGCCACAACCCCTTTCAAGTAGGGTTGGGATTTCAACCATTATGTCCCATTGATGTGGCCATACCATTTGCAGCCTCTCAGGCAGATTCTGCTCACGTACAATCTGAAGCCGATAGGGCTAACAACTTCATTGATCGCATTCAACACATCCACTAGCAGGTCCATGATATATTGGACAAAGCCAATGCTAAGTATAAGCATCGCCATGATCCGCATCAAGTGTCACACAAGTTCCAGGTGGGTGAAAAAGTTTGGCTACATTTGCAGAAGGAGCGCCTTGCTAGACCCCACTGAAAGCTTCGCCCGATTCGATATGGACCATGCACTATCACCAAATTTTTCAATGACAATGCCTTTAAGCTCAGCATCCCACCATTCCTTGGTCTACACCCAGTGTTCAATGTAGACCGCCTTCGGCCATACTTTCCACCATTGTTGGACACATCCGACATTGTAGAACAACTCACACCAACAGAGCTCAACCCAGACTGCATGGAATAGGCCACAACTAATTAGCTCATGGACACGCATATCAGGAACACTCACCAACAAAGGATCCAACTATATCAAGTTGTCAAAACAAGCCAACTCCTTCACGAGGGCAAGTGGTTCACCAAGGACCAGGTTCAATAGAAATTTCCTCACCTCATGGAGGTTATGCATGAAATGGGGACCATTGCTTCCTAACAGGGGAGAAATGATCCAGGTGGATATGGGTGGCCACCTGCCTATTCCACCTAGACCTCCAGTCGGTTTCATTTGTTTCTTTTTTTATTTAAAAATTTACTATTTTTAGCTATTTTTTGGGTCTTAAACTTCTGGAGCAGTTTTGACCCCCTAAATAACGTTTTTTTGAGATCCGTTGCAGGCCCGTAGCCATGCGTAGGGGATTGCCACAAATCTTGTAGTACTCGGAGAGACATTTCCAACAAGGTATCATACGCGCCAAACGGAGATAATATGACCAAGTTACCACCCCGTGAAGTTGGTTACCAAACTAACCCCAACAAGGCCCACAAACTCTTGGTGTTACATCTCCTAGGGTTAAGGTTTTGGTTGTTTAGGGTTTTATCTTGTTGCTCAATAATAAATAGGCCCTTGAGCCTCATTGTAACATAGTTCAGAGGCATGTAGCCACCACATCTATTCTCAGAGATAAGCTACCATCACCCGAGCTAGTTTATTTCCATTTTGTTTGTAATCATAGTTCAATATTTTTCTATTAATGAAATGAAGTGTTTTTCTGCTGCATCTTTGTGTTTATGATTATATCTATAACTTTTTGCATTCATGTTTAAGTCCGGATCATGCAGTGAGGCTAGGACTAGAAAATGTGACTAACCTTTGTCTTAAACCTCTTGAAATCACAAGTCACATTTCTAGTTGATAGTGGCACTATGTTTCAGAAATGTGACCTGCACTATAAGAAAAACTTGCGAATAGACTAAAATATATCATCCCTTAGGTCACAAATAGCATTTGCAGTCTTCAGTGACACTACAATTCAAAATTGTGACTTTCCTTATAATGTGAAATTGCGACCTACAGAGAGAGACTTTATTATGAAACCAGCTCAAGAAAAGATAGAAAAGATAGATCAATGCCTTAGAATTCAGCCTCTTCGAGGGGGCAACCTCCTTTACATTACATAAATGAACAATTCTTGGATGATACAAATGAAAAGACCTCCTTTCTATATATAGGAGTCTAAGGGGTCATAACATAATCAGAGCCGACATAACAATAATAATGTAAGGGAACAATAATAACAATAGTGGGCTTCTATGGGGCACAATAGTAACAATATGGGCACTACATGGGTACATCAATATAATAAGTGGGTTGTACTAATAACAATAAGGGGTTACACTAGTAGTATAGGGGCCTAACATGCCCCTCTCCTTCAAAAAGTGTTGTCCTCAACGCTTGAGTAGTTCTTCATGCTTCTGTATAAATTTCTTGTCCTCCCATGTGGAATCTTCAGCGGGTAAGTTCTTCCATTTGATGAGATACTCTGAAATTGATCGATTTCGTAGTTGTCGGGTTCTTGTTTCTGTGACTGCTCCTCTTCAATTTCTGGCAATATTGTTTGAATTGGGATCTTTTGCAACTTTTGAATAAGTGGCCATACTTCTTCGTCATTCTTCCATTCATCCCTTGCTTCGTTTATCCAATCTAGTTGGATAATAGAAATAGCACAAAACAATGCTTCCACATCCTCATCCTTGAAGAGTCTTCCCATTCGGTAAGGTCGCCATTTTTTAAGTGCATGTAGTATTGCCAACATTTCCTTCTCATAAATAGCTTGCTTGAGATGTAGAAAAAAAATACCCAATCACCTACATCAAAACATTTTTCACTACAATTTTGATCTACCTGTTGTTTCGTTTGATTTTGCATCGAAGTGGCGTTATCCTTTAAAAGTTGGAGAACTTGTTGTTGATGCTCGATGTGATCTTTCACTGCTTGAACCTTTTTCTTCTTGATATGTCCTTCTATCTCTAGAGTTTGAGGAGTGTTAATTTCTTCCAATCCTTTAAAAGATATGGTCGGATTCATTTCTTGATGCTCGATGTGATCTTTCACTTCTTGAACATTTTTCTACTTGATATGTCCTTCTATCTTAATAGTTTGAGGAGTGGTAATTTCGACCAATGAATTACAAGATATGGTTGGATTCATTTCTTCTTTCTCAATGTGATCTTTCACTTCTTGCACCTTTTTCTTCTTGATATGTCCTTCTATCTTGAGAGTTTAAGGAATGGTAATTCTTGCCAATGCTTTACAAGATATTGTCGGATTCATTTCTTCTTTCTCTGGGATGGGGTCCTGGCATATATCTTCTTCTTTTGATGTTTCTTGACCCTTTTCTTCCTCCTCTTCATATTCTATGTAAAATAATTTATTCTCAGCACACTTATGACCTTTAGTGCATTTGCTATCACAATTGTAACAAAGCCCTTTTTCTCTTTTTTCTTCCAATTGTTGTGGTGTAACCCTTGTAGGTTGTGGAAGGCTAGGAGAAACAACACTTCCATCTTTATAGTTGTGAGGGGTATGCTTTCTGGTTTCCATAATTTTTCTTTCCACTATGTCACAAAGCCCTTTTACTCTTTCCAATTGTTGTGGTGTTGCTCTAAAGAAGGTGTTGCTCTTTGTATCCTCATAATGTGCTATCATTTCCTCTGTGAAAATTGACCACGTAACAAGTTGTTTACAAGAAAAAAGCCCTTCATACCATAAAAATTGATCCGGTTGTAAATATGAAGATGCAATACATACCTTTTATAACAGTGGTACACCATGTAGATCAAAATATTGCTCCATCTTAAGTATCCAATTTACCGGATCCTTGCCATCAAACTTCTTCATCTTGCTTTTTCTTGATTTTAGGAGCTCGATCTTGAAACAACTGTAACTCTGTACTTTCGGATCTTTAAGTTCTGAAATTGTGAGCTCTAGTAACCCTCTGTGTTCTCTCTCCAATGCCACCAGTTTGATCCAAATTGGATTCTCCAAGAAAGAGTTATGTACAATCTCCCAAGATGACCTGATTATAGACCTTTCCAGAAGAGCGAACTTGTATGAAGTGCCACATGTCACTTTTTCGACCTTTGGCTCTTAAAAATATATAAAAGAAACTAAAGTCCGTCCTCTTTCTGTACCTTCTTATGAAATTTCAATCTGATGCTCAGAGAGAAAGTTATGACGATTTTCCCCAGGTCACCTGTTTGGAATGTAATTCAGGAGTCTACAAAAAGACCAAGTTCCTCATATCATATCTCTACAAATGTAGCGCGAAAAGCTCTGAAATTCGGACCCGAAATTCAGCGTGAATTATTCTCAAATGGGTTTTATTTTTAGCTTCTGAAACGTCACAGAAAAAAGTTATAGCGAAAATTCCACGATGACCTGTTTGGAGCAGCGAAACCCTAGAATCCAAAGCTCTGATACAAAATGTTATGAAACCAGCTCAAGAAAAGATAGAAAAGATAGATCAAAGCCTTATAATTTAGCCTCTTTGAGGGGGAAACCTCCTTTACATTACATAAATGAACAATTCTTGGATGATACAAATGAAAAGACCTCCTTTCTATATATAGGAGTCTAAGGGGTCATAACATAATCAGAGCCGACATAACAATAATAATGTAAGAGCACAATAATAACAATAGTGGGCTTCTATGGGGCACAATAGTAACAATATGGGCACTACATGCGTACATCAATATAATAAGTGGGTTGTACTAATAACAATAAAGGGTTACACTAGTAGTATAGGGGCCTAACAGACTGCATCCCTAACAAGAATGGTCAACCTAACTTTGTTATCCCTAAGCATGACTTGAACTATGACATTTTTATTTGTAATCAATAATTAGTGTTGCATAATCTAACATATTGTATTTCTAATGAATATCTTTGAGATGTCAAGTACCATTGACCTAGATTGCCTCAACATTTCTTCTTCTTCCAGAAAGATGGTTCTGCTTATCATACGAGGATCCAACAGAAGCTCTAGCAAGGTGGAAACAACCTAGAGGGAGTTTTCAATAACACTCTAAAATTGCCTGTCTATGATGATATTATTTGTTATATTAACAAGGAAACAAAGATCACATGGGATGAAACCTACTTAAAATTTTCAAGGAAAGACATTCCACAGGAATAGGAGGACTTCTAGGTGTACATAAATGTAAAGAAGTCTTGGCTACACAAGGTTGCAACACACCCACCAATCTTCCCATGTGCGAAAACAATGGAGTGGATTCTTTAGCACATAGATGAGGATCAGTGTGTGGTTAAAATTCATAGCGGGGAAATTGTGGCATCATTTATGGTAGTAGACATTGCAAATTTTTATAAGTTTCCCAAGCATCAAGAGACTTTCAGTATCATATGGTTTGCAATATTTGATGGATCCACCAAAGATGTGATGAAGTCTTAGTGGCAAGAGCCACATAAGTTAGGCACATAGCAGATGGGATCTATAAGATGTAATATATCATGAAATTTTATCAAATTTTGGCTACTATGATGAACAAGCTCTATGGTAAACCAAGCACCAAGACTTTTCAAGAAACCTAGATCCCCTTGATGAATGCATGTGCCACAAAAGGGACAATCTTCAACTAGCTTGCATCATCTATCAAATAAAATGTTTGTGCGGCAAAGATTCCAATAGAGGGAGAACAAATAGAGTTTTATACGACATCTTACCTTTCGGATGATGTATGTGCAAAGTGTGACTTTGAAGGGTTAGACTTAAAGTGGACACATGAAGAGGAATCACATTTTCATATCTATTACAAAGGTTTGTGGAACACGGGGTATAGAGGGATGTACAAGAATATTGTAGAGTATTTCATTTCTCCTATGTAGTGTACTTTTTGGCACAGAGCCCCCATGCATGTCTGATCGAGCTAGGACTTCATGATATTGAAGATTGTATCCTCATGATGATACCACTTATATTAGGGTGTTCAGTGCTTACAAGCCCCTTAATGCTCTTCCTACGTTTGTTACAAACAAAATGGTATTGCAAGAGGTGACTTACCAAATCACTACTAGGTTTTCCAAGACTTTGATGAAAGCCAAGAAGGGTCTACGTCCTATATTCCCATTAGATATCAAAGCTTACTCCATTAAAAACTTTAAGGAGGCATACACAACTAAAGATTTACAACGCTTCCATTTTGTTAAGTTTCCACTTATATGACCCAAGGCTATTTCCATGACACACCGCAAGGAAATTGGATGTGGTTGGACATATGCCTCAATCACCGAGAAAGAGGAGGAAAAAGTTGAAAACTTTTATAACTCTTCCAAAGCACTTCAATCAGCTCTGCAAATTGAAGAGGAAGAGAAATCAGAGCATGACACCTAAGAAATAATGATTTTGGAGGCTAGATAAGCTATTCTCAAGAGAAATTAAGAGCAAAAAACCAACAAGGAAAAACAAAAGAAGCAAAGGGCGGATAAGGAAGAAGCTCGAAAGAAGTAGCAAAAAGAAGAGGCTAAGCAAAGGCAAGAGGAAGAAATGAAAAGGAAACAAGGGGAGGAGGAGATGAGAAAGAAATAGGAATAAGAAAAAAACATGAAAAAGGAAATAAGAGGAGAGGAAAAGAAAAGAGGCTATAAAGAGAAAGAACGCAAAGGCAACCAAGAAGGAAAAAGAAGTAGCAACAAAGAAAATGAAAGTAGAGGAAGAGCTAAAGAAGAAAATTGAAGAAGAGCAAAGGAGAAAAGAAGAGGATGAAAGGAAGATAAAAGAGGAAGAAGAAACTAAGATGCAGGAAGAGGCCTTAGACAAGCAACTTGAACAAGATCTACATGACAAGGAATAGGAAGATAAGTCAATAGAAGATAATTGGTCAAAGAACTCAAAAATGTAGTTGGAGCTTCCCACCTTAAATGTCCCACCATCTACTCCTATCACTAGCAAAAATTCCCATCACAGGAGTTAAGCATCACAGCGGAAGAGGAGGACTTATTGGATCTCTCTAGGCTTACTTTTGACCAAGTCCAATGCAAGATCATGCAAGAAAGGCACAAGTTCCTAGCCAAGAACCCGATAAAACCCATATCAGTTGTCATAGAAAGGGATATAGTTATTGATATCACGATGAACCCTAGAATGATAGCTTGCGCCAAAGCTTTTGTATCTGCTATGGAAAGGAATATAGATCGATATCTAAAGAAGTTGAAGATTTGAAGGAAAATTTGACCACATCTAAGCAAAAGGTTATAAAGTTGCAGAATGAGAACTAAACCTTGCTATTCTCACATTCCCAAGCTAAGGATTCGTAGCCATCCATTCTTGAGGAAGTTAAATGTTGACACCTAATCTTTAGGGATTGGGAAATATTATAAATGTTGTTAATATGAGAATAAAGAAGATGAAGAGACTCTGGAATATGAATTCCAAGGGTCTCCCTCTCCAATGTATATATTAATGATTTTTCCTAATAAAACTGATCATTTGTGGAGTTACCGATATCTTGGCCTGACATGGTATCAAAGTGTAGGTCCATAGGTCTTATTTTAGCCTTGTAACCCCTTCTATTTTTATGCTCCCACTCAGAGTTGTCCCTACTCTATCCTTTGTCCCTCTGTTAAACTTGGAGCATTGAATGTATATGCACTAAAGCACATCTTTGCGTATATTATTGAATGTTGGAGTGTGAGTTCAGTTTTGTATGCATTGATTGAAAGTTAGTTCTCTGTGCATTGATTAAAGGTTGGTTTGAGCTCTTTGTCTCTCATGGTTGATATGTCGATGCATCTCTATGCGTTGAGTTTCAATGGTCATGTGATGAATGGAGTGTATGGTATTAGAGTTTGAGTGCATTGATTCTATGTGTTAAAGCAATGGGGTGATGTCTCTCGATTATCTGTGTGTATGTTGATCTAGGAAAGTGTTCTTTTCCATGCATTGACAAGAATCCTACCTTGAATATTTTTTCGATGTTTATGTATGATGGTATGTATTGGCTTATACATATACTGGTCATTCTATGTCATGAACTATTGTGCATATGATGTGGACTATGGTGAAGGTCATAGAACTCCATTGAATAGTTTAATTTTGAAGTGTGTTGATTGAAATCATGTGTTGAATACTTACATGTGTGTTGGTTTTACATGTGCATTGGTTCATATATATGTTAGTTTGTGCTTTATATGCAACATTGAAGGCTTATATATGCATTGAAACTTAAATTATATGCTTGTGGAACCTACATTGAGCTATTGGTGTGTGAATTAAATAATGTGTGTTTGGTATGTTGGTTGAATGGTACATGTTGTATTGGAGTTTGGTATATGGTTATATAACAAAGTTTTCAAGGTTTATAGAATAGAGTGATTATCTATAGAGGAACCATTGTGTATTTAATAGAGCAGTCGGTGTTGAAGCTTAAAATAAATACCAATGTCATTTATATTTATATATCTTGAGATCAAGAGCCAACATTGGTTTTTGAGTTTTTTGAAGACAATTGCAGACAATTTTATGGTGGGTCTTTATTATTTATAAAGACATCATATTTTTGTTGCAAATATTTTGACTATTGAGGGCTCAACTTAGAATTTCATAATACATTCACTCATCTCCATAGTTGGAGTAATGCTCTCTAGAAAAGAGAACTACCATGAATGGTCTAGAAAGATAAAGCAGACCCTCATTTTCAATGAATTGTGGAAAGGAGTATGTGAAGGAGAAGTTGGGAATCCACTTAAAAAGTCCACATCAAATAAAGAGTTTGTCATATGGGAGAACAAGAAAAACAAGGCCTATGTCTTGATAGCTACATCGGTAAACGAAGAGGTGATTCATTGCATTTCACAATTTATAAATGCCTTCAGTGCTTTAAAGAAGCTGAAAGACTTATATGACTCACACTCTAAGCTTTAAGTAGTCCAACTTATGATCAAACTCTTCAATCTTGAATTGAAAGATTATGATCCCCTTGCCTTAACCTATGAAATTTGAGTTATTATGCATGATATAGAAGCTACTAGAGTTTAAATATATGTTCCTCTCACAACTTTCATCAAGGCACTATATCCTGCATATTCTAATTATCTTGAATCATTACAAGCTAGTGGTTAACCTAAGGAGATTTCCTTTGAATCTCTTGTGGAGAAGTTTGCATAAAGAGAGAAATATTTTGGGAAGAAGAAGATAGTTGCTCAATATTTTGAAGAATTTTTGTCGTTCAAAAAGTCATATGAATCAAACAAAGGATTTTTCTAGAGGAAGAGGTGGTAGAAGAGGTCGTGGAAAGAAGAATAACAGAGGCAAAGGGGGAAAACATTATCAAGGAGGAATACCTGGTCTTCATTGCATACATTGTAACAAAAATGAACATGATACTTCCACATGAAAGCTCTATTGGAACATAATCAAACAAGAAAGGAATGAAGAGAAAGGAAAATTACTAAATCTAGGGAAAGGTAAAGCAGCCGAATCTGCTCATTATATTGTGGCACATTGAAATATTGGAGTAACTGAAGACTTGTTTAATGTTTCACTTGCTTCGTGGAAAGATGCATGGTTGCTTCATTCTATAGAAACTTTGAAACTGACCTTTTAGAAGGACTTCATTGAAGAATTCAGTGATAATGTAGATGGAGCAATCTACTTTGCAGACAAATCAAAACTCAAACCATCCGGACTTGCCACCATGAATCTCAAACTTCCTTGTCCCCCTGATTTTCTTCTACATGATGTTCTCTACCTCCCAAAGTTGCAGAGAAACTATTTTTCATTGGTTCACATCCGCCAGCAAGGGCACTCCATTCACATGTTTGATGGAAAAGTCGAGGTGAGAAAAGCATCAGACAACTCACTTGTCATGACTGGAATAGAAGAAGAAAGACTCCTGAAGCTGCAAGGAACCTCTGCTTGTACGTAAAACTTTGCATACAATTCTCACTATGATGAAGATACCCTACCATATAGTCTCTTGTGGCATGCTAGATTTGGACATATGAACTATGCTAGTCTCTGTTTATTGAAGAGAAATGGTGTTACTAGTTTTCCCACCATTCCTAGGAAACTTAAGCAATGTGATGCTTGTATCTTAGGAAAACATAACAAACAGTGATTTCATGCTTCTCATTCTAGAGCACGTAGAAAGCTTGAACTTATTCATTTTGACTTGTGTGGCCCTATGCCTATTCCTTCTACAAATGGAAATGAATACATGATGAATTTACTGATGACTACACCAGAATGTGTTGGGCACATCTATTGAAGAACAAAAATGAAGCTTTTGAAACTTTCAAAAACTTTCATGCATAGAATGAAAATAATACATGATCTCATATTGGCTCTATGTGTACTGATAATGGAAAGGAATATGCTTCAAATGAATTTGAAAACTATCTTCGTTAGAATGGGATCCAACATCAAACAATTGTTCCTTATAATCCTCAACATAATGATGTAGCTGAAAGAATGAAGAAGACAATCTTAAATATCATACGTTTAATGATGTTTTTCAAATATGTTAAGCTTATGTCCTAGGATGATGCAGTTCTATGTGCAGTGTATATTAAGAACATATGTTCTCATGCTCTCTATAACAAGGCTCCTATGAAATGTGGTATGGCCACATTCATTTAGTAAGGCATCTCAGGGTTTTTGGTTCCACCTGTTATGCCTTGATACCTAAGGAACAAAGAAACAAACTTGGTGCAAAGAGTTGAAAGAGTATCTTCTTGGGGTACTCAGATACCTCCAAAGCATATCGTCTCTATGATGAAGAAAATAAGAAGTTTATATTGTATAGAAATGTGATTTTTCTTGAATCTTCTAAGGCTAACAATGTTATTGAGCAACAACTTGATCGATTTGATAGATTCGACCATGCAAAAACTTTTTAGGAATCTAATAATGAGATTCTACATCTTGAAGGGGGGATCCCTATCTTGGATCAATCTATGGAATCTCCTTCTCAGGCACTCTCTCCCCCTCACGAAGCTCCAACCACTTATCAAGAATACACTTTGAGTGATGTGATTGAGAGAATTGGAAGGCTAAATTTTTATTCAGCCCCATCACAGTGAGCTGAATAACCTAGGCCATCTCAAAAAGGCCCTCCAAAATGGCTCTCCAGGACATTTGGAAGTGTTCATCATGATGATGTTGGAAAGACGAGAATGATAAGTTCTACTAGACATAATGGTGAAGTAGACGATTTTGATTCAGTTGTTGATATTACCTCACACAAGCTTATCAAATACTTGTATGGCCTCACACAAGCACCACGAGCCTAGTATGAAAAATTGACTTCTAAAACTAAATTTCAAACACTATGATCTTGATGATGCAACCTTATTTGTCAATAAGGTTGGAAAAATTGTTGTATATCTTGTGGTGTATGTAGATGATCTACTGATGACAAGGAACAATGAAAATTACATTGCATCCATAAAGAAATAATTAAGGAAATATTTTGAGATGACATATTTGTGATATGTTCACTACTATCCGGGTATTGAAGTAACCCATCATCAGAAGTTTATATTCCTCTCTCAAAAGAAGTACATTGGAGATTTGTTGAACAAATTTGGCATGGCTGAGTGCAATCCTTTGACCGCTCCAATGGAACAAAATTTAAAACTAACATCCAAAGAAGGAAATGAATTGAAGGATGCAGCAAAGTACAAACAACTCGTAGGAAGTCTCAACTACCTAACTACTACTATGCCATACATTTCAATTGATGTTGGAATCCTCTCTAGTCCTATGTAGAACATTGTGATGGTCATTGATCCACTGCAAAAAGAGTTCTAAAGTACTTGAAGGGAACTCAAGACCTTGGACTAAAGTATACACAGGTGGATGACTTCAGCTTCACTGGATACTCTGATTTAGATTTTGACAGAGATAAAGAAAATGGAGTATCTACTTCAACTTATGTTATGACTCTTGGATTAGGAGTTACCTCCCAAAGGTCACACAAACAGTCAGTTGCAGCAGATTCCACAATAAAGGAAAAACATGTGGCGGTTGCAGAAGCAACAAAGAAGATTATGTGGCTCAGGAAAAATCTTGAAGATTTGCATGGGAAACAAGTGTGTTCTACCCCTCTTTTGGTTGAAAATACTTTTGCAATAAAATTGGCTAAGAACCCTAAGTTCCATGATCGAACCAAGCATATTAATACAACATATCATTTTATTCAACATCATATTGTGGCCAATACTATTCACCTACACCATTGTTCCACAAATGAGCAGATTGCAGACATCTTCACTAAAGCGTTTGGAAGAGAAAAGTTTAAAAGATTCAAAATGATGCTTAGACTCACCAACATCCATTCAGATTAAAGGGGGGGATGTTGACACCTAATGTTTAGGGATTGGGAAATATTGTAAATATTGTAAACATGAGAATAAATAAGATGAAGAGACAGTGGAATATGAATTCCAAGGGTCTCCCTCTCCAATGTATATATTAATGATTTTTCCTAATAGAACTCAACATTTGTGGAGTTACCAATACTCTAGCCTGACATTAAAGTACTGGAAGAAGATATGAATTTGGTTTATAATGAGATGTTGACCATATTTCAAATTATGGCTACATTTCCCAAGACGCAGAGTGAGTTAAAATAAAAGAGGTGTATTAATCAAAATGGCATCTTCAACAGTTGATTTCATGCATGAATGGATCACATAGTATCCAGATGCACCAAAAGAAATGCCAAGGAAGGATTGGATAACAAAGGAAATATATAAAGTGACTGTTAGGATCAAGATGCAATCACATGAAAAGTCGAGCAGTGATTTGGAAAAAGTAATGGCTTCTTACAATACCTTATATAATGGGTTGGAATCTCTTGTCAAGGTGCATATAATACCTTCCATTGACGCATTAGGTGAAATGAGATCAAGAGAGGAAGTCAAGCAAGAGGCTCAAGGTAATTTGGATCCAATTAAGAAAACTACTACAAGAGAAGATTTGGAGGCTACAAAAGAAATCATAGCACATTATGTGATTGAACCTGTGAAGCTTCATACAAAGCTCGTGATGTTGTTGAAGCAAATGCAAGCCAAAAAGCCAAACTTGGTACCGAATGCATTAGAATGCCTCACAAAGCATGGAAATGAACTACAACACAAGATATTGACAATTGCTAACGAGTACAAGTTTAACAAGCATATTTGGTCAACGATCTACAAATAGAGGCTCTAGATCTTTCCATCACTAGACTTGTTGAATGAAGATATTTTCTCTTTAATTTTGATCTAATTTGTATTTTGTTGAAATTAAATTAGTTTGAGAGTAGAGAGTCACATGGGATGTGAAAATTCATGACGAAGTTGAAGACTCATGAGGGTAGGTGAAAGTTCATGGTAGGTGAAACCTTTCTATAAATAAACCATCATGGTTGTATGTAAATGACATTTAGTTTTGGACTTGACTAGTGCATATTGTTTGAGAGCTTATAGATCTTTTGAGGATTCAAGTGGTGGCTTTGCATCTCCATTAATGGATCTTATGGACACTTCCTGTGATAGTGTTGTGAATATTTCAACTTAATGTTTGAAGCTCTTTGAGCCAAGCACGCAATTCTTTACATGTGTTGTTGAGCATTGTGAGACTTTTCTTGTGATTCGATGGTATATGTTTTGAATTCATTGTGCTTACATTAATGAACTACTTTGTTGATTTAAGAACATATCATTCATAGGATTGTATGCTTTCATATGCTTTCCTGTTTGTTGTTGATTACGAACTAATTCATAGCCGATAAACGAAGCTTTATCTTTATACATACAATTTAATTTAAGTCTTGCTAACTTTGTTTCTTTTAAGATTCATGTCGTGTTATTTAGTGTTGTTATGTTCACAATATCTCATATGTAGGTTTCCATAAAATTGCTTAACTTGTATTTATCAAAGGCTTTATTGGTTCTCTAACGTTTATGGTTCATCCTCCCCAAAGAGAATCTCTAAGCAACATGGTAACAGCGAGACCCAAATACCATATGAGACTCCTAACCTAAATAATGTAGAGTCTAATTGGGATTTTGCACCAAAGAAATCCCCTAACTGTTAGCCGCAAATCAAGCCTGACGAGAGAAACATGTGTCCCCACAACTTTATTATGCACTTTGATAACGACATTTGTAGGAACTTCCCAGAAGTTAACTTTTTCCCAGCCAAGTTTGTAAACAATAGCGTATACAAGATATTTCATAAACTACAACCATTATGGTGGTGTTTCAACATTTCTTTAATGGCATGTAAATCCATTTTTTTCTTTGCACCACCACTCTTAAAAAGGCTGTGCACTCACCAAAACCTTCCCGAGCCGACCTTATCAACTATATATGTGGAGTGCTACGCATTGACAGAGTACAAACTCTCCTGTATTGATTTCACTTTAGTACAGGGGCCGAAACGGATGTTGGCCAGTCACCATATCTTCTGAACACAGGAGTCCCTTTTAAGTAACCAAAAGTTACCGAGAGGCAGTGTCTGCCGAGAACATGGAAAACACTGAGAAGAGCCAAGGCGTAAAGGGCAGGAATGCATATGATGTTGCTGCAGAAAAATTGTTGCAAGGGAAAGGGAAAGAAACTGCTGCCAATACTAAAAATGGTAAAATGTTAAAAATGACAAGGAAATCTCAGATTTTGTGGAAACAAATCATTTGGGTCTAGTCAAAATTGCTTCAATAGACAAAACAGGAAAGTGGATTTGGGTAAATGCAAAGAAATATGAGGGCATTTTAAGGTGTAGGCTTGCTTGCCTTAAATGGGGACAAATGAGAAGAAAATTGATCCAGAGAAAGAAAATAAATAAGAGAAACAAAAATAAAGAAGAATCAATCATTTACAGTCCCACATCTACACCTCTTACTTGGTCATCAGATCTATATGTCCAAGAACTAATGAAGCCCGGGACAAGGCTAGAGATTTTGGAAGCCAAAGAACAGGAAAGGGATCACAAAATTTCAGATATCACAGTTGCAAACTGATGTCTAATGGAAGGTAATAGAATTTTAAAAGAACATGTAACAATGTGTAATGTTCCTAAATAGAAATGTAAGTGATATACAAAGCATGCAAACAATCCAGCAATCAGAAAAACGAAATACACGTTAAGCACCCATGGAAGCACTGGAAATAGAGAATTGTTGAGCCATTTTATTACTTTGTCAGGAGAAAATACAATAGTAAAATAGAATGGTGCACCTGAGCTTGTCTCAATGGACAAGCATGACAAAACCCAAGGGAGAAAATGTTGAACTAAACGCTGCTACAACCACTGCACCAAACTGGACTGCCCTGACCCAGAAAACTGCTATGTTTGGTGAATTCAAAGGGCTGGAATCATTGTTTCCTGTGCTCAGAAAATGATGATATTTCAGAGCCTTTCACCGTGGCCTAAACCCAGAAAAACTCATGAAGGAATTGGCCAAATGTTGACCTCAGAATTTTGGCCCAAATTCCCGTTAGCTCCTCTAGTTGCTGGCTGAGTTGGGACCCTTGTTTGACCCCGTAGATCTATGCAGAAAATTCTATAAATTTAGGACAGTGATCGTTGCCCAAACCCCAGAAAAACCCAAAAAGAGTCTCCCTTGGTTCCAACCTTCAAAAATTGACCCTTCACAGCTTGGCCCTCCTCCAATTTCGAATTCTGTTGTTGTGGCTGATCCTGTCAATCTCTGCTCTCTCAACTCCAGCAATCCTCCTCAAATGGCCCTCCAAGTGATCTCCTACTTCTCCAGGCCAGCTCCAGCTCTACAATGCCTTCCTCCAACTCCCACATGAGCCTAATGATGGCTCTCTTCGCAGGCCCAGTTAACTGTAAATCAGACTGCTGAGATGTTGGTTATGTTGGCTCCAAACTCACAAGAAATGTTGGCCTTTTGTTGCTCTCCCAATCCTCTAGCTCTCCTGGAAAATGCTTGATCACTGATAGCTCCAAACTCCCCATGTGTATTCTCCAGCTAGCCAGAAATGCGCACCCCCTATTGTGGCTAAATGGTAATGTTGTAACACGCTCCCGAAACTCCTGAAATACCTATGGAACTGCCTCTCTAGGGCAGGCACGGATGGCCCCCCAAAGTAGAGGTTGAATGTTCCGCTTGAGAGATTCATGGATAAACCATCGATTGACTCAGCTAAACAGCGGAGCGAACAGTGAAGTAATTTTGATTGCAAGGTGTAAGAATGAATCCAAAATGAGAGTTTCTCCCTCCTTATAACTCCTTGGGCCTCCCTAACCTCATGTGGGCCCCTCCATCCACCTATTCGACTTTCCCTCCAAGCTATTTGAATCGGCCAATTTGAACTCCCATGTGGGTGACCTCCACATTCCACTAGCAACCAAATAAAGTCAAATTGCCTCCTAAGTCCCTAAGTCGCAAATTATGGGTTCTCTTCCTTAGCTAAAATTGTGAAAAATTATGTAGCAGCACCCTATTACAAATGTGTTTGAGAAGGGACATGACACAATGTTACAAGAGGCTCTAGAGATAGAAAAACAAGCATGGAAAAGCATGAAGATAGTGTGGCAAAGCATGAAAGAATAAATAACAACAAACATGGATGTGATAATTTCTAAACAAACTCAGGTAGATACACAAGTATCTGAGCAAACAGACATTTCCAAAGAGAAGGCAAAAAGGAATAGTGAGAAAAATAGTCCAAAAGAAATCAAAGTTAGAGATGAAGACGCTAATGGTTACATAAGGATAGAGGAAGAGAGAGATGCAAGTGCTCGTGGAGCGCAAGAAATAGAACACAAAGAAAGACAGGACAGGAAAACAAACTTTATTATTAGGGGAATAAGAGATTATGGTAAGAATGAAAGTACTCTCAATTTGACAAGAGACTTTCTGAAAGAGAAACTACATTGGAAAGGGAAAATTTGCCAAGCAAGGAGGGTTGGGAGGATATGTGAAGAGAGGCCTCGGCCCATAAAATTCGCCATGGCAAGTGTACAAGATAAACACCAGCTTTTGGAAAAAAATAAACTCTTGAAAGGCTCACACTTCTTCCTCAATAAAGATTTAACCAAAAAACAACAAGAGGAGAGAAAGGATGAAGTGGAGAAAATTAGAACAACAAGAAATGAAGGGAAAAGGGCATGGTTGTACAATGGTAAAGTCGTTATTACAATGTTTGGGCCTCTGGGAAAAACGGGGCAGCAAGCTGGCAGTAAAGGAAAAACAGAGAATTCAATAATAGGGACGAAAACAACAAGAGCAACATGGAAGAAAAAGGGTGAAGACTCAAATTTGAGTCCTATGTGCCAAACTGCGTAGCAATCAAATCCTACCTAGGTCTACCTAAGTTTAGTTTGTTGAAATTGTAGAGGTTACCCTTGGAGGAGGGGACCTGGGTTAGGGCCTATTGTGGAAGGTAGAGACATAATTTGTCTCACGGAAACTCATGAGCATGATGGTTGCAAAACTCCTGTGTTTGGCGATTATTTGAAGTTGGCAGTTTGGAACAAGGTAGTGGAAAATGGCAAAGGGTATGGAGGAATACTAGCTTTAATGAAGGAAAAAGAAGGCCATCACATTCAGTTAATTAAAGAAAATGCAAATAAACAATATTTATGGTTGAAAATATCAAAAAATGAAAATCACATAAGAATTACAACGTGTTATTTTGCTCCTCAAGTCTCAAAAACTTACAAAAATAAGGGGCTTGATAGCAAGGATCCATATGCAACATTAAAACAAGATATTGCCATGTACTCTCAGCAGGGAGAAGTTCTTTTAGTGGGAGATTTCAATGCTAGAATAACAAATAATCAAGCTAGCATTCTTTGTTGCAAAGAGGATAACAATCCTATTTGGCTCACTAAAGAGGAGAATCTCCAATGGATGAGGTATTCAGAAGATGAAAAAGTTAGCAATCATTTTGGAGAGGAGTTGCTTACATTGTTTGGGGCTTTCAACTTAATTATTTGCAATGGTCTAGATAGATGGAAAAGGTCTAGGTACTTCAATTGCAACACATGCAATGGGCAAGTGTCATTGACTATGTGATGTGTGCACAAAGCTTGATAAAAAAGATAGACTAAGTTAGTATTAGAGAGCATATTTGGGACTTAAAATCAGACCATAACCCAATTTATATAAGGTTATCATGGTTAGAAGAAATGCAGCATAGGTGGAAAACCCAATGCTCTTGGCAATCACTATCAAGGGGCAAAATTCTTCTAACACAAGAAAATTGTACTATCTTCATCACAATGTTAGAGAGATTAATTCGGAAGGAGAAAACTAGTTTCCAAAGCTTCAACAATCATGAGTTAACAGATATAGTTCAAAGTGCACTTGAGAAGTGCAAAAGAGCAAAAAATAGGAAATCAGAATCAAATTGTTTTCCTATAAATGCTTGGTATGATGAGGAATGCAAAATGGCAAGGAGAACCTTAAAAAAGGTGAGAAAGGAGAAGATGAATGTAAAGTTATATAAGCAAATACTAAAACGGAAAAAAGATGAGTTCATGCAAACAAGGAGAGAAGAGTTAATATATTTAAGCAAGAATAATCCAAAGCTTTTCTGGGACGAACTGCAACCAAGGAAGAAGCAAATTGAAAATAATATTACAGCCAAGCAATGGTTTGAATATGCAAGGCAACTCTATGAGAAAGAATCTAAGGCGGAGCCCCCCCCAGAATCAACACAAATTCAAAGCTCTTCACGTTCCAGGAGGTGGAGAATGAAATTAAGAAGCTAAAAACAAGAAAGGCAAAGGACTTGGTTGAACTTCAAGTAGAGTTTCTAAATTGGGGAATGAACGCTCTTTGCACCACACATCATGAAAATATTCAGCGACATCATTCAGTAAGGATTCCCAAGAGATTGGACAACTAGCCTAGCAATACCCCTTTTTAAAAGTGGAGCCATTAATAATCCATTTAACTATAGAACAATTATAATCAATCCTTTGTTTGCAAAGCTTTTCGGCAGCATGGTAGAAGACATAATTAGTAAGTGGGAAGAAGTAAAAGAAAAGAGGGCAAGAGAAGTGGGTTTTAGGCCGAAACATTCTACAGTGGATCATGATATCACATTGAGACACATTGTTGAAAAGGTTTGGGAGGACAAAGAAGAAGTATTTTGTTGCTTTGTTGACTTCAAAAAAGCATTTGACACTGTCCCTAGGGATAAGTTGTGACGTAGAATGGAAGAACTTGAAATTCCTGTGCATTATAGAGCCGTTGTCCATAGACTTTATGAAGAAGTAAAAGTCAAAATTAGAACCTCAGCAGGTATTTCAAAAAGCTTTAAAAGTGACATTGGAGTTAATCAAGGTTTCCCTCTATCCCCTACTCTTTTTGGTCTATATATTGGTAAATTGGAAGAGTGGCTAAAACTGCAAGGTGTGTTCGGTTGAGGGAGTTTGTGATAAAGCTTCTTTTATATGCTGATGATATTGTATTGATTTCTAAATCAACCCATGGATTGCAAATGCACTTATATGCCCTTGAGCATTTTTGTAGAGTAGTGGGGATGCAAGTCAATACTAGAGAGACCAAAATAAAGATTTTCTCTAATAAAAGGAAGCAGAGCCAACATACTTTCTTCTTTGAAGACAACATTCTTGAAGAAGTAAATGAGTACAAGTACCTTGGGATTGATTTCAACAACAAACTCAATTGGGAGGACTGCGGAAATAAGAGAATTTTAGGAGGGTGGAAAGCATTATATGCTCTTCAAAACAAATGTAGAGAGACAGAGTTATGGGATTGGAAAACGATTAAAGTGCTTTTTGGACTCCTAGTTTGTCCAGTGATGCTATATGGGTGTGAATTTTGGGCTAGCAGCACTTCCGTATCAAATGGGAAACAAATTGAGAAAATCCAAAAACGCTTGATCATAAACAAGTTCAAAATAAAAAGTTCAGTACCTTATGAGATAATGTTGAGTGAAACAGGAGCAACTCCCATTGAAGCAATTGCTATGGTGCTGCTCACAAGATATCTAAAAATAATTGAGCAAATGAGAGTAGGTAGATGACCAAATGTTATCTTCAATGAAGACATGAGTGAAAGAATTAACAACAACAAACATGGATGTGATAATTTCTAAAAAAACTCAGGTAGATACACAAGTATCTGAGCAAACAGACATTTCCAAAGAGAAGGCAAAAAGGAACAGTAGGAAAGATAGTCCAAAAGAAATCAAAGTTAGAGATGAAGACGTTAATGGTTACATAAGGATAGAGGAAGAAGAAGATGCAAGTGCTTGTAGAGCACAAGAAATGGAACACAAAGAAAGACAAGACAGGAAAACAAACTTTATTATCAGGGGAATAAGAGATTATGGGAAGAATGAAAGTACTCTCAATTTGACAAGAGACTTTCTGAAACAGAAACTACATTGGAAAGGGAAACTTTGCCAAGCAAAGACGATTGGGAGGATATGTGAAGAGAGGCCTCAGCCCATAAAAGTCACCATGGCAAACATACAAGATAAACACCAGCTTTTGGAAAAAAATAAACTCTTGAAAGGCTCACACTTTTTCCTCAATAAAGATTTAACCCAAAAACAACAAGAGGAGAGAAATGATGAAGTGGAGAAAATTAGAACAAGAAGAAATGAAGGGAAAAGGGCATGGTTGTACAATGGTAAAGTCATTATTATAGTGTTTGGGCCTTTAGGAAAAACGGGGCATCAAGCTGGCAGTAAAGGAAAACAAAGAATTCAATAATAGGGACGAAAACAACAAGAGCAACATGGACGAAAAGGGGTGAAGACTCAAATTTGAGTCCTATGTGCCAAACTTCGTAGCAATCAAATCCTACCCAGGTCTACCTAAGTTTAGTTTGTTGAAATTGTAGAGGTTACCCTTAGAGGAGGGGACCTGGGTTAGGGCCTATTGCAAAAGGTAGAGACATAATTTGTCTCACGGAAACTCATGAGCATGATGGTTGCAAAACTCCTGTGTTTGGCAGTTATTTGATGTTGGCAGTTTGAAACAAGGTAGCGGAAAATGGCAAAGGGTATGGGGGAATACTAGTTTTAGTGAAAGAAAAAGAAGGCTGTCACATTCACTGAATTAAAGAAGATGCAAATAAACAATATTTATGGGCGAAAATATCAGAGAATGAAAATCACATAAGGATTGCAGCATGTTATTTTTGCCCCTCAAGTCTCAAAAACTTACAAAAATAAGGGGCTTGATAGCAAGGATCCGTATGCAACATTAAAACAAGATATTATCGTGTACTCTCAGTAGGGAGAAGTTATTTTAGCGGAAGATTTCAATGCTAGAACAACAAATAATCAAGCTAGCATTCATTGTTGCAAAGAGGATAACAATCCTATTTGGCTCATTGAAGACGAGAATCCCCAATGGACGAGGTGTTCAGAAGATAACAAAGTTAGCAATCATTTTGGAGAGGAGTTGCTTACACTGTGTGGGGCTATCAATTTAATTATTTGCAATGGTCTAGATAGATGGAAAAGGTTTGGGAACTTCAACTGCAACACATACAATGGGGCAAGTGTCGTTGACTATGTGATGTGTTCACAAAGCTTGATAGAAAAGATAGACGAAGTTAGTATTGGAGAGCATATTTGGGACTTAAAATCAGACCATAACCCAATTTATATAAGGTTATCATGGTTAGAAGAAATGCAACATAGGAGGAAAACCCAATGCTCTCGACAATCACTATCAAGGGGCAAAATTCTTCTAACACAAGAAAATTGTACTATCTTCATCACAATGTTAGAGAGATTAATTCGAAAGGAGAAAACTAGTTTCAAAAGCTTCAACAATCATGAGTTAACAAATATAGTTCAAAGTGCACTTGAGAAGTGCAAAAGAGCAAAAAATAGGAAATCAGAATCAAATTGTTTCCCTGTAAATGCTTGGTATGATGAGGAATGCAAAATGGCAAGGAGAACCTTGAAAAAGGCGAGAAATGAGAAGATGAATGTAAAGTTATATAAGAAAATACTAAAACGGAAAAAGGATGAGTTCATGCAAACAAGGAGAGAAGAGTTATTATATTTAAGCGGGAATAATCCAAAGCTTTTCTGGCAGGAATTGCAACCAAGGAAGAAGCAAATTGAAAATAATATTACAGCGAATCAATAGTTTGAATATGCAAGGCAACTCTATGAGAAAGAATCTAAGGCGGAGCCCCCCCAGAATCAACACAAATTCAAAGCTCTTCACGTTACAGGAGGTGGAGAATGAAATTAAGAAGCTAAAAACAGGAAAGGCAAAGGACTTGGTTGAACTTCAAGCAGAGTATCTAAAATGGGGAATGAACGCTCTTGCACCACACATCGTGAAAGTATCCAGCGACATCATTCAATAAGGATTCCCAAGAGATTGGACAACTAGCCTAGCAATACCCCTTTTTAAAAGTGGAGACATTGATAATCCATCCAACTATAGAACAATTATGATCAATCCTTTGTTTGCAAAGCTTTTCGACAGCATGGTAGAAGAAATAATTAGTAAGTGGGAACAAGTAAAAGAAAATAGGGCAAGAGAACAAGCGGGTTTTAGACCGAAAAATTCTACAGTGGATCATGGTATCACATTGAGACACACTGTTGAAAAGGTTTGGGAAGACAAAGAATAAGTATTTTGTTGCTTTGTTGACTTCAAAAAAGCATTTGACACTATCCCTAGGGAAAAGTTGTGGCGTAGAATGGAAGAACTTGAAATTCATGTGCATTATAGAGCCATTGTCCATAGACTTTATGAAGAAGTGAAAGTCAAAATTAGAACCTCAACAAGTATTTCAGAAAGCTTTAGAGGTAACATTGGATTCAATCAAGGTTTCCCTCTATCCCCTACTCTTTTTGGTCTATATATTGGTAAATTGGAAGAGTGGCTAAAACTGCAAGGTGTGTTCGGTTGGGGGAGTTTGTGATAAAGCTTCTTTTATACGCTAATGATATTGTATTGATTTCTAAATCGTCCCATGGATTGCAAATGCACTTATATGCCCTTGAGCATTCTTGTAGAGCAGTGGGGATGCAAGTCAATACTAGAAAGACCAAAATAATGATTTTCTCTAATAAAAGGAAGCAGAGCCAACATACTTTCTTCTTTGAAGACAACATTCTTGAAGAAGTAAATGAGTACAAGTACCTTGGGATTGATTTCAACAACAAACTCAATTGGGAGGACTGCAGAAATAAGAGAATTTTAAGAGGGTGGAAAGCATTATATGCTCTTCAAAACAAATGTAGAGAGACAGAGTTATGGGATTGGAAAACAATTAAAGTGCTTTTTGGACTCTTAGTTTGTCTAGTGATGCTATATGGGTGTGAATTGTGGGCTAGTAGCACTCCCGTATGAAAATGGAAACAAATTGAGAAAATTCAAAAACGCTTGATCATGAACAAATTCAAAATAAAAAGTTCAATACCTTATGAGATAATGTTGAGTGAAACAGGGGCAACTCCCATTGAAGCAATTGCTATAGTGTGGCTCATAAGATATCTAAAAAGAATTGAGCAAATGAGAGTAGGTAGATGACCTAATGTTATCTTCAATGAAGACATGAGTGAAAGGAAGAAAACATGGATGAAACAAAACTACACATGGATGCAAAAATGGAATATCTACCTCAATACTTGTCCCACAAATAACAAGGAGCTAAAGGATTTTATTATGGAGAAATTTCGTAAAAAAGTATGGGGAAAAGAGTTGGGTAGAAAGAAGAAATATTACATTGAGGAATCCAACTCTACGTGTGATCTATAACAAAAAGAGTTCACTGGAGCTAGCTTTTCATCAAGGACAAAGGTTCTTATTGCTTAGTTAAGGACCAACTCACATCAACTTCTGTGTGAAAAAAGACAGTGGAAAAGGCCTAAAGAAGCTTGGGAAGAACTGATGTGTACATTTTGCACGTTTGGGGCTGTGGAATCGGAAAAACATTTCATTTTGGAATGTGATGCATTCAAAGAGATCAGAGAAAGTTATGAGAATATATTAGCATCAGTTTCTTGGAATTGTCTTTTTAACGAGGGGATTGTTGGAAGGTTGGGACAGTTCACCATCAATTTGAATTCGAAAATGATTGAATTGCAAAAAGCGAAAAACAAAGAACTAATAGTCTCATAAACTATTTTTAGTCTCGTGGACCTTAAAAATTCATTTCATTTCATTTCACTGCAATATTGTGGCTGCAGCTTCTCACGGTGAGATGCTATTTATTTTGGCTGCAAGAGAGCTCAATTTCTAGCAGTTTTTTTGGGCATATATTAACTTTTTCCAGCAAATTGCTCCGCAATGTACCAATATATACATCAACAGAGTGTTATAAGAAACTTCTTATGGCCGCTGAATGAATGACTTTTTCTGGTTATTTTGATATATCTATGTATGCGATAACTTATTTATTTTTCAGATTTGCAGTGGAATGCCTTTGAGAATCTTCCATGATGCTTCTTGAGAGTAATATGGAAAAAAACCAGCTGTTTTGCTGCCAAAGGAAATTAGATTTTTGACCAAAGGTCTAGTTGGAATTATCCCACAATATTGGCCAATGTAATGAACCAAACTGTTTCATCAACTGAATGTCCAAAACATCCAAAATAAAGAAGATAAAGTACAAAATTTCATACAGTATAGACAAATAAAATAGTAGTCCTCCCATGGGAATCTACTCTAACAATAAGCGGCAAGGTGATCAGGCTTGTATGAATGTGCAGAGTGGGGTTCAGTAGCTCCCAATTCGGTGTGGATGAGGCCACGTGAAAGTTCTGGGTTAATTTGATGACATAGATGCGTCCATCATAAAAGCTTCCAAATCAGTGTGGATGAGGCCAGGTAAAAGTTCTGGGTTAATTTGATGACATAGATGCGTCCATCATAAAAGAATAGTAATCTAAAGTTCTAAACACAACAAATTGGCCTTTTCAGTGGATCAGAATAACTAGAGGGGTCAGCCGACATTTTTGGCCTATAATCTTAGGGGAATAGATTTTTGGATTGATAGAATTGCAGATATTATGTTAACCTTGCATAATCCGGGGTTGCAGTAGGGGATTCAAGGGTGCTGAATTTATTTTTACATTAGAAATAAAGAAGATGAATTCAAAATTCCAATTTCAACAAAGATGACTCACCAGATTTTAGTAATAGCAAACTGGAAAAGGTCCAAATATAAAATAATTAGTGTGAAAAGAGAGAGAATCGGTGTTACAACTATATATATGAGATGACGTATTATGACCCTTAAATGATCGCATACATCATTTGGAAATGATAGAATTGTAAGAATAATGCAAATATCAAGGGATCAGCAAAAACCCTTGAAGTTTAGCAGATTGATGCTGAAATAATTGAAACTAGAAGAGCAGAGCCAAGAAGTGGAATAAATTGAAAAATAATGAACAAAGAGGGAGAAACTAGATTACAATGTAGGGATTTACTAGAATGGCTTGGAAGGAATTCATCAGGGAAAGAAAGTTCACCAAGGGAACCTAGTAAGAAATGGTATTTAAAATTTAATGGAGCTACAAAAAGGAATTCCGTGAACGAGAGAAGCCAACAGTGACCATGGGAGCAGTGGGGTCACTTGGTAGCAAAGTATAACAATACTGATTTCAAAGCAGTTATTTTAATCCAAGCCTATGTAGCATTCCATTAGTAAGCTTATGGGAGTTGGGGAACTTTTTTAATTGTGGAATACAACCAAGGAGTAGATTGAGGAGTACACCCTACTTCTCTTCTCACCAAGTTCAGAGTTCACAAAACAGGAGTAAGGAAAACTTAGTATCCTTGTTTTGAAGGGGCTTGCCCAGTGTAAACACCATGGAAAACAGACTAAAGGAGATAAATGGAAACATAGGAACAGTTTTAGCATCATCCCTACAATCCTCCACAACTTCATCAACCTAATGATGATAATGCATAAGCTGCAGGAGGCAAGTTAGAAGATAAGAAATGTGCCTGTGAATATATCTGACATTATTGTAAATGAATTGTTGGAGGGTTTAAATGATAGTACAAGGACATCGATGCAGTTAAATCCATCAACTTATATTCTTCATTCAGATTCTTTGTTACAGAATTACTGTTTGGAGGGTCTAGAACAGGTTCTCAAGGTTTATGTAAAAGCTATTGGCGTAACTAGTTTCGTATCTAGTTTTTTTAAGTATAATTGAAATGCAAAGTTCCTTGAAAGCAGTAGTACACAAGGTAACTGTGTCATATGTCATCTCGAACACAAGTTAAAAATAGGTAGTTTCAAGATGGTAATCTCAGATAATTACTTCATAATGTAACATGAAATTATGTTGAAATATCTTACTATTTATTTATTATTGTCAAACTTGTCTCTGAAAATATTAAATTTAGAGCCATATCATATCAATGGTCATTTCAATAAATTTTGCCTGCCAGCACATCCATTCTCAAATGTATAATGTAGAGAAAATTAAAGGACTGCTTTTAACCTTTCGCAGCAAATCCTTCTTAAGGTTCTGCAGGGTCCATCACAGTTTTTGGCTTGATTTGCCTAAAATCGAAACCGATAATGTTTTTTAATTTATATTACTCGAATTTGTTTCCAAGTGCCTATGAATTTCAAAATCAATAATAAATATTGCATGACGGATTCATTGTAATGGTTTGTTTGTCATCACAGCATCGATCTTCTCCATAATTTCTGGAGTCAACAATGGGATCACTTTTAGGGTCTTCATATTCTCTTTTATCTGCAGCACAATGATAACAAATTAAAAAACTGCATGGTAAAAATGTAAATCTTCCTTCTTGCACGAAAAACAGAGATTTGCTTTCCCCCCCTTTTTTGGCTACATTTCGATCTATATTGGCATGTGATCTGTAATGTCCTGCAGAAGGCTCTATCCATGTTGCCTATAAATTTCATCTCACAATTCCCACAATTGCTTAGATTCATTTAGAAAATATAAGGGTAATAGATGGCCCATAGGGATTTAGATTGATGGTGAATGGGTGCAACTCTTTCCGAAAAGGTCACCAGTTCAAATCCCCACAAATGTTAGCCTACAAAAATAAAAATAAAAATAAAAGAGTAACAGATGGAAGTTCATATAAAATACCTGACTTTCCTTGGTTGCACCAGTAAGCACAGTGCTCACATTGGGATTTGCAGCACACCAAGCAATAGCTAATTGAGGCAAAGACACACCTAGTTCTTCCGCAATGGATTTTAACTCGTCTATTTTGTGCAGATTGTCATCAACCAATGAGTAATCCTTGATATGCTGCAGGCAGTTTCAGTACGAGCTAAGAAAACAATGGAAATAAATTTATTTGATTAGTGATATTATATGGGCATGCAGAATATAAAGAATACCTGATACCCTTTCAGAGCAAAACGGCTGTCGGATGGTATGTTATCTTTACTGTACTTTCCACTCAGCAATCCTGATGCCAAAGGACTGTAGGTTGTCAACCCCAACCCATAATCCTTGTACAGTGGCAAAAGTTCCACCTCAACCTGCAGGGGATTCTTTCAGTATAATTATGAGTATAAATGAAGGAAGAAGCTACTTCAACCTGCAAGTCCTCTAAAATTTCTAGATATGGAAGATTGAATTAAATTAATCTTGAGTTCAATATTCACTAAAATCAAAAACACCAAATAGATCAATACAGAGAAACACAATAGATTTCAGATTAATTCTGTCATCCAAAATTTGAAGACTAATGATCCTCCATATCAATGTGAGACATCAATACGAGGCATCTAACAAAATATTGGGGTTCTTTATTAATTGTTGCAAGCTAAGAAGGTTGGGATAAAGTAAATTCTCTGTATGCAACATCAAATGAAACCAGTGTTCTTTATTTGAGAAACCATTTGTATAATTTGAGTATCGCAACAGGTGGTTCAGTCACAGACTCACAAATCGCCTTACCAGACTTTAACGTGTAAGACATGAACTTATTGTTGTGTGAAAAGATAGTGACCAAGGATCTGCTCTCTGTAACCCTTACTAAATTGCTTGTCTTTGCAAGTGTTTGTCACAAGTCTCAGCTTAGCAACAAGAGCTATACCCTTAAATATCTAATGAGCTAGAAGGACTTCGCTAATGGGAGGACCAAATATGACATGAAAAGCCAGTTCTGAACATAGCTTTGTGGAAAAGCATAACGGCAAAGGCTGGAAAAGCTAAGTCACCAGGATTAGGATATCACGTGCAGATTTTTAGAAGACTTTGCATATAACATATATGAATACAGCACATATATATATATAGATAGATAGATAGACAACGACACTTTTATATATATCTCTATATATATATAATAAAATTGCTAAATAACTAAGGTGCATGCACCCCATAGTGAGTGCAATCCAACGTGCCTCTGTCTTGTACTCAAGTGTGGGATGATGCAATCCAGCCTTTCTAGGTACATAATCTGCATCCCTTGACAAAATTTGGGTTGCATTCCCTCTAATGGGGGCATCGCGAAATTGTTATGGGGTATTGACCCACATAATAATTAACAGGCAGATCTGCTTATCACTACACAGGACAACCCTGTTACGAGGCTCTCCCGCACTTTGCTAACATCATTGAACCAATATGTAATATTTTCCACTTTGCAGAAACTTTTGCCTATTTGAGAGTGCTGGCTTTCACAGTTCAATTCTGGATCAACTTACGAATGTGAACGAAATGTCCAACGTTTTGAGTAAATGCTTCACTCATCATCAAGGACAAATGAAGCTCATCATATATGAAATATTAATAACCTATGCTTAGGTGAAATATATGAAAACATTGATTGTGGGTCAAAATACTAAAACCATCACAGATAAAAGAGATCTCAACCTATATGCACAATTAAAACAATTCATACATGGGAGAATGAAGAAAACCGAACAACCCTCTTCATATGTAATCTGATGCCTTGAATAAGAAATGATACAATGGCCTATTCCTGCATGAAATATATGAAAACAGTGATTCTACATTTGAAAATTTTAAAATCATCAAGTTAAAAGAGAACCCAACCTATATCCATATTTAGAACAATCCATGCATAAGGGATGCAACAAACTGAACAAAACTCTCATATGGCATCTTATTTCTTCAATAGAAAATGATATAATATTGAACAAACAAGAAAGAGACCTCTTTCTAGTGATCATGGCCACAGTAAAAAATATTTATGGAACAGATTCAGAAGAAGCATCCCTCATGCAAACTCAATTCAGCCAATTTTCACGTGGGTGAGGTTTGGTACAATTGCCACTTTGTGTATAGGCATTGCGATAAAGATGCAATAGACTAGTGGAAAATTAATTGTGCACATGCCCAAGAGCTACAAGCATTTGCTATACGGCAACTTTCACAGGTAAAAAAATTCTTAGCCTGCAAAAGGAATTGGAGTACTTATTATTCATTTAATGAAGAGAAAACAATCATGATCTAAGAAGGAAGAAAGCTTGGTTTGCATTCATAGTAGCCTTCATTTTCTTGCTAGAGAGACCCACAATACAAGGAAGATCCTAAGATCTGGTACCAATCCACAATTAATATTATATGCATAGCAATGTTATCAGAACTAGACGAAAACAGGAAAAACTGACCAGTCCAACTGGTTTCGGGGCAGTACCAGTCAATGTTTTTAAAACCGGAACCGGTGACTGGACCGGTCCACCTAATGAACCGGTTTATCGACTGGAACTGGTCTAACCGGGACTGGTTTGGTCTAAACGAACCGGTTTAAAAAAATACATTAAATAATTAATTTTTAATGAAACAAAACTATTTTTAAGATGTAAAACCATGATTCCAAGCCAATAGAGACAAAATATGCAAAGTTTGCTCATTTATATACCATGTAAAGGTGAATATATCAAAATGGCACCGAGTACAATACATATCATCGACAAAATGGCAAAATACATAAGAAATGAGGCTCTAAATGGCCTATAAAGTCCAAGCTGTTGAAAGTTTGAAACTTGAAGCTTTGGAAATGTGTCTAAATGGATAAACAACAGAGATAGAACATCATGTTTTTGTCAAATAGGTCTAACTCAGGTGGTTGAGAGAAGAAACTGTTATCTTCCCCACCAGAGTTCAAATCCTGCACATGACATGTTCACTATTTGTGAGGCAATCGACATTGAGGCTCTTCATAAGCTATGAGGAATACCTCTCGCTTATGGGCTGGAGGGTGGGGTGATAAATTGGATGTAAACAACAACAAAAAATTGTCATTTTTCTGGTAAGGATAAAGAAAGAAAAAATTATCGGTGGAGAGTTATGAACCCCATGTCCACATTATCTCAGTCCGAGTTCATTGTGGGGAGCTGTCAAATTCAGCTAAAGCATGCTCTGTTCTATGGCTCTATGCCCATCAAGGTACGAACCGGGATCATTTGTGTTAACAACTTAACACCCATTTTAACCATTGACCACAGCCCAACAGACCAGACATACGATGTCATCTGCTACCTGAGCACATTTCATAATCATTTCTTGCTATTTATGGCCTAGTTCAAGGTTAAATTTGAGCTTCTTAGTGCAATGGGGGCACAATTAGCTTCCTTGACACTGGGAGATAATCAGAGAGATGTGGCAGAAGCAGGCTTTAAAAGATATTCTAAAGCAGCCAACATATGTGAGGCACTTACCAAACGGGTTCCATGCAGGTTACAGGAAGGCTAGGCTCTCAATAACTTTGGCAACTATCCCTTTGAAGAATTTTTTTTTGCAACTTCTGTGAAAGAATTCATTTAAAGGGGCATGAAAATTGTTGTACTTTTGATAGAAAATCTCAGATGTGCAGTAGTTAATAACTTAATACCAATACAGGCACTCGAATACAAAAAAGTAAAATGGTTATGCAAGAACAAATATTAAGGATCTTTATCAAACTAAACTACACATAAAAAAAATACTACTGCTTCATTCAAGAACACTTTGGATGGACTTTCAGATACCTGTGTGCCAAATTAACAAGCTTTTCATTCACAAGACCATGGTAGACTCCAATGACCTCTGCCCCTTCCATACGTAGCAAATCACTTTGAATTCCAGTTATAGGATCTTTCATAACAATATATCCCACCTTTACTTCCCCCCCAAAACCCCTAAACCACAGTCAAAATCCCTTTTTTTGCATGTTTCAGTGGGCGTGCCTAAAACCGGCCGGTTTGATACAAACCGGCCGGTTCTGTCCTAAACCGGCCGGTTTTCACCGGTTAGGGCTAAAAAATGGCGAAATGCCCTATCAAACCGGGTTTTTTGGCCGGTTCGGACCGGCAGCCTTGCTAACCGGTCAGTTTGACCGGTAACCGGTTTTTAAAAGCAGTTTTAAAAACACTGGTACCAGTCGGGTCAAGGGTTCCAAAGTGAAAATTGCAAATTATGTACCACACCATACAACCATCGCTAAGGACCGCTAAAAGTCAAATTTTAAAAACATAACAAATTAATAAAAGTGAACGCAAAAAACCTAATCTTAGTAATTAATAGTAATATTAAATTCTTAAAGTAAAATGATGTAATACCCCTAATGATAATAAAAATAATAATAATAAATAAATATAATAATATAATATTGAAATATAAGTAAATAAATAATAAATAATAATAGTAAATACTAAATAGAAAATAATAATAATAATAAATAATGAAGAGAATATAATAATAATAATAATAAATTAGAGTTCTAAATAAATATATATAAAAGTAAACTATAAAAAAAGTAAGAATAAGTAAAGTTAACAAAACGTAAACAAGAGTAAAATAAGAAAGAGTTAAATTAAGTAAAACTTAAATTAAAGAAATAAAAGTTGGCATGTTGGCACATGGAATGTGTGCGTGCGGATCCCTTTCCATTTCTTGGTCTATTTAATGGGCCAGGAGGAGGATGAGATTCATCTATTCCTTCATGCATTCTCTTGGAAGAAAATTGTTGTAAGACAAAGGATTCTCTGGTACATTGATTGAGGGCTCAGGGGTGGCCCGCTGTAGAAAGATTATGTGCAGTTGAGCCTCCATTTGGATGGAAAGTTGTCCCAAAAATCTTTGTTGCGGTTAACGTAATTCAAAGAGCATTCAACTCCAAAAACACAAGGAATATCATCGATACAGGTAAGTCATCTCTACTCATGAATTTTCGAAATTTCGATGTTAAATAGTTGAATAGTTGAGTGTTGATTATTAATCATATAAACTGATGTACTTATTTGTATATTTTAAATCAGGGTTGTTACAAATGATAGAAAGAGAAAGATAAAGGAGAAAGAAGAATTTTAGATTCCATTCAAAATTAAGTGGACTTAACAGTTTTTAGGATTTCAAGATTCGCAAGATTGCAGTGTTTCCAATGAATTTATCATGTACAAATTGAAATTTAATCAAGAGCACCAAACATTCTATGCACCTCAACGTTAGTGGCATTGATTGTTGAACTCCTCTATAATGACCCTAGAAAAAATTTCGCCTTCACTCAAGCGAAGTCATGATTAGGCATGTTAAACTTTTTACATCTTGTTTTAATGCTTAGAGGTGATACTAATGATGATAATGTCAATGTAGGCAATGACTTTAATGATGTGTAGTTATTTGTTATAGCATGATTTTTTTGGACTTTAAAGGCCATTTACAGCCTTTCTATTTATTTATTTGGGTTTATACATGGTTTGCACTCAGTGCTATGTTGGTTATACACACCCTTTCTATATATGTCATGACAAACTGTGCATATTTGCATATAACAATTTGGATTCATATGGATGCATACGAAGATATGTTTTGTTTCCAAAATTTGAATATTCATGTAATTTTTGGTCAACTTGTTTTGTGGTTTGTTTTTTCTTCTGGTTTGAGTCCAGTTCAAGTTTTGGGGTCAACTGATTCGATGATCAGTCTAGTTTTGATAACATTGATGTAAAGATGATGAATTCCATCTAGATGAACTTGCAGAGCTCCCTATATTTACAAACCAAATAGATGAGCCATAATATGAGAGTGACAAGTACCTACAAATCATCTTGATTAAGGATCTAGATGATGCAAAATAAGAAGAAGACTCAATTATTTGCATTATTGATTAGTGATTGTAGCATATAACTTTTGCGCTTTGGTACTTACATACCCTTACACACTAGAGGTGTTGTTGTGTTTCTTACTTCTTTGCCATACACATGTGTTAACCACCTAGTGATGACATCAATATCTCTCTACCATCCTTTTGAGTTGGACTACTTCCTTGAGTTACCTTACCTTACCTTAGATATGTGACCTCTTAGGGATGTCTAGCGCTTAGGTAAAATGTCTTAAAATATTCTTCCTACCTCTCTTGGCCTTTGGTCATTGATTTGGCTAAGTTAGGCTCCTTGCCACACTCATCTGATTTTTGGGTTCTGTTTGGGGCTTTGATCCCCTTATTTGGCCCACAACTAGTTAGGATGCCTCATTTTGGGTTTTTGAAAACCAAAATATATTTTGAGTCATTTAATTGAGGGTTTACTAGGTCAAACCCTCATTAATCGTCTTGGTCTTTTGGTGCCAAGAAAACCATGAGTTGTCAAACCATACCACAACTATAGGTTGTCGCTCGCAAAATAGAGGGAATATTTGATGGAAAATCTACAATACAAGTTGTTAAACGCGTGGTATGGATTTTCTATATAGGTCACTCTTTACAGAGGCTAACCTAACATTCACTTACACCTTGAGGAGGCTCCATTTCCTTTTTATATCACTCATTTCCCTTTTGTACTGTCTTTTGGAATCTTTGGTCTCCCTTTCATTATCTTGTAGGCACACACTTAGATTGACAACCAATCTTGACATAGCTTCCTAACTCCTCTTCCACGCTCTTGGGTCGCTTGCATCTATCATCTTCAAAACCTCTAAAAGGATTTCTTCTTGTTAGTTTGGCTCCAACCTTAAGGAATTATTGTTTGGCCCTAAGGCATCCCTTCTAGCACCTTGAACATTTCAACCCTACCACCTTGAGTGAGATTCCAAAACAACTAGGGAAAGGGATGTATCAACCCATTAGAGAGAACTTTGGTCATCATTCAAAACTTAATTGCAACATTATTTTGTATGGTATATATAGTGTTATATATTGCATTGTATTGGAGAACAAAATTCAAATACAAGTTTGTTTTGCAAGATAATTGAGCTACATACCTAAGCTCATTCGGGAGGTGGAACACTCTATTGGAAGCCTATCATAACTACTCATCCCCAAACCAAGTAACTTTAGAACATAAAATAATGTTATTTCCGCAAGTTGTTTCTATTTCTCCACTATTTCATTTCCAACACTTAGGATAATTAGCTCATCACTGAATATTGGTAAATTAGTCTTGTTATTGGTCTAATTCTCCCCAAACGAAAAGTACTAACCTCACCAAAGAGGACATAAGAATACTATCAGAAAAGCTATCTAGTATCACTTCAACAGCCTTTCCCCTCACTTCTAGTTCTAGGAAATGGCCTCCTAGCCTAAGGGGAGATTCTCTATACTTAATCCTAAGCCTATCATTTAGTATGGGTGACAATATGGCTAGGATTCAACTCTCACTCACTCCGAAGGAAGTTGGTCTAAATTTGCTTGGAAATTCTTTGAATTATAAATGGTTAATATGCGTGCAAATTGGTGAAGCATGCAGAAGTTATTATGACATGTAAACAACCATATGATTCAATGCTAGGTGAAATCTTGCATATTTGAAAGATTAATCTATTAAGTATTGCTCCCAACAATAAAAATACAAGTATTAGTTAAATAAAACAGATTGGATTAGCAAATTTCAAGGCTTGACAAATAAAGGGTTTGCCCTATACTACAACTCTTTGATATAACACCAGGGTGGAATAGTAGTACTTGGCCCAACATCTCAAAGTTCCAGCTAAGGAGGATCAACCGTACCCTTATTTGTACTACCCAATCACCACAGTGTGCGAGATTATCTTCTCGAATATTATTTTCGATGCCAGTATAGCAATCAAGTGGTCAAATGTTTGGTTTTAGGAGAGCTATAGGACTTTCAATATAACCAAGAGTAAGTGGAAGTAAGAGACCGTGTACAAGTGTTGTCTAATGTGGTACCACTCTAAGGGGTCTCAAAAGGCATTAAAGGGATTTCCAATAAGGTGATAACAGGGTCTCTAACCATGTGAAATCTTGTGTAGTTTCTGAATATATTTATTCCCAACTACAGTTTTACCCTGATAGTTGTTTAACGATGTCAGAACACGTCTCTAGCCTAAAAACTTCTAAATAAAAATCTTTCCCATAAATAACATGTGACCATATCAAGCATTATTGTGTTGCTTCAACCATATTTAGACCATGTAGGAAAACAGTTTACTTTGAGTAGATAAAAAATATACCATTTATAAAAGAAATTACCATATCATCACACCATAATTAATAAAGGTTTGAGACTCAAATGTATGAACAATAATTGGAAAGTAAACCATATGCTAATAAGGGAACATGAGTTAATACAAACAATGAAATAAAATGGAACATGAGTTAATACAAACAATGAAATAAAGGATTTCAAACATTATTTTATTGATCCTTAAATTAATGAGTTCACCTTATATCTCACGAATTCACTAGTCTTTTTACTTGATAAATATATTCAACATGAGCATATGAACCATTCAAATGCCAATAAATGATAAATTTGAAAGCATAATGGCCATGAATGAATTAAAGAGAATATTCCAATTAATGAGACAATTTCAGATCATCCAAATGTGATTAAAGTTCAAATTTGACATTTATGCATTTAAGAAAAACATTCCAAAGACATTGAAAATAAAAAATTAATCATTTGTCCACGTCTATCTCTTATTGAAAATTGCATGGAATATTTATACCCTTACTCACGTAAGTTAGGTTATACGTGACTTAACCATTAATGACCCAGTCAATTCCTTGAACTCTAAATCAATCCCTAAGATAATTTAGATATTAAAAGCCCTAGATCAAATTTTTAACTATCCAAAGTTAAATTTAAAGATTTAAAATTTAAAACCTTCAACTTTAAATGAGCAAGTAAATAAAAGATCTAATATATATATATATACATATATATATATATATAGATATATCGCTTGAAAAAAAAATCGATTATACCTTCACCATTGGGTGTTGGAGTCTTCGTTTTCCCTTGCCCACAATGCTTCTTGGAATGAGAATGTGACTGGAATCTTTTTCCAACTCTAGGTTGGAATAAGAGCATCAATTTGAAATCATAGATATCCAAACGCCACAAGGAGGTTGAATCTAAGCCTAGAAAAATAATCATGATCAAACTTGAAAGGGTTTATTGAAGAACAATGAATAAAAAGAAAAAATGCAATGATATTCCTCTTAAATATTCCATTAATTTGTTTAACAAACATTTAAAAAATGCAAATAAATAAACAAGAGTTATACCTTGGCTGTTTTTTTCCCTTGTGTTAACCTTGACTGTTTGATAAAGTTTAGAACTTTAATCGATTCCCACTAAATCCACAAATGCTTTGTAAATAAAACAAATAAACACTCCAAAATACAAATAGTATAAAGATTTTCTTTATTTCCTACAACCTCAGATGAGTAAAAATGAGTTGGGTAACCTCTTTTAAAAAAGAAGGGGTTCTTCAAAACATCATTCAATACAATGTGTTTGCTAAAAGTGATATTTAACAAACTTCTAACTTCTTTGATCTGGTCAAACTAGTGGACTGTTCAAACTTGTGGTCAAATTCTACATGTGTTGGTGTTAAGTGGTGAAAATGCACAATAATTTTGTATGACTATTTCTGCAATAATGTACCTTGGTCACTTTTTACCCAATTTTACTCCATTTTGGAAATCCCATAACCAAACTGCATTCAATTTTGTTGATTTGGCGGAATATTGGATACTTTATCAAATGATAATTGCTCTTGAAGCTGACTGCCCTAAAAAATTATGCTCTAACCACCTGTAACCACCCACTCGTGAGAATATCCTCCAAGTGGCTCATGCATGCTCCATATGTTGGCAAGTACACAATTTGTTGATGTGGACACCCTATGATGATGTGACATCCATGTTATCATAGATCTCTAAGTAGCATGTATGAATTTCGATGTATAGCACCCCAACCTATCATGATGAATCAAACTCCAAACAAGATTGACAGGATTTTCAATGGCGAGTCATTTGCTGCCTACAATGCTCTCTCCCTCAACTGCGAGTTGGGAACCAAAAATATGTGCCCCTTGTAGTAGATGACCTCGCCCATCACCTGATAGCGGTCATCTGCGTGGGTATCCTCCAGAATCTCGCATGCCCACCTGTCCTTTGAATACTCCACCAATAACTGGGTCTTCTAATCATGGCAAATGCTCATGAGTGATAGGCCTGCCGGCCACCACATTGTGTTTCCCCCGCACATACTCTATGTCGAAATCATAGGCCTGCACCTTGTTGACCCATCTCTGATGTTTGTCGTTGAGGCCCTGCTGCCCCATGAAATGACAAAGACTATTGTAATCAGTCTTCACCCGAAACGTGTTAGTAGTTACCCACCAAATATTGTCGGAACTTAGCCAAGTCATGCATAATGGCCAACATCTCCTTGTCATATATATAATATGACCTCTCATGGGGTAAGAGCTTCCGACTCTCAAAAGCAATGGGGTGCCCATCCTAAGATAGTACTACTCCAACTCCCTCCCCAGATGCATCACACTCCACAGTGAAGGGCTGGGAGAAATCTGGAAGTGCCAAAACTGGACAACTACTCATCACCTCCTTGAGGCGGTCAAAAGTTTCCTGTGCCCCATCTATCCATGTGAAAGCCCCTCCCTTGGTCAAATCTGTGAGGGGAGCTACCAACTGCGAAAATCACTTGACGAACTTCCGGTAATATGTGTAGATGCCCAAGAAGCCTCTCCGCATTGTCACATCTCTAGGTACTGGCCAATCACAGATGGCTCATATCTTCTCCTCATGGACCTTCACCCCATCTACGCCAATGATGTGCCCCAAGTAGAGCATCTTGGTCAGGCCAAACTCACACTTGGACAGCTTGGCATAGAACTATTATTCCTCTAAAATACACAGCACCTCCTCCAAGTCCTGGAGATGCTCTTCCCAAGTCTTGTTGTAAATCAAGATGTCGTCGTAGAAAACCAATACAAACCTCCTCAACTGCCTCCGGAACACATGGTTCATACACAATTGAAAGGTAGTAGGGGCGTTGGTCAACCCAAATGGCATGACCAGGAACTCGAAGTGCCCATAATGGCACCGAAAAGTTGTCTTGGGGATGACCTGATCCCTCACCCTGATTTGGCGGTACCCCAAACGTAGATCTATCTTAGAGAAGTACTTGGCTCCTCTAAGCTCATCATCAACTCATTGATGCGGGGGATGGGGTACCGGTTCTTCAGTGTCTTCTTGTTGAGGGCCCGGTAGTCAATGCACATGCACAAGGTTCAATCCTTCTTCTTCACCAACACCACTGAAGAAGAAAAAGGACTGGAACTTGGCCTGATGTGGCCCAATGCCAACAGTTCCTTGGCCCTATGCCAATAGTTCCTTGCTGGCCCTATGCCAATATTTCCTTGATGGCCCTCTCAATCTCATCCTTATAGGCCTTAGGATGCCTATAAAGGGTAGTGATCACCACCTGCACACCCGGCTCCAGCTCGATGGTGTGCTCGAATCCCCTATCTAGTGGCTGCCCTGGTGGGATATCTCCAAATACCACTGAGTACTTGTCCAACAAGGCCTGTATGTCTGGAGGTGGTGGCTGGGCCTGCCCTCCAACCTCTGAAACCCTCAGCTCCACTGCCCATGCTATGTCCCCATGTCGCAGATTTGCCTCCATCCTATGCGCTGAGACTGTCTGTGGTGGGTATGAATGCATGCCTCTAAGGACCACCAATTTTCCATCCAGGCCGGTGAACTCCATCTCCAGTTTCTTCCAATCAGTAGTGACTCGCCCAAGGGAGTACAGCCACTGGACACCCATCACCACGTTGGTGTCTAGCACATCGACCACAAAGAAATGGTCCGTTATAGAGTAGTTCCCCATAACTACTGTCAAAGTGGGCACATACCAAGTGCACTACATGGTACGGTCACCCGGTACCAAGACTGAAAATCCCTCAAACTCGGTTGTGGTGAGGCCCCTCCTCTGAACCAACTGGGCATCTATGAAGTTGTGGGTAGCCCCACTGTCAACTAAGACCGATACCCGTTGCCCTTGTATCATGCCTTTGATCCTCAATGTCAGAAATTTGGGGACCTCGCATAAAGAAGCAAGGACTCCCCCAGATGGGGCAAAGGATGCCCCTCCCTGTGGAGGTGGTGGTGGTGGTCCCCTCTCTACTGGACTCTCACCATCTCCCATACCACACTCCTGCTCCACCTCATCCTCCTGGTCACTATCTGAAAAGACCTCAATGTAACGTGGTTTGCCAGCGATTCACCGATGGCCTAGTGCCCAGGGCTCCTGACAAGTAAAGCACAACTTCCTCCTCCTGAGGTTCCGTGCCCCATCATCTAGTTGCCCTCGTCCCTGGGTGGTTCTTTGAGGTGGGGGTCTAGTTTCATGCCCCTTCTGGGGAAAATGGGTACGTGCAAGAAAGGGTGCTCGTGTCTTGGGGATGGCCCCCTACAAATCTCTGGTGCACATAATTGCTTCCTGCAGCGTGTAGGGTCTGCGTGACTTCACCAGTCCATGCAAGGACTCGAGTAAGCCCTCTATGAAGGTGTATACCCTCTAAGCATCTAATAGGTTCGACACCATCATTGAAACTCTCAAAAACTCTGAGATGTACTGCTTTGGGTTGCCTGTTTGGCTTAGTTGGGTTAGCTCCCTGAAATGAGCCTCTGGATCCCTCTGGTCAAAGCGCTCCACCACCCTCCTGGTGAAATCCTCATATGAAGTCACATTGGCATGCCCCAGGGTGGCCAAGCCATGAAACCACCAATCGTGGGCTTCCCCCTCCATGTGCAGTGTGGCCATCTTGATGGCTTCCAGCTCTGTCATCCGGTTAAGCTGGAAATACGTGTCCATCTTCTCAACCCAAGCCCGAGCAGTGCACTTGGCAGTGCCATCGAATGTAGGGAAGTACATCCTCCCTATTGTCCTCTGCAACTCATAGCTCTGCATGCCCTGTCCTCCATAACCCTTGCTCTTCTCATTCTGCTTGAGCTTGCAAAAATCTCTGAAAGAGAGTGCTTCCCTGAAGTTTGCACCCATGGATTGCCATTCTCTAAAGTGTTCTCCCATCTGTGAAGGGTCTTCAGTCCCTACTGGTTCAATCTGTGCCACAGGCACGAAAAAGGGAAATGTGGCTAGAGTTGGCCCACTCGTTGATGGAGGCTATGCAGCAGGTGAAGAGTGATCGAATTGTTGAGAGGCTCCAGAAGTTTCCCCAAATAAGAATCCCCTAGGGTTGGTTCTCTCCCGGTTCTGCATTTTAATCTCCTCTAGCATCTCTTTCTGCCCCTTTACTAGTCAAGAGGTTGTCAAAAGCCATCTCCTCCCTGCTCTTGGGCTCTCCCAAGACTTCCTCTGCAACTACTGCCCTCCCCCTATCCTCAGTGTCTAGAGTGATCTCCAGTTCTCTTTCTCTGCTTCCGTACCTCTGCCTCCTATATGTAATATTTTGTTGGTCCCCTTCTCTCATACGAGAAATTCCCCACAACTGAGCCAAGACCTAGGCTCTGATACTATGTTGCAGGAAACGTGGTACAGAGGTCCATTTCCGTATGGAAACTGGTACGAAACGTGGAAACGCGTTTTCGGCCGTACTGGCCATGTTTCCCGAAACAGAAACGTGGCCAGTACGGCCGAAAACGCGTTTCACGGCCGTACGACCCACGTTTCCTCATTAACTTGTGTTTTTTTTTTTTTTTTAGGGTATGTTAGTGACTTCTAGTTGCTTCTAGATGCGTGTCTAAAGTTATAAAAGTGAATTTTTGCCTTAGTGTTGATATGCAGTTCATGGTAATGTTAAATTCTTAAATTAAAAGTGATATTCTCCTTTATTTTTCATTTTCATCCTTTTACTTAAATTTTTAACATTACCATGAAATGACTCAAGATGTTTGAGAGTGGTTTTGCCCTCATTGGATTTCATATGGAGAAAGTAGAATTTTAGATCTCACTCAAAATCCAACAGACTTATCTAGTTTTCAGGATTTCAAGATTGGGGGGATTGCAATGTTTCCATTGGATTTTATCATGTACTAGGGTATGGAACTTGTATTTAATCAAGAGAACCAAGCCCTCTATGCAGGGGAAACTCCCAATAATCAAGATCATGTAGGGTACTAGGGTATGAAACTTGTATTTAATCAAGAGCACTAAGGTCATTCGACTATGTAGGAGAAGACTCCCAATTCAACAGTGGTCCTTCTAAAGAATGGGATGTGGATGCAAAAAATCCTGATTTGGATCTCTCTCTTGTAGCCGTATAGTCTTTATTGTACTTGCAGCGTCATATATTAATATAAATAAAGGCTGATTTTGAGATTTGGATATATAATAAAGGTTGCTTTTGGATATTCCGATATTTTTATTTTCATTATGTGATCATTCATAAGTAAATGTGATGTAAATTAAATCTTAATGTTTAAGTGTAATAAATTATAATGTATCATTTATGCTTTATGATTGCACATATATATTTAAATATTTTCAATATATATATAGATATAGATATATTCGCATTTCCCCGTTTCCAAAATTTGGGGAGGTCGCATTTTGTATCGCTTCCCGTTTTGGAAACTCGTACCCGTTTCCCCGTTTCGTGCAACCTAGCTCTAATACCACAGTAATGTTCCTAAATAGGAAATTAAGTGATCAACAAAGCAAGCAAACAATCCAACAATCAGAAATGCGAAATGCACATCATACACCCATGAAAATGCTGGAAATAGAGAACTATTGAGCCATTTCATTAAATCATCAAGGGCAAATACAACAGTGAATGGAATGGTGCACCTGCGCTTGTCTCTAAGGCAAGCATGACAAAAACCAAGTGAGAAAATGTTGATCTGAGGGTTGCCCAACTACTGCACTAGAACTGATTTGCCTTGCCCAGAAATTGTGTTGTCTATTGAAACAAAAAGGCTGGAATAACTGCTTCCCATGCTCATAAAATTATAAAACTTCAGTTCCCAGATCCTCAGCAAAAACCCACCAAAACCCAGGAAGGGTTTGGCCTAGTTCAAACTTCTGAAATTCGACCCCCAAGGAATTTGTCCTCTACTGAAACTGAAAAACTCGGCCTGCCTGAATGAAGCTGGGAAAGCTCCCCAAAACTAACCCAAATCACTGGGATGAGACCTCCTATAAATTTCCTTCCTTCCCAATTGTGATTTTGATGTTGTGGCTCTTTCCCACAAGACCCATGTGTTGCCCAAACTAGCCCTCCGCATTGTCCTCCAAGGTTGGGTTTCGAACTATCTATTTGTTGCACCCACTTGCTCCAAAACTCCTCCCAAGTGCTGACCTCCTAATGTCCTTCAACTCTCCTAGTTCCTCCGGCTAGTGCTGGCCCAATGAAGCTCTATCCACAACTGTGTGTTCCCTTTTCTGCTGACCTAGAAATACACACTGTTGGATGGTGGCTGAATGTGTTGGCTGTGAATACTCCCTGGTGCTCCTCAAGATGCTATGAAATTGCCTTCCTAGGGTGGCACTCGTAGTCCCCCGAAGGTAAGGTTGAATCTCCCGCTTGAGAGATTCGTGGCTAAGCAGCCAGTTGACTCGGCTAAGCAACTCAAGCAAACAGTCAAGTGATTTTCGATATGCAAGAATGAATGATCCCCAAGTGAGGAGCTCTTCTTCCTTATGACTTTGGGGGCCTCCCTTTGCCTCTTGTGGGACCAATGTTGCACGAAGCGGGAGCAAAGCGGAAGCGCGAAGCGGAAGCGCGGAGCGCGAAAGCGTCATTTTCCAAAAATCTAGGAAGCGAAGCGTCCGCGGAAGCGTCTGCTATATATATATATATTTTTATATTTTTTTGCATTTATACTCAAAACAAACATCCCAAATACCAAATTAATTGTAGAAGACATGAAAACATGCATATTTTTGCATAAATCAAGATAGATATGGCATCCATGATTCCATTGTAGTTACTAGTATGTACAACAATCATCTATATTCTAGCTATTACAAACATACATCAAATTTTTAAGCATATTATAAAACATAAAACATTTAAGCATATTATAAAACATAAAACATAGAGCATATTATGATTTATCTAGCAAGTGAGCAACTGTAGGCCTCTGTGCATTAAAATTGATAAATTTCTTGCTTAAATTGTAGTTAGTAAATTTTAGAACAAATTCGAAATTTAATTTGGATATTATATTCTGTTTTGGGCATTACATGAATTTAGCAATTCAATTGTAAAATTAAATGGGAAAATTTTGATTTAAGCATTACATAATATCATCGAAACTCTGAAGTGCCTTGATCGAATTTCTATGTATGTGATGCAAAGTCCTTATCCTTGTAATATCATTGTTGTGCGTCAAGACTTTGACAGTGAAACCTTCTCACCGAACCCTTATCATTGAGACTGTGTTAGGTACCAAGATCTTCTTATTGTGATGAAAACTTTCTCACTGTTGTGATACCAAATTTGTATCACTGTAGTTATACCAAAATCTATTGATGACTGTTCTTACTGTTGAGGCACCAAGACTGTGGTAGCACAAAACCTTTAATCTGCATTACCTTACTGTGGTACCCAAATTTTATTTCAGAGATAATTCGAGTTTCTGTGACTGCATCACTGCACTGAAGTGTGATCACTGTAATATCACCGAAGTGTGATCACTGTAATAGCATCGAAATCAAGGTAGCATCGAAACTATGATAGGAATAACAAGGTAGCATCGAAACTGTGATAGGAATAACATTGAGTCACTGTAATACATAACAGAACTGTCTCCATTGCAATCCGCATTCTCAAAAACCAGGAAGCGCATTAAAATTTTGGAATCGCGCTTCGGAAAAAATGGAATCGCACTTCCTAGGGCGCTTCCGGAACGCTTCCGTACGGGACGCGATTCCGGCCTAGGATCCGGGGGGGGGGGCGCTTCCTGCAACACTGTGTGGGACCCTCCAACAGTCATACGAATTCCCTCCAAGGCAATTCGAATTGCCCCATGCGTTTTCCCACATGGGTGGCCCCCACCTTCAACTAGCAAATTAATCTGGCCTCTTTTCTCCCAAGTTCCTAAGTCGAAACTGCTTGGGTCCTTTTCCTTAGCAAAATTTGTACAAAATTGTGGGGAGAAAAAACCTATTACAAAATCTTTTGGGAAGGGACATGACAGACCTCAACCTCATTTGGACATTATCATAGAACATTCTTCTCTTCTCTTTCTTGTTTTTGGCTCCCACAAGTCTGAGGCAAATCCGCAGAGGAATGGGTTCGCACGAAGGTGAAATTGCAGGGTCTGAAGCTCACATCTCGTTTTTAGGGTTTTAGGCCTTAGTCGCAGGCATATCACAGAGAGATCTCCGCTGCAGTCGCTTGCTGGCCGGCTCATCCATGTGACTGAATCTTTCAGTCGCACGCACAACACGTCCTCCATGTGACTGGAAACTAGGGTTCTGGGTTACAATCACTGGCTTGACAAAGGATACTTTCAGTTGCAGTCGTTGGGTTACAAGTTCAAGGGAGCGATTGGAACCTCTCCGTCGCATACTTGACTCCTTCTCCATGTGACTGGGACCTAAAGGTTGAAATTTCAGTTGTCCAAAGTTTCCACTCATTGACTGTAGTGCTGGCAGTTGATTGTAGATAGTGACAGTTCATTACAAGCTTCTGAATTAGGGTTTTGAGAATGAGCATGGTTGGGTTCATCTCAAGGATATTGTTTAGTTGTTTTCGCTGGATAATTGTATGGATGAAGATATGGATCATTGTACTCTCTTTCGCTAAATCATTCAATGACAATCTAATAAGAAGAAGGATTTGAAAGGATTTTCCCCATAGTGGGTTTTGCCCTTGTCTACGACTAATCCTAGTGTCTCTATGTGTGAATGCTTTTCTTCTATTGTTAATTTATGTTCCACTGCATTGATGATGATATTGTTCTTTCTACATAGTTGCATATGTTGTTGAACAATGATGTAAATCTGAATAATGTTATGATGTTATGGGGTTAATTTAATGTGTAAATGAAAAAATGAAATTATCAAAGCAAAGAACAATATAGCCCTAAGAAAAATTAACAAGGGGCACTTCTTGGGAAGCCCTAATTGAGATAGCATAGTTCCATCTATCCCCATGTCATACTTAACACTTTCCATTTCACATTATAAGCCCTTATCTCACATCCATTCTTTGTGTTCAACCTATCACAAGTTCTTTGTGATTTGGTACGCATATGTCCACATACCTAGGTAGGGCCTGGAAACTTTTCCCTAGGAGGTTGATGCAACTAAAAGAAACAAAAAGAGCATATTATGGTCACAACAAAATTACACAAAGAAAGATCAAAATGCAAAAGATGGTCAAGGACATACAGATTAGCACGTGGGCAAAAGCCTAGCATAAGCTCTACCTCTCTCATTATGGCTATCACCCAGTTCTTGCACACATGTTACTCCATTATATCAAAAGAAGGAACCCTTGCATGTCCCAACCTCAATGAGCAATGAACTAACTCATCATTACGGGGTAATACAATTTCCATGCCATTCAAAGCAAGCTCTAACCCTTGATCTATGAGCAATAATACAAAGAAAACTAAAGAAGAAGTAAAAGACACATAAGAGGGGTGGAAAAACAAAGGCTGAGTTGGTAACTCGTGCATCCACGGATGCTCCCTCCTCACATCTATACACTCAAAATGTGGACACCCCCATCAGTTGGTCCCTTTGACCATGGCACTTTCCCATGAAGCCCTATCCCCTCCATTATCATCATTATTATTCACTAACACCTATTAATTGAAGGGTGGACCAAGGAAATGCTACTTCCCCTTAGGGGTTAGAAACACCTAATAGGGTTGACCTTTAACCACTCCTACCTAGGGAGAAAACACCATTGTGAGTTCAGGCTTCTAATTTTGGAAGGGGATCCTTATTTGAAGTATTAAATAACCCATGACATTCAAATTCGGTTCACTTAGATCCAATAATGATATTTGTCTCTAATCACTGGTTGCTTTCACTAGAATCTTTGTTGTGATTGTTAGGTGGTTCAATAGCCCAAGTCTTGGACACCCTCTCCACATATACCCAGGCCCTTAGAGAAGTATATTGGCACAAACAGGTGAAGTGTTGAGACTCTTGAGCCTCCTAGCAACATCAACAGATGACACATGTTCTAAGATACCTCCTGCACATAAGACATTGGACCACTTTGTACCATATTTGATGATTCTTCAGGATGACACACTTGGACCCAACATGCCCCCAGGTCGGCCTTGACACCAATTGATGGATGGCAGCTAATTCAGGGCCCAGATGAGGATGGTCTCACCTTCAGAGACTAGGGAGGGCTAGTTTCACCTGAGAAGCCCTCAACATTGGAGCAGAGAAGGCCACTTTGAGCAGTTGGAGATCCATGGAGACCTCTTTATGGTGCCCTAGCTAGATCTTGGGATCCCACAGGAGGTAATGAGATTGATTTGAGGGCCAACCCTCAAACCTTGATTTTTACATGCTTCTACACCATCTTGGACACCTCATTTCACTTGGACATGCCATTTGGAGCTCATCTCTTACATGACATCATGCCTAGAGAGCTAGTGGCTCAAACATGTGGGTTAATTAGGGCATTTTATGTTTAAGCTAGTGGGTTGGCTTGTCACCCAAGATTGTGTTGTGATCAAACTTGTTTTCTAGGGGCTTTTTAGGCTGATTAACACTTGTATTCCTCATATAAATAGAGGAGAGGATCATTCATTTCTATCATAATCACGTGGACTTGAATTCAACACTCTTAGAGATTTTGGCCTTCTTTATATCTTGTGGAGATGTGATTCTATGGAGTATTTTTATCTATTGGATGTTTGTCTTGGTGATCTCACTTGGCATTGGAGAATTTATTTTGGATCAAAGGATTGTTCATGCATTTTGTCTTGTGAACCTTTTACTTGATAAATCTTTGATTCTATGTCTAATGTATGGAATGAATTGATAATCTAGGGTTTCTTATTGTGCTCCATTATTGAAGATCTATTGTATAGAATCTAGATATTATCATTCTATGCATTACTCATGTATGAAATGTGAATGGCAATCACCTTGGTGAACCTTTGCAATAGCTCTCCCAAGTGACCTTGATCCCTCACAAAGATAATAATTAGGGTTTGGCATTAGGGCATCAATATATCCTTACTCCTTTGCAAGATTTGGCCAATCTTTCACATCCATAGACTCCATCATCCCAAGGACTAGGCATTGGCCTTGTCAATTTGGTGATCATACAAAACTTTATCTATAAGCTTGAACTTTTCTCTCTCTCTCTAATTTCGCCCTCTTAAGAATAAGCGGCCAAACTAGGGCTTGGTGCGAATTAGCCTAGAAGAGGAATTTCAGCGTGTGGAAGGATTCAACATTGAGGGAAGACTTGGTTGTCTCAAAATCAACCTCCCTTAGTGGCTAATCTCTCCATTTCAAGCCCTAATCCTCTTGCCCTAGGTAGATTTGCCCTAGGAAAAACTTTAGTTTGTGTAAAGCATCAACGTGACAACTTGTTAAAGGTTCCTCTGTTCCATTGGTTTGTTGGGAACCTTTTCTTGGTCTATTGATTCTAGGATATCCCATTTGGCTTACTATCTTTGAAGCCCTAGGTCAATTGTGCCCTAATTGGGTCTTACTAGAGGATGTGAGTTGCCTCTCTATCCTTGGTTGAGCCTTATCCTTAAGAAGAGTCATCCTCTATAAGCCTCTAGCGTCAACTTAATCTGTAAACGTAACATATCTTTCATAGGTGGCCTCTACAATGGGAAGTCTCCCATTGGTGAAAGTCCATAAAGCGCAATGGGTAGTGGTTGTGGTGATAGTGGGCCACACCTCAATGTTATCATTTAGTCTAGTGCTTTCCCTATAGAGCACCCCTCTACAAGGCTTGCTAGATTTTGAGGCAACAAAGTTCATCTACTCAACCTTATAATATGGTAGAAAAAGATTTAACATTCCTAACCAATTATTTGGTTGAGTGAAGGGTAAATTTTTGTTAATGCCATGGTAGAGGAGTTCAATAAACAATACCACCAACATCAAGGTAGATATAGGGCTTCATGATCTTCATTAAATGTCAATCCCATACCCTCATACATGATAGAATTAAATGAAAATGTTGCCATCTTACCAATCATAAAAGCTTGAAAAATGTTAAGTCTACTAAATTTTGAGTGGGATGAAATTCTACTTTCTCCACATGAAGTCCAATAAGGTTGGAACCACTCTCAAACATCCTAAAACAATTAATTGTAATGTTAAAATTTTAAGTAAAAGTGACATTTCCTTTATCTTTCCTCTTTATTAAGTTAAAGGAATAAAAAGGAAAATAAAGGAAACGTGACTGTTACTTTAAGAATTTAACATTACCATTGATTGTCAGCATTGCTAGGATTGAATTAAGTTTTTTGTTTAGGTTTTGGTTTACGAAGGGGAGGGTTGGTTTTGTTGCCCACCACTTGTGGGTAGTGTATATAGGAAAAAAAAATCTCATAGATGGTCCTCAATCGGGAGCCAACAACCCCTTGCAACCCCCAGATAGTTCGATGTGCCATTTTCTCCACCACCTGAGCCATCCATATGGTCCCTCACCCATCTATTATGAATGTATGTTTGAAGGTGGGCCTCCAGACCCCAAAGGTATGACTTTTCATTGGTTTGGTTGAGTATTTTTGTTTACTTTTCATAGGCACTTTTGGGCATGGATTGGTGGACGGATTCAGTGGAATGAGCAGGTTAAGTCTGTATTCTTATGTCCACTGCCAAATTCTGTGGTTACCCTTGTATCCTAGTCTCGTCAAATCTCCTTTACTGGCCATTGCCTTCAGGGTTGGCACTACATGGGAAATCCTGATTTTGGTTGTGTGGTCCCGCTTCCCGACTTCATATACATCACCCCTTCCACTCATTTTAACCCCATTCATCATTTTTCCCATCCGGGTCCACATGTGTCCACTGGGTCCACATAGGGTTAGCCTCCCCCTCCCCTTGTCCACACCTTAGGTCGGGCCTAGAACAATGCCCCAGAGGTTAATGCAGCTAAAAAAAAATAATAATAAAAACATAATTTAGCCACTCTCAACAGGAAATGTACCACAAAATGCAAAAGATAGTCAGGACACAAATTTAGCACGTGGGCAGAAGCCAAACATGAGCTCTAGCCCTTATTCATGGCCATCACCCTGGTTCCTATGGGCCCTAGATGATCCCCCTTCATCATTAAAGAACCTATTATCGTTCGAACCCTAGGTGGGCGATGAACTGCCCCACCTTAAGGGGCTATCCACTGCTACATATTACACATCATGCTCTCATCCCCTGGAGCCCCAAGTAGTTATAGAGAAATATCAACGAAAGGAAAAAGGCATATGAAGAAGGGTGTAAAAACAAAGGTCGGGTAACTCATGTTCCACGATTTGCTCCCTCCTACACTCACATACCCAGGTGTAGGCTTCCCTTATTATAGTTACCCATGAACCTTGACATGTGGTATAGATGATTCCCCTAATCCCCACTCCACTCCATTATTATATCATTTGCCACCTACCATTTAAAGGATGTACCATGGACATGTCACCCCCTTTATAGCTTGAAACCACCTAATAGGGTCCTTGGCTAATCCCCTATTGAGCTTGGAGACCCTTGTACATGCCAAAGCTCACTATGGAAGTGCATGCCACCATGAAGTGCCCAATTGATCCCATGACTTGTAAGCTTTATTACTTGAGTATTCTAATGACTTGTTGTATTGGAGGGCAAGGGGATGCATTGGATCTTATGGAGGATTGAAGGTGGGTCTTCATTTAAAGCTTGGTCTCCCTATACAGGGTCCTAGCCCTCCATATAACCACATTGGCACTTGTAAGGTGAGCGTTGAGAGCCATGGGCCTCCACCATAGTAGATATTACTTCATGGATCCCCAACGTTCATCATTGATTACTCTTTTCCACCTTTTTGGCTGAGGATGGTAAACCTAGTCCACCATGCCCAATCGGCTCCACACTTGCACCATACACTTGGCAGATGTTTCAGGGTGTATAGGATGTCTCCCACTGTAGAGGGAGGGATTATATCACCATCCTAGCCCTTAAAGATTGTCTACAGGCATTTTCGATCCACTTGGAGACCCATGAAGATGTCTTTGTGTCCCCACACCCACTTGGGAGCACCACAAGTTCTTGCTTGGAAAACGAGGGGCCAACCCCTTGTCCACTATGTTGGGAGTCTATTTCTACATCATGGCACCCCTTGGACTTCATTAGGCCTCCTCAAAGGCCCAACGACACACTTTATTGATCATTTAGCCTTTTTGAGAGGATTATTCATGTCTTATTGAGCTATTTGGTGGGCTTGTCACCAAAAGTGTTGTTATTATGCACATTATTTTATTTTAGGGGCTCAATTAGGCCAATTTCGCTAAATCGAATTCATTAGAGAGTGTATAAATAGAAGTGAGATGATTCCTTTTGATCATCATCACTTGGATTGGGTTATTTGCTCTTGTGAGATTTTTGCTATCTATTTTGGAGGATGAGTTTGGATGTTATGGATGAATTTTAGTGTTTGGATATCTCTCTCTTCTCTTGGAGCTTCATTATTGGCATAATTTGATGATTGGATATACCCTTTGTACATGTAAGTTGTAATGTCCCTTCCTAAATTACTTTGGAATGGGATTAATTTCTACATTTTGGGGCCAATTTTGAAGTTGACAGGGCCCATTTCATTTTTATTAGAAGACTTAGGAGTTAGAAGTAAGTTACTTTGGGATTTTGTTAGTAGCATGTGGGGCCACCCACACAAGGAAATACACACTCCCTAAGCCAATGGTTTGAAATGCATGAGAGGGAAAATCAAAGGCTTAGTGAGGGACACACGAAGGAGGGAAAAAGGAGGGAGAAAGGCTCCACGAAATCTATAAAAAGGAGACAACATTCTTCATTTGACATTTTTGGCATATCGAATTTCTTCTTAGTTGCTCGAATTGCTTAGCCTGACCACTTGCTATTTAACACGAGTTTTCCGAGTGGAAAACTCACCCTTTCTTCGAGGGACTTCGAGTGCCACCCTAGAGAGGTGCTTCCATAATCTTCTGAATGTGATTTTTCAGTGTGATTTCCAACATTTGCATTTAAAGTTTTATCGATGGTGCGTATTTCTGGAGGACACAGTGGGGAAATCAAGTTGAGGTCCTTTGCATTCTTCAGAGGTGCTACTGTCGAGAGAAATTCCGAGGGAGAAGCTTTGCTGATTTGCTGCTCACTTGGGTGAGTTTTTGGGCTGAAGGTGATAGCTTTCTTCAGTGAGGATTTCACAGTTCTTGGGGCCAGTGCAGAGGGAAGAGATTGGGCACACGTGGGTGGTGGAGACTCAACCATTGGAGTTGTTCCTTGTCGGGAGAAATAAGGGAAGTATTGGTGGAGGCGATTTCTACCTTTCCAGAGTGTTTGGGGAGGATTTTGTTGGAGTATTGATAGTCAGTGTGTTTCAGTAGTTTTGGAGGGCGTAGGGCTTTTTGGGGGTCGATTTTGGAAGGTCAAAATCCGGCCAAACCATTTCTGGGTTTTTGTGGGTTTATTGAGAGGAGTCTCTAAGTAATTTTATAGAATTTTTCGGGTGATATTCGAACCTGAAATCCTAATTCTTATAACAAGGTGAATTGCTAGTTAGTGGGGGAATTTGCACCATTTTGTGGGTTCGACTTTGGCTTGGAGATAGGTCAAACCCTTTCTAGGTTTTTTGGGTTTTTGGTGGAGAGCTCAAGATTAATTTGGTGGAATTTTCTAAGAACTTTTGGAGGCTCAAATCGGGATTTCTGCAAGCCAACAATTGTAGAATTTCTAGGGTCAATGCAGAACATTGAGGAGAAGTCTTTCCTCTGCATCCGGGTAGCATTTTTCTCACCTGAGATCGTTTAGCTTGCTTTGGCAAGCCTAAGTGCACACATTTCATGCATTGTACTCTTCTCCATATATAATAGAATGTTTGAATTCTGGTGCAGATCCAGTGTAAATTGTGGGTGTTTGATTGTTGTTTAAATATTTCAGTGTTGTATGGTATTTTACTTTATTTATCATTGTTTTTCCTATTATGGAACATTACATAAGTGTTCTTTTCATGCTTATTCTTGTTATTTACTTCGTCACATGAATGTTGTTGGGATTTTCTCTATACAAGTATGAGATTTACTACTTTTCTATACGAATTAGTGGAAAATGTGATCTTTTATAGCGTTGCATCATGTCATGGGCCATGTATGAATGGGTGAATGTTCTTAGAGATAATTTGTGATAAATACATCTCAATAAGTCATCAATTCTTTCAAATCAAAGTATAACGTCCTTGAAGAAACTGCTCTCATGCCCTAATGCCATGCGAAGTTGTTTTAAGGCCTCCTTGATGTTAAAAGTATGCAACTGCGATCAAATTCCACTTTGGATAGCTCACTTGATGGAGATAATTATTGCATTGAATTCCTCTTTTCGAGAGGAATAAAATCGACCTAAAGATCACTCAAATCGGATAAGGGAAAGTGTACTTATGAAGAAAAGCCCACATGTGCACATTTGATAAGGTTGGCCCTAAAACAAAGTGGACCACCTTGAAAGGCTATAAATACAAGTGTCCTCTATCTCGTTTGGACACAATGATGAGACACTATTCTATCTTGTTTTCGACTCGCACAAGTCTGAGGCTCATTCGCAGAGGATCGGGTTTGCTTTGAGGTGAAATTGTAATGTTTGAAGCTTGCATCTTTGATTTAGGGTTTTGGGCCCTAGTTGCAGGTATAGAACAGGAAGGATTCGACTATAATCACACGCACAAAAGCTCATCCATGTGACTAGAGCCTTCCAGTCGCACAGATAACTCTCCATCCATGTGACTGGGGGTTTAGGGTTTTCGCAGTCCATATATGACCCCAGTCGCTTGCATGCCAAGTTGAAGGGAGCAACTGGGACAACTATAGTCGCTTGCATGTCACCTCCTTCATGAGACCAGAACCTTAAAGATGAAATCTCAGTCTTCCAAAGATTTCGCTCAATGACCGCGGGGTTTGGCAGTTGACTACAGACAGTGACAATTCATTACAGTCTTCAAAATCAGAGTTTTGAGCATATACATTGTTGGGTTCATTTCATGGATGTTTTGCTGGTTAGTTGCATAGATGAAGATATGGATCTCTGTAGTCTCTTTTGCTGAATTATTTGATGACAATCTAAGAAGAAGAATTTGCAAGGGTTTTCCCCATAGTGGGTTTTGCCCTGGTCTCCGACCAATCTTAGTGTCTCTATGTGTGAATGTTTTTCTTCTATTGTTCTTTTATGTTCCACTGCATTGATGATGATGATATTGTTCTTTCTACATGATTGCATATGACGATGAATAATGATGTAAATCTGAATAATGTCATGATGTTATGGGGTGAACTTAATGTGTTAATGAAGAAATGCTATTATCAAATCAAAAAACAATATAGCCCTATGAAAAATTAACATGGTATCAGAGCTTGGGCTAAAGAAAAGTCATGAGGATCACCCCCATGGAGACACATTTAATGGAAGCAAGAGAAGATTGAGGAGACCTAAAAGAATTCTAGGCTTTGAAGATAACCTTAGGCAATTTGTGTATTAGGGTCGGTGGATATTATGAGGTTAGGAGAAACCCTGGTTTATGGAAAAGATATGAGATATGAAATATAGCATGGTCAATGTGAAGATGCTCAAGCACTTGTGACAGATTTGATGAAGCCCTAAATGGGATAGTCTCTAGTAGGCCTGGTTGTTGATAAAGTTGGTTGAAATATTGAAGGCAACATTGTTATATGGACAATGGATAGTGATGGCTCTTGAAGGTTGGTTCAAGAGGGAGAGGATCACCTCTCATTAAAGATAAGTATTTTTCGATTTATGATGCTTCTCCATGTCTTTACTTTTGTTTACACTTATAGATTTGATTATTGTTTTGACTATTACTCATGCTTCCTGCATATATATTTGAGTATTTGGATGCTTCTAACTCCTTAATGAGATGTGTTAAGAGGATCCTTCTTGAGGATCATTTGAGATGCAGGAAAGAAAAGCTAGAGCTCGAAAAGGTGAGGCACCTGATGAAAAGATGACTAAGTGCTACATGCTGCCTATGTCAAATAAAATGATGCACAGGTATTTGAATACTACAAAGTATGCATGGTATATTGTTTCAATGTTATGGCAACGTAAGCCATAAGGTATGATGAGAATGTCTCCTTCTCAAATGATTTATGCATGCATATGAAAGTGATTTGAATTCTTGGTTTTTATGATGAAATGGTGCACTTGATATTGAACAAGCATCTTACTTCTTGAACATGATGAACTTCTTGATTTTGTGAGGCTACTTAATGTTGATCTTTGATATAGTGATATACTTGATGATTGGTTAACACCTATTATTTTGGATATCTTGATCCCATGAAGAAGTCTAGCTCCTTGATTCTAATAGATGGTAACTTGAAGCAACTAATTTTATTTGTGAAAGGCATGATAAGCATGATAATAAAAGTATAACAATGAGATTGATATTCAGGGTGCTTTGATGTGCTTAGTTATTATGATATATAGTAAAATTGAATGCCCTGACATGATGGATTGAGTTACATGACAAAGAAGTAATGCTATGATCATGACTATTGAAGCATGCCCCTCTTGGCTATTTGACACTAATCCTTGATGAAAGACTGATGTCATGATGTAATGGTGAAGTAGCTAATGCTAACATATATGACCATGATGAATATGTGGATATAGTCTGACTTTATGATCTAACAGATTTGCTGATGCATGACAATATTATAGACAGGTTGATGGCATGAATGAAGATGACTGAAGTGGATTCCCATTCAGAGGGATAATTTCTCTATAAGATCTCTTCTCCTATTAACATTTACATTATATGTATATTCTTTATTGTTGAAGTATGATTTATGGGCATGAATAGACAAATATCTGACATTGTTGATCTACAACAAAGTTCTGATCTGAGAAGAGAGAGTTTTCTCTTACCCTAAGCCTCAATCGCACAGAAGCAGGCTCACAGGTGCAACTATAGCCTCTCAGCCGGACGTAAGTAAGGTCAAGGGTGCAACTGTAGTCTCCCAACTGCACAGAGGAAGGCCTATGTGTGTGACTATACCTGCTGGACACAAAAATGAAGTTTTGTGCATGAGATCAGATGCTCACCTAAAGGATGTCAGTCCTACAGATGTGGAGCAGACATTAGAAAGATATGTGAGCTGGAAAGTTTGAATGTTTTCTATAATATGAATATATATACTGAATTTGTGTTTGCAGGTGACCGAGATATGCATATAAGTTTGTGCTACAAGAGTTTGACATGATTTGGCTAATTGATATAGATGAGCAGTGTTTGGAGTTTTGACATGATGCTTGATAATGACTTAGAACTTTGACTTGATGTTGAGATATGTTCTGGACTATAGATCTCTCTATGATAGCAAATTTGGGATTTGACCTGATGACTAATGATTTGATTTGACGACTAATGATTTTCCTTGATGAGAATGATATATGAACTTCCAATGACTAATATTGGTATTCGATAATGGTTTTGTATTGGCCTCCTCGTTCTTAGCACATTGGTTGAAGTATTGACAGTTGTGATTCAACATGAAGCTATCTCCATGAATGGTTGGAACCTACATGACTTATCCTTGGTGTATGCATTTGCATCTAGTGACTTATATTATGATCATGAGGATGACTTGATGAAATTTGGATTGATATTTCTTATGGCAACTTGTTGACATGCTAATTAATGAAGTCATGACTTGATGAGAGCTCTACCTGTCACTATGATATTGTGATGATCTTGATATTAGTTTTGATCTGGGATCTCAACTTTGATAAGATGACTTAGCTGATTTGATTATACAATATTGAGCATATTGGTTTGGAAAAGTGTTATGGTTGCAGAGAGCATTGTATGAACTAAGCTCCCCGATCCAAATATGTCCACATTGACAATTATCTGGTGAAGCCAAGAAGAAGATGTGTTGATCCAAACCTCTACTACAGAAGTGTTCCAAGGTATGACCTTGATTTTGATTTTGGTTTTATGCTAATGGACTACTATTGACAAGTAATGAGCCTCTGATGATCCAAGTAATGGGGAGATGGATTATGAAGCTCGAAATGATGAATCGATTTCTGAAGTTGGGAAAAGAAAATCTATATTGAAAAGCTATTGAAGAAGTATTGAAAAGTGGAAATGCAAATTTGTGGACACTTCGATTGAATTTCAAGAAGTTGTGAAGAGATATTGTTGAACTTGACATGGAAACTGACAGTTGATTGAAGCATTGATGTTCCGTTTTGAACATCCATCCGTATATATACATGATGTGCATAGAACCTAAGTCGATTCATGATTGAGCCACTTCACTCACATAGAGTTGCCACCGAGCACCCTTTGAGATACTTGCATGGGACGATCTTCCTGTGATATGTGACTACTTGGGTGTACTGATGATGATTAGATCGTTATTGATGAGATGAGCACATTTGGATGTTGCCTTAGTATGAGATCTGCCATGATATCTTGGATGAGAGGTCCATAGCATGACCAAGGTTGAGTACGATGTTGCTAGCATGACTAGCTGTGAGGCAGGATGAAGAAGCTCCTTAGAGAGTTGTCTGAGCATGATCTGGATATGACATTGATACATTGTGATGACAAAGAGAGGGATCCGATTGGCAGAAAATCCCATATATAGTTGGGACCGAGATACTTTCATTGAGATAGTGCAGTTGTACGAGACAAGCTTAAGCTCGTGGTTGGCACCTCCTTGAGAGGGAGGATGACTATGGTATCCTTTTTGTGATTATATGATTATTTATGTTCTAATATGATATTTGATTAATATCCCGTATGAACAGGAGACAATTGTTACTGAGACACTATGATTTCTAGATATGAGCACGATGATATGTTTCTGATCTATATTGAGCAGGACTGATTGAGAACACTAAGTCAACTCTTCCTCCCCTGTCTAAGCTCCCAGGGTGTGGAATTGAGATAGATGGCTCCTGGGGTTGAGGGAACTCTGGACAATAGGGTATCACCCCTATCTATTACCCGTAGGGTTGGAGTAGCAGCTCACCCTATCTTGGTCTTTGCAGAGTATACCCCAGTTGGCATCATACCCACAAGCAAGGCTTGTTGGGATTGCCCCTCCCCGTCTGGCCAATGGGTTGAGGAGGCTTGGGGGCGTGTGATCCTTACCTCTTGGTAAGTTGGGTATCTCGTCCAAGGTCAAATTATGGTGCAGGTGTTCTCCACATGACTATTAAGGGTCATTGCTAGGAAGATCAATAGGCAATAGGATGGGTTGAGTAGTAGCTCCCCTATATCACCTATTTCTCGATATGGAGTCGTAGTAGTAGCTCCCCCATGAGATTTTGGGTTGAGTAGTAGCTCCCCAATGTGGTTCCAGGTTGAGATGTGCTCCCTAATGATATGCTCTCCGATGATGATGTGGGTCATAGATCTAACTCCCCACTGATATTTCCGGGTAGTAGCCCACTAGCAGAGATTCTGGGTAGTAGCCTGCTGACAAGATTTCGGGTAGTAGCCCATTGACAAAGATTCTGGGTAGTAGCCCGATGAATAGAGGGTGGTAGCTTAGGATCCCCTTCGATGACAAATTCTTCTTCTAGATTCGAGAATATTCAACATATGAACAAGGACAATCAAGAGATAAGCATGAATGAGCAAGAGAGGAATTGATATGATCAGTGATGATACGTGATGATGAGATACTTGAGATTATATATGATCAATGGACAAATATTGACAAGTGGAATTCTCCTTAGTTGAGAGGGAGTGTTAAAATATGCAACTGCGGTCGAATTCCACTTTGGACAACTCAACTGATGGAACTAATGATTGTATTGAATTTCTCTTTTCGAGAGAACCAAAATCGACCTAAAGATCACTCAAATCAGATAAGGGAAAGTGTACTTATGAAGAAAATCCCACATGTTCACATTTGATAAGGTCGGCACTAAAACAAAGTGGACCACCTTGAAAGGCTATAAATATAATTGTCCTCTACCTCATTGGGACACAATGATGAGACACGCTTCTATCTATTTTTTGGCTCGCATAGGTCTGAGGCTCATCTGCAGAGGATCAGGTTCGCTCTAAGGTGAAATTGCAGGGTCCAAAGGTCGCATCTCTAATTTAGGGTTTTGGGCCCCAGTCACAGGCACAGACCAGGAAGGATTCGATTTTGGTCGCACTCACAGAAGCTCATCCGTGCGACTCGAGCCTTCCAGTCACACAGACAACTCTCCATCCATGTGACTGGGGGTTTTGGGATTCCGCAGTCCAGATCTAACCCCAATTGCTCGCATGTCAGGTTTAAGGGAGAGACTGGGACAGTTATAGTCGCTCGCATGTGACCTCCTCCGTGCAACCAAGACCTTAAATATGAAATCTCAATTTTCCAAAGATTTCGCTCAGTGACCATAGGGTTTGGAAGTTGGTTGCAAACGGTGACAATTAATTACAGTCTTCAAAATCATAGTTTTGAGCATATACATTGTTGGGTCCATTTCATGGATATTTTGTTGGTTAGTTGCATAGATGAAGATATGGATCATTGTACTCTCTTTTGCTGAATTATTTGATGACAATCTAAGAAGAAGAATTTGCAAAGGTTTTCCCCATAGTGGGTTTTGCCCTGGTCTCCGACCAATCCTAGTGTCTCTATGTGTGAATGTTTTTCTTCTATTGTTCATTTATGTTTTGCTGCATTGATGATGATGATATTGTTCTTTCTACATAGTTGCATATGATGATGAATAATGATGTAAATTTGAATAATGTTATGATGTTATGGAGTGAATTTAATGTTTTAATGAAGAAATGTAATTATCAAATAAAAGAACAATATAGCCCTATGAAAAATTAAGACTTGACTGGGTGAACTCTTTCCAAACCATAAATTCTCCTTGACTCCATCTCTCCCAAAGGACAAGGCACTAATCCTCCATAGGTTATCACTTTCAACCCTTATTCTTTTCACCTCCCTCTTTTTCTAGGCCTAGCCTACATAGGTCACCTAGGTCATCAATTATCTCACAATCTAGCCATCCAAACACTTCGATTTTTGGTCCACAACTACACTGAAGTTTGCTCTAGAGGCCCTCCAAATTTGAAGCAAATTCGACGATGGAATCCCGAGATATAGCAAGCCCTAGCTTAAGAACCATTTTTTTGCCCTAGTTTCCCCTAATTAGGTCAAGTCCGTCATTGGGTGATCAACTCCATACCCTTGACCTAATTTTGAGTCTGCTTGGTCCCGTGTGGTCCTATTTTTTATCAAAGCTAATCCTTCAAAGACAATTTAGAAACCAAGTTTCCACAAGCACTTTGAGGTCTAGGAATCTCCTTTACAAGTCATACCTTCGAACCCTAGCCCCTAAAATCCTCCTAGCCCCTCCTAGAGAGCCATTCACCTTACTTCCCAAGCAAGCAAGCCACATATTTGAGCCTCTCTTGTGAATAGGCTTTTGGGATCACCTTTCATCCTATCATTGATATATTCATTATAGTGATGCTTATTATACTAGGTCTCCTCCCATCGGTGGAATTTCGTAAAGAGCAGGGGCCTTAGTTGAGCTGATAGTAGGCTATCGATCCATCGTTGCCCCTTGACCTAGTAGTTGCTCTATGGGATCCCCTCCTAAGACCCCTACTAGTTTGAGCGGTAACATTTTGGCGTCGTTGTCAGGGACATGAAACATGTGTTTTGTTCCCCATACGACATTATTGATATATCATTCGGCGACTCCATTGGAAGAACAAAGCCCTAGTTCTTCATTGTACTTTAAGGTCAATGCTTGTAGGGTGAAGCAAGCATTTTTCTAGGCATCTTTAAATTCACCCTGGCGACTCCTACATAATTTACATGTATATCTCAATAGGATGTCTTTCTTTGATGATTTTCCTGCTTTGGACATCACTAGCATCCCTGGGCACCCTAATCATGTCACAAGAAGGATGGTACATGGGGTGCCCATATTTGATGGTGATCCACTCTCCGCAATTGATCATGTGGAAAGATTTATTGCACATGCTTCAAAGGAGAAAGTGGTCCACCAGGATGTCCTTATACTATTGTTCATGAGCTCTCTCCATGGTCATAACTCATGGTTGCATAATCACGAACCTAGGAGCATCTCATCTATTGAGGAGTTTGTTGATGGCTTTCTTAGTCATTTTCAAGTATGCCCTGCATTAAGCATTCAAGAGGAAGCCTTCATCAAGCATCATCAAAACCTTGAAAATCTAAGTGATGAGCGGGAAGACAAGTCCTCCTTGGGTCCACATGATGAAAACGATGATTTTGAGAACATGTGTTGGGGAGGATAATTCTATAGGAAGTCAAGTTGAGGCTGACCTTACATTTCTCAAGGATACTACTCCTAATGACTCTTCTTTTGAGAACCGTGGGGAAGGTAATCCCCTTAGCCACTTGGAAGTTGATATTGGAGATTATTTTCATATTGAAAAGGAGAAATGGGAAATTGTTGGTCCTCAATTCGATTGTGATCCCATTTATGACACTGACAAGAAGGATGAGGTTGGGAATAGTCTTCCATTTATTTATGACATATCCATCGATACCCTTGGGAAGGAGGATCATTATTTTCCCTTGCATGAAAAAGGGAAGTTGGAAATTTCAAATAATTGATTCTTCTTACCCTATCTTTGATACTAATGATGAGGCCATTGCTCCTACCTCCCTCCCTTATGATTCTGGGAGTATATCCAAATCACTTCAGCCTTTAAAATATAATTTTCAGGAAAGGAGCCCCATTGAATACAATACCTCATCTTCCCCATCGCCTTTCCTTCTTGTTCATCATTTTGAGTCATCCACAAGTGATTCCCTCACCCCTTGTCATATGATCTCAAGTGACCATGAGCCCTTTCCCCCTTCTGAGTATAGTGTCAAGGAAGAGCCCCTCATTGAATATACTTTATCTCCTTGGACACACCCTTAGGATTATGATCACTCCATGACCTCCCCTCTCCAATGTGACCATCACCTTGAGCAACCTATTTGTTGCACTCCTTCCTTCCCTCACCCTTCGTTCCCCTCCCATCATGACCTTGTGGCATCCACAAAGCATAATATTATGAGCAATGATTGCGATAGGGAGTTCTTGAGAGTGATCATTCATTCCACTATTGTGTACTTAGAGGGAAAGCCTCGCACTTCTAGATTGACTTATTTTCCTTCTCCTAGGACTTCCTTTTACCTCGAATGGAGATCATACTTTCCCACCTCCCACCCACCTCATCCTCCATGTGATTGTGTCCACATTCACTTTGGGATTTGTTACATGAGTAATCATACTGGCAGGCATATGTATATTGATATGATGATATGTTGGTTGCACTGGCTTTATGATTACACTTAGTATTAGCCTTATTATATGCATGTTACAGTAGGATGCATTGCATGCTAATTTTTGCTTTAGAACTAACATCATATGATATTTTCATGATATATTAATCGCATCTAGATTAAAATTGCACTTTAATTTCTTTGTTTTTTGTGGCCTAATACTAAGGATGGGTGATCATAAGACACCAGAAAAACATGTTGCACCGTGTGCTTGGTCTTTGATATGTGCAAGTAACAGGTCTACGCTACCAAGAGATTGTCGGTATTCTCATGACCTATTGTTCGAGCAACTTCGCGCACTTCTCGAGAGATCATGTCCCAGTTGGAGCCAGATGTTACCCACCACCTGTGCGTAGTGTATATAGGAGAAACATTTTCTCCTAGATGGTCCTTGGTTGGTAGCCAGCAGCCCCTTGCAGCCCTTAGATAGCTTGATGTGCCATTTTCTCCGCCACCTAAGCCATCCATGTGGTCCTAGCCCATATGTTATGAATGTATGTTTGAAATTGGGCCTCCCGACCCCAAAGGTATGACTTTTCATTGATTTGGTTGAGTAATTTTGTTTACTTTTCATGGGCACTTTTGGGCATGGATTGGTGGGGGGATTCAGTGGAAAGAGTGGGTTAGGTCTGTATTCTTGTCTCCACTGCCCGATTCCATGATTACCCTTGTATCCTAGTCCTGTTGGATCTCTTTTACTGACCATTGGCTTCAGGGTTGGCATTACATGGGAAATCTCGGTTTTGGTTGTGTGGTCTCGCTTCCCGACTCCATATACATCAGCCCTTCCACTCATTTTAACTCCATTCATCATTTTTCCCATTCGGGTCCACGTGTGTCCACTGAGTCCACATAGGGTTAGCCTCCCCTCCCCTTTTGTCCACACCTTGGATCGGTCGTGGAATGATGCCCCGAAGGTTGATGCAGTTAAAAAGAAAATTAAAAAAGCATAATTTGGCCACTCTCAACAGGAAAGGTACCACAAAATGCAAAAGATGGTCGGGAGACAAATTTAGCACGTGGACAAAAGCCAAACATGAGCTCTACTCCTTATCCATGGCCATCACCTCAGTTCCTATGGGCCCTAGATGAGCCCCCTTCATCATTAAGAAACCCATGATCGTCCCAACCCCTGGTGGGCGATGAACTGCGGCACTGCCCCACCTTAAGGGGGTATCTACTGCTACATATTACACATCATGCTCTCATCCCCTGGATCCTCGAGCAGTTATAGAGAAAAATCAATCAAAGGAAAAAGGCATATGAAGAAGGGTGGAAAAACAAAGGTCGGGGTAACTCATGTACCACAATTTTCTCCCTCCTACACTCACATACCCAGGCGTGGGCTTCCCTCATTATAGTTGCCCATGAACTTTGACATGTGGTCTAGATGATTCCCCTGATCCCCACTACATTCCATTATTATATCAATTTCCACCTACCACTTAAGGATGTACCATGGACATGTCACCCCCTTTAGAGCTTGAAACACCTAATAGGATCCTTGATTAACCCCCTGTTGAGCTTGGAGACACTTGTACATGCCAAAGCCCACTATGGAAGGGCATGCCGCCATGAAGTGCCCCTTAATCTCATGACTTGTAAGCTTTATTACTTGAGTATTCTAATGACTTGTTGTATTGGAGGGCAAGGGGATGCATTGGATCTTATGTAGAATTGCAGGTGAGTCTTCATTTAGGGCTTGGTTTCCCTATATGGGATCCTAGCCCTCCATAGGGCCACATTGGCACTTGTAGGGTGTGCGTTGAGAGCCATGGGCCTCCACCATAGTATATATTACTTCATGGATCCCTAGCACTGATCATTGATTGCTCGTGTTCCACCTTTTTGGATGAGGATGATGCACCTAGTCCACCATGACCAGTCGGCTCCACACCTGCACCATACACTTGGCAGATGTTCCAGGGTCTATAGGTTGTCTCTCGCTACATAGGGAGGGATTACATCGCCATCCTATCCCATACAAATGGTCTACAAGCATTTTCGATCCACTTGGACACCCATGAGGATGTCCTTGTGCCCCCACACCTACTTGGGAGCACCACAGGTTCTTGCTTGGAAAACAAGGGGCCAACCCCTTGTCCACTATGTTGGGAGTCCATTTCTACATCATGGCACTTCTTAGACATCATTAGGCCTCCGCAAAGGCCTAACGACTCACTTTATTGATCATTTGGCTCTCTTGAGAGGCTTATTCATGTATTATTGATTTATTTGGTGGGCTTGTAATCAAAAGTATTGTTATTATGCACATTATTTTATTTTAGAGGCTCAATTAGACCAATTTAGCTAAATCAAATTCATTAGAGTGTATAAATAGAAGTGAGATGATTCATTTCGATCATCATCACTTGGATTGGGTTATTTTCTCTTGTGAGATTTTCGCTATCCCTTTTGGAGGACGAGTTTGGATGTTATGGATGAATTTTGATGTTTGGATATCTATCTCGTCTTTGAGCTACATTATTGGCATAATTTGATGATTGGATATACTCTTTTGTACATGTAAGTGCTTTTTTCATGCTTATTCTTGTTATTTACTTTGTCAAATAAATGTTGCTAGGATTTTCGCTAGACAAGTTTGAAATTTCCTGCTTTTCTATATGAATTAGTGGAAATTGAGATCTTTTATAATGTTGCATCATGTCATGGGCAATGTATGAATGGGTGAATGTTCCTAGAGATAATTTGCGTTAAATACATCTCGATAAGTCATCAATTCTTGCAAATCGAAGTATAAAGTCTTTGAAGCAGTTGCTCTCATGCCCTAATGCCATGTGAAGTTGTTTTAAGGCCTCCTTGATTAGGTGAACTATTTCCAAACCATAAATTCACCTTGACTCCATCTCTCCGAGAGGTCAAGGCACTAATCCTCCATAGATGATCACTTTCAACGCTTGTTCTTTTCACTTCCCTCTTTTTCTAGGCCTAGCCTACATAGGTCACCTAGGGCATCAATTATCTCACAATCTAGCCTTCCAAACTCTTCGATTTTTGGTCCACAACTGCGTTGAGGTTTTCTCTAGAGGCCCTCGATATATAGCAATCCCTAGCTTAAGGACCATTTTTTTCCCTAGTTTCCCCTTGGCTAGTGTCCTTGTTAGGATCATTGAATTCAAACCTCAAAGAAAATTTGTCCTTTGATCCTCTTCTCCTCCATAATTAGGTCAAGTCCCTCATTTGGTGATCAACTCCATACCCTTGACCTAATTTTGGGTCCGCTTGGTCTCGTGTTGTCTCGCTTCTTATCAAAGCTAATCCTTCAAAGACCATTTAGAAACCAAGTTTCCACAAGGATTTTGAGGTCTAGGAATCTCCTTTGTAAGTCATACCTTCAAACCTTAGCCCCTAAAATCCTCCTAGCCCTTCCGAGAGAGTCTTTCACCTTGCCAAACCCTAGCCCCTAGCCCCTAGGATTTCACCGGGTCTCCTCCCATCGGTGAAAGTCCATAAAGAACAGGGAGCCTTAGCTGAGGTCACAATGGGTTATCACTCCATTTTTGCCCCTTGACCTAGTAGTTGCTCTATAGGATCCTTGCTAGTTTGACCGGTAACAGATTTTATGGCCAAGGGGGGTTTTTTTGGGAGGGAAACAACCCCAATTTCCTCCAAAACCACTTGAAAAACTACCACTGTGAGTCCCATAGTCCCCCCACATATATGAGATCTAACAAGCCAAATTTGGAGCAAAATTGGCCACTTTCAACTGGTTGGTACTAGTTAGATACCAAACCGGATAGTTTGGTACCTAACCAATACCAACTGGTCCCCAAATCGGATTTTTTTACGGGATCATTGGCTGAAGGTTGTTGAACAACCAATTTGACTGGTTACCAGTTCAAATTGGCCAATTTTTTAAAACTATGGGATGGTTTTTGTCACTAAGATGACTTGGGAGGGCTAGCCCATCCCTCTTTGATGCCAATGCTTGCCCGAAGTGGTGCCACATCACTCCTACATGCATGGAAAGGGTGATGTAAGCCTACTTTTGGATGAAATCATGGTGGAGAATGTTGTTTTTCCATGGCACTAGAGTCTAGGTTAAAATCTTTGAATCTATGATGCTACCAATCCAAGTACTGCAACAAACTACTTTGCACAGCAAAACAAAATACAACAGTAAATCAACGCGTGAACAAAATATAGAAAATTTTTTACAATTTTCAACAAACCAACTTCGTTATATTAACAAACTATAATACAATTGTCTAAGGCTCCCATACTAGGGATATTGGCCCTCATATATCCACTGATACAAGACTACAAATGAGACTTGGTGTCAACAACTATGACAACCAAACTGCCCGAACAAGACACACTAACCATCTAGCTAATGTAGCACGCTCCCTCAACTCCTCTTGGTCGTATCCTAAATACACTTGCCCAGTCCTTTGGCTCCCGATCTACAGCAACACCAACTTGCCTCTATCAATGAACTAACTCCTTTAGGTCACTGAACACGGCTCCAATCTACCCTCTAGTTAACCATTCGCTCATCAATGCATCATCACATAGGGTCTTCTTGCAAGTTGTTCACAACTCCGTTTTTGAACAACTCTAGACTACCCACTGCTACTCCTCAGCTCCTTTAGGACTTCTTGCCCACTCGCTGCCCCTTTATCCTTCAAGGTCACAACTCTTAGGGACTTCTTCCCACTAGTGCTTTCCTGTGTTGCCTAATGAAGACACACTTAGGGCATGGAGGGTTGCCACTTATCACTGTCAAAAGTCTTTCTCCAACAATGAACTTGGGATAGTTAAACAACTCCCTTTGACCTCCTCCTTTCATCCTTCAAATATCAATCACTGAGCCTTACAAATCTTCACCCTCCTTATAGCTATCAATGTCCTTGACAACTAATGTAGGGCTACTTGGGTCACTTACTTGCAGCCCTCCTTATAGCCTTAAGGTGGCCAACAAAACTGCTACTCCAACTCCTTTAGGAACAGCTCTATCCACCTTGCAACTTCACCAACATGGAGAACACCAAATAAGTGAAGGACATCACACTTTTTGCCTTAAGACTAGGCTCTAAACATGCTAGAGTTCTGCAATTTTCGGCCTGGTTAGGGCATCAAACCAACCACTGATCAAACCTCAAAACCTTCTCCTAGACCCTTGCTAACCCTTCCTTCTTACACACTGTTACCTGGCCGCATTTGCTTGTTGTTCTAGCCTTGTTTTCCCATAGACTTGACCTAATCTAGGGCTCGATCACACCTGCAACAAGACAAAAACTCTCGTCCCAGATTTTGTATAGAGAATCAGTCCAACCATGCCCAAAGTGCTCCTCCCCGCCTGCTTCCAAACTCAGCCCTTATATCAAACACAGAAGGATACTAAAACAAACTTATCTTCCTTATTCGCTGGCTATCTTGGATCCATGGCACCTTCAAATGTATCTCTTCTATGCGAGTTGCTCTTGGATGAGTAGAATGAGGTCTCTCCTCATTCATATTTATATCTTCTCTTAGGGTGACGTCTAACCCATCAAGAGGGCCACCTTATACTAAGGCCAACTTGATCTTGCGACAAATGCACCCACACAAATCATTCAAATATTAATATCTTCATTTCTACAAGGCGTCTCTTGGTGCTATAGTGGTTCCTTGCTCCTTTAAGAATGCCCTACATTCTCCAAGTGCCAAGTGTCCAAATCGCCTCATGGATTTGGCCCCACATCTTTGGGTACAAAACCCCAAGCTTGGGTTCTTAGCCCACAAGTAACCTTATGAAGCCAATTCCTCCACAACCCTCTAGCCTAGGGTTTGGAGTACCTCCCAAGCTACAAATCTCAACAGAGGATGTGCCTTGTGGAGATGTACACATGCTCTTTGAGGTTTTCTTAGAGTGAGGAGCACTCTTGGACCATTGCCTCACTTATTTGATACATTATTTCCTATTTTGGAGGATGGCATCATCATGGAGACCATTTTTCTCCCAAACCTGTGGCCTATTTTTGACATTTTGCTATGTTTTAAAGCTATTTTAAGGTCAACTTGTGACCTTTGACCTAGTTGAACACACAAGTAAACTTGTTTTAGGGCTTTGTTTGTGAAACCTTGAAAAAGTGATTTGGTTACCCTCATATATACAGAGGGGAGTCACTTTTCATTTTATCATCATCATTCATCACACTTCTTCTTCTCTAGAATTGCGCACTAGCTCTTGTCTTCTATTCTACTTGACTGCAAAGACAACCTATGGTGCGAAACTGCCTTGGAGAAAAAATTTTGCATGAGGAGATTTCTTTGGGATAGATTGAAGAGATTCTTGTGGAAATTTGTAAGTTTATTGCTTATCTTTAAATTTTTCATGCTATCTTATGTGAATTAGGGTTTCTATGTGTGCCATGTTTAAACTTCAAATTGTAATATTTATCTTGAAATATTGATTCCTTATGCCATGCGAAGTTGTTTTCCTTGAATCCTTCAAGAGAACTCTGATATGTGCATCTCTTCAATTTAAAATCTCCCATTCATTTAAAGAAGTAGTTAGGGTTAGTAAGAAGAAGGTATTGCCCTCTCACCCTCTTCATCAAGGCCATTTTCATAAATTTGCCCTAAAAGATTCCATTGCCCATTTAGATCAAGGCACTAGTCTAGGAGGTGTTGACCAATCTTTCTCTACAACTATTTTCTCTCTTCTATCTAAATTCTAAGTATCTAGGGTTAGGATTACGGTTTTCTCGAAATTGTGGTGAACAGTGATTTTATTTGATGGGTTTGCCCTTTAATAGGGGTTCCATATAATAATTGGAGAAAAAAAATCTATCATTAATTGCATAATAAAACCCTAATATTAGGGTTGATGTCATCTTTATTAGTGTTGTTTTATGCATGTTTCAGCCATAAAAACTCAATTGCATACCCTAAACCTTGCACGCCTAATCAATAGCCTTATTACTTTGTTGATTAATCATTGTAAGGCTATTTCCTCTAGCTATTATATGACATTGCATGTCATATCATTGAAAATTTATCAAACCCTAACTTATAACAGCTCACTAATCCATTCCAGCGGTCCAAGGATAAAATGCTTGAACTTTGGTAAAGAGTATCTTAGCCTTCTTGGCTCTGCCAATACCTTATCCCAATCATTAGAACTTTCCATCACCTTAAACCCTCCTTGTTGAATATCCTTTAGGTGATTTGTATAGGGAGGCCTCCCTTGTGGTTTAATTTGCACTAAACAGCTAGAGAATCGTTGTTGAGGTGACAATGGTGGCCGATCTTTTGTTGCCATGAGGTCTAGATTTGACTAGTGAGATTTTGCACTAGGCCTACTAGATTTTGGAATAATGGAGACTAAAGTGGAATAAATGAGTGGCGTGGGAAAGGAATATGAAGGTAGAAACCCATGACCATGTGCCTGATCACACCTTGATAAAATGGAGTCATGGGAGCATAAGATCAAAAGAGGTAAAGTGCATTAAAATGTAAGACAATAGAGGTTGTTACACAGGCCACAAACTAGCCTTCACTTGTTGATTTTTATAGCAGAAAATTAATCTGGAGGGATGTAGGTGTCATACTGGAGCATTTGTCATGAATGTGAGTTTATGTCAATCTAGTAAAAATTTGGTTTATTATATGAAAGGTTAACATAAGAACAACAAAAATAAGAGGGGTAAATCCTCACATTATTCTATCCAAATAACACATGGTATGAAGGCAATCACAACATGTTACAAGGGTTTCCTAATACAAAATCAACACATAAAATATAAGTGCAAAACAAATCCTCACATCAAAACAAAAATATACTTGAAATTCCTCATTGGGCTCCAAGCATATGGTGTACAAATGAAATCCAAGAGGAGAGCTCCTCAATCCCCAAAATCCCAACAACCTTTACAATGGTGAGAGAGTTCATGTCTATAGAGTGAGTCTCTTCTCTTATACAATAAAATATTATTATTTGGTAGCTAACTCTATGACAAGTCAAATAAATTTTATACTAAGGATTAGTTATACCTCAATCCAGAGTTGACAATGTTACAACATGTGGACACTAGCCTCTCCAAGGCAACTCACCCTCATCCAAAACTTGTAGTAGTATGCACAAAATAATGCTCATGTGTAATATCCCCAATTTTGTGAGCATGGGAATTTTGCCTAATTTTGGTGATATTAAGTAAAGGGGGCAAAGATTATTTTGGAGAAAGGTGGCAAGTATTATTTTATTGGAGATTGGTGGCAAATTATTATTTTATTAAAATGGAGGCAAAAGTCACTTAGTGGAAAATGGCCCCCACCAATAAAATAATAATTAACAAAAGGAGTCTAGAAGCATGGGGAGATTATAGAGGAGGATGGACTCTGTTGTTGCACAAAATGTCTAGGCGCCACGACAATGGCTTAGATTGGGGGTTGTCACCCTGATCCCCAATCTCTCCGTTTAAGCTGTCTCCCAACAATAAGCTAAGAGGGGTAGACCCTACGGAAATGAAATGAAGGAGAACTAGTTGGAAACTAACCAGTTCGAGAGACACAGTCAAGCGACCAAGTACTTGTTTTATAGTTAGCAAGACCTATAGGATTCGATTAGATTTAAATGAATGATACAACTGCCTTATGGAGTCAACAATCTTGCTAGGAAATTTAGAACCAAGTAATTGATGAACAATTGTTGCTTAAATGAATAACTATCTTATATGAAACACAGATCCTAAAACTAATGTGAGATGTTGGGATCTTGGTTAATTTTAGTTAAAAGCCTATCTAAGTTTAAAGTTTAAACCCTTCAACCCTTTCTATATCGAGCCTGGTTTCGTAGTAAATGACAGAGGGAAGATAAGGTGAAGCACACTAAGGTGTGATTAACGATACCTCTCCTAAAAATCTAACAAACCTCCCGCACTGCAGAGAGTTGTGGCTCTGATGATTGCAAGGTCACCGTTTTAAGTACTATTAAAGCCAGGCTTCTCAAGCAAAGATGGATGGGTACCTATCTTTCTATCGACCAAGCTTATGCTTGGAAGTAAATTTTAATTACGCAAAGCTAACCTAATATGCAAATGCACGAGATGATTAGAAGATGGAACGAGAATGAAGTTAAATTCAAGGATTGAAAGTGCTCATGCCACGATCTATTTCTGAGTTATGAGCCAAAACCCTTAATCACCCAAATAAATATTCACTTCACTAGATTGAAAGATTAACTTCTCAGCAATATGCTTAAAATATCACAATATAATGCCCAATTAAATCACAAGTTTATCACTTCAATTTATCTAGATTCTTTCCAATGCAAATATAGCTCAATGAGAACAAAATTTCCTTCATAAATCTTCAATATCACCTTCAAGATAGATGCCAATTATATAGATGCTCAAAAGAAATACTCAATTTAGGAAACAAAGGATATGCAATTTACCACAATTCCATGAAAGAGTACTTAACAATTACTTGAAATTTTTCTCAAGAAATTTAATATGCAATAAATATCCAATAATTCAAGTAATTAAAACCACGCACAGACTTAATTAAACGACGAGCAATCTCAATAGATGTCAAGCATAAAAATGCTCAAAACCCTTAGCATGCAAAAGACTTAAGCAATTAAATTTCGAAAATTAATTACCATGAAGAACTAAGAAATTCAAATGCTAAACACTGCAAACAATTCGGAATTAAAATGATTTTTCTTTTGTTTAAAAAAAATCAAACAAACAAAATCAAAATGAAAACTCAAAAATTGGAATGAAAAAGAGTGAATTAAAAAAAGAAAAAATTACCCACGATCGGAGCGTGAGCTGGCAGACAGAGCCATTAAAGCTATCATAATGATAAGGACAAGAAGGGATGGTGCCACTGCCTCCCACACGCTTGACGCGCAAGGCGGGCCTGTTGACAGGCTTAAGGCGAGTAGGAGGATGGAAGGTGGCATTTGCATGCAGTTGAGTTTACTGACTGTAAAGAGAGAGAACAGTTTGGAGATTGTAAACACAGAGGTGACGAAGGCGAAAGAGGAGCGGCGACAACAGGAAGGCGAAGTCTTCAAATGCGAATAATCAGGTATGTTAACTGGCTCCGCCCACATTCCGTTATGATTCCCTACGTATGGTATAGTAGTTAGGGCTTGCATGGGGGCTCGAGGTTTGTATGGGCGCGTAACTAGGACAAGGGAATTAGCCGAGAGGAGGTAGTCTGTGGGAACAATCCCAAGTCTGGGGGCTCTGTTTGGGTGTCTCTTAAGTTTGGCATTATGTTTTCTTGCATGGGGATTATAGGGATGGGATGGGTAGGAGTCAGCCTGAGGGAATTATAGTTTCTGGTGTGCTTGCCAAACCAGGGAGTCGAGGGGAAGAAAGTGACAATTATTGTTGTGATCGGCTCACCCTGACTCCTGAAAGGCTCTTACACCAAGCCCCTGAGGAGCGTAGTTGGGGGAAGGTTGTCCCGGGTCGTATTTTGAATTGGGGGAATTGACATGCAAGGAAAGTTGGCCAGGATAGTTGTTAATCTTGGTATGTTCTATGCTTAAGAGCAATTTACTTCAAATTTCTTATTAGCCCAATATCAATTTACAGAATAGCAATCACATCAGCATGATAGTAAAATGCAGATAGAACATAAATATAAATAGTAGAAGAAAAGCCAAAACAAAGGGACACAAGATGTGGTACCAGCGAGGGACAAACCCTAATGTGGGGAAACCCTTGATCAATTCTTCTTATATTCTTCAATAATTCAGCAGAGAGAGAGAGATAGTACAAATATACAATTATGTAATTTTATGACAGCGACTGCAAAACCCTAATCAATAAAATCAAAGCTGATAAAACAAGTCAGATTTGACCTCCAGACAACTCTAGTCAATGCTTAGTCAACTCAGCCCCAACAACAAGAATAGTCAACCCAAAACAGTGTGAAAATACAATCAAACTTCAGTCAACTGGATAGATCTGCGGTCAACCTTCCAACAGTCAATGCTGGTCAAACCTGAGTTCAGATCACCTCGATTTGCGTGCCAAAATCTGCAACCTACCAAGGAGGAGCAGCCACACCTAATCCGCAGTCAAAGAGGAGTCCACGCTGGTCAACGCTGGTCAAAATACCTTCCTGCACCCCTGGTCAAACTTGGTCAACACAACCCTAATCAGAAAACACTTCTTCCAACCACACGTGTGAGAGAGATGTTTCTCCTTTATGCATACCCAATCAAGAGATGTGAGATGAGATGAGTGAAATTATGCCACAAGGTCTCATCCTTTTATATGCAACATTGAGGATTAGTTGGGGGTGAAAATCACTGTTTTGCTTGCTGGCCGACCTTGACAAATTGTCAAGAATACAAATAAATTCATATCTCCATGAATACATGTTGGAATCGAATGATTGTTATATCAATCCTACACCTCTTAGAGAGAGGAATCCAAGAAAAATATCAATTGCCATAAATGAGGTGACCCATATGGAGTTTGGCCCTAGTTGCCAATTTCAACACTCCCTCTCAACTAGGGAGAACTCCAACTGCTAATCCATTTGTCTGTCGGTACCATCTCTGCCGTCAATGCACTCCTCTACTCTACTGAATTATGAAGAAGAAGAAGTGATCGAGAATGTATCATACCATTCTCTTCTGAATTGAAGTCAGTCCCAGATAAAAGAGTGTCTCATACCACTCTTACTGACCCGAAGTCAGTTCCAATAAAGAGAGTGTGTCATCCACACCTTATCTCATCTCATCATAATCCACACCTTCCTTTTAAGAGAAGCCTTGAGCAACAAAGCGAGCCTTGTACTTTTCAGCGCTCCCATCAACTCCATGCTTGATTTTGTAAAGCCATTTCGAGGTGACAACTGATTTGTCCTGGGGTCTAGGGACCACATCCTAGACATCATTCTTCATGATGGACTCGTATTCTTCATTCATAGCATCCTTCCATACTTGATGCTTCACGACTTCTTCGAATGATGTAGGCTCGTTTTGAATGATGGTGCTCATAATGGTCAAGTATCCCTGATACCTGGTCAGCTTCTTGCTTTCACGGAAAGTCCCTCTGGGTGCAATATGTATCTCGACATCTTCAAGAGTCCCCCTAAGCCATGAGGGCCTCTTCCTAGAGGAGGAGGGCTCTTGAGGAGGAGGATCAATAGGATCCATAGGTTCTTCAACATCCGACATCGTTTCATCTTCTTTTTCATCCGGCTTCCTGGTGTCAGCTTCTTTATCCTTCCTTGGAATAGGAAGATTGTCAACCTTGCTAAGAGCCATATCTTCATCAAAGGTGACATCATGACTTATCTCAACTTCCCTTTGACCAACCACATAAATTCTATAGCCCTTAGAATTTTCGCTATAGCCCACAAAGATTCCTTTCTTTCCAGATGCACCCAATTTGCTTCTTTTCTCTTTCGGCACATGAAAGTATACAAGACTTCCAAAAATTCTAAAATGAGAGACATTGGGTTTCTTACCAGTGAACATTTCTTTGGGAGTCTTGGAGTCCAATGCTTGATGAGGGCATCGGTTTTGAACATATATGGCAGTATTCATAGCTTCAGCCCATAGAAACTTCGGAAAACCTTTGATCATGGAGCATGGCACGAACAGCTTCCACAATCGTACGATTCTTCCTTTCAGCCACACCATTCTGCTCAGGAGTGTATGGTGTTGTGGTCTCCCTCTTAATTCCAGCTTCTTTGCAAAAGTCATGGAATTCATTGGATTCATACTCAGTCCCATTATCAATCCTTAATATCTTGATTCTCTTCTCAGTTTGATTTTCGATCATGGCTTTGAAGTGATGGAACCAGGTGAACACTTCATCCTTTTTCAAGAAGTAGATCCAAGTCTTGTGAGAATAATGATTTGTAAAAGTGAGATAATATAGATATCCTCCCAAAGAGTTTACAGGCATCATACCAGATATGTCGGAGTGGACCAACTGAAATATATTTGAAGTCTTGCTATTACTTGAGGGGAATGGTCCCCTTTTAAGTTTTCCTTCGGCACATCCCGACATACACCTTCATGCTCTACTTTGAACTCGGGCATCCCTGTCACCATTTGTCTTACATCGGGTAGAGCCTTATAATGAAGGTGGGCAAACCTTTGGTGCCATAGCTTAGATTGTAGAGATGTGTTGCAAGACATGGCCCCCAATAGACTTCCTCCAACTTGATATAAAGAGTCAACCCAGAACCCAAGAGTAAAAGCATCTTTAAAATTCTTTTTCCAAACACGTACCTTTCCATCAATGAATGCCACCTTGTAGCATTTGTCTTCCATTGCCGAAATGGCCACCAGGTTCTTCTTGAGATCAGGTACATATAAGACTTCTTTCAAGTGGATCGTGTTATCCTAATTCAATTGAAGGGTAACATTCCCTACACCCTTTACAAGATAGGTGGCATTGTCTCCAAGAATAATCTCCAAGTTTGTCTCCTACTCTATCAAATTAGAGAGAGCTTGCTTGTAACTAGTGAAGTGCCTTGAAGCACCACTATCAATAAGCCAATTTCCCAACAAGTCCGGAGGAGAGGTAGTGGAGAGGGCCGATATAAGATAATACTCATCTTGCTTATTGTTAACAACATTTGATTCTTCATACCTGGAGTTCCTTGCTTTCTTGGAGGGTTGACCATTTCCATGATTTCCTGCATTCCTCTTTCCTTTGCCATTGAACCTGCCATTCCTTTGATTGTTGTTGTTGAAGTTGCCCCTGGAGTGATTGTGATCATCATCATGTGATGTGTCCTTTCTATTTGGACACTCCCTTGCATAGTGGCCAAATTTATTGCAAACAAAGCATCTTCCCTTCCTTCCACCCTTCAATCCGAGATTTCCTTTGAAATGACCTTTAGACCCAAAAATATTTCTCCTTTTGGCATGAGAGGAGAAAGCAATGGGGTTGCCTCTATTTGAAGGCATTTCTTGTTCCACCATCATTGTCTCTTCTTGAATGCATCTCAACATCAATTATTCAAACCCCGAAATTCGATCATTATTGAGAAGAGTGGTTCTAAATATATACCATTCGGATGGGAGCCCTCCAAGGGTAGTGATAGTTATTTCCCTGTCAAGAATGACTTCTCCAATCGATAGAAGATCATTCTTGATCCTGGTGATCCTTAAGAAGTAGGATTGAATATCCTCGTCCTTTCCCTTCTTAATATCCTTCAACTTATTTTTGAGGAACAAAACTTGATTTGCATCACTAACCTTAAACATGCTTACCAATCTCTCATAGATCTCCTTGGAGGTGTTCAAATCGGAGACATAGGCCACCAAACGCTTGTCAATGGAATCTCTAATAATCTTCTTCGCTTTAACTTCACCCTTAGTGTACTTGTTCTTTGTAGCAGCCGGTGCATTTGATGGAGGCTCCGAGATTTTACCCTTCACATAGTCCAACACTTCTTGTTCTTCCAATGTCAGATCAAGAGACATTTTCCATCCGTGATAGTCAGACTTCTCACGGAGCTTGTCTTCGGCCGGGAAGTGGGATGAGGAACCCATTGAGCCTTTTGTCCTTTCCAACTTTCTTTGGTGATTGCTCTTTCACTCTTGCTTGGGCTTTCTCTTCACCTCAGCTCCGATACCATGTTAATTTTGGTATGTTCTATGCTTAAGATCAATTTACTTCAAATTTCTTATTAGCTCAATATCAATTTCCAGAATAGCAATCACATCAACATGATAGTAAAATGCAGATAGAACATAAATATAAACAGTAGAAGACAAGCCAAGACAAGAGGACACAAGATGTGGCACCAACCAGGGAAAAACCCCAATGTGGAGAAACCCTTGATCAATTCTTCTTATATTCTTCAATAATTCAGCAGAGAGAGATAGTACAAATATGCAATTTTGTAATTTTATGACAGCAACTGCAAAACCCTAACCAGCAAAGTCAAAGCTGGTCAAATAGGTCAGATTTGACCTCTAGACAACCCCGGTCAACTCGACCTTCAACAGCAAGAAGAGTCAAACCAAAACAATCCGAAAATACAATCAAACTTCAGTTAACACTGGACAGACCTGCGGTCAACCTTTTCACAGTCAACATTGGTCAAATCACCTTTGTTTGAGTGCCAAAATTAGCAGCCTGTCAAGGAGCAGGCACACCTAATCCACATTCAAAGAGGAGTCCACGCTAGTCAACGCTAGTCAAAATACCTTCCTACAACCCTGGTCAAACTCAGTCAACGCAGCCCTAATCAGAAAACACTTCTTCCAGCCACACGTGTGAGAGAGATGTTGCTCCTTTATGCGTACCCAATCAAGAGAGGAGAGAGAAGGATGTGAGATGAGATGAGTGAAATAATGCCACAAGGTCTCCTCCTTTTATATGCAACGTTGAGGATAAGCTGGGGGTGAAAATGATTGTTTTGCTTGCTGGTCGACCTTGACAAATTGTCAAGAATACAAATAAATTCATATCTCCATGAATACATGTCGGAATCGGATGATCATTAGATCAATCCTACACCTCTCAAGGAGAGGAATCCAAGAAAAATATCAACTGCCATAAATGAGGTGACCCATATGGAGTTTGGCCCTAGTTGCCAATTTTAACAATAGTCTAAGCCAGTTGTTGGGAAGGGGGGTGGTGAGTAAGCTATGGGCAGGGGGCCTTGTGGGTGCGGGGGTTCAGATGTCAGGCTGCGGGGAGGCTCTAAGCCATGCTAAGTGGAGGCTAAGGCAGGGGGAATGGGGGCAGAGGCAGTTAGCGAGGGGCAAAGGAGAGGAGTGTGGTACAAGCAGGCTTGACCTCTGGGTTATAAGGTGGGTAGGTGGCCATGCACCCCGGCCCCAAGACCATGGTGTTAGTGCAAGCAAGGTAGGGGGCATGCAAGGGCGTCTCGGTAGTCTCAGGTGGAGATCCCTTATGCTCGGGGGTTATACGCATAAGTCATGGGTGACAGATTTGCTACATTGTTAGAGCCATGGGATTAAGGCAATTCAGAATTTAACTTTTTGGGAATTATGGTTTCTTGCTCACACAACAGGTCAGCCGGGAGGTAAATATTCTCGTCCAAGAAAAGCACAGAGGTTTGGTCCCGAACAACACTTGAAGGTGATCGGAAGGAACAGGGGAATTGAGGCTATGGGTCGAGCAACGACTACCAAGGGCCGCGGGAAGAAATTGCGAGGAATCAAGGCTGAGGCTAAGTCGAGCACCACGGGAAAACATCGGGGCAGGAAGCCTGTGGCCAACCTAATACAGGAAGCAATGACTGCGTATTTGGGAGGCACTAGAGGGGAAATCAAATGGCTCGTACCCAAATGGGAGGAAAATATAAATCAGCAAGCAAGTGTGGAGGCAGTGGACACGGAGGATTGGAAGATCCTGATTCCGGACCTAGGACATACCAGAGGTCGAAAGACACAATACAAACAGTCCATTTATCTATATTGGCTCATGAAATGCCTCCTAGGCAAGGCCATGGAGCAAATATGGACGACTATTGTCCAATACTTCCCAAATTATAAACAGGACTTTAAAAAATTGCAATTACAATTGCAGAAGTAGGATGGTCACCTCGATTGGATAGAAAAACATTTCCCTTGCTTGTTTGTGCCAACAGAGCTGCTTGGCTCCAGCGCGAAGGATCTGGTCTTGATGGCTTCGGCTTCAGCCGAACAGGAGAATTAGAATGATGACTCTCAGTCTTTTTGTTTTGATCTATTTTCATGCGTATAGATTTTAATTTTCAATATGCAGTCATATATATGTATAGACAACTAGAATTTGGTTGTGGACATGACAATCAAGTTTATATAGCTTGGATAGATAGACTAAGAATTTTTTGCTTTTGGACAACTTATAATGCGGTTAGGTGGTCAACAGACTTGGTTTCCTACTGGGCAAGTTGAGACCACCTAACCAGGATCTATATGTGTGGAACTTGCTTACTTATTTTTATAATGAAAAAGAAGGATCTACCAAGCTTAACAAAAAAAAGAGAAGAAAATTTTGATTTCCTTTTGAAAAAAATCAAAGTCACACTAAAAAAAAAATTCAAACAAATCAAAAATCACACATTCAAAAAATCGAAGCAACAAAAAAAAATTAAAATTGAATGGAAATGAGAAGGACGAGCAATTAGATGTAAAGTGTAGGGTTTTCGAAGGGAGCGATGGCGGAAGAGGGAAAGAAAGTGGAGGAGAAGAGGAAAGAAGAGAGGTTTGATTGCAGGTCGAGGGAAATGGAGCTGCGGGAAGCGGAGGGATGTCAGGCAGCGGAGATAAGGGATAGAAGATGGCTGCGTAGGAGAGCGAGATGAAGGAGGGTTAAGGGACGAGAGCTGAGAAAGGATCCAATGCAGAGGGCAGCGGGCAGAGAACGCAACAAAGAGGAGGGAGATCGGGCAGTGAAGAGGAAGGGACGCGCAGGAGAAGGGTTTGCAGGCAGCAGAAGAGGGGAGCGAGGAGACGAAAGAAATGCAGGCAGCGAGGGAATGGAGAGAAGAATGAGAGGGACGTGGATCAAAGAAGGAGAAGAAAAGGGACAGAAACCCATGCAGAAGAGGGAGAAATACTTAGCTAGGGCCGCAGGTAAGGAGAAAAAACGCAGCAAGAGAGGAGAAAAAATGCAGCAAAGAAAGAAGATAGGAAAAAACACAGCAAGCAATGAAGGTTAGCAACAAAAAGAGTGAAGGCCAAACATTTATGAAAATTTCAAAAAAAAAATTGCCCAGAAATTTATTTTAACGATCTCAGAGAAATTTTAGGGAAAAAGCCCAGATTTAAAATTCTTTGCTGCACAAAATATTTTATGAGACAAGATCTTGCCCTTCAGATCAGGACCTGCAAAATGGAAAACAAAAAAAAATATCCAGATCCCGATATATACAAAAAACTAAACAAAACCCTAGAAACCCAAGCTATAAAATTTTCAGATCTATACAAAATATTTACAAATCTATGCACAAGAGTTGTTGATCTGTAAGGTCTGAGGAGTATGAGTCCAACTTTGCTCCCAGATCTTAAGATCTAAGGCTCTTAATAGCTAGGTCTATCAAATTTTCCACAAGATATTTAAAAGATAAATTTTGGTTTTTTAGAGAGGTACTAGCCCAAAAACACCCTACAGAAAAAATTAATCATTAAATAAATCCTGAAAGCTTATATGAGTAGGCTCTTCAAAAAAAAAAATATGTTGAGAGTTTGTTGGTCCAACCGAGGACTACCCCCAAACAATCAATGAAAACTCGAGAGATCTTCTACAAACACTAGATCAACCATCAAACCAAGTAGAGAAATAAAACAACATTAAAATTTTGAAGAAATAGAGATACCTGCTAATTCAATCAAAATTAAAAATGTTACCCTAGATCCAACAAACTGAATAAGATACTTGTATTCAGATTATTCTAAGAGAGCTATTTATTGATGGTTTTCACATAATATTAAGCAGAAATTAAAACAATGTTACCATAGATTCACGAAAAGGAACACCACCGCAAATTGAACTGCAAACATTTTTGCATTTATTCCAGAAAATATACAAGAGAGCTTGAGAGTTTAGTACACGATTCAAAAATCGGATGAAAAAATAGACTGACACCGACCTTTAATTTATAGATAAAATCTCCAAGGACTAGTTGGTTTGATCCCTATCAAATTGATCTCGACCGTTCATAAATATTTAATTAATCTTTAATCATCATTGTCGAAATTTTTTTGAGGAAAAATCGAATTTTTCATTTAATTGATTTTTAATTAACTCAATATTAATTATTTTCAATTAATTTCCTCAAAAATTTGACTTTGACTTAACCGTCAAGGCCCAAAGGTCAAAAATTTTTCGATTTCCTCAATATTCTCTTGGTTGAGGACCTCCAAAAATTTCACCTTCAAAACCCACGAATTTCACCTTCAAAGAATTTAATTTACCTAGGACACAATTAATTAAATTTCTGGCTTAAGATTTAGTTTAATTTTTCCAGAAAATATTAATTAATTGACTTGTGAAGGGATTAATAATTTTTCCAACCCTCTAATATTTAGCCATGGTGTCTAATTATGAAAAACCATGCACTAAATATTTTTTTTACATCAAGATATTACAATTTAACACACGAGGGGGGAACACCCGTTCGTTATAAACCCTAAAAAATCTACCAAATTTTGCGACTCAAAATATGATCTAGTAGACCAAGTAATTTATAATAAAATAATCTAGCTAATTAACTAGGATTATTCCCAAATTACTTTAACAAGGACTCGATAAAAAACACTAGGACTCATTTAATATCTTGACGACAAATCCACCCTAGCTTTGGGGTGAGGATGGAGGGAAAAACTCTGCCAGTCATTAAAACTTTGCCGATCATTTGTGTATATAGACACAGATAAATCAGTGAGACAAAAAACCTCCTAGGGTAGAAATCATCACTAAAATACTATGCTTACCTAGGTTGTTACATACATGATGGTCTTACTAAGATCATTTACATTATAACCATGCAGAATGGGTTTACATCTTTAACAAATAGTCAATTGATGATGAAATATGAATGATGCAAACACTTTGAACATGATAGGTCCCTTTTGCGAAAAAATGGGTGTGCTACTATGGGGTCATTGACACAAAGTAGTCAACATCTGGTTCTACTTGGAGACACTTTGTTTCATCGAAGAAATGTGAGAATCCAGAATCTGCACCCAAGAAACACACAAAATTACATAAATAGCATTCATCCAAATATCATCATACAACATTAAGCACATGAAATAAAAGCTCTTTTAACCATCATCAATTCTACTAACATGAAAAGTAAATCTAATTCTAAAACAGAAATGCAATGCTAAAATGACAAGGTGTAAGGACAGAAATACAATACAAAGGATGCCCCATGGCATCAGATGTCATCTTTGAAGAATAGCTTGAGCATTTGGCCATTTGCAGGTAAGTCAAGTGGTTCACCATCCAATCTGCTCAAGTGGAATGAATTTAGCCCAACGAGTCTCAGATAATGTCAGGGCCCAGCCACAAACTGTTAAATTTCTTATGTTTTCCTATTTTTTCATTCTTGCAATCCCAAAGAAGTACCATATCTCCAACCTGCAAAGATCTAGATCGAGATGATTTATCAAAGCTTTTCTTAATGTTAGATTGACTTTTACACATATTATCAAAAGCTTTCCTACGAGTTTCATCCAACTCCACAATCTAATCAATTATGTTTTGAACAACATCTTTATCAGTAGAAAAATGCTGAAGGAGTTGATAAGCTGGCAATTTAAGGTGCACAGGTAAAGTTACATCTGAGCCATAAACTAATTCAAAGGGACTTTTACCAGTAGCTTTCTTTTTCGTAATCCTATCTTCCCATAAAACATACTTGATTTTACTATCCCAAGATCGCTTATTATCTCCTACTATCTTCTTGATAATGGTTATAAGATTTTTGTTACTTGATTCAACAAGGACATTACCCTGAGGATAGTAATTAGATGAATGAGATAAGACAATGCCATACTTGAAGCAAAGAGATGAAAATTCTAAAAAATTAAAAGCCTTGGCATTATCAATAGTGATCTTGGCGAGTGCACCAAATCTAGTAATGCTATTACTTTCAATGAAGTCCATAATGACCTTTTCAGTGGCATTCTTAGTAGGAATTGCTTCGACCCATTTAGTGAAATAATCAGCAGTAGTCAAAATCCATGAGTAGCCATTGCTAGAATTTTCATGGAATTTCCCAATGAAGTCCAGACCCCAATGCTGAAAAGGTGCCTCCACAACCACAGGTTGTAAGGACAGGGAAGCAAGTTTTTGTTTCCCAGTGAACAGTTGATAGGCTTGTCAACTTCTAACAAGCTTATGCACATTAGAAAAAATCGAAGGCCAATAATAGCTTGCTCTTAGAATTTTGTGGGAAGTAGTTCTAGCAGCATAATGAACACCATAAAATCCCGAATGAAACTCAGAAATTAACTTCTTGGACTCAATTTCATCAACACATCTAAATACTATGCCCTCAGGATTTTTCCATCTAAGGCCATTCTTCATGAGGCAATACTTAGTGGCTTTTAATCTAAGAGCCCTTCTCTTATAGCAATTAAATGGTTAGGACGTGTAAGATTTAACAAGTAATTAACAATATCCTTGTACCACTCATCCTCTCCTAATCTTTGCAGCTTAGGCGAAGATGTATGGTTAAAACAAATCAAACCAAGAGCTTTCTCATTACCTTCGGTCATCATTTCAGCCAAGCCTTGACCTTTGACTAACTTGGTGGGTCTAATCTCTAAGCCATATTCTTGGACTTTAGTAACCCCCCTAGCACGAGTCACTAAACAATCAATTTGAGTTAATATATCTTTGTCCTCATAATGTGGGACAAAAGCAATGATTTTGGAATAACCCACATAAGGCCTAAAATTCTTAAGAGACTTAACCAAGGCATAGGCTTGCTTTTCCATGGTACTGTAATTTAATTTAGAATTTTGAACCGCTCTACTCATGAAAGCAATAGGTTGTTCGTGACCATCCCTATTCTTCCGTAATAAGACACTAGCAATGGTATCTTCAGAAGCAAAAAAGAAAATCATGAAATCCTTCAAATAATCAGGACTAACTAAAACAAGAGCTTTGGTAATAACGCCCTTGATTTTCTGAAAATCATTTTTTCCATCTTCTTTTCATAAAAAATTTACATCCTTCTTCAGAAGACTTTGAATAGGCTTAGCTACTTCTGCGTAATTCGGAATAAATCTTCTAAGAAAAATTGTTTTTCCAAGAAAAGACTAAAGGGATTTAAGATTATGAGGGAGAGGAATCTTTTGGATTGTCTCAACTCCTTTAGGATCGATCTGTATCCCATCTTTGGAAATGATGTGACCAAGTAATTTCCCTTTAGTTACTCCAAAAACAGACTTAGACGGATTCAAGGAGATTCCAAACTCTCTACATTTGTCAAAAACTTGCCTAAGATGATCTATATGACTAATACCATCATTAGCAAAAACAGTAAGATCATCCTGATAAATTTCGATAATTTTCCCGATGAAACCCTTAAAGGCATTATCCATAGCCCTTTGAAAAGTAGCCCCAACATTGGTTAATCCAAACAGCACTCTAATATATTTGAAAGTACCCCATGGTGTGGTGAATGTAGTTTTGTGACGATCCTCTTTTTTAACCCATACCTGATTATATCCAGAAAAACCATCTAGCAATGACATCATTCCAGAACCAGTTACTCTTTGCAACATTGTCTCCATGTTTGGCAAAGCGTAATTATCGTTTTTACATGCTAGATTAAGGTTTCAAAAATCGACACAAAGTCTAATTGTACCATTCTTTTTTCTAACAATCACCAAGTTGGAACACCATTTTGAATGCTTAGTTTGAGCAATAATTCCTACTGCAAGCATCTTTGAAAGCTCTTTTTGAACTAAAGGGGCTAACTTAGGATTTATTTGCCTAAGCTTTTAATGAAAGGGTTTAGTATTTTCATCTTTCAAAGGGATAGTGTGCTCCATGACATCTTCCCTATAACCTTTTAATTCATCATAAGAAAATGCTAAAACATCCTGATATTCACGATGTAAATTGATTAACTTTTTCCTTTCTTTGTCATTAGTACCATTACCAATTTTGACAATTTTGGAATCACTAGAGGTACCAATGTTTACTTCAATGAATTCACCTGGATCCATTTTATTTTCCTCTTTGGTATTTGTGGCATCATGCCGATAACAGTGTTTCTTTAAAGCAACAACATTCACAGGAGTAGGATTTATAATATATTCATGATCATTAGATCTATCCTCCTTAGAATTTATCCGAAATTTTTCAAACTCATTCAAATTATCAAGAAAATGAATCACTTGTTTTTCATCATCAAAAACTTGTCAATGCTCTAAATTATCTGGAACAGAAGGTCTATAAATAACTTCCATTTTTATCTTATCCTTGACGAACCCATCAGATAACTGCAAAGTAGAAGCAGCTACGACAATCCCATCTGCCAAACTATTCTAATCTCTTGGGATAGCTTCAAGGTCAAGGGAATCGAAGTATTCCATAGTATCCCATACAGCATTTCGATAATTCCTTAACCTTTGATTTTTACATATAAATTTATTTTTAATCTGCATGATGACTAAGTCAGAATCTCCCTTGCTACTAACCAACTTAACTTTTAAAGCCTTTTCCAACTCAAGACCCGACAACAAAGCTTCATATTCAACAACATTGTTGGTTGCTTCAAATTCCAATCTATAGGCAAATTTGAAAACATGACCAGGGGGAAACTTTAAAACTATCCCAGCACCTTTACCATGCCTAGATGATGCACTGTCAAAATACATGTACCATAATTTATCCTTCAGATCCCCAATCTTGTCATCAACCTTATCATCGAAAAGAACTATGGAGTTAGATAGAATAGCATAATTCCCAATGTCAGATTGTTCTTTAATTATCTCATTATGAGGTCTCTTAGGATCTTCAACATGGAATCTTCTTTCGGGCTCTATGTTAAGTCTTACAAACCCATCACCTCTAGGAGAAGGAATCATAGCATATGACCAATTCATCTGAATACTTCCTCCTAGATCAGAGGCCCATTTTCTAGATAATAGCATACCCCAAGCATCAGGCACATCAACAACAACAATGTCCATAACAATCATAATGTCAGGGTAAACTGATAAATGAACTTGTAAATCCTTAATTAACCCATGAACTTCAATCTTCTTAGAATCCATGGCACATATATTGTAGTAAGGCCTAGAAACTCTTAAATTGAGTTGTTCCATGACCCTCTTGGTCATGACACAGGCTGATGCACCAGAATCCAGCATACAATTATTCAATTTATATCCATTAACCATCAAAGTAACAAAGAATGGTTGATGATCCTTGTTATCAAAATCCAAACTTTGCAAATATATAGGGGCATCCTGATAGACAATCTCAGGCACCTTCTGTTGAGAAATATTCACATGAGGAGCTTCAATAACTTTTAATAACTTAGCTCTTTGGGAATGAATCTTGAATATCTCGGTGACAGGAACCTAGTTTTTTGCATTATTAAACCAACTTCCCAAATCAACATCCAATCCAGAGTTTGAACCACGGTTAAAACTTCGAGGGGGAATTTGATTTCCACTTTGATCCTTATCCCTTCTTTGATAAGTTAAACCCTTATCTTTAGCAATTTCCAAGACTTTCTCTGGAGAAGGCTTTTAACCAAATAATTTAACCATCACATCCTTTTCATGACCAAAATTATTTATACTAAAGGACAATGTAGAAGGCCTAACATCTTGGTTGTTTTCCTTAACCTCCATCCAATCTTCCATAGACAAATAAAATTTTTGACCAACAATATTTATTTGATTACTCGCCCCAAACATTCCACTATCCATAATCCTTTCAACTGTGGGACAGGTAGCCTCCTCATGAAGAGCATCACAAGCCCTATAATAAGGCGGAGCTTCATCGACCAGATTAGTAGATTCAAGCGGATTAGGCAATCCCTGCTCACTAGATTGGCCTTTTTTCTGCCAAGTATTATTACTTCGATTATATTATTATTCTTAGGTTGGAAATTTTGTGCTTGATCCCTTTCCATTTGAACCAACCTAGACTACAAGGTACTTATTTCCTTAGCATAGTTAGAGATTAATTTCGCTTGGTTAAGCTCCATGTTTTCAAGTTTTTGCAGTAATTTTTGCATAAGGTCGTCTTCAGATTCTTTAACCTCTTTTCCTTTAGATTCTTTCAATTCGGTCGAAGCCCCATCAAAACCTGGGATTTCAGACTTCCTTGATGCCTTCTTATCTTTTAAGCTCTACAGCTAAAGTCTGAGCAACTTTATAATCATGATTCTTAGCTCGTCTCAATTCATAAGACGTATCGAGATTAAAAGCATCGATGTAAAAATCCAAAAGAGATTTATCAGGAGGTTTATAATCTTGAGGTAATTCCTTAATAATATCATTAAATCTCTTATTAGATTCTTCTACTGTCTCATTTTCTCTCTTCTTTATGACACTGGTAGCTTTTACAAGATGCCTCTCCTCTCTCTTATATCCAAACTTTTCCTTAAAGATATTAATAATCGATTGCAAAGAATCAAATGAATTATTAGGCTTTTCAGTAAATCAGTCCAAAGCATCTCCCTCCAAGGTAAGAACAAAAAGGATCGTTTTTACATCTTCATGATTATAATCAGCAGCCCTCACATACTTGCCCACCCAAGAACCAAAAGCTTTCAAATGAGCATTAACACTAATTGCATTATTGCGCTGAAAAGAAAGCAATTTATCAATCCCATTCTCTGGAAGATCATTAGGATAACCTTGAATGTTAGCAAAGTTACAAGGGACGAACACGTCCATGATGTTGTGCTCAACCGAGTTAGGAAAAAGCAAATGGATATCAAAGAGAGCTTATTGTCTAAGATTAACAAGAAGAGTAAGATAAGAGAGCTTGTGTAATTGTACTCTGAGAGCCCTTTTAGGATCAGAAGCAGGATTAACCAAGCTACTTGGATGTCTTCTAGTACACTCTTGTAGAAGAAGAAGGAAGTGGAGTCGCCACTCAGACAAAAATCTAACTTCAAATAACCCAAATGCAAGGAAGAAAGTCAGTAAAAGGAACCAAGGACAAGGAACTTATCCTGGTGAGAGATGAAAGGATGAGGAAAATATCGTAAAGCCAAAGTCCAATAAATTGGTCCTCAACAACGGCACCAAAAAATCTTGTGTCGCTTGATGGGCTAATGAATCGCGGAAAAGATTAAATGATTAGAAAAATGTCATGAGGACCAACGACATAAAAAACTTTATCCCCCACAACGACACCAAAAAATGTTGATGCACAGAATGTCTAGGCACCGCCACAACAGCTCAGAACGGGGGTTGTCACCCTAATCCCCAATCTCTCCATATAACTTGTCTCCCAACAACAGGCCAAGGGGGGTAGACCCTACGGAAATGAAATGAAGGAGAACTAGTTGGGAACTAACCAATTCGGGAGACCCAGTCAAGCGACCAAGTACTTGTTTTATATTTAGTAAGACCTATAGGATTCGATTAGATTTAGACGATTGATACAAGTGCCTTGTGGAGTCAACAATCTTGCTAGGAAATTTAGGACCAAGTAATTGATGAACAACTGTTGCTTGGATGAATAACTATCTTATATGAAATTCATATCCTAAAACTAATGTGAGATGCTGGAATCTTGGTTAATTTTAGTTAAATGTCTAAGTTTAAACCCTTCAATCCTTTCTATATCGAGCTTGATTTCGTAGTAAATGGCAAAGAGAAGATAAGGTGAAGCACACTAAGGTGTGATTAACAATACCTCTCCTAAAAATCTAACACACTGGTGCCTTCGGCGCTGCAGAGAGCTATGGCTCTGACGACTGCAAGGTCACCGTTTTAAGTACTATTAAAACCAGACTTCTCAAGCAAAGATGGATGGGTACCTATCTTTCTATCGACCAAGCTTATGCTTGGAAGTAAATTTTAATTATGCAAGGCTAACCTAATATGCAAATGCACGAGATGATTAGAAGATGGAGCGAGAATGAAGTTAAATTCAAGGATTGAAAGCACTTATGCCATGATCTATTTGAGTTATGAGCCAAAACCATTAATCGCCCAAATAAATATTCACTTCACTAGATTGAAAGATAAATTTCTCAGCAATATGCTTAAAATATCACAATATAATGCCCAATTAAATCACAAGCTTATCACTTCAATTTATCTAAATTCTTTCCAATGCAATTATAGCTCAAAGAGAACAAAATTTTCTTTGTAAATCTTCAATATCACCTTCAAGATAAATGCCAATTATATAGATGCTCAAAATAAATACTCAATTTAAGAAACAAAGGATATGCCATTTACCATAATTCAATGAAAGAGTACTTAACAATTATTCGATAAAATTCTCAAAAAATATAATATGCAATAAATATCCAATAATTCAAGTAATTAAAACCACACTTAGAGTTAATTAAACGAAGAGCAATCTCAATAGATATCAAGCATAAAAATGCTCAAAACCCTTAGCATGCACAAAAACTGAGCGATTAAATTTCGAAAATCAATTACCATGAAGAGCCATGAGATTCAAATGCCAAACACTTCAAACAATTCAGAGTTAAAATTGATTTTTCTTTTGTTGAAAAAAAACAAACAAAATCAAAATGAAAACTCAAAAATTGAAATGACATAGAGCAAAAGAAAAAAAAATCGTTTTAAAAAAAAATCAAAGTCACAATTTAAAAGAAAAAATCAAAATCAAAATAAAAAATCACACATTCAAAAAATTGAAGCAAAAAAAAAAAATTAAAATCGAATGGAAATGAAAAGGATGAGCGATTAGATGTAAAGTGTAGGGTTTTCGAAGGGAGCAGCGGTGGAAGAGGGAAAGAAAGTGAAGGAGAGGAGGACGGAAGAGAGGTTTGATTCAATGTTGCAGGAAGCGCCCCCCCCCCCCCCGGATCCTAGGCCCGAAGCGCGCCCTGTACGGAAGCGCCCCCCCCCCCCCCCCCCGCGGATCCTAGGCCCGAAGCGCGCCCCGTACGGAAGCGCGCTTCCGAAAATGGCGAAGCGCACTTCGGCCTTTTTAATGCGCTTCCAGGAAATTAGGAAGCGCCGGCCCCGAAGCGCGCTTTGGATGGCGCTTCGGGCCTCCGAAGCGCAGCGCTTTGGGCCAGGAAGCGTGCGCTTCACGCAGCGCTTCCTCCAAAACCGCGCGCCCAAGGGAAAAAAACCTCATTTTTTTAATTTTTTTTAAAGTTAACTTAAGTTAGCATTGAGGGGGTGGGTTAGGGTGAGGTTAGAGTGAGGTTAATGTGAGGAATGAAAAGAATAAAGCCCCCATTCATTCCTCATTTTCTCACTTTGAGTTTATGAGAGTTGGAGAAGAGAAGAGAGGAGAGGAGAAGAGAAGAGAGGAAAAGAGAGGAGAAGAGAGGAGAGCTTGGAGGAGTGAAGAAGGAAGAGCAAGGAGAAGGAGGAGGAGCTTGGAGCAAGAGCTTGGAGGACTTCATCTACAAGAGCTAAAGAGGTAAGTTCAAACCCCAAACTCCCTTATTTTTTGTGACAATTTTTTTGTATTTTTCTCCTCCCTCTCCTACTCTTTCCCATTGTTTCTACTTGCTCCTTTATTTACAGGTTGTCCACCACCTATATCCATATTCCAAGATGGTGTTCTTTTGGCTTCTATGTATCATTCCACTCTTGGTTCTAATGATGGCAAAGGTGAATAGGAATAGAAGGGAAGAAACAGAAGAGGGCAGTGGTGCTGGTACCAATATGAGTGACCCAATGTATGATGAGGAGGAAGGGTTTGAAGAGGAAGGGGATGAACTTGAAGGGGACACTGAAACACAAGATGGGAAAGCTACATCAACACCCTTGTGGAACTATGTGACCAAACTTGATGGGGGAAAGGGTGGTGGATCTTACAAATTTGTGTGCCCTCATGGTTGTCATGGAGGAAAACCATATTGTGGTTCATATACCCGTCTGAGGAGGCATCTTTGTGGGGTGCTGGAGAGTGATGAAAAAAAGGGTTCTGTGGGGGTACAAATTTGCCCAAACATTTCAACTGAAGAAAGAAGAAAATACATCCAAATAGAGATGGCTGCACAACAAAAAAACAAGAAACAAAAAACTCATTCTGAATCAAGTGCAACTGCAACCTCTAAATTTGGTAGTTGCTCATCTCCTCATGGTACTTCTGCAAGCTCTGGAGGTAGAAGAACAATAGGGGATTTCCTTAATGTTGCTGGGAGGGATGATGTGGATGGAAAGATAGTCCGTTTTCTTTGTGCTTGCGGTGTACCATTCAATGTGCTTCGCTCTCCCTATTGGCATGAAATGGTAAAGGCCATCAATGAAGCCCCAAAAGGATACAAGGCCCCCAACTATGAGAAAGCTAGAACAGTGTTATTAGAAAGAGAAAAAGCTAAGGTTCAAAGAGCTTTGACACGTTTTACAAATGAGTGGGTAGATTCTGGGGTATCCATTGTATCAGATGGGTGGACAAATATTAGAAACCAACATTTGATAAATGTTCTTGGTGTTTCTTCTGGTGGTGCAGTATTTATTGCATGTCATGACTCCTCCTCCATCACTGCATCTGCACAAAACATTGCAGATCTCCTATTGAAATCAATCAAAGATGTTGGTCCGAATAATGTGGTTCAAGTGATCACAGATAATGCAGCAAAGTGTAAGGCAGCAGGAAAAATTATTGAGCGTACTCATCCACACATCTTTTGGTCTGGGTGCCTGGTTCACACATTGAACCTTTTGATGCATGATATTGTGAAACACAAAGAATGTGGGTGGATTGCTGAGGTTTACAGGAAAGGGAAGCAGCTCATTAAATTCATCACAGGGCATACAAGGGTAAACTACTTCTATGGCACTTACTCCAAGTTGCAATTGCTTAAAATTGCAAAGACAAGATTTGCTAGTTATTACCTCACCTTTAGGCGGCTAGTGAAGGTGAGACAAGCTTTAACTAATCTGGTGTGTGCTGAAACATGGGATGAAATTAACACTGACACAGATGGTGCTAATGCAGTCAAGGACACTGTTCTTGACAGTTACTTTTGGTCACAGGTTAAATATGTTTTGCAATTCACCAAACCAATTTATTACATGATCAAGTTTGCAGATTCAGATCGACCAGTAATTGGGGAGGTGTATGAGCAAATGGATAGCATGTTGGGGCAGATTAAAGACATTGTTGAGCCTAGAGATACCACCTTGTACAATTATATTTGTGTAGAGGTGCAAAACCGATGGGAAATGCTAAATATTCCATTGCATGCATTAGCATATGTTTTGACACCTAAATACTATCATCCATCATGGCTTTCAACACCAGCACCTGGGGGGGGAAGCAGGAGAAAACCACACCAAGATAAAGAGGTTCACGAAAAATATATGGCTGCATTGAGTAAATTAATCCCTGATGAGGAGGACGCTGCATTGGTACGGAGACAGGTGAGCAACTATACGCTCAACACTGGTCCATTTGGGAGCATGCATGCAATTAAAGATCGAGAGACTTTTTCTGCTCTTGAGTGGTGGAACATGCATGGAGGGGGTACTCCACTTCTACAGAGTTTGGCATTGCGGGTGCTATCACAGGTGGTAAACACTTCTTCTGCAGAGAGGTGTTGGAGCTCTTATTCTTTCATCCACAGTGTTAAAAGGAACAGGTTGAGTTTAGACCGGGCAGAGAGCTTGGTTTATGTTCATTACAACTTGCGATTGTTGTCCCATTACTGTGAAGATGCAAAGTCTAATAAAGACTTGTTGATTTGGGACAAGAATCCAGAGGAGCCCAATTTGGAGGATGGAGTGTTGCGACTAGAGCAATTAGAGGATGCTCTTATCCAGGTATGTCCATTGTGGTATGAATTTTCCAATTTTCCCTTATAAAGCATTTCTCTAATTCATGTTTTTAATTTTTTTGTTAACTAGTGTTTTTTTTTTTGCATGAATTTTTTGAGCGATTCTAGGATGATGATGACCGTGTTGATATGCCACCACCCCCACCCCCATCTGGTCCCTTGGTTCCTAGGTTCCATGGTTCAACACCAACAGCAGGGGGTTCTTCTTCATCAGTTTCAGTGCCACGACTTACACAGGCACCATCTTCTTCATTGCCACCACGTGGAGGCCCGCCACCACGTTCTATTCGTGGTGGAAGGAGGAGAGATTAGTAGATATATTCACAATCTACTACTTTTTGTCATAGATTACTCATTAGACTTGTAGACTTGTGAATTTGAATTTTGAACCTTTTTGGCTTGGCAGTGACCAAGTGACATATTTTGTAAACATTATTATTTGAATTTTGGACATGACAAATGTTGACAGTTGCTCACTTGCTAGATAAATCATAATATGCTCTATGTTTTATGTTTTATAATATGCTTAAATGTTTTATGTTTTATAATATGCTTAAAAATTTGATGTATGTTTGTAATAGCTAGAATATAGATGATTGTTGTACATACTAGTAACTACAATGGAATCATGGATGCCATATCTATCTTGATTTATGCAAAAATATGCATGTTTTCATGTCTTCATCAATTAATTTGGTATTTGGGATGTTTGTTTTGAGTATAAATGCAAAAAAATATAAAAATATATATATATAGCAGACGCTTCCGCGGACGCTTCGCTTCCTAGATTTTTGGAAAATGACGCTTCCGCTTCGCTCCCGCTTCGTGCAACATTGGTTTGATTGCAGGTCGAGGCAAATGGAGCTACAAGAAGTGAAGGGATGACAAGCAGTGGAGATAAGGGGTAGTAGGTGGCTATGTAGAAAAGCGAGATGAAGGAGGGATAAGGGACGAGAACTGAGAAACGAGTCGACGCAAAGGGCAGAGAACGTAGCAAAAAGGAGGGAGCTTGGGAAGTGAAGAGGAAGGGACGCGCAGGAGAAGAGCTTGTCGGAAGCGCAAGAGGGGAGCGAGGAGAAGAAGGAAATGTGGGCAACAAGGGAAGGGAGAAAAGAATGAGAGGGATGCGGATCATAGAGGGAGAAGAAAAGGGACAGAAACCCATGCGGAAGAGGGAGAAATGTTGAGCTAGGGCCGCGGGTAAGGAGAAAAAACATAGCAAGAGAGGAGAAAAAGTGCAGCAGAGAAAGAAGATAGGAAAAATGCAGCAGGCAGTGAAGGTTAGTAGTGAAGAGTGAAGCCAAAAAATTTATGAAAATTAAAAAAAAAATAGCCCAGAAATTTATTTTAACGATCTCAGAAAATGTAATGATCCTAAATAGGAATTCAAGTGATATAAAACAAATAAATTGTGTAGCAAATTATAAAAACGAAATTCACATTTAAGCATTCACAAAAAGCTGCAAATATGGAACTGTTGAGCCATTTTATTAACTTTCTGAAGGCCAAATACAATAGATGATGAGATGGTGCACCTGGGCTTGTCTCAATGGACAAGCAGGACCAAACCTAGGTGGGAAAATGGTTGCGCTGAAGGTTGCCCAGTGGCTACACCAATTTGCATTGCGCTGCCTAGAAAACTGCTTCTCTACTGAAGTTTGAATGGCTGGAAAGTGCACCCTATTACTAATGTGTTTGAGAAGGGACATGACAGTCTTCCCCTCTCAAATGTTGCTTGCCCTCAAGCAACCTCAAAGCTGGGTGCTCCAATATGTGCTCACCCTCCTAGTTGGCATCCTCATCTGGCAAGTTCTTCCAGCGCACCAAGAACTCCCTGATGGTCCTACTCCTCAGTTTCCTCTCCCTACTCTCCAAAATGGCATCCGGTTCCAACATGTTAAAATTGGCAACTAGGGCCAAACTCCATGTGGGTCTTCTTATTTATGGTAGCTGATATTTTTCTTGGATTCCTCTCGTCGAGAGGTGTAGGATTGATCTAAAGATCATCCGATTCCGACATGTATTCATGGAGATATGAATTTATTTGTGTTATGGGACAATTCGTCAAGGTCGGCCAGCAACCAAATTGCCCCCACTTATCCTCAACGTTTTACTATAAATAGAAGAGGTTTGCAAGTCATTTGAGACACACACTCACACCTCTTGTGATCTCTTCCTCTCCACTTGTTTGGGTTTTAGTGGAAGGAAGAGTCCCTAAGAGTATATGCTACCCTAGAAGGTTTGCCCTAGCCCTAGACGTTGTCTAAAGAAATCTATACGCTGCCCTCATTTACATTCATGGAGGATGATTAGAGGAATCTTCACTACCCAAAAGGAGACTCTTATATCACAGCAAGAAAAGGCTTAAACGCTAGTATGGAGAAGCCCTAACGCTGCCCTAACAAAGAACCTAATGCGGTCATGGAAGTAAGCCTAACACAATCATGGAAGAAGGCTTAACGCGGGCATGAATAAAGGCACCTATATGTTGTACTAAGGAAAGACCTACACATTGTTCAGAAGAGCCCTAACCGCAGTTCTGTTTGTGCCCTAGCCACAAGTGAACAAAACTCATTAAGATACACTTCTGAAGCAGCCGCAGTTAATTGAGGACAAGACGTGAGGAATGATAGGACTGTTTTGGGTTAGTTTCATCCTCTACACAGGTCCGAGTTGAGGGGAAAGGAAGTCGCAGCTCATAGAAGAATTTTGGGTTTTTTTAGGGTCACTTAAGGCTGACTTACCTCTTCTTTAAGGAGCCGCAGGGTATTGAAGTCTTCACGCAGCCGCAAGTCATTTTGGGCAACTGTAAAAGGAGGCCGAGACTCTATTTTAGGGAGCAGTTCAGCTCAACAAGAAGAAAAGGTAAGGCCGCAACAATTTCAAGGAAGTTTGGGCATGTTTGAGTGGGCTGAAGATGACTATCATCTTGCCCTAACCAAACCTTAAATTGCAGCAGAGATATATCAATCAATAGGAAGATGCATGTTGTATCTATGTTGAGTTTGTGCTAGGTGGAAGGTTGTCCATATGTGGACAAAATTTTATGCAGCCTATGGGAGCAAGTGAAGACAAGCTACAGTCTTGGGTGTAGGATCTAGGTAACTAATGCAGTCATGGATGGAGTAGAGATCTGTATTATAGAGGACAGTTTAGGATGTCCTTCTTGGAGGTTTGATATCTCGAATGAGGTACAGTAAGGTACCTCTGCTCAATCATATCTACAAGTTACAACTAGTTGCTTTGCTAGGCTGCAAGCCATAGCAAGCAGGTAAGGCTGTTCCATGACAATATTGCAGTATGCAGCATGTAGGTGACAGCATGTTGGGTGCAGCATAGTAATGAAGTGTTGCATAGTGATGATGAGATGTAGCATGATGAGATGCAACATGATGAAGGATGCAACATGATGAGATGCAACATGATGAAGGATGCAGCATGATGAGATACAGCATGATGAAGGATGCAATATGATGAGATGCAGCTTGATGTTGGATGCAACATGTTGATGGATGTAGCAAGGTGATGGAATCACCTTGGAAGAAAGTTTGCCTTTATCTGAGTTCAAAACTGCAGTCCATGTCCTCAGACCTACAACCTCATCTTCATGGTAAAGATCTCTGCTCTTATTTTGTCAAGTCAAAGTGTTGACTTCTGATGTATATGTACTATCTCTCTATGTTGAACTATGGAAGAATATAAGAAGAATTGATCAAGGGTTTCCCCACATTAGGGTCTATCTTTGGCTGGCGCCACATCTTGTATCCTCTTGTCTTGGCTTGTTTTCTACGATTTATGTTTATGTTCTATCTGCACTTTACTATCATGTTGATGTGATTGCTAATCTGAATATTATCATTGGGCTAATATGGAAAAATTGAAGTAAATTGCGCTAAGCATAGAACATACCTAGGTTGCACGAAATGGGGAAACTTGTACGAGTTTCCAAAACGGGAAGCGATACGAAACACGACCTCCCCAAATTTTGGAAATGGGGAAACGCGAATATATATATTGAAAATATTTAAATATATATATATATATATATATATATGTGCAATCATAAAGCATAAATGATAAATTATAATTTATTACACTTAAACATTAAGATTTAATTTACATCACATTTACTCATGAATGATCACATAATGAAAATAAAAATATCGGAATATCCAAAAGCAACCTTTATTATATATCCAAATCTCAAAATCAACCTTTATTTATATTAATATATGAGGCTGGAAGTACAATAAAGACTATAAGGCTGCAAGAGAGAGATCCAAATCAGGATTTTTTGCATCCACATCTCATTCTTTAGAAGGACCACTGTTGAATTGGGAGTCTCCTCCTACATAGTCGAACGACCTTAGTGCTCTTGATTAAATACAAGTTTCATACCCTAGTACCCTACATGATCTTGATTATTGGGAGTTTCCCCTGCATAGAGGGCTTGGTTCTCTTGATTAAATACAAGTTCCATACCCTAGTACATGATAAAATCCAATCGAAAGATTGCAATCCCCCCAATCCTGAAATCCTGAAAAACAGATAAGTCTGTTGGATTTTGAATGAGATCTAAAATTCTACTTTCTCCATATGAAATCCAATGAGGGCGAAACCACTCTCAAACATCCTGAGTCATTTCATGGTAATGTTAAAAATTTAAGTAAAAGGATGAAAATGAAAAATAAAGGAGAATATCAATTTTACTTTAAGAATTTAGCATTACCATGAACTGCGTATGCCTCAAACTTCCTGATGAACTGCATATCAACACTAGAGCAAAAATTCACTTTTATAACTTTAGACACGCATCTAGAAGCAACTAAAAGTCACTAACATACCCTAAAAATAAATTAAAAAACAAATTAAAATAATAATAATAATAATAATAAAAACACAAGTTAATGAGGAAACGTGGGTCGTACGGCCGTGAAACGCATTTCCGGCCGTACTGGCCACGTTTCCGTTTCGGGAAACGTGGCAGTACGGCTGGAAACGCGTTTCACGGCCGTACCAAATGCGTTTCCGCGTTTCGTACCAATTTCTGTACGGAAACGGACCTCTATACCACGTTTCCTGCAACATAGGAACATACCTAAAATTAACATGGTATCAGAGGTGAGGTGAAGAGAAAGCCCAAGCAAGAGAGGAAGAGCAATCACTAAAGTCAGTTGGAAAGGACAAAAGAGGTCAATGGGTTCCTCATCCCTCTTCAAATTCACCAAGGGTGAAGTAGAAGCAAAGAAGATTATCAGAGTGACACAGAGAAAGCATCTGGTGTCCTACTTAAAGGTCACTTCAATAGGAAGTCCAAATCTAAGGGTGGAAGGAAAGGCAGATGCCTTGCTTGCAATGAGTTCGGCCATTATGCGAAGGAGTGTCCGAATAGAAGGCACACATCACTTGATGATGATAACAATCACTTCAGGGGCATCTTCAATGATCGAAGGAATAACAAGCACAATGGCAAAGGGAAAAGGAATGAAGGTCATAAGGGAAATGGCCGTCTCTTCAAGGAACTCCACGTATGAATCAAATGTTATTCTAATAAGCTAAAGGAGTATTATCTTAGATTGGCTCTCTCCACTACTTCTCCTCTAGACTCTTTGGGAATCTGGCTTATTGATAGTAGTGCTTCAAGGCACTTCATCAGATAGAAGGAAACTCTCTCTAATTTGATAGAGAGGGAGATAATCGTGGAGATTATTCTTGGAGACGATGCCACCTATCCCGGAAAGGGTGTAGGGAATGCTACCCTTAAATTGAATGAGGGTAGCACGATTCATTTACAAGAAGTTCTTTATCTCAAGAAGAACCTGGGGTCCATTTCGGCAATGGAAGACAAAGGTGGCATTCATCAATGGAAAGGTACGTGTGTGGATAAGGAATTTCTAAAGATACTCTTGGGTTCAAGGTTGGCAATTTGTATCAAGTTGTAGGAACTCCATTGGGGACCATATCGTGTGACACATCTCTGCTATGGCACTAGAGGTCTGCCCATCTTCATTATGGGGCCCTACCCGATGTGAGTCAGAGGGTGCCAGGGATGTCTGAATTCAAAGAAGAGCATGAAGGTACATGTCCGAGATGTACCAAAGGAAAATTTACAAGGGGACCATTCCCCTCATGTAATAGCAAGACCACAGATGTGGAACAACCCGAGGGGTTTGAGATTCATGATCGGGAATCTCATGTATGCAGGTGGAAGAAAGCTCTCTATGATTTAAAGCAAGCACCCCGAGCTTGGTATGAGAGGATTAACAAGCTATCTGATGAAGCTGAGATTCACTAGGAGTGAAGCCGATCCAAACCATTGCTTTAAGGTTGTGGATGATAGACCTCTCATACTGGTACCTTATGTGGACGATCTCTTTTTGGCAGGTACAGACCCTCTCATTTGAAAAAGTAAGAGGGAGTTGGATTCTGGATCTGGAATGGTGAACTGGAAGCGTGACTACCTCGATGAAGCCTAACTTTAAGAAGTTATGCAATAGTGATGCCAGACCTGATTTGGGAAATGCCTCTAAGTTTCACATACAAGCATTGATGTTCTTAGTGAACTCCCGTCCAGATATGTGCTTTGCAGTTAGCATGTTGAGCTCATATATGGTTGAGCCTCACTGGATTGGTGCCAAGAATCATTTGAGATATCTTCAGGGCACAATCTCTCATGGATTGAGATACATTGCCAGAAATGTGAAGTTGCATCATTATTCTAATGTTGATTAGGTAGGCACTGTGGAGGATCGCAAGAGCACTTATGGGTGTTGGTTCTCTTTGGGTTCTGCTTCGATATCCTAGATGAGCAGGAAGCAGAAGTCTGTTGTTTTGAGCACCGATAAGGTCGGATACATAGCTGTGAGTATGGCCTCTTGTGAAGTTGTCTAGTTGTGGAATCTCTTCTGTGAGCTATTTGGACATGTGTTGGATACCATCGTGATCTTCTGTGACAACCAGAGGGGGATTCGATTGTTGAGGAATCTCATGTTCTATGATCGCTCCAAGCATACAAACATCAGGTACCACTTTATCTGGGATATGGTACAACGGGGAGCAAGAAGGCTCCATCACTCTGGGACTGATGTGCAGGTCACCGATATTCAGATGAAGCCCCTGGGAAAGGTCAAATTCTTGACTTTCCGAGAACGACTAGGAGTCGTGGAGAGACTCTCTCCTGAAGGTCCTGTATGATATGGACATTGAGCTCTGGGAGCTCGGGGGGCTTGGGGGTACTTCTTGGAGCGATGAGCAACCATAGGGTGAGTGGTTCAGCCTTCCCCTAGTGGTCTACTATGTAGGCAGGATGAGTGGTTCAGCCTTCCCCTGGGATACCCCATGGCGACATGTAGGCAGGATGAGTGGTTCATCCTTCTCCTACTGAGACATCCTACCCATGCAGTCTGGGACTCATGGGAAGTACCTCTCATCTGGCCAATGAGTAGGGAAATGAGGATGGGGACCATAGTAGTATCGATGGACGCATCGTGTAACTAACGTACTCCCTATGCTAGGATGATATTGATCTGGGATCAATTGGAACTGACTTCAGGTCAGTAAGAGTGATATAACTCACTCTCTTTTGGAATTGATTTCGGATTAGTAAGAGTGGTATGATACACTCTCTCTATTTGGAACTGATTTTAGTTCAATAAGAGTGTTATGATAGACTCTCTCTATTTGGAACTGATTTCGGATCAGTAAGAGTGGTATGAAACACTCTCTTTATCGGAACTGACTTCAGATCAGTAAGGGTGGTATGAGACACACTTTTATATGGGACTGACTTCAGGTTAGTAGAGGATGGTATGATACATTCTCGATCACTTCTTCTTCTTCATAGTTCAGCAAAGCAGTGCAGGGCACTAATGGCAGAGATAGTATAGTCTGGCAGATGGATTAGCAGATGGAGTTCTCCCTAGTTGAGAGGGAGTGTTAAAATTGGCAACTAGGACCAAAATCCATGTGGGTCTTCTTATTTGTGGTAGGTGATATTTTTCTTGGATTCCTCTCGTCGAGAGGTGTAGGATTGATCTAAAGATCATCCGATTCCGACATGTATTCATGGGAATATGAATTTATTTGTGTTATGGGACAATTCGTCAAGGTCGGCCAACAACCAAATTGCCCCCACTTATCCTCAACATTTTACTATAAATAGAAGAGGTTTGCAAGTCATTTGAGACACACACTCACACCTCTTGTGATGTCTTCCTCTCCACTTGTTTGGGTTTTAGTGGAAGGAAGAGTCCCTAAGAGTATACACTGCCCTAAAAGGTTTGCCCTAGCCCTAGACGCTGTCTAAAGAGATCTATACGTTGCCCTCATCTACATTCATGGAGGATGATTAGAGGAATCTTCATTGCCCAAAAGGAGGCTCTTATATCACAGCAAGGAAAGGCTTCAACGCTGGTATGGAGGAGCCCTAACGCTGCCCTAACAAAGAACCTAACGTTGTCATGGAAGTAAACCTAACACAATCATGGAAGAAGGCTTAACGCGGGCATGGATAAAGGCACCTATATGTTGTCCTAAGGAAAGACCTACACGCTGTTCAGAAGAGCCCTAACCACAGTTCTGTTTGTGCCCTACCCACAAGTGAACAAAACTCATTAAGATACACTTCTGAAGCAGCCGCAGTTAATTGAGGACAAGACGTGAGGAATGATAGGATTGTTTTGGGTTAGTTTCATCCTCTACACAGGTCCAAGTTGAGGGGAAAGGAAGCCGCAGCTCATAGAAGAATTTTGGGTTGTTTTAGGGTCACTTAAGGGCTGACTTACCTCTTCTTTAAGGAGCCGCAAGGTACTGAAGTCTTCACGCAATCGTAGGTCATTTTGGGCAACTGTAAAAGGAGGCCCGGACTCTATTTTAGGGAGCAATTCAGCTCAACAAGAATAGGTAAGGCTGCAACAATTTCAAGGAAGTTTGGGCATGTTTGAGTGGGCTGAAGATGACTGCCATCTTGCCCTAACCAGACCTTAAATTGCAATAGAGATATATCAATCAAGAGGAAGATGCATGTTGTATCTATGTTGAGTTTTTGCTAGGTGGAAGGTTGTCCATATGTGGACAAAAGTTTATGCAGCCTATGGGAGCAAGTGAAGACAAGCTACAATCTTGGGAGTAGGATCTCCCTGACTCATGCAGTCATGGATGGAGCAGAGATCCATATTATAGAGGACATTTTAGGATGTCCTTCTCGGAGGTTTGACATCTCGGATGAGGTACAGTAAGGTACCTCTGCTAAATCATATCTACAAGTTACAGCTACCTACTTTGCTAGGCTGCAAGCCATAACAAGTAGCTAAGGTTGTTCCATGACAGTGTTGCAGTATTGCAGTATGCAGCATGTAGGTGACATCATGTTGGGTGTGTTAGCGCTTGAGATTTCACCTCAGGCTGAGAAAGGTAAACCTCAAGGCAACATCAAACCATTCAGCCCCGTAGCTAGCCCTACGGGGCAGGAGAAGGCTCTCTCCGGTCAATCTCGGTAGATCTTCAATTCATGAGATGACCAAACGGGTAACACTGATATTAGGCTAGTAAACTGATTTGAAAGATTGATTTGGGGTTTTTAATTAAATAACGGGGTTTTTCTGGGCTGCATGGGCAAAATCACAGCTTGAAACAGAGAAATATAATGAACAACACAGGTTATCGACTGAGGCAAGGTAGGCAAGACATTTAGCATCAAATCTAGTTTTAAACGGGATGGCAAGACTGGTGAGGAGCTAAGGAGGGCAAACAATAACTTTGAATCCTCCTTAAACAGTAGAAAACATTTAAACATGAACAAACTTATAGGCAGAGCATGGCAGGCATGAATTCTTACCTAAACACTTCATTTGTTCAGTTAGAAATGATCATGTAGTGAAATGAAACATAACAGATTACATATGAAACAAGAGAAAAAACTAATGCTAAATCATCTTGCCACAGGGATCTCAGAAATCAGAGCTGTGAAATTTTCATTAAAAATCCCTGCCAAAAACTGTACATTGAAAGCTCTGTTCTCCAGCACTCTTAGCACTCAGAAAATCTCCCCTGACTCCTCTTCTAACTTCATTCAACACACTTGCAAGTTGAAGTCGTTGAGCTGCATTGATCTCATTCATTGCCTTCTGTACTGAAGGATCCGGAACTATATCAACCACAAGTATCTGTTGTATGTTATACCCATATGACCCCATTGCTTTTTCAAGCTCTTCTAACACAACTTTGGCAACATCGCCCTTTTGCTCAAATAATTCATCCAAATTCATCTTTGGAACATTTGCTCGAACCACATCAAACACATAAGCTTGAATTTGTTCTTGAGGATTTTGCAGCTCATAAAATGCATCGTCAGCGATACTGGATGAAGCAAAATAATTGCACAAAGACATTGTCCTGAAATTTATCTGAAACCATATGAAGATAAAACTTGACCAAATTCATCAACAGTAGAGTCTGATGTATGCTTTGTTTTCTTTGTGCTTTTACAGAGGTAGGAGCTTGAAGTCGCTGCCAGTTGAAAAGCTGAAGAACAAATTACATAATCTAAAGCAACACATTAATGATTTCTTCTTCAAAACAGGGTTTTGAAGAAGAATCAATCTCTGACATGAGACGGAGTCTAACAGGGTGCAACATAGTAATGAAGTGCTACATAGTGATGATGAGATGTAGCATCATGAGATGCAGCATGATGAAGGATGCAGCATGATGAACGATACAGCATGATGAGATGCAGCTTGATGTTGGATGCAGCATGGTGATGGATGCAGCATGGTGATGGAATCACCTTGGAAGAATATTTGCCTTCATCCGAGTTCAGAACTGCAGTCCATGTCCTCAGATGTGCAACCTCATCTTCATGGTGAAGATCTCTGCTCTTATTTCGTCAAGTCAAAGTGTTGACTTCTGATGTATATGTACTATCTCTCTCTACTGAACTATTGAAGAATATAAGAAGAATTGACCAAGGGTTTCCCCACATTGGGGTTTGTCCCTGGCTGGCACCACATCTTGTGTCCTCTTGTCTTGGCTTGTTTTCTACGATTTATGTTTATGTTCTATCTGCACTTTACTATCATGCTAATGTGATTGCTAATCTGAATATTGTCACTGGGCTAATATGGAAAAATTGAAGTAAATTGCCCTAAGCATAGAACATACCTAAAATTAACACAACACCAAGTGGCCCTCATCATCTAGTGGGGGTATATCAGTTGTTGTTGTCACCTGTTGTCCCAACACCCTCTTAAGGCACGAAACATGAAAAACGTTATGGATCCTACTCCCCTGAGGCAGCTCTAGCTCATAAGCCACCTCCCCAACTCGTCTAATCACCCGGTAGGGCCCATAGAAGCGTGGTTGTAGCTTCTTGGCCCCCTTCTGCTTCAGCGTGGACTGCCTATAAGGCTGCAGCCGGAGGTACACCAAGTCCCCCTCCTCGAAGTGTCTCTCTGTCCCGTGCCGGTTTGCATAAACTTTCTGCTGATTATAGGCTATCACCAAATTATCTTTGAGAGCCTTGAGGATATATTCGCTCTCTTGGACCCAGTCTTTGGCCTTTGGGGCCTGGCTGTCTCCAAAAAAAATATCAGTGTAATGCTCCTAAATAGGAAATACAAGTGATAACAGCAAATATTCTACGCAGCAAAATACAAAAACGAAATGTTCAGCAAACACCCATATAAGAACTGTAAATGGAGAACTTCTTAGCCATTTTATTAATTTTCTGCAAGCCAGATACAATAGATGATGGAATGGTGCATCTTGGCTTGTCTCAAAGGGAAAGCAGGACCAAACCTAGGTAGGAAAAGGGTTGAGATGAAGGCTGCCCAGTCATTGCACCACTCTGCACTGCGCTGCCTAGAAAACTATTGCTCTGTTGAAGTTCAAATGGTTGGAATGGGTAATAAAACCGCCTAGAAAATTATATCCTTTCAACCCCGGACTCCTTGGCCAAAACCCAAAAAAATCCAAAAGGGATTTTAGTTGGTTTTGACTTTGGTTTTTCAACCCCCTTGGAGCCTCACCCCAACGATGGCTGCCAAATTCAACCTTCTAGAAACTGGTTGCAAATCCACCTGCAAACTCCTCGAAAATGTTGGGTTCCCTTGCTATCCAACTCTTGACTCCCAAATGAACTCTTGGCTCGACCCAACTGCTCTCCAAGCACCACAAAATTCTGCAGTGTAGCCTCTGCGTTGTCTCTCAGCCCAGAAATGCGAATTGCTGGAATCCTGGCTCAGCTGGCTGAAAGCTCCAGCAAAAATGTCTGTCCAACGCTGCTACCTCAGCTCCCTCACCTCTTGGCAAGCTGTGTGATCCCCGTTGGTCTCAAACTTCCTCTGCATGATTCCTGGCTGCCCAGAAATACGCACTCCCTTCTTTTGCGTTGTTGTTGATGTGTGTCACTGCCCCGAAACTCCTATAGAACAGCCTCCCTAGGGTGGCACGGATGGTCCCTCGAAGTAGAGGTTGAATCTTCTGCGTGAGAGACTCGTGGCTAAACAGCTGGTAGACTCGCTAAACAACAAAGTGAACAAATGTGTGTTTGTTTGCAAATATCAAAGATGAAAGCAAAATGAGAGGTGATCTCTCTTTATAACTCCTTGGGTCCCCCTTAGCCTCATGTGGACCCCTCCATCCACCCATTTGATTTTCCCTCCAAGCATATAGAATGGCTAGTTCGAACTCCTATGTGGGTGGCCCCCACATTCCACTAGCAGCTAAATAAAGTCGATTTGGCCCCTAAGTCCCTAAGTCAAAAGTGTGGGGCCCTCTTCCTTAGTCAAAAATGTGCAAAATTGTGTAGCAACACCCTGTTACTAATGTGTTTGAGAAGGGGCATAACAATCAGCAAAAGACAATGCATCATATCCATAAAGAGCATAGAAAGGAGTCATACAGATGGACATGTGCTGCGTGGTGTTGTAGCAATACTCGCCCAGATGCAACTACCGAATCCAAGTCCTCTACTGACCGGTCACGTAGTTCCTCAGGTTCCTCCAGCCACTAATTAACTCTCTTCGTCTAGCCATCTGTTTGAGGGTGATAGCTGGTGCTAGGAGTGAGCTCCGTCCCGACCAGTCTGAAGAGTTCCTGCCAAAAGCCTCCCATGAATCTGCTATCCCTGTCGCTCACTATGTTCTTGGGGAGCCCATGCAATCTGAAAATCTCCCGAAAGAACATTTTTGCAACCTGTGTAGTCGTGTACCTGGTGGGAATGGCGAAAAAGTGGGAAAATTTGGTCAACATGTCGACCACTACGTAGATGCAATCCTTCCCCTGCATTGTGGGGAGCCCTGTGATGAAATCCATAGAAATACTTTCCCATTTCCCCTCAAGGATGGGAAGTGACTATTGCAATCATGCAGGGTGGGTCAATTCCCTTTGTTCCTTTAACAAGCCTCACACTCCGGTGCGTGCTGCAACACGTCCCCCTTGAGGCCCTTCCATGTGAATCTCTCTCGGACAACCATATAAGTCTTCCAGAACCCCTGGTGCCCAGACAGTGGTGAATCATGTGCTGCCTGGAGTACCCTCTCCCTCAACTGCGAGTTGGGCACTAAGTAAATGTGCCCCTTGTAATAGATGACCTCATCCATCACACGATAACGCTCATCTGCATGGGTACCCTCCAATACCTCGCATGCCCTCCTGTCTTTGGAGTACTCCACCAACAACTGAGCCTTCCAATCATGGCAAATGCTCATGAGAGATAACCCAGTTGGTCTTTGAGATAGAGCATCGGCCACCACATTGTGCTTTCCCCGCACATACTCTATATCGAAGTCATAGGCCTACACCTTGCTGACCCACCTCTATTGCCTGTCATTGAGGCCCTGCTGCCCCATGAAATGTCGAAGACTGTTGTGATTAGTCTTCACTCAAACCAGTTGCCCACCAAGTACTGGCGGAACTTGGCCAATGCATGCATAATGGCCAGCATCTCCTTGTCATATATGGAATATGACAGCTCATGCGGTAGGAGCTTTCGACTCTCGAAAGCAATGGGATGCCCCTCCTGTGACAATACTGCTCCAACTCCTACCCCGAATGCATCACACTCCACCGTGAATGGCTGGGAAAAATCCGGAAGTGCCAAAACAGGGCAACTGCTCATCACCTCCTTGAGGCGATCAAAGGCAACCTGTGCTCCATCAATCCATGCGAAGGCCCCCTTCTTGGTCAAGTTGGTCAAGGGTGTTGCCAACTGTGAGAACCCCTTGACAAACTTTCTGTAGTAGGTGCAAATGCCCAAGAAGCCCCTCAGCGTAGTCACATCTCGAGGTACTGGCCAATCCCGGATGGCTCGAATCTTCTCCTCGTGGACCTTCACCCCATCAACACCAATGATATGCCCTAGGTAGAGCATCTCTATCAACCCAAACTCGCACTTGGAGAGCTTGGCATAAAATTGTTGCTCCTCCAGAATGCACAATACCTCCTCCAAGTGTTGGAGGTGCTCCTCCCATGTCCAGCTGTAAATCAGAATGTCATTGAAGAAAACTAGCACGAACCTCCTCAATTGTCCCCAAAAGACATGGTTCATGCATGACTGGAATGTGGTCGAAGCATTGGTCAGCCCAAATGGCATGATCGGAAACTCAAAGTGCCCATAGGGGCACCGAAACGCTGTCTTAGGGATATCCTGATCCCTCACCCTGTTCTGGTGGTACCCTGAACGCAGATCAATCTTAGAGAAGTACTTGGCTCCTCTAAGCTCATCCATCAGCTCATCTATGAGGGGAATGGGGTATTAGTTCTTCAGTGTCTTCCGATTGAGGGCCTAGTAGTCAATGCACATCCAAAGGTTCCATCGTTCTTCTTCACCAACGCCACTGAAGAAGCGAAAGGACTAGAACTTGGCTTGATATGGCCCAATGCTAGCAGCTCCTTGATGGCCTTCTCTATCTTGTCCTTATAGGCTTTGGGATGCCTGTAAGGGGTGGTGATCATTGCTTGCACACTCGGCTCCAACTCAATAGTGTGCTCAAATCCTCTGTCTGGTGGTTGCCCTAGTGGAATGTCCCCAAACACTACTGTGTATCTATCCAGCAAGGCCTGTATGTTTGCCGATGGTGGCTGAGCCTGTCCTCCAGCCTCTGAGATCCTCAACTCAACTGCCCATGCAATGTCCCCATGTCATAAGTCTGCCTCCATCCTGTGGGCCGAAACTGTCTGAGGTGGATAAGATTGCATGCCTCTCAAGACTACCAATTTGCCATCTGGCCCAATGAACTCCATCTTTGGCTTCCTCCAATCTGTCGTGACTCGCCCAAGGGAATACAGCCACTGGACACCCATCACCATGTTGGTGTCTGGCACATCGACCACAAAGAAATGGTCTGTCATTGAGTAGTTCCCCATAACTACTGTCAAGGAAGGCACATATCTAGTGCATTGTATGGTACGGTCACCTGGTACTAGGATTGAGAAGCCCTTGAACTCAATTGTGGTGAGGCCCCTCCTCTGGACCAAATGGGCATCTATGAAATTGTGGGTAGCCCCACTGTCAACTAGCATTGACACCCCCCTTGTACAGTGCCTCTGATCCTCAGTGTCAAAAATTTGGGAATCCCGCATAAGGAAGCGAGAACTCCCCCTGTTGGGGCAAGGGATGCCCCACCCTGTGGAGGTGGTGGTGGTGGCCCTCTGTCTGTCGAACTCTCGCCATCTGCCCCACCACAATCCTACTCCACCTCGTCCTCCTAGTCACTATCAAAAAAAACCTCAATGTAGTGTGCTCTCCCAACAGTGGTGCATTGATGGCATGGTGCCCAGGGCTCTGTGCATGTGAAGCACATCTTCCTCCTCTGGAGGTCCTTCTATGTCTCCTCATCTAACTGCTCGCTCCCTTGTCTGGTCCTCTGAGGAGGGGGTCTAGTCTCCTACCCCTTTTGTGGGAAAGGGGTCCGTGCAGGAAATGGTGCTGTAGTCTTGGGGATGGCTCCCTGTAGATCTCTGGCACACAAGACTGCTTCCTAAGATGTGGAGGGTCTGCATGACTTCACCAGTTCAGGCAAGGGATCAAGCAAGCCCTCAATGAAGGTATACACCTTCCTTGCTTTAGATAGGTCCAGGACCATCACTGACACCCGCAGAAAATCTAAGATGTACTGCTCCGGGTTGCCTGTTTGGCACAGTTGGGTCAACTCTCTGAAATGAGCCTCCAGATCTCTCTGATCAAATCGCTCCACCACCCTCCTAGTGAAGTCCTCATAAGAAGCCACGTGGGCATGCCCTAGGGTGGTCAAGCCATGAAACCACCAGTCATGGGCTTCCCCCTCCATGTGCAGCATGGCCATCTTAATGGCTTCCTGCTCCGTCATTCGGTGGAATTGGTAGTAGGTGTCCATCTTCTCAACCCAAGCCCTGGTTGTGCACTTGGCAGTGCCATTGAAAGTAGGGAAATACAACCTCCCTATTGTCCTCTGCAGCTCATAGTTTTGGGTCCCTTGTCCTCTATACCCCTTGCTCTTCTCACTCTGCTTGAGCTTGCAGTAATCTCTGAAGGAGAGGGCTTCTTTAAAGTCTTCCTCCATAGACTAAGACTCTCTGAAGTAATCTCCCATCTGAGGGGGGTCTTCCTCCCTTGCAGGCTCGATTTGTGCCACTAGCACGAAAGAAGGTAGTGTAGCACGAGTTGGCACACTGGCTAAAGGGCGCTGCGTTGTTGGTGAGGGGTGATCGAATGGCTGAGAGGCCCCAGAAGTTTCACCAAACAGAAACCCTCTAGGAGTGGTCCTCCCTCTGTTTAGCGACTTGATCTCTTCCAGCATGTCTTTCTGACCCTTGGCTAAGTCACTCAGGGCCCTCAGGAAGCTATCGAAAGCCATCTCTTCCTTGCTCTAGGGATCTGACATTTCCTCCTCTTCTACTACTGCTTTCCCCCTGTCCTCCGTATCTAGAGTAATCTCTAACTCTCTTTCTCTGCTGCTGTACCTATGTCTACGGTAGGTGATGTTCTGTTGGTCCTCTTCTCTCACAGGAGACAATCCCCACAGCTGAGCCAAGAACTAGGCTCTGATACCACTGTAATGATCCTAAATAGGAATACAAGTGATATAAAACAAATAAACTGTGCAACAATTTATAAAAACGAAATTCACATTTAAGCATTCACAAAAAGCTGCAAATATGGAACTGCTGAGCCATTTTATTAACTTTTTGAAGGCTAAATAAAATAGATGATGAGATAGTGCACCTGGGCTTGTCTCAATGGACAAGCAAGACCAAACCCAAGTGGAAAAATGGCTGAGTTGAAGGCTGCCCAACTGCTGCACCAATCTGCACTGCGCTACCTAGAAAACGACTTCTATGTTGAAGTTCAAATGAATGGAAAGTGTACGTATACTGCCCAGAAAATTGTATGCTTTTAACCCCAGACTCCTTGGCCTAAACCCAGAAAAACCCAAAAGGGATTTTAGCTAGTTTGGAACTCTAATTTTCGACCCCCTTGGAGCCTCACCTTCGTTGTAACTGCAAAACTCACCTACTGGAAACTGCCTGTAAATCCTCCTGAAAACTCCTCTAAAGTACTTAGTTCACCCTTGCTATCCGACCCTTGACTTCCCGGATGAGCTCTTGGCCAAAATCACTTGCTCCCAAGCTCCACGAAAATCTACGAAGTGGCCTCTACATTGTCCCTCAGTCCAACAATTCTAACTGTTGGAATGCTAGCTCAACTAGCTGTAAAACCCGGCAAGATTGTTGGTCTAGTGCTGCTATCTTTGCTCCCTAACTCCCCGACAAGCAATATGACCTCTGCTGGTCTCAATCTCCCTCTGTGTGTTTCTTGGTTGCCCAGAAATACGCACTCCTTGCTCTGTGTTGGCTACTGATGTTATGTCACTGCCCCGATACCTCTGAAAACCCTTGTAGAACAACGTCCCGAGGGCAGGCACGGATGGTGGGCCGAAGTAGAGGTTGAATCTCTTGCTTGAGATACTCGTGGCTAAATAGTCGGTTGACTCAGCTAAACAGCAGAGTGCATAATTGAGTAGTTGTTTGCAAATGTCAAAGATGAAACCAAAATGAGAGTTGATCTCTCCTTATAACTCCTTGGGCCTCCTTAGCCTCATGTGGGCCCCTCGATCCACCCATTCAACTTTCCCTCCAAGCATATCGAATGGCCAAGCCGGATTCGCTGATAGAGTTCTAGAATTTTTGAAATTCAATTTGTAATTTCGAATTTATGGTTTCTAGAAGTAGTTTGGATCATGTCAATAGGTTTCATTAAGCCATAGGATGGTATGGTTAGTGGTTTATTATACGTATTTCCAAGTTTAACGATGTATTAAATACAAAGCTGTGTTTGGTAATTAGTTCCTACTTTTACGCAGAGTAGGTGAATAGTTTGATGTATTTAGTTATTTGACTAGTTTCTTGTTGGAATATTCGACCTGGATAGCAACGATGGAATACTTCTGATAAGTTATATATGGAAAAAGATAAGAGAAGGGCGGGTTTGTCAGTGGGAAGAAGGTAGACTACACAATTCTACATTTTTGTATCATTTCCTCAAGGGAATAGAAGAAGGCAGATGTTGTTTTGACAAAGATACTTGTGTCAGTGCTTATTGGTATGTGTGTTCCTTTGTGTTATGTTTCTAATATATATTTCCATGGTGTAAACATTATTCATGCTCAACTTGAAAAGAATATCTCAAAATTCACTTAGTGTTCTGTTTTAGATCAACTGATCATATGTGTTTTCTTTTCTTCTATGGCAATATGAATTCATCAATATTTTGATGCTCAATTTTTCCTCTTTCCTCATGCTCCACTCACCCATTCACAGTAACGAAATTTGATTTGATATCAATAAGTCTGCCTATCTTGCCTCTATTCGAATTTCATCATATCCCTTATTCACTTGAACCTAAAAACAATGGTATGATTTGAGGTAGATCTACTTTCTTCCACCTACCTTCAAACAACAACATAAATTTACCTTTTTTATCCTTATAGCCAGCCTAAAATCAAGAGTTTTCAGTCACTAGATTGACTAAAAGAAACCACAGTGAGAGAGCCCTCTCCAAGGCTAGTAGGGTCAGATCATAGCCTAAAAGTGGTTTGTGGTTACCTTTGGAATTTTTCTCCTCGGCCTAGGGAAATTTACAGAGTGCTAACAAGATGTAAGGGCATATAGTGCTACACAACGAGGGCTTGGAGGGTTTCCTCCAAGGAGACTTATGGATGGAGACACCTGGCATTCCTTTGGGTGTAGTTCATCTGGATCGACGGGGGCACAAATGAGCAATACTCGATGGTGGTATCCATGGGACTCACACGCCTACCCCTCTTATACATCACTTACAGGCACAGACGATTTGGCTGTTGTCCTTTGACACTCTAGGCGCGAGCAGCAGGGGACAGGGAGCTCACCTGAGATATTGGGATGACACTCAACGCACTAGGGGAGAGACTTCTCAGTGGTGGCATTGGGTCGGTGCACGAGTTGACAGCCACAGGTTGGGGGATGAGGTGATCATCTATAGGGGTGGCATATTGTTCATCAGTGAGCCTACGCCTGGGGAGCTAGTCACGAGGGAGACATGTGTCACTCTTTCCACAGGGCATGTCAAGACCATGCATGAGCAGAGGATATCGTGTACGGCTGAGGCAACTTTCCAATATGTGTCCAGCCTCCAGACATTGTATTGGCACATTATCGAGAGGGTGGATGGCAGACTCAGTGGTGATGGTTGGCAGGAGCAGGACGAGTCTGCATACACTGAGTCAATTGCGAGTATCAGATACCCATCTATTGGTTGCCTTCAGGGGTAGTTATTTGGCACATGTGGCTTCCAGCAATCATCGGTACTACGCAGTGGCAAGCACTAGGCAATTTAGCATGCATCAGATTAGTTCATGATATATAGGCCCTATATGTTGGTTGCATACAAGGACTAGGGACGAGGAACAGACGGATTCCAGCAGTTGTTAGATTTATGTCGTAGCAGGTCTGGCTAGAGGATCCAGGGATTCAGTTGGTTGACAGGCCACTCCATCTCGTGAGGAGCAGGACCATAGCAGAGGGTGATCCAGATCACTTTGGGGTTGACACATGGGGGATCACTGAGGCCTCCATTGTTTAGCCAAGCAAGCTTATTCAGTTGCATCTTAGGATCGAGACTAGCGATGGGTGGGTAGATATTGACATCATAGAGACATCTAGGTAGGATGGGCTTCGCCTTCGTCGATATTTCACCTCCAGGTTTCATGGGAGGAGGCTGCAGTGTGCACACGATGAGCAGCCTATTCAAGTCAAAGTGGCACAACGACATCATGGTGGTGCTTTTCTGAGACGTGCATGGGACCCGAGCATCGCAGTACTAGACAAATCAACAACCTTTAGGGATGAGCTGGCTGCAATAGGGGGAGATCACTCAGATTTTCTATTGGGCTCTAGTGACTCGTTGATGGCGAGGGGGACTTCATCGGCATGGCAGGGTGGTCAACAGGAAGATATTAGGAGGAGCTCATGCGAGAGAGACTTCGTCCCCACAAGGATTGGGTTGTATCTTCAGGAGTTTACTCTTGGTGTGCATGAGGTGGACTACTTGGTAAGGCAGCTTCATGGAGAGTTGGACAGAGTCCCACATTATCATGATGCTCTACTCGTTGATAGTATGCAGAGGGCTTTTGGAGCTTATACCAGGTTGGACTGTGAGTGGAGCAAGGGGTGCTTCACAATGATCAGGATGCCTTGGGATCCTAGTATTGAGAGATTCCTTCTTGATCAGATAGTGCAAAGATCGGGGCTGAATCAGTGGCACATTTGAGGACCCTGGTATCACTGGTGATGATAGTGGTAATTAGTAGGGAGAGGGGGCGCTAATTTTGGCATTTCTTGAGGACAAGCAATTTTTGGCGGGGGAGGACTATAATATCCCCAATTTTGTGAGCATGGGAAGTTTGCCTAATTTTGGTGATATTAAGTAAAGGGGGCAAATATTATTTTGGAGAAAGGTGGCAAGTATTATTTTAATGGAGATGGGCAACAAATTATTAATTTATTAAAATGGAGGCAAAAGTCACTTAGTGGAAAATGGCCCCCACCAATAAAATAATAACTAAAAAAATGATTCTAGAAGCATGGGGAGAAATTATAGAGGATGGACTCATTTGCTAATCATCTTTTGACTACTACACTTAACACTTCATCTTCTCTTGGAGTTGTTTAGCGCAACGGTAGAGTGTTATTTAGCACAAGAATTCCATGTGGGATTCCACCCAATCTTCGGAGGACTTCAAGTGCCTCCTTAGTTGGGAATTCGGAGAGTCCATTGTTGGGCTTTCATAAAGCTTCATTGATAGCAATATTCCTAGTTCTGCGTATTTCTGGGGCGTAGAGGCAATTTGAGTTATTCATTGTGGTCCAGCATACAATGAGTTGGAGTCTAGGTTATTTCTGGGAGGATTTTCCGAGTTGGAGCTGGGAATTTTGTGGTAATTTTGTAGGGATAGAGAGCAACAAATTTGTGGGACGAAATTCTCTTCATTTGGAAGTGCGTAGGGGTTTCTAACTTAGCCTACGCAAGGGAAGAAGGGAGAAGAATTGTGGAGAGATAAGGGTCGGAGATTGGAGGTATACCTCAAGGGAGAATTTAGCTAGTGGTAGATTTGGGCATAATCCGTAATACCAAACCGTGGGGCGTTTTCTGGCCAGATTGGGTGATTTGCACTTGTTGGGGGTCACCGGGGGTCAGTGGATTTAGCCTAAACACTTTTTGAGTTTTTGTGGGTTTGGTGAGAGGAGTTCAGGGTTAATTTCGTATAATTTTATGGGCAATATTTCTGGCAAAAATCAATGTTTTAGTCAACATCCAGCAGTAGAAATTATTAGAGAAGGGCACAGTTCGCTCCGAGACCATTTCCACCACTTGGGTCTGTGAGATTTTTCTGGGTTATTCTGGGTTCCTCGTGAGGAGGCTCCAGTGAATTTCCTAGAATTTTCTAAGTAGTTTAGAGAGGTGATTCCATTCCAGCCAGCAGTAGCAGAATTCACTGGGCCAGCACAGAGACGTGGGGAGAGTAGTTTACAACACTTGGGCAACTCCAGTTTCACTTGGGACTTGACTAGCTCGTTGTAGCAACCTCAGGTTCCTCTTCTTCATTTATATGTACCTTTTTTTCTCAATTAATAAATTGGCTCAGCTCTTGTTACAATTTCTTGTGCAATTTGTCATTATGCTGGTGTGTTAGTTTTATGGTTACATGTTTATGCTTTCTTTGTTGTTATCACTTAATATTTCCTATTAGGAATATTACATCATGAAGGGGACACACCACCAAAAGTAGGAACCAAGGCAAGCCAAAAGCCAAGTGTCCACGTGAAATGTGTCCTCCATTCATGCAAGATATAATAAAATAATTCTCTGCATAGGAGGATGTGCTCCAAGGTCCACCTAGGAGAACTCACTAAGTGCACCCTCCAAGATGCACGAGAGAATAAACAATATAATAATCCTCCATAGAGTGCTCCATAAAACCTCCTCTAAAAATAGCAAGAAGTCCACAAGATGCATGCGACCAATCCACATGTGTGAATCCCAAGGCAACCAATTCCATGGATAAATGTGCACGATGCCAAATGGATGGACCACTCCACAAGAAAAGGTGTGGTCAAGTCCCCAAAAAGGAAAGAAAATCATCTCTCCCCAAGTGTTCCCTCCAAGACAATCCAAAAATAGCAAGAAGATGTGTTACCCACCACCTATGGATGACACCCATAGGAGAATTGTTTCTCCTACATTGTCTTCAGCGAACAACCAACAGCCCCTTGCAACCACGAAATAGCTCAATGTGCCATCATCTCCGCCACCTGAGCCAGCCATTATGCACCCTCGCCCATTTGCCATGATCATATGTTTGAAGGTGGGCCTTCCAACCCTGAAGGTATGGATTTCATTATGTAATTGGGTATTTTTTCTTACTTATCATGGACACTTCTAGACATGGATTAGTGGGAGATTCGGCGGAAAGAATGGGCTTGGTCTGCACTCTTATCCCCTTGTCCAACATGGTGGTTAACCTTGTATCCTAGTCCTATGGGATATCCTCTATGCTACTAGCTTTAGGAGTGGCATTACATGGGAAACCCCGAGTTTGGTTGTTTGGTCCCGCTTCCCGACATCACATACATCACTCCCCTCCACTCATTATAACCCCTTTTCACATATTTCCCATCTGAATCCACATCTGTCCATTGGGTCAACAAAGAGTTAGCCTCCCCCTACTCTTGTCCATGCTTTGGGTCAGACCTAGAATGTTGCCCCGGAGGTTGATGCAACAGAAAAGAAAGTTAAAAGCATAATTTGTCCACTTACTATTGAAATTTTGATGTTTTATGTTGCCACAATTAATTATTCCAAAACTTCTTTTTTCTGGAATATTAATTAAGCAATTGTAGATAGAACATACACCATGTAACCATATGCAAAATAGAAGACAACCAAGAACACAAGTAGACATAGAATTTAGGTCCAATGACAAGGACAAAACCCACAAGGGGAAAACCCAACCAAATTCTTCTTCTGTTAGAAATCAAATGTACCGCAATTTCAAAGACACAAAGTACAATGAAAGATCAAGAGAATGAGTAAGTTCCCCAAATGTGAACAAGTTGTAGCATGAAGATCACTAGTAGCAGCAACAGATGCACACACTAAATCAACCTTCCCTTCAATTGAATCAACACTAAAACACTGAAGCACTGAATCAACCTTGGCTCACCAAGTTCTGCTCTTACTCTCCAACTCTCTCTCTCACAATCTTCTTCAACTCTCTTCAACTCTCTCCAACTCTCTCTCAAGTTCGAATTCTTCTATCACAATACACAAGTAGTGAAGGGAGAAAGAATGAGGCACATATATATAGGAGGAGCGATGAATCCATGCCAAAAAGGAGTAACTCGCATGCCTTCAAGCGTGTAACTCATGCCCATTTAGGAAATGTAACTCATGCCATTAAGGAGGTATGCATGCCTTTGTAATATATGCTTTTAAGAGAGAGTGTAACATATGCATTAAAGAGCGCGTAAGAGGAATCTTTTATGACATGCTTTTATTGAGTGTAAGAGTGTAAGAGAATCTTTTATGATGTGCTTTAATGAGTGAGAGTGTAAGAGAATTAATGAGAGTGTAAGAGGAATATGCCATGCCAATAATGAGTGTAAGAGAACATTATTGAGAGCCATGATTGAGTGACTTGAATTTCTTTTTAATAATAATATAATAGTATCATAAGAATAATAATATAATATTAATGATAATATTGATGATTAAGTCAAAATGGAACTATTAGGATTGATTGATGATGAGAAGGGATTTTCTATCAACAATACTTGTTTACCAATTGATGCAAGGTGATTTACTATTTTTGGAAAGTCATACTTGAGACTTTCTATTTTTAGACTTTCGATTTTTAGAAATCTACTTTTAGACTTTCTAATTTTAGAAATTCATCCCTGAGATGCCAAAATTTCAACACTCCCTCTCAGCTAGGGAGGAATTTCTTCCTACAACAAAAGATCTCTACTTTCTCTGCTTGTCTCTATTCATCTCTGTTATGTAACATCTGAAACAATGATGTCTCACTCTAATGAAGGAGAATCATTGTAGGGAGATTCATCCATCACCCTATATTCACTTGGGGGGATTGTTACTTTCCAACATATGACAAGGATCTCACACAACCAAGTCACATCTATGCTTGGGGGGATCCACTTGTCAACACATGACAAGGATCTCGCACAACCAAGTCTCATCTCTGCTTCGGAGGATCCACTTGTCAACACATGACAAGGATTTTGCACATCAAAGGCTCATCATCCATGACCACCCTCTCTAGGAAGGGTCACATCCATCAGTCCAAGCTGCTCTCCGACAACCAAGAACTTCCCTTTCGACAAAGACTTGGTAAGCATGTCGGCGATCTGGTCATCAATCGTTATATGATGGAGTCCTACCGCTCCTTTCTGCACCATATCCCGGATATAGTGATATTTGATCTCAATATGCTTGGACTTGTCATGGAACACAAGATTTTCTACAAGTCGAATCCCACTCTTATTATCACAGTAAATTATTGTTGTGTCCAGAACATGCTCAAATAGCTCTCCAAAGAGCTTCCTCAACCATACTGCCTCACAGCTAGCCATGCTAGCAGCAATGTACTCAACGTCAACCGTGTTAAGGGCTATAGATTTTTGTTTTCTGCTCATCCATGATTGTTAAAATTGGCAACCAGGGCAAAACTTCATGTGGGTCATCTTATTCATGGCTAATAATATTTTTATTAGATTCCTCTCGTCGAGAGGTGTAGGATTGATATAAAGATCATCCAATTCCGATAAGTATTCATGGAGATATGAATTTATTTTGATTATGGAATTATTATCAAGCTGACCTACAACTCATGTAGGCTCAGAAGCCCAACAGTCGCATCTATTCACCCACCAACGTTGTGTATAAATATAAGAGGACTTTTCCTCATTTGGTCTCACTCATCTCATCACATCTCTCTCTCTCTACTGCGCAGATATGAGTCTCTTCTCTACTGCGCTGAAATGGGTCTCTCTCTCTCACACATGTGAAGCCGAAAGCTGTTGAATTTGAAGCTGCAACTGCAGAAGTAAAGATTGACTTGTGTGACCTAGAAGATCTCCTCTTTGAAACTGCGCTGTAGGTTCATCTGAACCTCCTTTGAAAGCCGCAACTTTTGGTGGTGGAATGAAGTCAATCCGACGAACGGTTTGCAAGATATTGACTGCCCTAGTTTGAAGCCGGAAACTGCTGAAACTGAAGCTGCAACTGCAGAAGTAAAGATTGACTTGCGTGGCCTAGAAGATCTCCTCATCTGAACTGCGCTGTAGGTTCATCTGAACCTCCTCTGGAAGCCGAAACTTTTGGTGGTGGAATGAAGTCAATCCGACTGTCGGTTTGTGAAATATGGTCTGCCCTAGTTTGATAATGAAGCTGCTAATGCTGATGCTACTGATCTAGGGTTTGCTACTGCTGATATGAATCAGACTTATTGTACTATTTCTCTGCTGAATTATTGAAGATAAAAAAAGATTTGATCAAAGGGTTTCCCCACACATTGTGGGGTTTGTCCCTGGCTAGCCGCCACATCTTGTGTCTCTTGTCTTGGCTTGTTTTCTGTCGATCGTTTAATGTTCTATCTGCACTTTACTTTATGTACATGTGATTGCTAATCGGTGGAATATAATAAGAAAAAGAAGTAAACTGTTATAAGCATAGAACATACCATAACTTAACATGGTATCAGAGGTGAGGTGAAGACAAAGCCCGAGCAAGAGCAAGAGCAATCATTGAAGAGAAGATTGGCAAGGCTATCCTAAAAGAACTATGGAGTCCTCAACACTCTTTCCTGTCGAAGACAAGCTCCATGAGAAAGCTGACTATCACGGATGGAAGATGTCTATCGATCTAACCCTTGAAGATCAAGGAGTGCTGGACCATGTAAGAGGCAATATTGTTGAGCCTTCATCAAATGCATCTGCTGCTGCCTGGAACAAATGGAAAAATGGAGAAGTCAAAACAAAGAAGATCATCCGGGACTCTATCGACAAGCGCTTGGTGACCTACATCTCTAATCTAGACACCTCCAAGGAAATCTACGACAGACTGGTGAGTTTATTTAAAGTTAATGATGCAAATCAAGTTTTTTTCTTAGAAATAAGTTGAGGGAAATCAAGAAGGGTAAAGATGAAAGTATGCAAGCATACTTCTTAAGAATCACCGAGATCAAGAACGATCTCCTATCTATTGGGGAAACTATTACTGACAGATGGCACTCACAACTCTTGGAGGATTGCCATTTGAATGGTATGTATTCAGGACTACTCTTTTGAACTATAATGTAATTACTGGTTTTGAGGAATTAATGGCTAGATGCATTCAAGAAGAAACAAGGGAAGAAGTGCAAGAAATGCCCATGCCTAAAGGTCCTCCTGCTGCCTTTTCTTCTCATGCAAAGAAAAGAAATAATTCCGGGACTAAATCAAAAGGAAAGGTTGGACCTAAGGCTAGAAGAAAATGACGATGTTACATTTGCGATAAAGCAAGTCACTATGTATGAGATCATGGACATAAAGGGCAACATGAGATCATGGACATATAGGATAGCATGATGATGATGCACACTAGTTTGAGCAGCATTATGATGGATAAAATCATGGACATGGGTAGCATGATGATAATCATGATTAGAGAAGCATGGTACAGTATGCAGTGGTGCAACTCGAAATCCCTCTTATGGCAATCAAAGGAATAACAAATTCAACAGCAAAGGTAAGAGGAGAGCTAAGAATCAAGGAAGAGGACAAGCATTCAAGAAGGCTAGAAATTCCAAGATGTATTAAATGCACCTGACCTCGAAAAGGAACCTAGTGTCCATCTTGGCAATGGAAGATAGAGGCTACAAGGTAACCTTCAGCAATGGCAAGGTATGTATATGGAAAAATAATGTTAAAGATGCCTTTACTCTTGGGTTTAGTGTTGATTCATTATATCAGGTCAATGGAAGTCCGCTAGGTGTCATGTCTTGTGACACAACTCTTTAGTCCGAACTTTGGCATCAAAGGTTTGCCCACCTTCATTACAAAGCTCTACTTGATGTAAGACAAATGGTAACAGGGATGCCCGAATTCCAAGTAGAGAAAGAAGGTGTATGTTCGGGATGTGCCAAAGGAAAGCTCAAAAGGGGACCATTCCCCTCAAGCCAAAGCAAGACCTTCGATATATTACAATTGGTTTACTCAGGCATACCTGAGGTTGGCATTAAGAGGGAGACTACTACACCACATACTCCTGAGCAGAATGGTGTGGTGGGAAGGAAGAACCACACGATGATGGAAGTTGTCCGAGCCATGCTACATGATCAAAGACTTCCAAAGTTTCTATGGGCTGAAACTACAATCACCTCCGTATATGTACAAAATTGATGCCCTCATCAAGCATTGGGTTCCTAATCTCCTGAAGAAATGTTCACCACCGGTCAAAGGGAAGTCGTGATTAGTCATGATGTCGCCTTTGACAAAGATATGGCTCTCAGCAAGGTGGACAATCTGCTGACTTTGAGTAGCTCTCAAGAAGCCGACACCAGGGAACTGAAAGAAAAGGATGATGAATCAATACCTGATGTAGAAGAACCCATGGATCTGATTGATCCTCATCCACATGAGCCTTCCTCTTCTAGGAAGAGGCCTTCATGGCTTAGGGGGTTACTTGATGATGCTGAAGGACATGCTGCACCCCGAGGAACCTTTCGTGAAAGTAAGAAACCTAATAGGTATCAAGGATACTTGACCATCATGAGCACGATCATACAAAATGAGCCTTCGTCATTCTCAGATGTCGTCAAGCATCAAGTATGGAAGGATGCTATGACCGAAGAATATGAGTCTATCATAAAGAATGATGTTTGGGAAGTAGTTCCCAGACCCCAGGACAAGACTGTTGTTACTTCCAAATGGCTTTACAAGATAAAGCATGCAGCAGATGGAAGCACGGAAAAGTATAAGGCTCGTTTTGTTGCTCGTGGTTTATCCCAGAAGGAAGGTATAGACTATGATATTTGCACCTGTTGCCAGATATACGACCATCCGCTTGATCATAGCCCTTGTGGCTTCACAAGGATGGAACCTACATCAGATGGATGTTAAGACCGCGTTCTTGCATGGTTCTATCAAAGAAGAGGTCTATGTGGAGCAACCTGAAGGATTTGAGATTTATGATTGAAAATCTCATGTATGCAGGTTGAAGAAGGCTCTCTATGGGCTGAAGCAAGCACCCCGAGCATGGTATGAGAGGATCGATAACTACTTGATGAAGCTGGGATTCACTAGGAGTGAAGCTGATCCTAACCTTTACTTTAAGGTTGAAGATGACAAGCCTCTCATACTGGTGTTGTATGTGGATGACCTCTTTCTAACAGGTGCAAACCCTCTCATTCACAAATGTAAGAGGGAGATGGCTTCTGAATTTGAAATGAAGGACCAAGGACTTGAAGTGTGGCAGAAGCCAAGGGAAATTTTCCTATCTCAAGGAAAATATGTGGTAAATATATTGGAAAGATTCGGTATGATGGAATGCAAGCCTGTGACTACCTCGAGGATCTTAACTTTTAGAAGTTATATGGTAGTGATGTCGGACCTGACTTGGGAAATGCCTCTGAGTTTCAAAAACTCATTCGCATTGATGTTCTCGGTGAACCTCCATCCGAACATATGTTTTGCAGTTAGCATTGTGAGCTCATATTTGGTTGAGCCTCACTGGATTGATGCCAGGAATCTTCTGAGATGTCTTCAGGACACAATCTCTCATGGATTAAGATACACTGCCAGAGATGTGAGACTACTTGGATATATTGATTGGGCAGGCAGTGTGGTGACCCGTAAGAGCACTTTCGAGTGCTGTTTCACCTTGGGATTTGCTTCGATATCCTAGATGAGCAGGAAGCAGAAGTCGGTGGCTTTGAGCACCGCCGAAGCAGGGTATATTGTTGCTAGCATAACCTCGTGTGAGGCAGTCTGGTTGCGAAAGCTCTTCAGTGAGCTGTTTGGATTTACATTGGATACCACTGTGATTCTCTGTAACAACCAGAGGTGGGATTCGATTATTGAGGAATCCCGTATTCGTCGATTGCTCCAGCAGATAGACATCATCTGGGATATGGTAAGTCGATGAGCAAGGAAGCTCCATCACATTAAGATGATGTACAGGTTGATACACCTTGTCAAAGCCCCGAGGAAAGATCTAATCTGTGATTTTCCCAAACGACTTGGAGTCGGCAAGAAACCTTTGTACAAGGGTCCTGCATGTTGCATACATTGAGCTCTGGGAGCTCTGAGGGCTTGCGGTTCCTACTGGAGCAACATATGACCACAGGCTGACTCACCCTCCTGGTGGCGCACACTGGAACAAGATCATTCGCTCTCTTGTGGGACAAGATGATTCACTCTCTTGTGGAACAGGATGATTCGCTCTCCTGTGTAGCAGGATTGATGTGTTCTCCTGTGAGGCCTGGATTGATGTGTTCTCCTGTGAGGCCTGGATTGATGTGTTCTCCATGGCAGCCTGGATTGATGTGTTCTCCATGGCAATTGTAGCAGGATTGATGTGTTCTCCTGTGAGGCCTGGATTGATGTGTTCTCCATGGCAATTGTAGCAGGATTGATGTGTTCTCCTGTGAGGACAGGATTGATTAGTTCTCCTGTCGAGGCATCCTACCCATGCAGTCTGGGACTCATGGGAAGTACCTCTCATCTGATCAATGAGCAGGGAAATGAAGTTAGGGACCATAGTAGTACCGATGGACGCATCGTTGTAACTATCGTACTCCCTATGCTAGGATGACCTCCATTGATCTGGGATAAATGATACTGGTCTGAGACCAGTGGTAGGAGTTGTACCATACTATGACGCTGACTTCAGGTCAGTTGAGACTGGTCTGGGATCAGTGGTACATACTCTGAGACTGACTTTGAGTCAGTGGAGGATGATATTGGTCTGGGACCATTGGAGTTGTACTCACTATGACGCTGACTTTGGGTTGGTTGAGACTGGTCTGGGACCAGTGGTACATACTCTGAGACTGACTTTGAGTCAGTATGATACATCCTTGATCATTTCTTCTTCTTCATAATTCGGACAAAAGCAGAGTAGAACAGAACAATGCAAGAGCAGAGCAGAACAGAACAAAACAGTACAGATCAGTGCAAGGCAGAACAAGACAAAGCAGAACAGGCAAAATAGAGCAGAGCAGAGCAAGGGTCAGGCTGTACAAGGCAATGCATTTGATGGATGAATAGTAACGACCGATAGACAGATTGCAGATGAAGTTCTCCATGGTTGAGAGGGAGTGTTAAAATTGGCAACCAGGGCAAAACTTCATGTGGGTCATCTTATTCATGGCTAATAATATTTTTATTAGATTCCTCTCGTCGAGAGGTGTAGGATTGATATAAAGATCATCCAATTCCGATAAGTATTCATGGAGATATGAATTTATTTTGATTATGGAATTATTATCAAGCCGACCTACAACTCATGTAGGCTCAGAAGCCCAACAGTCGCATCTATTCACCCATCAACGTTGTGTATATATATAAGAGGACTTTTCCTCATTTGGTCTCACTCATCTCATCACATCTCTCTCTCTCTACTGCGCAGATATGAGTCTCTTCTCTACTGCGCTGAAATGGGTCTCTCTCTCTCACACATGTGAAGCCGGAAGCTGTTGAATTTGAAGCTGCAACTGCAGAAGTAAAGATTGACTTGCGTGACCTAGAAGATCTCCTCTTTGGAACTGCGTTGTAGGTTCATCTGAACCTCCTTTGAAAGCCGCAACTTTTGGTGGTGGAATGAAGTCAATCCGACGAACGGTTTGCAAGATATCGACTGCCCTAGTTTGAAGTCGGAAACTGCTAAAACTGAAGCTGCAACTGCAGAAGTAAAGATTGACTTGCGTGGCCTAGAAGATCTCCTCATCTGAACTGCGTTGTAGGTTCATCTAAACCTCCTCTGGAAGCCGAAACTTTTGGTGGTGGAATGAAGTCAATCCGACTGTCGGTTTGTGAGATATGGTCTGCCCTAGTTTGATAATGAAGCCGCTAATGCTGATGCTACTGATCTAGGGTTTGCTACTGCTGATATGAATCAGACTTATTGTACTATTTCTCTCTGTTGAATTATTGAAGATAAAAGAAGATTTGATCAAAGGGTTTCCCCACACATTGTGGGGTTTGTCCCTGGCTAGCCGCCACATCTTGTGTCTCTTGTCTTGGCTTGTTTTCTGTCGATCGTTTAATGTTCTATCTGCACTTTACTTTATGTACATGTGATTGCTAATCGGTGGAATATAATAAGAAAAAGAAGTAAACTGTTATAAGCATAGAACATACCATAACTTAACAATGATATCATGGCAAATCCTAAGCTGAAGCAACACCCAAATGTGCTTTTTCTATCTGTAGAGTTACCAACCAAATCAACATCTGAGTATCCGTGTAGACTTATATCACCAACACTATATTTCAATCCCAAATTGATGGTCGCATGCAGGTATCTCACACATGCTTTGCAGCAATCCAGTGTGACATGAGATGGTTTAATCATATATTGGCTCAGAGTATTGACCGCGAAACATATGTCCAGTCTAGCGTTCACTAAGAACATCAATACCCCAATCAGTTGACGATAATCAGAAGGATTTTCCAAATCATAACCTGCAGCTTCACCACATAGTTTCTTGAAGATCATGTCCATTGGAGTATTCATGGATTTAAATTCTGTCATACTAAATATTCCAAGCAACTTGACAACATATTTTCCTTGAGAAAGGAAAATCTCACCAGGTTTCTGCCATACTTCAAGACCCAAAAAGTAGTGCATTAAGTGAAGATCTTTCATTTCAAATTCAGAAGCTAACTCCCTCTTACACTAGAGGATAAGAGGTTCACCACCGATCAAAAATAAATCATCAACATGTAATACCAAAATCGAAGGCATACCTTGGATTATCTTGAAGTAAAGATTTGGATCAATGTTACTTCTAGTAAAACCAAGCTTCATCAAGAAGTTATCAATGCGAGCATACCAAGTTCTTGGAGCTTGCTTCAAGCCATAAAGGGTTTTCTTCAGTCTGCACACATGAGTTTTTCGGTCATGTATTTCAAAGCCTTGTGGTTGCTCCACAATTACTTCTTTCTTGAGGAAGCCATGAAAAAAAATAGTCTTCACATCCATTCGGTGAAGGGACCATCATTGACTAGCACCTAGAGCCACAATACATTTGATGGTTGTATAACGAACAACATGTGCAAAGATTTCATCATAGTCTATTCCCTCTTTCCGAGAGAACCCTCTAGCCACAAATCTAGCTTTATATTTTTCAATACCACCATTAGCACCATGTTTAATTTTATACAGCCATTTAGAAGACACAATAGATTTACCTCGTGGTCTTGGAACCATTTCCCATACATCATTATGATTTATGGACTCATATTCTTCATCCATTGCATCTTTCCACACTTGAGTCTTCATAGCTTCTTCAAAAGTGCATGGTTCAACTTGAATAATGTTGCTCATGGCTACAACATATCCTTGGAACCAACATGGTTTCTTTCTTCCTCTGAAGGTTCCTCGAGGAGCAACATGTTTATCAACATCTTGAAAGGTGTCACAAAGCCATAAAGGTCTCCTTCTAACACATGGAGAAGGATCCAAGGAGTCCAGGGATCCATGGGTTCATCAACAAGATCAAGCTCAGGCTAGGGATCTTCTTGTGCATCCAAGGCATCATCCTATCTTTCAACATTAGCAGGAGGAGGAGTGTGTATGGCTTCTCAAAGAGTTGCATCTTTATCCAATGTTATATCTCGACTAAACTCTATAGTTCTTTTACCAGGCACATATATTCTATAAGCTTTCGAATTTTCATAATAACCAACAACCATACCTTTCTTACCTGAAGCTTCCAGCTTGGTACTCTTTTCCTTTGGCACATGAAAGTAGACATGGTAGTCAAAGATCCTTAAGTTCCCATTTTGTTCTAGGTTATATGGTACAGTGGTCTCTTTCTTGATTCCATCTTCCCTGCAGAAGTATTGAGCTCTTATCCACTTCATGTCCACTCAATTCATGGGATGGCTCGACATCTTCCCCATTCTTGATACAAAGGACTTGGTTCTCACTTTCATCAAACTTACATGTTGATCCCAGAACAAGAGCAAGAGAAATAGTAGCAAAGTAAATAAACATAATGAAAGTATACCTAGTGATGAGGCAGGTCTTTCTTTCTTTTCTAAATGTGAGAGTGGCTCCTTCATTATCCTTGCACCAACTTCCTCTTGGAGTTTACTCTTCTTGCACTATTCTACACCCTAATGATCTTCAGGATCTGCTTTTCTTGATCACATCCTCATCAAGAAGTTAGTGAAAGAATCATTCAAATACTCATGCAAGAAGAATAACCAATGATCTATAAAGATAAATCTAAACAAGAATAGTGACACAAAGAAACAACATAAGACTTGAAAATACTTTGGGATTGAAGGAAGTTGTTAGCTCCCTCTTGATCCGGCCTCTATAAGTTACCATTGTCCATAAGTCATATGTCATTGACAGAAGAAATGCATCTTCTTGATCACCACTTGGCAAACTCCATCATGATCCACTCTAATCTTAGGTATTTCAGAAACCATCTTTCTCACATGAGGTAATGTTTTATAGTGAAGATGAGTGAACTTTTGGTGCCATAGTTTATATTGATAATTACTTATCATGAATCAATGCATGGATAGGTCTTCCATTGATTTTATACAGATCTTCAAATCTTGATCCCAGAGTGAAGGCATGTAATAATAATTATACATATTGACTTCATTGTCTGCAATGATATTAGTTATAATCCATCTTAAAAGAGCTAAATTTAGAAAACTATCATTGCACCTTTTGCAATAGTCATGATTCTTACCTACAACCACTATTGTTATCAAACTTTAATATCAAAATTACCAAAACCCATAAGATTATGACATTTCTCATATAATGTGAGAGAGTCAAAATCTCTCTATCTCCAACATTCAATTCCTATCAGTTATTCTTTCATAACCTTCTATGCATTATACTTATTTTCAAGGCAACACTTTCTTGCACATACATAAACAGAAATAAAACTACTATTTACTTTTGCATGCATCAACAAATACCAAAACCACAACTATTAAACACATACAACACCTTAATTACTATCTGAGTTACCATGTGGGTAGGATGGAGCTACTGCTACAGACACGACTACACATCGAGGCGGGTTAGGGTTAGGTTTACATGCTCCATTTTTTCTCTGCACCGTCCGCTCCGGTCACGCCTTCGTCTGCTCTTCGCCATTACTTGCTACCTTCTGTGATCTCCTCGACAACCTCCTACTGCCCGTTTAACTTCCTTCTGTCGCGACTCCTCGGCATAAACGACTCCACTGATGGTTCTGGGCTGGTGCAGACTTTTTGTGGACTATTGGCTACGGACATGGAGATTGATCAGGTTGATTATTTGGAGGATCCTTTTGCTTCGGTCCCCATCTAGACGACCACACCTCCCCCGATATCGGATGTGTCATTGTCTCCGAACCCTGCCTCCTTTCACGTTTGCCCCTAGGCGGTTACCTTGCCCTTTCCCTCTAAACCGAGAACCTCATGTCTGGCCGAACATTTGCCTGATGTCCCTCTCACCTGTTCAGATTCCGCTACCCCTCCCCCCTCGCCAGCATCCCTACAATTCCTGGCCTCCTGCATTGACCCTGACCCCTCCTTTTACCCTCCGGGTTTTACCATATCCCCTTATGTTGGCATTACGACCCATCATTCATCCTCTGTGTCGGATATAAACCCTCCAGTTTTGCCCCTGTTCCTTCGCACACCCTTGTATCTGCTCCTCCCACATCTGGTTTCTTCGAAGGGACACCGACAGGTCTGGTGGCTTACGATTCAGAGCAGCGAGCTGATGAACAAGAGCCCCCCCTGAACCCTCCCGAGAAACCCGAACTGACAAGATATCTAAACAGGGCAAGAAATCCAAGTGCGTAAAAGCAAAGAACCAGTTTGTATCCCTTCGTTTCGGTTAAGGCATTCAAATGGGAGATGTTGTTGACACTTTTGATAGTGTTTTGGGCGGCCGCATTCGAGGACGGACTTATTCATCGGCCAGGCTCAAACAGTGGATATCGGAGATCTGGGGACACATTCTGACTGATTTACTGACTGTTACTTCTTTGGCTCATGGATGGTTTGCTCTCCGTTTCCTGAGGGAAGACTACACATCCAAGGTCTAATCTAAACTCTGGCACATAGAGCACACCCTGGTGCTACTCAAGAGACAGAGCCCTTTGTTTGATCTGGAACGGGAACAATTAGGAGTTGGACCCCTGTGGGTAAGACTCCCTGGTTTACCCTTACATTTTTGGTCAGAGGATATCTTCCGGCGCATTGGGAACGCTCTAGGCACATACCTGGAGCACAACAATTCATACTTATCATCTGGCAACATGTCCTTGGCACGGATATTGGTTCATCTGGACACCAGGGAGGGGTTAGAGGAACACATCACTCTCCATTGGAAGCATTATACGCGTACTCAGATATTGGACTACGAGGGTGTACCATTTCGCTGTAGGCGTTGTCACAAAGTCGGGCATCTATACAAGGAATGTCCACTAGTAAAGCATACCCCTGTTTTGTAGCATCAGTCGAAGGTACTTGAGACCGTCCCGGGGAACCTGAACATTCTGCGACCATAAGTGCAGAACCAAACAAAGCTGCCAAAGCGCGCGAGAAGAAGCATGACACTACCCACACTCGACCTCCCTCGCCTCCAATGACCAGGGCTCGAGCGACAACGCTCTCTTCGAGTAATTCTAATCTTTGCTCTTTTGTTAATTCCCTTACTTCCACTGCTTTTGTGTTATTCACCTTTGCATCACACTGCATTTATACATCTGTTCTGGCTCCCCCCTCATTATCTTGTCCCTTGAATCCCCCCACCCCCTCTGACCTTCTCCTGTACTCCACCCTCCTTCCCGGACCACTCCTCTTCGGGGTCTCCCTCTGCAGCTTCAAACTCTTTCAATCGATCCCACTCCTATAATCTTTGATCCCTAAATCGCCCCTTGACACAAGATTCTTTGGGAATTGGTTTTATCTCCCCCCTGCCCCTGAAACCACCTCGGGGCCAACCCTCCTCTATATCCAAGGCCAAGATTCAAGCAGGTATGGATGTAGTTGCTGGCCGCCAACTCACCATTGACTAGGTTCTTAGAGCACAGAACACCCTGGTATCCTCTCCCTCATGAAGCTTCTCTCCTTCAATTGCCAAGGGTTAGCTAGTCCTGCAAAAAAACTAGCCTTTCACAGACTCTTGAACATAGAAAGGGTGGAAGTAATTTTTCTTCAAGAGACACTTGGGTTAGCTGAGCACATCACCCCATTACTCAAAGCAATGATCCCTGGATGGCATTTCCACGCCTTGGATGTGAATGGGAGATCAGGTGGAATAGCTTTGGGATTTAATCCCAAGCTGATCAAATTGAACAACATTTGGGGTGGATATGGATACATTGGGGCAAACATTTTTTCATCTGAGCTCTGTCTTGATATTAGGCTGATCAATGTTTATGGTCCCTGTCAAAACCGGGCAACCTTCTGGGAACATCTCCTTCGATCCAGCCTCCTCCAAGTGGATAATATCATATTGGGAGGTGATCTTAACTTTTCAACAGATATGCTGAATCATGGGGACAAAATGCACAGATTGATTCTCTATCCGACACTTTTGAGGCTCTTCTTGAGGAGCATGGGCTAATTGATATCCCTTTGGCTCGACCACAACCGACCTGGAGGAACAGGAGGATGGGGGATGCTATGTTGGCGCGAAGATTGGATCACTTCCTTATCAAGGAGCGACTATTAGGACAGTGTCATATCTACAGACAGTGGGTTGGTTCTGGGGGCATGTCTGACCACTCGCCCATTTATCTTGAATTCAGTGGCCATGCGCACAAGCCCAAAGCACCTTTCAAATTCAATGCTTCATGGTTAAAGGACCCTGAGTATATCCGGCTTGTCTCAGACCACTGGAAGGCCAACCCTCCTAGTGTGGGAAGGAACATTTCGGAAGGGTTTGCTCATAATCTTATCAGTCTTAAGCATCTCTCTATGAACTGGGCACATAACAAGAGACTACGCGATGATGAAACCCTTCGTAACATTGAATCTGAGATTGCAAGTTTGGAAGATGAGCATGGGCGTGGCTACCTATTTGTTGACCATAAGGAACACCTCACCTCCCTTGTTACTCAGAGGGACAAAATTCTGAAGGACAGGGAAGAATCGTGGAGGCTCCGAAGCAGAGCAATTTGGCTGAAAGAAGGAGATGACAACACAAAGTTCTATCATAAATTTGCTAATGGTCGCAGAGCTATCAACACTATCTGGCAAATGACCAATGAGTAGGGAATCCGGGTACATTCTTTTCAAAATATGGCCTCTCTTGGAACTTCTCATTTTAGGAATCTCTACAAGGCACCCCGCAATGCTTCCTTAGCAGAAATCATAAGAGTGGCCCATCTATTCCCTCGCTTTGTAGATTAGGAGGATGCAGAGGACCTAAACAAGCCTATATCGATGGGGGAGCTTGAATCTACACTAAAATGGTTCAAGAAGGACAAGAGCCCTAGACCAGATGATGGCCTGTGGAGTTTTATACAACTTTCTTTGATATTCTTTTGAGGATCTACTCAAAATCATTGAAGATTGCCGCACCTCGGGTCGCATGTATGAGGCTTTCAACTCCACATTTATAGCGCTCATTCCGAAATCTGATTATCTAGAATCCTTCAATGATTTTCGACCAATATCGCTCTGCAACTGTATTTACAAAATCATAGCTAAAATCATTGCAAATCGCCTACGTCCCATCCTCTCTGCACACATCTCATCCGAACAATTTGCTTTCCTTAAGGATCGCCAGATTCATGAAGCTATTGGAATAGCTCAGGAGGTCATGCACTCCATCAAGACTAAAAAACTGAAAGGTATGATTCTCAAGGTAGACCTTTCAAAAGCCTTTGATCGTGCTAGCTGGTTATATCTTAGAATGCTTTTAACTCATTTGGGTTTTCCTCCGGAATTCATCAATTGGATTATGTGTTGTATAACTAAAGTTTCTTTCAGTGTTCTTATTAATGGCTCGGCCTCTCCATTCTTTCACTTGGAAAGGGGACTCAGACAAGGATGTCCCCTCTCCCCTCTACTATTTTTGCTTATCATGGAAGGACTTAGCAAACTAATACTGGAAGAACGCAGACTGGGCCGCCTACAGGGTATCAAGATTACCAACAATTGCACTTTGACTCATTTACTATTTGTAGATGATGTCCTGCTTCTTCTTAATGGTGGTATAGGGGATTTGATAGGTTTACATTCTGTCATGACATTATTCAGTATAGCCACGGGAATGGAGATCAATAACAGCAAATCTACCATCACTACATCTGGATGTTCCCCTCACGAAATTCATTTTGCCCTTCACAAGTTCCCCTTCACTTTACGCACTATGGATGAAGGCTTAAATATCTTGGTTATCGGCTAAAGCCTTAACACTACAGAATTGCAGACTGGATATGGTTGGTTACTAAGATCGAGCAAAGGCTCAACATCTGTGATCACAAATATATCTCAAGAGCTAGCTGACTAGTTCTCATAAAATCTGTACTAGAGGCTATCCCTGTCTACTAGATGTCCTTGGCATGGATCCCTAGGGGCATACTCACGAGAATACAAAATCTATGCTACAGATTCCTTTGGAAAGGTAGACAGGAAGGAAGGTTATTTGCTTGGGCTCACTGGGAGTTGATTGCTCTACCCAAGAAATGGGGAGGGTGGGGCATCAAAAGCCTGTCACATTTCTCCTCTGCCCTTGCTGCTAAATTGGGGTGGCAGCTTCTCACATCACGAAGCTTATGGACTATGGTAGTCTCCAAAAAATACATACATCCTCATGGCATTATGGACTGGATCAGACTACCCTCTTGGAGCAGATCAAGCATCTCTATTATATGGAAAGTTGTCCTCAACTCTATTTCCTATATTCGAGAAGGGATTACATGGCGAATAAAATCAGGTTCTTTGGTCAGAGTTGGGTTGGATTCATGGATTGGAAGTGGCAACGCATACAGGCTCCCACATGAATTAATCACACATCTCACCAATTCGGGTTTCATCCATCTTGATCATATCGTTGATCCTGAGAACACCAATCTTTTTTCACAAGCCTAGAAATCTGCTATTCAATTAAACCTCCCCGATATATGGCATCCTCATATGCTGGGCCATTTGGTTAGCCAAAACCCAGGTTATATTCTGTAATCATAACCTAACTGGAACCTTATCTTTGCCTGCGTACAGTCCATTTACAACCTTATTCCTGATGATGACCTTCCACAACCAATTGCCCTGTCATTCCCAAATCTATTGACAAAAACATTCCATGGGCATACTTCGACAGATCTGCACAAGAGGAGGGATGTGGGGGGGGAGCTGTACTTCACCTATCTGATTCCCATTTCTTCAAAATCCAGATGGGGTTGGGGAATGGAACCAACAATTTTGCTGAGCTCATCACCCTCAGACACCTTCTTCAATTTGCATTAGAAAAACAGTGTAGAAATTTACAAATTTTTGGGGATTCCAAGATCATAATCAATTGGTTCAACAATATTTCTATCTGTCATGCATATTCTCTGAGGCATATTTTGGATGAGGCACTTCGATTAAAGGCACATTTTGACTCCATTGTTTGTCGTCATATATATAGGGAACATAATCAAATTTCCGATCAACTTTCCAAGGAAGCTACGGTCCGGCCTAGAGGTACATGGATGATTCAGGAGCAGAGGGACGGGGACCACTACCAGTACTACCACAGACCTTATATGGACATCAGAGCATAGGGGCCCAATGGGCCTGTTTTTTTGTGTGTTTATTTTGATTACCTCACAGTACATATTCAGTTAACATTATGATGTATATATTGACAGATACACTATCAACACTCCCACTGGGAGCTTTTTTTGTACACAGTTATTTTTTGAAGGGCGAGTCACCCCAACTTACAGCATATGCTTATAAAGCATCTACAACATGTAATTTTCTTATATATTAATGAAAATTACGATTTTTCCTTAGGGGTAAAAAAATTACTATCTGCAAAATTACTATCATATATTGGATTCCTTGAAATCTTGCAATAACGGTAGCAGTAAAATTTCAGCAACAAAATTTGAGCAGCGAAATTTCAGCAGTAGAATTTCAGCAGTAAAATTTCAACTGTAAATTTCAGCAAAACAAAAGAGGAGATATTTCAGCAGAAAATGAGCAGCAAGTAGAAGGAACAAGAAGAGATATTTTAGCAAAAAAAGAGTTGCAAATGGAGCGGACAACAAGAGATATTTCAACAAAAAAAGAGCTGCAAATGGAGCAGACAGCGAGAGATATTTCAGCAGAAAAAGAGTTTCCAAAGGAGTGAGCAATACGAGATATTTCAGCAGAAAGAAAGCTACAAATGGAGAAGACAACAAGAGATATTCCAGTAGAAAGAGAGCTGCAAATAGAGCTTGTCTTTTCAAAGCTCTGATACCATGTTGAAATTCTGATGTTCTATGCTGCAACAATTACTTATTCCAAAACTTCTTTCTTCTGATATATTAAGTAAGCAATTGTAGATAGAACATATACCATATAAACCATATGCAAAATAGAAGACAACCAAGAACACAAGTAGATAGAGAATTTAGATCCAATGACGAGGGCAAAACCCACAAGGGGAAAATCCAACCAGATTCTTTTTCTATTAGAAATCAAATGTTCAGCAGAGATACAAAATACAATGAGAGATCAAGAGAATAAGTAAGTTCACCCAAATCTAAACAAGTTGTAGCACGAAGATCACTGGTAGCAGCAGTAGATGCACAAACTAAATCAACCTTCCCTTCAACTGAATCAACACTAAAACACTCAAGCACTGAATCAACCTTGGCTCACCAAGTTCTGCGCTTACTCTCCAAGTGTCTCTCTCGCAATCTTCTTCAACTCTCTCCAACTCTCTCAAGTTTGAATTCTTCTTTCACAATACACAAGTAGTGAGGGGAGAAAGAATGAGGCACATATATATAGGAGGAGCAATGAATCCATGCCATAAAGAAGTAACTTGCATGCCTTCAAGTGTAACTCATGCCCATTTAGGAAATATAACTCATGCCATTAAGGAGGTACGCATGCCTTTGTATCATATGCTTTTAAGAGAGTGTAACATATGCATTAAAGAGTGCGTAAGAGAAATCTTTTATGACATGTTTTTATTGAGTGTAAGAGAGTGCAGGAGAATCTTTTATGACATGCTTTAATGAGTGTAAGAGCATTAATGAGAGTGTAAGATGGATATGCCATGTCAATAATGAGTGTAAAACAACATTATTGAGAGCCATGATTGAGTGACTTGAATTTTTTTTGAATTATAATATAATAGTATCATAAGAATAACAATATAATATTAATGATAATATTGATGATTAAATCAAAATTGAACTATTAGGATTGATTGATGATCGTAAGGGATTTTCCATCAACAATACTTGATTACCAATTGATGCAATGTGATTTACCATTTTTGGAAATTCATACTTGAGACTTTCTATTTTTAGAAATTTTGTTTTTAAACTTTTTATTTTTAGAAATTCATCCCTGGGTTGCCAAATTTTCAACACTTACAACTAGAAATGTACCATAAAATCAAAAATATGGTCGGGACATACAAATTTAACACATGGGAAAAAGCCAACATGAGCTCTACCCCTATCATCATGGCCATCACCCTGGTTCCAGTTATGAATTAAATATTCATAACTATATATATATATATATATATATATATATATTAAATGATAAAATATTAATAAATTAATATTAAATTAATAATTCATAAATAAATTAAAAATAAAGCTACTCAATTAGTTTTGAAGAGGCATTAGTCAAAAAGGCATGTCCTTTTATTGGCATGGCCAGTGAACTCCTACATAAGGAGAATCGCCATAGCCATGTAATCATCATTCATTTATTCAATTAATAAATTATTATATATGATTATGTTACATTTCAATGTGAAAATTCCTATCCTGAAGGAACCCCTACTGCAGCAAATTTGAATCCACTTCACCTACTTGATTTTAACATACATTAACCAAGTTATTCTTCTGAATACTGAAGCAAATTACTTCTACAGCCTACACTAATTAAATATTTGATCTCATGAAACAGAAAATAGAGCAAAGAACAAGATACTAGGACAAACTTGTTTTTGGACACAATAGTCCCAGGAAAAGCAAATGCGGGAAAACCGGTGCAACAACTCTGAGGGTTTATTATTATGCAAGAGAAATATCTGAATACAAATCTAGGATGCTCATCTAGCAATCCTTTACAGAGAAAATACTGGACAAAAGGCTGGTGAAATGATCTCACCCTATCACTAGAGAAATAGTGACTGATCCTCAGCTCTGGGAGGCTCTGCGTCACCCTCTGATGGCCTCTACGTCAAACTGCGTCACCCTGGGGAGTTTCTGCGTAACCTTGTTGGGTATTACGCTGCATCTCTGCTCTAGATCTTCTGTTTGCTGAGAATTCGACTTTCTTGCCTCTAGTCTCACACCCTAGCTCCCGACAATAGCAAATCGAATTCCCTTTGCAGAATTTTGAATTCCCCTCACTAACTATGCTACCTCTACGTCAGCACTGTGTAGTCCAACGTCAGCGCTCCTCTAGACGTCTTTATGTCCTCTCTTTGCCTTGTATTCTCCGGAAAGTCCTCCCGGATTCTCACTGCCCCTCAGCTGCAAGATCTCCCCAATCGATTTTCTTTCTGAGAACTTCTCACCTCAGAAAATCTATTTCCTCAATCTCTCTCTATGTGTTTCCAAATGAACCCCAAGCCTCCATTTTATACTTTTCTTGTTGAGTCTTCAACAGCCGAGATTAAATCTCTAATCAACGACTAAAATTAAAACATGACTTGATCTGCCTTCTAAATCATTCTCACCCATATTTTGATTAATACCCATTAATATTTTAATTTTCCTAAGTTTAGACTTGGGGTCACTCTCGTGCCCAAGGTATCCTCCCCCTTAGTCCTAGGCTTGACCTATCTGGCTATGCTGATGGCTAGTGATGCTGGTATGCTAGGTGAGCCGGTGCGGGTGTGACTGCATGATACTGATACAAAGGTTGTTAGCTGCTCTCTCAATGTTGTAGCCTTCGCTCTGAGCAATGTCATCTCTACCAGAGCTCAAGTTAGTCTGGTCTCCTTCACTACTAATATTATGCCTAATACAGCCAAGTCTGTCCCATAGTACCTCAGCATATCCTGTGGCTCCATATCGACTACTTGTAGCCTGCCATCTGGTCCCACCTCTTGTCTGATAGGAGGAGGTGCTAGTACTACTGTCTATAGTATGAATGGGGCGTTGTCGATGTCTACAAAACCTAGAAGAACACCCTAAACCTACTTTATAGCCCCTATCTAAGTTGCCTCCATTCCAACTTGTCTCATCTGAGGCACTACTACCTGCTTTGTCGCTGTAGGCCCACTATAGCCTTAGAAGGACTTTCCCCTAGCCGTGGCTCTATAATGTGAATCTGCAATATATCCTAAGCCCATAAACTCTCCATCTCCTATCTCATAGCCTCCAAATCTCCTAAAATCTACCTCAGTATCCCCCACAGCTGTGCCTGATGTGCTAGCTTGTCCTTGTCCAGTAGCTGGTGTACCTCCCTGAGTAGCCACAAAATCCAAGATGCCCTTTATATCCCTCACAGTAGCAGTCCCTACTCTCAATCGCTAAACTAGAACTTGTACTAGCCTAGCGGTAGGAGTCTCGCTAACTCTGCCCTATTGAGCGTAAACTCGAGGCCCTGTACCTGCCTGCGATGTGCCTGTTACTACTGCTAGAGGTGCCTACTCTAATGGCTTGACTCTAATGGATTCAATATGATGCCTAGGTCCTATAGGAGGCACACTTTATTTCTCTACTCCACTAGCCCTCTAATCTATTGTCGTTGTAGGATGCTAAACAATAATGTATCATCATAATATATAATCACTAACTCATCCCATATAGGCCCTAATCTCTGTCATAGTTATGTGAGCCACGTCCTAGCTATAGTATAATACTCCTTATGTGCAAGCATCCTAGTGCAAGGCATCTTCCTGTCTGGAAGGGCCAGTAATACTATAGCCCTGATACCCCACTATATAAAATACAATCCGGGTGGAATTTCACCAAACAGTTTCTGGGTTCTTTAGAACTCATGTGCTTTAGTCTCTCCACCAATTTTCAAGGCTAGAGCAATTCTAATGCTACCAAAAACTAACACTCCCTCTTAGTGAGGAAAGTGCTCTAGCAACAATATCCACTTGCATGCTGCTCTGTTTCTGAAGCACCCCTTTTCTGCATTGCTGCTGCCACCAACACTATGCTCCTACTGCAACTGTACTACTACCCATGACACTGACACTGCTAACACTGCATCCGTACTGCAACTCAATTACTAAGAGAAGAAACTTGAAAAACGTCCAAAATTAGTTGAACTTAACTGTGTTCAACATAATACAATGAATGTTGGAGTCTGACTGCTGCTGACCCTCTGAATCTTTTGCGTTGTTGCTCAATTTTGCACTGTGTCATCTACATTGTTGCCAACCTTGCTCTGCCGTGATCAGTCTTTGGTCCCAAGCCACTGCATCTGTCCTCCAAACACTCCACTGCATCATCTGACGCTAAGTCCATCTTGCTACTACTGAATCTTGGGCTCCCGTAGCAAGGAATTGATCCAAGAGGAGGACTCCTCAAGGATCCAGCCCACATGTAATCCTCCTAACTAGAGCTCAATATCGCCCCATCTCCCTCCTCGAGATGCGTGGGCACTCGTGGAAAACTCATCCTCGTCTATCTTTGTTGCTGCAACCTTTGGATCATGCTTCTCATCCTTATCCTTTTGCTTCAAAGGACACAGATGCAAAGTGGCCCATCTCGCCACATCTGAAACATTTCACCTTCAAAACGTCCTTCTTCCACTTCTGCTTCTGTTGTCCCTTCATGCTAGAGTTGTGTTTTCCTCCTCCTCCTTCGTCTTTGTGCCATTCCCACTGTTGCCATTGAGGTTGACCTTCACTAGGTCCCTCCTTAACTCTTCCTGTTGAAGAGCCGCCCACATATCCTCCCATGAAGGTAGTCTTTCATTGCCCAATATGCTTTGGACGAAGACTTCCCAGTCATCCGAGACTCCATTCAAGGCTATCCTCACCATTGCGGTTGACTGAGGAGTGGACCCCACTGCAGCAAGCTGGTCTCGAGTGTCCGGAAGACGTTGAAGGTAGAGGTTCACCCCTTCTCCTTTCTGCATCAAAGTCCACTGCAACTTTTGCTCTAAATACATCGTCCGTTGTTCGAAAGAACCTTCATATAGAGAAGACAAGGCTTCCCACATCTCTCGGGTTGTATCCTTGCCCTACAAGTGTGAGACCACAAGGTCTCAAACTCCATCAAGAATGAGCCTCTTTGCATTCCCCTGCTCGGCCTTGTACTTCTTCTTTTGATCGTTATCAACAGGAACAACTACAACACTCTTGACGTAGGCCTCGAGATCGTATTCCTCCAAAACAGCTAATATTCTGGTCTTCCATATGACATAGTTGGAAGCACCTTCCTACCTGTCCTGATCTCTGAGCCCATGCGATGCCATCTCAGCCAACTGTTGAACTGATTCCTCTAGTCACTGCTTTACACTGCTCACCAAGTGAGAAATTCGAACTTTCTGGCGAAAAGTTCTCTAAGAAGAAAATTTCCCTTCTACGTGTCTTCGTTCTTTTCTAGCGGATTTTTGCCCCAGTAGAAACTGCGCCCTTCAAGCACTGTGTTGAGGCTCTGCGTCACTCCTTCTGCCTGTGCAAACTCACGAACTAGAAATCATACCTCTCTGTCGTCTCACTCAGAGAAAGATTTCCTCGGATCTACTTCCCAGCGAGGACTGCGCAATCCCTTCAAGGGGATTCGAATCGCTGCCAAGTTCAGCTTTCTGCCTCACTGCTCAGCACTGGATCTGCGCTTCCTGTTTCAAAATCAATGCTTTAATACCATGTGAAAATTCCTATCCTGCAGGAACCCTTGCTGCAACAAATCTGAATCTACTTCACCTACTTGATTTTTAACATACATTAACCAAGTTATTCTTCTGAATACTGAAGCAAATTACTTTGCAGCCTACACTAATTAAATATTTGATCTCATGAACCGAAAACAGAGCAAAGAACAAGATACATAGGACACGCTTTTTTTTGGACACAATAGTCCCCAGAAAAACCCAATGCGGGAAAACCGGTGCAACAGCTCTAAGGGTTTATTATTATGCAGGAGAAATATCTGAATACAAATCTAGGATGCTCATCTAGCAATCCTTTACAGAGAAAATACTGGACAAAAGGTTGGTGAAATGATCTCACCCTATCACTGGAGAAATAGTGATTGATCCTCAGCTCTGGGAGGCTCTGCATCACCCTCTGATGGCCTCTACATTACACTGCGTCACCCTGGGCAGCTTCTACGTCACCCCTGCTGGGTATTACGCTGCCTCTCTGCTCTGGATCTTCTGCTGGCTGAGAATTTGACTTTCTTGCCTCCAGTCTCACACCCTGGCTCCCGGCAACTACAAATCGAATTCCCTCTGCAAAATTTCGAATTCCCCTCACTGACTGCACTGCCTCTGTGTCAGCACTGCGTAGGCCAGCGTCAACCCTCCTCTGGATGTCTTTCTGTCCTCTCTCTGCCTTGTATTCTCCGGAAAATCCTTCTCCCAGATTCTCACTACCCCTCAGCTACAAGATCTCCCCAATCGATTTTCCTCCTAAGAACTTCTCACCTCAAAAAATCGATTTCCTCAATCTCTCTCTATGTGTTTCCAAATGAACCCCAAACCTCCATTTTATACTTTTCCTGTTGAATCTTCAACGGCCGAGATTAAGTCTCTAATCAATGACTAAGATTAAAACATGACTTGATCTACCTTCCAGATCATTCTCACCCATATTTTGATTAATACCCATTAATATTTTAATTTTTCCAAGTTTAGACTTAGGAACCCCATTAAAAATATTAATTATTTTAATATAATAGAATCTGGGTAGAATTTCACCAAACGGTTTTTGGGTTCTTTAGAACTCATGTGGTTTAGCCTCTCCACCAATTTTCAAGGCTAGAGCACTTCCGATGCTACCAAAAACTAACATTCAATGTATCTGAAATCTGAGAGCTTGAGCATACAAGAACAGTTGTAACAATGGTATCAAAGCCAATTTCGACCCTTGCCATTATGTTCCCTCACATTTCACTATGTACCCTTACCTCACGTGCTCAGTTGTTCACACTCATTTTCGTCTCACCTGTTCCCTGTGTTCCTGTCCATGTTCCCCGTTGCCGTATCGTCCACCAAGCTCGTCGACCCTACCAGAACACTGTCGGCCACACGCCATACACCTTTCTGTTGTCCCTTTGCAGTCGGCTCCCACCTAAACGTTCTGTTGTCCCCTCTGCCATCGTTCCCCCGCAGTCTTCTCCGAGTCACAATCCACGGCATTGTCTAACCCTCCGCAGTCTTCTCCTTCCACAAATCCACAGCGTTGTCAACTCCTCGTGACATCGAACTAACCCACAGCATTCCCCGTCGCTTTTCCTAACCCGCACCCTGTTCTTTGCAGTGTTTCACACTATCAAATGCTCTTTGTGCTTCCCATCATTGACCACCTGTTCCGACACTGTACTATTTGTTGACCGACAACTCTGTTTGTCTGTGCTCCACCAGGGTCATAACGTGGGCCAAAATCAAACATTGCGTAGGGTTGCAGTTCATATAGTCTATAGTTTATTAATTCGAATTTGATCCACCATGATATAATATATAGTTTATAATAGTTATATTACAAACTTAGTAATATAATTTATTATAAACTTACTTAATATAATTTAATTAATTAAATTATTTATTAAAAAATAATTGGGTCTATAAGGAAAAAGAAGAACAAAATGGAAAACAACAACAGCAACGATATGAAAAAATCCAAGAAGAATTCAATAAGTTGCATAAGCGCCTTGACGATGTTGAGAAGACAATTAGTAAACAAGACAAAATGGTCGATGATATCACGGAATTAAAAAGCATGATGAGCAAGTTTATGGGAAAGGACAATCCACCCTTAGCCACACAAAGTCCCAAAACTCTAGAAGACGAAAATTCTCCAAATCATGATTTCCTGATACACGAGAGGCCGCAAATACCGCAACTACACTTCGAAGGAAGTCAGTACTATACGAAGTTCCCCGAAAGAGACCACCTTAAAATTAAAAGAGAATTACCAAAATACAATGGTAAGGACCATAAAGGCGTTGTTGTATGGGTAAACAAGATGGACGCCATTTTTGGAGCAAATCCGCCAATAGGTGAACAAGAGAAGGTCATGACCACATCTAACTACCTGGAAGCAGAAGCGTATGATTGGTTCCTGTGGTGGTCTAAGCTCACTCATTCAATTGGCAAAATTTTAAAAACGCCTTGCTAAAAAGGTTTCATGACGAAGAAGAGGATGATGTATACGAGAGATTCGTTCACCTCAAACAGAAAGGATCAGTAAGTGAATATACTCATGAATGGGAGGTGTTAGCGATAAGGCAAAGGGGATTCTCAAACGAAGAGTTATTAAAAATGTATCGTTGTGGCCTTAAAGATTACATCCAGGAAGAATTAAAGTTATATAAACCCAAAACCATTGAAGATGCCAGACACGCAGCTATAATTATTGAACAAAAATATAAACTCCATAAGGCACCATATACCAATAACGAGAAATCAAACAACTACTCCAAGGGGAAGTCAAGTAAACCATCGTCAGAAAACACTGGTAAATATGTTCCACCTCCAATGCGCAATGGAGGAAAACAACAGTCTAATGTCGAAAGAAAAATAGATGGCAAGTGTTGGACATGCGGAGACAAGTATTCCCCAGGGCACAAATGCACAACGCAAAAACTTTACAACTGCGAAGCAGAACAAGAAGAAGAATCTTCAGAAGATAGCTCTGACGAAGAGAACAATGAGGAAAATGAAAACCCTAATCCAAAATCAGAAGAGGATATGCCACGAATTTCTCTGGTAGCCATCACAGGGATAGCTCAGCCACAAACACTAAAGCTTAAAGGCCATATCAAGAAGCAAAACGTTATCGTTCTAATAGACTCAGGAAGTACGCACAACTTTGTAGATGTCAATGTTGCAAAAAGACTGAACATTTTTGCTTACCCTGTAGCAGATTTAAAAGTTATGGTGGCAGATGGGAAATGGATAGATGGAGTAGGAAAGTGCCATAAAGTCAAAATGCAACTGAATGAATACGAAATGGAGTCTAGTTTTTATACAGTCCCCTAGGAGGAGTAGACGTCGTTTTAGGAGTACAATGGTTGCAAACACTAGGCACGTATTCGGCAAATCACCAAAAGCAGTTCATTAAATTCAAATTAAACAGAAGGAAGTATAAGTTGTTTGGGTTCCAAACTCCACCTACTCAAGTCATCTCTACTCAACAGATGAAAAAACTTATTCACAAGGGAGCCCTAACATTTGTTGCACAATGTCAGCAATTGGAGTTATTATCGATAGAAGGGATTCACCAACCATCAAAAATTTCATCCCTAATCCAGAAGTATGAGAAGGTTTTTCAAGATCTGCCAATGAAATTACCCCCTGAAAGGAAAATTGAACACATCATTGAAGTCAAACCAGACTCAACACTAGTAAATGTAAAACCGTATCATTACCCCCATCATCATAAAACAAAAATAGAACGATTGATACAAGACCTGTTAAAACATGGAATCATTACGAAAAGTAGAAGTCCATACGCTGCACCTGTAGTATTGGTTAGAAAGAAAGATGGATCCTTCCGATTGTGTATAGATTACAGAGGACTAAACAAAATTACTATTAAACATAAGTTTTCGATCCCATTCATTGACGAGATGCTAGATGAGCTCCATGGCGCAGAGTATTTCTCAAAATTGGATTTGAGATCAGGTTACTACCAAATACGGGTAAGATTAGAGGACGTCGAAAAGACAACATTCAGAACTCACGAGGGGCACTATGAGTTTAAAGTTATGCCATTTGGATTAACAAATGCGCCAGCCACCTTCCAAGCAACCATGAATGAACTTTTCCACCCATACTTGCGGAAGTTTGTATTAGTTTTCTTCAATGATATTCTCATTTACAGTAAGACATGGAAAGAGCACCTTAAACATCTGGAGGAAGTACTATCTGTATTAGAGAAGAATCAATTTTACGCCAAGTTATCAAAATGTACTTTTGGGCAAAAAGAAGTTGAATACCTAGGACACGTTATATCCAAGGAGGGAGTCAAAGTGGACCCCAACAAAATCAAAGCAATCAAAGAATGGCCCAAACCTAAGAACGTATCCAAGTTAAGAGGATTTCTAGGTCTAACAAGGTATTACAGAGGATTCATAAAAAACTATGCACATTTAACGGCACCCCTGACTAACTTGTTAAAAAAGAACGCTTTTCAATGGAATAACCAGGCAGACGAATGCTTCGAGAATCTAAAAGAAGTAATGTCAACCACACCGGTACTGGCGACTCTTGACTTCTCCAAACCGTTCGTAGTCGAATGTGATGCTTCAGGATTCGGAATTGGAGCCGTATTAATGCAAGACAACCATCCTATAGCATTCGAGAGCAAGAAACTTAATAAACGAGAAGGCTTGAAATCAACATACCAAAAGGAGATGCTCGCCATCATACATGCCTTAACGAAATGGTGCCAATACTTGCTCGGAAGTAAATTCTCAATCCGAACTGACCACAACAGTCTTCAATTCCTACTTCAACAAAAGACATTGTCAACAGAACAACAAAAGTGGATGGAGAAGTTGTCAAATTTCGACCTGGAAATATTGCACAAGAAAGGGAAGGAGAATGGTGTAGATGATGCGCTCTCATGTAAGGATGATGACAACACAACATGTGCCGCCATGGTAGTCATTCCAGAATGGTTGGACAAAATACGAGCTCAATATGCCCAGGATGAGGATTGTGATTCTATGATTGAAAATATCAATCAATATACCAATTTTGAATGGAAGAATGACATAATATGGTACAAAGGTAGAATTTACCTAATGCCAACATCCAAATTTAAGATGAAAATTCTAAAATAATCTCACAGTTCCATTGCAGCCAGTCATGTCGGATTCTTCAAGACTTACTACAACATTCGACAATCATTCTATTGGAAGGGTATGAGCAAGGAAATCCAGAAATATGTTGCAGAATGTGATGTTTGTCAAAGGAATAAGAGTGAAAATATCCCAACCCCGGGTTTATTACACCCACTACACATTCCAAATCAGAAATGGGAAGAGATTTCGATGGACTTCATTGAAGGACTACCTGTATCTAACGGTAAGGACAAGGTATTTGTCGTAGTCAACAGACTCACTAAATATGCCCATTTTATGGTCTCAAAAAAACTGACACAACTAAGAAAATTGTGGATATGTTTTGTAAAAACGTATACAAACTACATGGGTTTCCCAAAGTCATAGTAAGTGATAGAGACGCAAAGTTCAAAGGCAATTTTTGGAAGGATTTCTACCACCAAGCAGGAATATCCCTCAACATGAGTTCAGCCTATCACCCCTAGACAGATGGCCAAACTGAAGTCGTAAATAAATGCTTGGAAACATATCTTCATCACCGATAAACAAAACAAATGGACCCAATGGCTACACCTGGTGGAATGGTGGTATAACACCACCTACCATACGTTAGCTAAAATGACACCTTTCCAAGCTCTTTATGGTTATGAAACACACAGATGGAAGGACTTTGCACTACTTGATTCTAAGGTTCCAGCAGTCAAAAACCACTTAGAAGAAAACCAAAGAGTCATTAACTTATTAAAAGAAAATCTAACCGTGGCACGTAATAGAATGAAACAACAAGTCGACCAGCATCGCATTGAAAGGGAGTTCGAAGAAGGAGATTGGGTCTTTGTTAGGCTCCAACCTTATAAGCAATTGTCATTAAAACAACAAGGGAAAAATAAACTCACCTAAATATTATGGCTCGTATCAAATAATCAAAAAAATAAGTAGCGTAGCTTATGGATTGAAGTTACCCAACAATTGTCGAATCCATAATACCTTCCATGTATCAAGTCTCAAGAAAGTACTAGGGCAAAACCAAATAGCTCAAACAGAGATACCGGAGACCGATGAAGAAGGAAGAATCGTCCTAGAACCTGAAGGTATACTCGCTACCAGAGAGAAGGTATTACAGTCCAAAACAATTAAGGAGTACCTCATCAAATGGAAGAAGCTGCCAGAGGAAGACTTGTCTTGGGAGTCAGAATGTTTTCTTCAGCAACACCCAACCTTACCTATGCTTTGAGGACAAAGCATTTTTCAGGGAGAGGCAATGTTATGAATTAAATATTCATAACTAGATATCCATATATATATATATATATATATTAAATGATAAAATTTTAAAATATTAATTAATAATTCATACATTAATTAAAAATAAAGCTACTCAATTAGTTTTGAAGAGGCATTAGTCAAAAAGACATGTCCTTTTATTGGCATGGCCAGTCAACTCCTATATAAGGAGAACCGCCATAGCCATGTAATCATCATTCATTTATTCAATTAATAAATGAATGGGCATACAAGAACAGCTATACCAGTTCCTAGGGCCCCTCATATTGGCCCCCTGCATCATTAAGGAACCTATGATTGTCCCAACTCCTGGTGGGCGATGAACTGCCCAACCTTAAGGGTGTAATCACTACTATATCTTACACATCATGCTCTCATTCCCTGGCCCCAAGTAATTATAAAAGGAAAATCAATAAATGGCGAAAGGCATATGAAGAAGGGTGGAAAAACAAAGGTCGAGGTAACTCATGTACCACGATTGCTCCCTCCTACATCTATACACCCAAGTGTGGGCCTCCCTCATCATAGCTACCCTTGTACCATGGCATGTGGCTTGGAGCCTTCCCCTGATGTCCCACTCTGTTCCATCATTATATCACATGACACTAGCGATATGACAGATGTACCATGGACCTGTCACTCCCTTAGAGGTTGAAACCACTTAATAGGGTCCTTGATTAACCTCCTCCTTGAACTTGGAGACACCTGTACACTCTAAAGCCCATTATGGAAGGGCATGCCACTATGAAGTGCCCACTTGGTTCCATGACTTGTAAGCTCATTTGCTCAATTACACTAATGATTTGTTGTATTGGAAGGTGAGGAGACACATTGGATCTTATGCAGGATTGCAAGTGGGTCTTCATCTTGGGGTTTGGTCTCCCTATACGGGGTCCAAGCCCTCCAAAGGGTCATATTGGCATTTATAGGGTGTGCATTGAGAGCCATGGGCCTCCACTATAGCAGAGAGCAGATAGTCATGCCATGGGATCCTTCAACACCACTCATTGCTCACTCGTGTTCCACTTATTTGATGATGATGATGCGCCTAGACCACTTTGCTCAATCGGCTACACACTTGGACCATGCCCTAGGCAGTTGATCCAGGGCCTAGATGGGGTTGTGTCTCACCATGGAAGACAAAGGGAGGGCTTGCATCATTGTTCCAGCCCTTGCAGATGGGATACATGCTTGTTCAATTCAGTTGGAGGCCCATGAGGATGATTTTGTGCCCCCATAGCCACTTAGGGGCACCACAGGTCATTTTCTTGGAGATCAAGGGGCCACCCCTTCATCACTGTTATTGGAGCCCTCCTACTCATTTTGGCACATGAGGGACTTCATTTGGCCTTCCAACGGCCCTTCTAGCTATCTTTCTATCATTTCGGCCCTCTTGAGAGGCTAATTATTCTTATTATGGAGCTATTTGGTGGGCTTGTCACCAAAAGTATTGTTATTTTGCACATTATTTTATTATAGGGGCATCATTAGGCTAAATTAGGCTATTCGAACCCCTTAGAGGATTGTATAAATATAAGAGAGGTGTTCTCTCTCATTCATCATCACTTGGATTTGGGATATATCTTTCTAAAGATTTCGGACCTGCAATTTGTGGAATGATTTGGATGATTAAATGCATTTTGATGTGTGGAATATTTTTGCTATCTCTCTTAGAGCTTCTATCTTGCAAATGTGATGGATGGATATATTCTCCTGTCATATAAGTGCTCTTTTCATACGAATTTCTTGATAATTTATGTCTAATATAGTAATATATGGAAGGAACATTCTGCTTTGATTTTGCTTGTGCCCTAAAAACTAATGCGAATTTAAGAAACACTTGAAATCTTGGCTCGTTGCATATGTTATTCATCTTGGCAAGAAGAATGAATTTTCCTAGGGGTAGGTTGTGCACCTTTTACCTTGAAACTCCATCAAATATTGCATATCAAAGTATAAAAGTCTAAAGTTGTTGTGAAGTTGCATCCACAAAGAGCGTAGCTGCTTCTTTAAGCCTCCTTGAAGAGCAAAGTTCCTAAATATAAATAGTTTTGACTCCAATCTTCCCAATAGCCAGGCACTAGTCCTAGAGCCTTGATCACACTAAATTAACAAAATGTCATTTTTTCGCCTCTTTTCTTCCTCTCTCTTCGTCCACTAAGGAGTAGGAGATTTTCTAGGGCTTGGTGCGAAATTATAAGGAGGAAGAATTTTAGGATTCCATCCAAACAAGTTTCTTCATTTATGTCTCCTCTAGGCATCCCCCAATTTTGAACAATTCTGACGGTGAAATTTCAAATAAATTGATGCCCTAGCTATCACACCAAGAGGGAACCCTTGGAGTTGCTTTGACTTGGGAATTTCTTGAAGGTTTGCACTTTGTAGTTCATCATTCAAAACCTTTTCTCTTAACTATAGGTTATCATTGGATGGGCCTTTACCACGGTAAATATCTCAACCTAAGTTGCACGAAACACCGAAATGTTTTGGAGTTTCTGAAACGGGTACATTTAGAAACATCACCTTCCAAAAATGGAAACGTCGGTTGAAACGTCATATATGTATATATGTGTATGTGTGTGTAAATATATATATATATATATATATATATAACATATAAATAAGTGAGTAACACATTATCTTGCAAGAAAAAGGGATGCATATATGACAATTTAGAAGAAAATCCAAGTCTATATTAACCCTCATAGATGATTACATGATGGATGAGTTTCAACAGAGTTTTGGCTGAGTTTCGGGTATAGGTACGGCCCGAAACATTGAATTCCTAGAAGTTTCGTGCAACATAGCTCTCAACCCTTGGTCTCTTATAGTCTTTCTCTCAAGGGGTTTTTTGTGGAAATTCACCTCACACTTTAAATGAACCTTTCCATTGAATGAGCCATCCTTGCCTCCCTTTGAACCCTAGTATAAACACATCAATCATAAGTGAGGGTTTGATCTTAGACATTCATCATTTTCTAATGGTCTTAAGCCCAAGGTCATCCTTCCCTCAAGCCTTCTTGGAGAGCCCTTATTTTGCTTCTAAAACAAGCAACCTATTATCTGAACCTCTCCTTTGAATGGGCTTTGTAAATCACATTGCGTATCGTTATTGACCTCATCATTCTAGTGATTTCCACCACACCAGGACTCCTTCCATTAGTGAAATTCTGTAAAGAGCGAGGAACAACGACTAAGGTGACAGTGGGTCATTTTCCCGTTGTTTCCACTTGATCTAGTAGTAGTCCCTTTGGAACCTCTCCTAGGATCCCTGCTAAATTGAGCGGTAATGAGATTTTGAGAAACCAAAATGCTAGTAGATTAGGATTAACTTCTATTAACTTGATAATTACTTATGATTGTTTGTTGGTTTTTTATTAAATTTATATTATCTTCATTAAGCGATTGCCAAAATGTACAAAACATGAAGATCACAAAGAGACAAAGGACACAAAAATTAGGCTCCAAGCCAGGGCAAAACCCCGCAAGGGGGAAAACCCAGGAAATCTTCTTCTTATAGAATCAGATCAAAGTGAGATATCCAAGACCCAAGACCAAGACTAAGACTGCTACAAAGACCCCAACTCAGACCTCCTCCAAGTCTCCTCAACAAGTCCTAGTCAACAAAAGTCAACATTGGTCAAACCTTTCTGAAATCTGGTCAAAGTACAAAAAATTAGACTTGCAATGAAGGTCGAATTTCGACCCTGTAACAGCCTCAGAAACCACAAAAATTTCACATATGTGAGCAAAATTAGGGCACAAACTATTTGTTTTCTCTCTCCTTTGACTTTCGTTGGTTTTCTTCTTCTTACACAAAAATCAATGTGAATGGATGAGTGAATGAATTGCTCCTCAAGTGGTCAAGTTGACTCATATTTATAGTTTTCCAAGAGGTTGAATCACTGCCTCTTCAGGCCGACATGTCCAAGAAGGGTCGAATTGGTCTTGTGTATGACATTTTGACTCTGACTCAAAAAAAAAAAAAAAAAATTTCCTTTTCTTACAACAAGTCCAAATGGGACTTTGGTTCAATTACATTTCGTTGACTCATAATAAATTTTCTTTCTGACTCAATTGACCCTATATGCATGAAGACCATGTTGTTACTAAAAATAAAATAATAATAATGAAAATAATAAATACATTAATAGTACATTTAAATTACATTATGAAGATCGACACTAATTACATTTCCAACACTCCCTCTTAACTGGGGAGGTATTCATAATGACACAAAAAGATACTCTCAAGCTAAAATATTCTCATAAGAAGGGTTTTGGATTGATAACCATCATCATAACCAACATTGTCAAAAATAGCAAGGCCTTGACTAATAAGCTCTTTCTCCACTAGATCAGAGCACAATTCTGGGAGGCATAAATTTGGACATCACTACCTCTCTAGGCACATACCCCATCCGAATGTTCACCAGCTATATCCTTGTAGGACTATTCTTATCTTGGATACACGTCCTCAAAGAATATCGGTCCTCAGGACTATTCTTATCTTGGATAGAAATCCTCGAATAATAACGGTCCCAGATGCTTATCCAATCCACCATTCTCCTTTGTTCCTTTACTAGGCTTACGACTGTTAGCCCTGGCCATAGTACATGACACGAGGAAAATATGGTGTCCACCCCCACTCCCTCTCAACCAAGGAGGAGACATTCACAAGCCTAAGCTTGTCCCATTCCTTTTCATAGAAAGGAATACCATCAATACATCAGATTCTTGCTTCATCACTGGAGACATACTGCTACTACACGACTTCATCCGCATCATGCCATGAATCATAAAACACTTTGACCTTCCTGATTCTCTAAAAACCTTCATGCATCTAGTAGTTCATCAAACGCCTTATGGAGCCAAACTTGCACAAGCCTTTACATCTTCTTACTTCGTATAGAATTATGCTTCCATGTTCTTCCAAAAAATTATATCAACTCCCAAACATTAGTATTATATTTATCGACATCAATTCTATCAACCAATCAGCTACTGGTACAATATCAGAGCTCTTCAATTCTTGCTAAAGGGTGTTGTCATTGATTTGTCATCTTGTCCTTTTTTCATCATAAGCATGTCTTTTTCTGCCTTTAAAGTGTTCACACTTCTACTATATATATATATTATTTTGGGAAGCCATATGTAATGTCCCTTCTGAACTTAAATTGTTACAAGTTTATTATTCTACAATTCTGACAATTTTGGAGGCCATGGGACCCATGAGATTTTTGGAAAAGACTTAGGAAGGAAAAAGGGGCTGAAATGTTTTGTTGGCATAGCATGGGGGCCACCCACATGAGGAAATACACACCACCTTAGAGGGAAGTTCGAATGACTAAGGAGGAAAAGTCAAATTGCTAGTTAGAGGGGGCCCACATGGGAAAAGAGGCCCACGAATTATAAATAGAGGAGGCTCAGCCCTGTTGACCACTACCGGTCAACTACCCATAGCAGTACACCCCCTTTTCTTTGCAAAAAGGGTAGCGCTTGATCGACATGTCCGTGTCATTCGACAGTCATCGACAGCTTGATCAATTTATGTTGTAAACCCAGTCTGCATGTATAAATTGTAAATAATCTTAGCAGATATGAGTCATGTAAATTGCCTAGGTGGACCTAATTTTCTAGGTGATAATCTACGTTCTGGAAGGTTTTTCATCTCACCAATCCATGATCCGCAGAGTTTTCCTTCAGCCTAACCCCAAAGCCGGAATGGATTTTGTTATTAGAATCTTAGGAGAATCCTAGTGTGTTAATCTGCTAGATTATAGTTGTGTCGCAGAACTGGGTGGTTTATGAGGGTCTATGTCAAATGGGTTCTCCCCCTTGAGATGTAAAGTTGTAAAAGTCATGATGTAAAGTGTCTTGAGGGTTAGAAAATGTTTTAATCCCCTCATAAGTCCTAAGTCCTAGGTCCTAGGTGATTTTTCCAAAGGGTACGTTTGAGGATCCATTTAAAAAATAAATTAAAAATTAAAAAATTAAAAATAATAAATAATAAAATTTATAAAATAAATTAAAAATAAATAAATAAAAATAATAAAATAAAGTAAAAACCTAAAAATAATAAAATAATAATATTTTGAGTAAATAAATGCAGAATTTCAATATTTTAATGCATTAAAAAATTCCACGGATGAGATTAAGAGATGTCTTGATCCTCATCGACGGTCAAGATCATTTTGACATGGATCACTCGAACTAGCTGTTGGAAATTTTTCCTTTAAATAGGGTCCTAGGGGTCATTTGAGATCAGATTGGATCTGAGAGTCTGGTGCTAAAGAAAGCTCTCTTGTAGTCATTTTTTTTTGTGCAATAAAGAAGACTTTGGGGTTAAAAATCTTGCTGGTGTTACTCTTTTGAAAATGCTGTAAGATTGTTCTATTTTTTTTTCTGCATAATTTTATTTTCAGCCATTGATGATAGCTTAATGAAGATTGATCTAGGCACAGGTATCTTGTCTGATCTTTGGGGTTTGAATGATAGTTTAGATTCTGAAATACAATGGCAGGTATCTCCATTTGATTGGGGTTTCACTATTGTTTTTTCCTTCCATGTTAATGGTTGATTTTAAGTTGTGCAGGAAATCCTTTTTTCAGATTATCGGGCGTTAGGGGAAGTTCTCGGCTAAACCAGCCAACTCCCGGGTTGTGTTTTCTGAAAGAGCCCAGCCAGTTCTTGATCCCGGGCTTATCATTCGAAATATTTTTATGAATGCATGCAGGGTTTTCTGAAGCGTTTTACATTAAAATTAAATTCTGATAATATTATTGTGATTATTGATAAATCTGGCCGCTTAAGAGCTTTCAGTTTGTAAATACTGTAAATTTTTTGTTGGGTTTAGGGTTTTCAGTTTTGTTTTATGCACATATCATTTTTGGGTGATTTTTCATTCCAGGTTGCAGGGTTTCAGAAGATTTCTGAGGTTCTGTCTAAGTTATTTTGCTGTCCAAGGGTTTCAAATATCAATTGTTTTAAGATCTACAGGGTTTCGATTATATTGCAGGAAATATTTCTTGAAAATTTTTGTGACCTGGGCAAAGCCCTTGCCGCTTGGCTAGCTGCCTATCCGTTGCTCTTTCTTTTATGCTACCATCGTCTTCCCCAAACCCTCATTGCTGTTACCTGTCCACCATATGATATTATCCCACATCTCTCCCAGCATATCAGTTACAAACGTGGCCCCTTACTGCCGTCAATCCCTGCAAATCCCCTGCGTGTTCACTTGTTCAATTCCGTCCTCTTTCAATCCACGCAACCCCTGTTCTGGGTACCCACGCAGCGCTTTAAAAAATCCACCTGCGTCTTCTATTTCCGTCGCCTCTCCAATCTGTTGCACGCTGCTCCAGTTGCTGAAGAACTCTACACACAACTACAGATCGTTTTTTTAAACGCACGTCACCTGTATACAAAGCAGTCTTAAATATATATATATATATATATATATATATATATATATATATATATATATATATATATTTTCAGGCACGGGCCAAGTAATTATCACAGCGTGGGCGTCAGGTAAATTTCTTAGTTTTCAATACGATTCTGGGTTCAAGACCTGCGCCATTAAGAATTACTGGAAACTGCAAAACCCACATTCAAACACCAAACGCTGCTTCGCTGCCGCCGTCGATTCTCACGCAGACCTGCATATTAAAAACAAAAATAAAAACTGTTGTCCCTTCAGCTATCCGCAGCACCATACCTCTGCTCTGCTCTGCGTTCTCTTTCCCATCGAGCTCCCCTTCATCCGTTTACCAAACCTGCGTTTTCCTCCACGCAAAACCTGCAGTCATATTAACCAAAAGAAATTCGATTTTTTGGTCTTGACGTGAGTCGCGTAAGTGTTAGGATTAAAATCTGCATAGTTAGATTTCATAGTGTTTTTTTGGTTAGCGTATATCTTGTATGAAGCATGTGTTAACACATTAAAATTTAAAAAAATAAAAATTTCGATTTAGACTTCTTTTTTTATTTTTAGATTATGCTTAACGTAGGTTTTTTGGTTCTTAAGAAGTATGTATAGTTGAGTTAAATTAGCTTTAATGTTTTAGTTTTTTTTTTGTTTAAGTTTAAATTTTGTAAAAAAAAAAATATAAAAATAAAAAGTTCCAAAAACATAAGGTAATCCTTTGGTTTTTTTATTGTGTAGAAATCTAAAAGATTATGTTTCTTTTTTTTTTATTTTTTTAGTCTAGCTTTAGATACTTTAAATGCCAGCTTGGTTCAATTTTGATTTTAAGTTTAGAACTAAAAAGAAAAGAAAAAATCTCATAAAAAATTAAAATAACAAAAAAAAATAAAAATAAAAATTTCTATTTCTTTTTTTGGTTTCATTTAAATTTCATAAAGTTAGAATTGGATTTAGAATTAGAGTTAAGCTTATTTTTGGTTTCTCTTTTAATTTAATTTAGTTAGTTTTATTTAAAGTTAGATCTTAATCATAAAAAAAAAAAAAAAAAAAAAAAAATTCCTTTTTGTTTTAATAGATTTTAGTTTAAATTTTGATTTAATTTAGTTTAGATTTTTTTAGATTTATCTTAATCTTAGAATTCTATTTAAAAAATTAAAAATAAAAATTCATAAAAAGTTAAAAAATTTATTTTTACCTTTTAGGCTTTAGTTTAGATTAGATTTTATTTTTATTTAGGATTTTAGTTTTGACTTAAAATTTATATAAAAAATAATAAATAAATAAATGTTTCTTTCAGTTTAGTTCTATATAGATTTTTTTATTTAGTCTTTAACTTTCTTTGATATAGATTTTTGATTTAGTCTTTAACTTTCTTTGAAAAATATAAAAATATGTTGGGAAAATTTTTGCCAATTTCAGTCTTGGCTCAGGAATTTTTAGGTTTCATCCTTTATGCTGAGGCTAAAATTTTGATGTGAGAATTAATGTTTAATATGATTTAATGTTCATCTGAAGATTAACTGCATGAATATGATATCTGGTTGATGTTCAAATTTACGTGGTTATGTATCAAGCTCTATCTTTCGAAGTTTTAAAATTGTTAGATCATCGTGAATTTATTGGATATCTTGCATCGTTCGAATTATTTGATGATAAATGATTGTTGTACATGGTTTACATTTCTGCAACGTATAGTAAGTAATCGTTTAAACATCAAACCCATAAGGCACTGGTCCATTAAATTAATAAAATCAATTGAGTGTTGTTTTCCTTTCGTGTCTCCCAAACCAACTGATTCACAGTTGGTCAATCATTTTCCCATAGGGTCTACCCCCCTTAGCCACGGGAGACAAGCTTAAACGGAGAGATCGGGGATCAGGGTGACAGCCCCCGGTCTGAGCGTTGTCGTGACAATCTGCGCGACAACAAGCCTCATTTGGTATCTTTTGACATATTGAACTCAACCTTAATTGCTCGAGCTTCCTAGTCGGGTTACTGTGATGTTTAGCACACGAGTGTCTCCGAGCGGAGATCTCAACCCTTGCTTCGGTGGACTTCGAGTGCCACCCTTGGAAGTCAATTCAGACTACCTTGCAGGAGAGCCGGTGGAGTTTCACAGTCATATCATTCAACATTTGTCTCAGCCAGTACATGTTTCTGGAGGACGCAAAAGGGGAACACGCAGGTGTTTCTTGTGGGTTCATCCAGACAGCAACTGTCAGAGGAGTTTGGGCATTGAAGCTACAGTGGAGAATCAACCTTCCAGGAGAGTTTTGGAGCAAGAGGTTGTTGCATTGGAGCAGTTCGATTTACAGTCACCTAGGCCTGCGCAAAGAGCCATCACTGGGCTCACGTGAGAGTTGGAGGAAGGAATTGTAGAGCTGGAACTGGCCAGGAGAGGTAGGAGATCACTTGGACGGCCATTTGAGGAGGATTGTTGGAGTTGGGAGAGCATAGATTGACAGGATCATTCATAGCAACATAATTCAAAATTAGAGGAGGGTCAAGTTGTGAAGGGTTAATTTTTGAAGGTTGGAACTAAGGGAAACCCTTCTAGGTTTTCCTGGGTTTTGGGCAAGAATCACACTCCTAATTTTATAGAATTTTCTAGGTAGATCTAACGGGTCGAACAAGGGTCCCAACTCAGCCAGCAACTAGAGGAGCAAAGGGGAATTTGGGCCAAAATTCTAAGGTCAACATTTGGCCAATTCCTTCGTGGGTTATTCCGGGTATTTGGTGGAGAGGTCAGCGTTAATTTACCAAAATTTTCTGAGCACTGGAGGTGGGGTTCCCAGCAGCATCCTTGCAGTAGACAGCACAGTTTCACAAGGGCAGCACGGGACATCATTGCAGCAGTTATTGTGCCATCTCAACTTGACATATTACCACCTGGGTTTGATCACGCTTGCCATTGAGGCAAGCGCAGGTGCACCACTTCCACATTATTGTACTTTTCTCCCAGATTATAATAAAATGGCTCGGTTGTTGGATATTTCTGGACTTTTTATGGGTGTGCATTGAATGTTTCAATTTTATGGTGTTGTTTTTATTATTTGCTTTGCATGGCACTATTTTCCCTAGTTTGGAACATTACAGTGGTATCAGAGCATGATCCTGGCCCAACTATGGGAAACTAGCCAGAAGATCATGGAAGCTTTGGGTATCAGTGCACAGTGATGGGGGAAACTGGAGACAAACACATGGCTCAAGGGAAACCCAGTATGCAGAATTTCTGGGGTAGAATTCATTGGGACGATAAGAGGTTGGCCCAGTTGAGGAGGGTGACAGACCAAACCCATCCTCACCCTTACAGCAAAGACATGAGAGATGTGCAGGCTGTGGGGGTGCAACCATCTACATCCTGTGGGGAAATTCAATCAAATCAAGGCACCAAATCTCCTGAAAGGGAGCAGACAGGACAAAGACAGTTAGAGGGTGAGACCAGGGGGCACTTTTGTTGGTGGATACCTGGCTTCAAATATCAGGAGTCAGAGGAGGAGGATTGCATGATGCTGAGAACCCACAGGATGGTGAGGAGCACATCGATATACATGGCGTGGCACATGAGTCACCTTTATTAGAGACCTCTTTGATAACCCCAGTTGACACCTTGGTGGAGAAGATAGAGCCTACACACATAGAGCCATTTGTTGAGGAGGAGCCACCCATGGACGAGATGCCAACAGTTGTTGAGGTATCTGGAGCTGTGACCGAGTTTACAGGTGATAGATGCCCACGACAATTCCACCAGTTTCAGGCCAACCTTCTAGCATTAAAAAGGAAGGTCACATTAGTGCATGAGGCTATTCTGCAGCAGAACGAGGAGCTGGAGGGCATGAGAGCGGTTTGTGTCAAGTCCACGGCCAAATTGACTCACGTTGGGGAGCGGTTGGATTCCCTACTGTTGCAGCTACAGTGCACGTTGGAGCGTGAGAGTAGCCCTCTCCGCGCATACATGGACGGGGCTAATAGCACTGTTAGGTTACCTTGGCCAATTGGACAAAGAGAGACAGAGCTACCTAGTCAGATTTTATGTATTAACCAGGATAGCGAGATGAGACGACCTGAGTTGCACAGGGTGCAGCACCCGCATGCTAGGGTTGTTCTATGTGCGAGAGTTTGTGCATTCGATCCCTCTTGGGGTTGGGTGGTGAGAGATTCTGAGTTGGTACCCGGTGGAGTGGGCTATGGAGATGGTAGTGGACCCAGGTGGAGCTCAGCAGGAGTTTCCAGGCACTGGGGATGCTGGAAGCCCCGACTGGCATTGGGATCTGGGAGGGACCACCTATCATTTCCCAGGTATACCGGTTGACTACGACCTAGAGGGTATAGTTGACCTAGCAGTCGAGCATGCACCTCCGCTAGGAGAGTTTCGGTCAGCACCAGTGGCCAACCAGTTCTTGGGCAAACTCCTTGGGTTGTCTTGGTATGACAATTGTACATGGGGTCTCAGGATGATCAGCATACTCTGGCAGGAGTTTGTCGAAGGAGGTGGCATTGGCAAGCCACCAGACAGTGCCTTGTATGGAGTTGGGGATTCTTTGCATTTGTGTGAGACAGAGGAGCAGAGCAGTGGTGGCATCATTGTTGACACCTGGGGAGATTCACTTCTTGGGTCCCTTAGGGAGGACTTGGAGGGGAGGTCCCCTCATCGGAGAGCATGATGATGTGACAGTGGAGGTGATGATCCGGGTTGGATGCGGGCCGACGCATATGGACACAGCTTTAGGCCATCTCATTCAGGGATGGGTAGGAGCATCTAGTGTGGAGCAATGGTTTGCAGATGGGCATGGAGACGCATGGGGGTGTGTCGTAGTATGTTGGACTATGTTGTGGAGTGGGAATGCCTCACATCGCATTGAGTACATGCGGGGGGCGACAGGTATAGTGACACAGGCGGGACAAAGGATGGTACAGGATGGCATAGCTATAGCCGAGGGTATCCAACGATGTACAGGGGTACGCCGCAGTGTACAACGGCATGTCTAAGAGTACTAGGATGATCGAGGGTATGTAGGGGTGTATAGTACTGCACAGTGAGGTCTTGGAGTGTTGCCTCCAAGGAGACCCTTGGATGGAAACACCGGGCATACCTTTGGGCATAGTTCACCCAGGATCGACAAGGACACAAATGAGCGATACTTGATGGTATCCGCGGGGACTCACATGCTTGACCCTCTTCTACATCCCTCACAGGTGTAGTCAATTTTGCTGTCGACTTTCTGCACTCAAGGCATGAGCAGAAGGAGACGAGGAGCTCACCTGAAATATTTGGGTGACACTCAACGCACTAGGGGGAGACTTTTCAGCAGTGGCATTGGATTGGTGCGTCAGTTGACAGCCAAAGGTTGGGGGATGAGGTGATCTTTTGTAGGGGTGGCATATCATTCATCATCGAGCCTACGTCTAGGGAGCTACTCCCGACGGAGACATGTGTGACTCTTTTCTCAAGGAATGTCGGGACCAAGCATGAGCAGAGGATAACGGGTACGACTAAGGTAGTTTCCCAGTATGTGTCCGGGCTACAGTGCTTATATTGGCACATTATCAAGAGGGCAGATGGCAGACCCAGGGGAGATGGTTGGCAAGGACAGGAGGGATCCACATACCCTAAGTCGATTACGAGTATCGGACACCCATCTTTTGGTTGCATTCAGGGGGTAGCTCTTTGGTGCACGCGACTTCCAGCAATCATCGGTACTACACAGTGGCAGGCACAGGGCAGATTAGCATGCATCAAATTAGCCCACGATATATGGAGCCTATATATTGATCACATGTAGGGACTAGAGATGAGGCATGGATGGATTCTTGTAGTTGTCAGAGCTATGTTGCAGCAGATCCAACTAGAGGATGCAAGGATTCCGTTGATTGATAGATCACTCTATCTCGTGATGGTCGAAGTCATGGCAGAGAGTGGTCTAGTTCACTCTGGGATTGGCACATGGGGGTACACAGTGACCTTCATCGAAGGGCGAGGCAGGCTTTCTTTGTGGCTGCACCGGTTCAGAGTTAGATCTAGATGGGTAGACTTTGGCGTCAGGGAGATGTCGGGGCAGGATGTGTCTCGCCTCTATCAGTATTCCACCATCGAATTCCAGGAGAGGAGGATACAATGTACGCATGATGGGCAGTCAGCCAGAGCCAGAGTGGTGCAGCGACAACATGGTGGCACCCTTCTATGGCTAGCAAGGGACCCAAACATCACAGTACTAGACAGCTCAGTGACCATTAGGGGTCAACCGGCTGCAACAGGGGGAGGTCACTCAGGTCTTCCTTTAGGCCTTAGCGAGTCACCGATGGCATGGGGGACTTCTGGTATTTATACCGGACATGATAGTGAGTGGAGCGAGGGGAGCTTCAAGTGGGACATGATGGATTGGGATCCTGGTATTGAGGGATTCCTTCATGTTAGGATAGTGCAGGGACCTAGGATGACTCAGTGGCATGTTTGGGACCCCGGTATTACTGATGGTGATAGGGGTGATCAGCAAACAGAGGAGGCGCTTGTTCAGGCATTGCTGGAGGACAAGCGATTTTTGGTGCATTGGAGGAATTTGCCAGATGAGGATGCCACCTGGGAGGGTGAACACATACGTGAGCATCCGGTGTTGAAGTTGCTTGGGGACAAGCAACATTTGGGAGGGTGAACACATACGTGAGCATCTGGTGTTGAAGTTGCTTGGGGACAAGCAACATTTGGGAGGGGAGGACTGTAATGTCCCTTCTGAAATTAAATTGTTACAGGTTTATTTATTCTACAATTCTAACAATTTTGGAGGCCATGGGACCCATGTGATTTTTGGAAAAGACTTAGGAAGGAAAAAGGGGCCGAAATGTTTTGTTGGCATAGCGTGGGGCCACCCACATGAGGAAATACACACCACCTTAGAGGGAAGTTCGAATGACTAAGGAGGGAAAGTCAAATTGCTAGTTGGAGGGGGCCCACATGGGACAAGAGGCCCATGAACTATAAATAAAGGAGGCTCAACCTCATTTGGTATCTTTTGACATATTGGACTCAACCTTAGTTGCTCGCGCTGCTTAGCCGGGTCACTGTGTTGTTTAGCACACGAGTGTCTCCGAGCGGAGATCTCAACCCTTGCTTCTGTGGACTTCAAGCACTACCCTAGGAAGGCAATAAATCTGGACATCACTGCCTCTCTAGGCACATACCCCATCCGGATGTTCACTAGCTATGTCCTCACAGGACTATTCTTATCTTGGAAACACATCCTCAAAGAATATCGGTCCTCGGGACTATTCTTACCTTGGATAGAAATCCTTGAATAATATCGGTCCTAGATGCTTATCCAATCCACCATTTTCCTTCGTTCCTTTACTAGGCTTACGTTTGTTAGCCCTGGCCATAATACATGACACAAGGAAAATAGGGTGTCCACCCTCACTGCCTCTCAGCCAGGGAGGAGACATTCACAAGCCTAAGCTTGTCCCATTCCTTTTCATAGAAAGGAATATCATCAATACATTGGATTCTTGCTTCATTACTGGCGACAAACTGCTACTACACGACTTCATCTGCATCATGCCATGAATCATAAAACACTTTGACCTTTCTGATTCTCTGAAAACCTTCATGCATCTAGTAGTTCATCAAACGCCTTATGGAGCCAAACTTGCACGAGCCTTTACATCTTCTTACTTCGTATAGAATTCTGCTTTCATGTTCTTCCAAGAAATTATATCAGCTCCCAAACATTAGTAGTATCTTTATCGACATCAGTACTATCAACCAATCAGCTGCTGGTACAATATCAGAGTTCTTCAATTTCTTGCTAAAGGGTGTTGTCATTGCTTTTTCATCTTGTCCTTTTTTATCATAAGCTTGTCTTTTTCTGCCTCTATAGTGTTCACACTTCTACTATATATATTATTTTGGGAAGCCATACCATATCCCAAACATTATTGATATCATTCCTAGAGTTTCCAAAACAATCAATATATAATCTCGAGTCAAGTTGTAGGATTCTTCATGTCAATTCTTGCTGCTAGTTCCCTCTGAGGTCAATCATTACTTCTTTCGCATTATCTATCTTCACATTGAATAACAACCAATAATAGTGTCAACATGAGTTCTGTCAATAATGTACTTTGTTGTTAGACCAAGGTTAATGATGTTTATCATATGTCAAACAACCATCTAGGAGAGTCTTAATGATTTGACTTTCCTTTCAACTATCTGATCAAGATATATCATGCCTTTGCTATTGACTTTCTGCCCAAGTATATTTCTGATCTATATGCATCATGTTCTTCCTTTAACTCCCTCTGAAGATATAAGTCTCCTTTTGAGATAGTTGATTGCATGGTATTTATGAAAACTTCCTCTAGAGTAAGTGTACTTCTTCCTTCCATGTTGTTATTTAATTGACTTCTTTGATCAAGTTGTTTCTTTAGACTTCTTTGAAGATGATGTCCATGAAATGTAGAATGATGAGATTCCTCCTTTGATAAGAGTAACCTCATTTATGCTTCCATGCTGCTTCTAGATTTTTCTTTAATGCATATTGATAAGTTGCCTGCTCTTCTTGTAGAATAGACTCCTGCTATGTTTCTTTGATTCTTCCATTCAAATGTTAAACTCTGGTAGTATCACTAGGTTGATGCTTGAAACAAAATATCATGCTGGAGAGACTTCTATAATGCTGCATAATGACCTTGACTCTACTATTGTTCTGCTTCTATTGTAAATCTTGTAGTCCTTGCTTGCTAAATGACTGTTTCTAAATCTTCATGATGAAATTAACATCTTTAACTGCTATGGTGACTATAGAATACTTGTGACTGTGGAACAATGTGTAGACAACTTTTGATGACCCAAACTCTTCTAAACTATATGCTTCCTTCATGACTTCAGACTTGCGAATTTCAAGAGAAACTTCCATCCTTCTCATGTAACTACAACTGTATATTCCTTCTAGAATTTATGTAGACTCTATTTCTTCCAATGCTATATGCTTCTTCAATGACTCTAGTATTTGCCAACTTCTTCAATAGCAGAGGTCCTTGTTGTCTTCAATCTTGGGTTTTTTTTCCCGCCTTCTTTATCTTTTGCAACATGTGCTTCACTTCTCTCTTTCCTCTTGTTATTTTTCTTGTTCTTAGGGTCCTTGGGACAATTCCTTTTATAATGTCCATATTCATTGCAACCAAAGCATTGCACTTTAGACATGTCTCTGTTTCCATGTGACTTGAGAGTGAGATAATTGCTATAGAAGTATCTTCAAATATGCCAACAAAAAGTGATCTTCAAGCTGCCCTCCCTTCACCTTAGCTCTGATACCATGTTGAGAAACCAAGATGCTAGTAGATTAGGATTGATTTCTCTTAACTTGATAATTACTTGTGAATGTTTGTTGGCTTCTTATTAAATTTATATTCTCTTCATCAAGCAATTACCAAAATGTACAAAACATGAAGATCACAAAGAGACAAAGGACACAAAAATTAGGCTCCAAGCCAAGGCAAAACCCCACAAGGGGGAAAACCCAAGAAATCCTCTTTTTATAGAATCAGATCAAAGTGAGATATCCAAGACCCAAAACCAAGACCAAGACTGCCACAAAGACCCCAAGTCAGCCCTCCTCCAAGTCTCCTCAACAAGTCAAAGTCAACAAAAGTCAACGTTGGTCAAACCCTTCTGAAATCTGGTCAAAGTACAGAAAATCTCGGACCTGCAATGAAGGTCGAATTTCGGCCCTGTAACAGCCTCAGAAACCACAAAAATTTCGCACGTGTGAGCAGAATTAGGGCAAGAACAGTTTGTTTTCTCTTTCCTTTGACTTCACTCTCTCTATCCTTTGACTTTCGCTGATTTTCTTCTTCTTGCACAGAAATCAATGGGAATGGATGACTGAATGAATTGCTTCTCAGGTGGTTCAGTTGACTCATATTTATGTTTGTTTTTCTACTGGTATAGCAGTAAGTCTTTCAATTGCCAAGCTTACGGTTGATCCAGGTAAAGGAAACCTTCTCTAACCACTAACCAACAGACTTCCATGTTATTTGGGGAGCATGCAAACCACACGTCTAGGTCCCATTAATTTCCCAATGTGTTGCACTTGCAAATCAGTAGTTGTCTTTATAACAGTATTTGAGTCAAAACTTGATATCTTGGCCAAGGGGAACTTTATATTGCATTGAATGGTGGAATGATGCTATCACTTGTATGTACATTTTGGGTGGCTTCAGTAGAGAAGTATGTTAGGGGATAACAAGAAAAGGTCAGGATAAGGCAGTTTGAAAAGATTACTAAAAGAGTCCAATTTAGCTCTTATGATGAAGAGATGCAAAATAGGGTAGCCAAGCTCCATGATATCTTTCAAAATGCAGATGCTAGGAGAACCAAGGGAGCTCAAATTAGTACTCCCCTACACTAAATCCGAACAAGCAATGAGCTAGGCAAGGTTATTGTTTTGCACACTGGCTCCCAAGGAGATTTCTAAGTAAATTCCCAATTAAAGGTGAAATTGGGTAGAATATCTTATTTCTCAAGAAGCTGACATTAAAATAGAGTTCATTAATCATTACAAACTGGCCTTTCAATCCCAAGAAATGATGAAAGAAAGAAAAGTGGCCATGCAAACCAGTCGCAACATTATTTGTTGCAACTTGCAAGTTATCCAAATCACAAACTTTTATATCCTATTAACCTTTGACATTAGATCAGCTACATGTGATTTTGTCTAAGATGGCCAACAAGAAATTTCCAGGCCTAGATTGCTTCAGGAAGCTAGTTGGGACTTCGTGGACACAAACCTTTTACAAGTTTATAGAAAGGCCATTCACAACAAATCACTTTGATTAGCAAACACAACTATAAATTTATCCCAAGGTTGGCAATCAGGAATTTATTTCCAATATCCAATCAATTTACCTAATATTTCTTATAAGATTATGGTCAAAGCCCTTATATTGTGGTAAAGTACGTTCTTTCACAAATTACTTGCCTTGCATATATTGATTTTATCAAAGGGAGATAGGTTGAAACTCTTTGGTTCTCAAAACCAAAGTTATCAGAACTGGAACCAAACGTGGAACTGTCCAAGTGTCAAATCGAAACCAAACTGGAATTGAACAAGAACCAACTAACAAACAAGGTTTGTGAACTGACTTTTTCCTTGTTTTTCTCCGCCCTTTTCCTCCCTGGAACTGTAGCTAGTCTCAAATAATGGTTCACAACAGGAATCAGTCTGAATTGAGCTGTCTGATTCAACAAAAAGTTTGAGGGTAGAATGGTCTGGACTGACTAGTTCCAAACCAGACCAGCCAATTCTGATAATGCAACACAAAACTAACCTTCAAAAAGTGTATGATCATGTTGAATGGCCCTTCATTTTTGCTATGGGTTACTGTTTAAACCCTCGCCCCAGTTGTTTAAAGTCCTAATTCACAACGTCAAAATCCAAGGGCAACTTGGAGGGGTTATCCAATGTCACCTCAACAACCCTCTCCCACTCTTTAGTTTGGCTGTTCTCCAACTCAAAGGGGGAATCCCTAAGGCAATCTAAGTTTAGAAAAAGGTTAGAAATGAAATGGCTACTTTGACTTGGAATGGATCTGGTTTTAATATATGAAAATGTTATGTTAAATTCCAGATATAAGAATTAGATATAAGTCTAGTAAAAAGTTATGTATTTGAGTGATTTTCTTTGACTTATGGCAAAGCTGGACTTTGATATTCTAGCTATAATTTCCAGATTTGTAAAACATAAATGAAAAGGTGGATTTTATTAGCTTTTTAGTCGTTGGAAAGAAAGATTAATGCCTGAAATTATTGTGGGAATATAGGGTCCAAGACACAATGGTCTAATGAGTTTTTTCTCAAGTGAATATTGAAAACTAATGCTAGAATTATCTAGCTACAGCCATCAATTGATTGCTTTCCACAAACACAAAATCTTGATTTCACCATCCTAATGAATGAAAATTATCAAGAATATATGACAGAATTTCATGCAAGGAAATTCCAGCATGTCCTAATTGGGACACATCACTTTCATTTGATAATTTTCAGCCATGAACAACACACAATTTTAAGTGTGGCTCCAAAAGTAAATTCTCTTACACTAGGAGCAAGGTTACCTAGAATGAGTTATCCTAACTCTTGAAGAGATCAAAACTCCAGCATTTGTATTCAGCCAATATCATCCACCTCAAGATCAACAAGCTACAAGAATAGTGTCAAGCAATAGTCTAGGATATCTCCACAAAGTTTCAACAATTTCTACAAGAGGAGGAGCCTTGTTTATATAGAATATTGGCTCAAGAAACTCCTCAATAAAATAATAATATCTCAAACCCTAGATTTAACATAGCTTCTAAAGTAGGAATGTATAAACAACTATATCTCTCAACTAACTAGGAGAGACAAATCGAACAAATAATTAAATATGTGCAGTCTAGCCATGTGTACAAATGTCAAAGCATGTGAGTTCCAAAAGATGGTGCACCCTCATCTAGATGAACAAATAGTGAATTAAGGCTCCAATATCCTCCTAAAAGAAAGTGAGTTGACATGTCAATAAGTTCCAAAATAACAATAAAATACTCCAAGGATGGCGGGGCACCCTCCTAGAAAGATGATCAGCCAATCCCAAAATAGACAAAACATATAGGGTTTTACCATGTCAAGATGTCAAGGGAATGATAAAATAATCCTCCATACGGTGCATCCTCTAAAGCATCTCCAAATAGCCAATTAAAGAGTCCAAGAGAGGTGCGCTCCACAAGAAAGAGGGTCCACACATGTAAGAGAGGAATAGAATAAAGAGTTTGCTCCTCAAAACAAGCGCAAATAACCAACCCCTAACGACATATGTGATCTCCGAGCTGATGACAAGTCAACAATCAATATAATGATGCCATCATTCACAATGTCAAATCAACCAAAGCTCAATCAACTCCAAGAAGAAAAGGAAGACCCATCACCTAGCAACAAAATAATGATAAAACTGTAATGATGCCTCCACATGTGTACCAACAAGGTGAGTGTTTCACATAAAGCCTAATCCACCTTCAAATAACCCCATCAAAGTGTGAAACCAAGCTAATTGAGCTAGAGTAGTCATGCACAAGGCTCCAAGAGGTCAAAATAAGGTCAACACACCCTCTGAAACATCAAATCAGCATGAACATATATGCACAAGGGTAGCACTCCATTTTTTTTTGGGTTGGGGGGGAAGGGGGGGAGCAGTTCATCATCATAATATACTGGATCAGCACTCATGAAACCACAAAACGTCTAGGGCACTCCAATAGGAACCTCAATATCATATAATACCAAAGTAAAATAAAAATGATGATGCCTGTAATTGTTGATGTTGGTAGCTCGGGCCGATACTTCTACACAAGCCTAAGTGTCTGGACATGCAAAAGTCGCCCAAAATATCCTTAGACACTTTCTCTAGTGTGACCAAGTTGCATTTGTAACTTAGCCTTGGTCTAACTTAGGAAAAGCACATAATTATTATGTTGGCTTATTAAGCTAAAGTAAACTTAGGAAAAGTAAATTAATTACTTTAGTGATTATGTTTTAATCTCGACCCTTGATCTCAAGTGAGGCGAGATCTAATATCGGTCATCAATCACTTTGGAAATTAGGGTTAGGGATTTAGCTCAACGTAAAGTTATAAAAGTGAGGCTAAGGAGAGGGAGAAGACACATCATACAACATCAAAAGATTAAGAAAGGCATCTCAATGAGTGTGTTGGGTCTGAGGAAGGGGGCAAAAAGGAGATCCAGATCAACCAAGAAGGGCTTCACCAGCTGGATCAAATCCAGTAGTTGTATGTATTTCCTAAGTTCAGCCATTTCCCAAGATGATAGACCAAGTAAGTTCTAAAATATAATGAAAAGCTATGATTGGGTAGAATTTGTTGTGTCATTGTGATTGAGATTGGTATATTTTGCTTCCACTGAATTTTTTTGTCTTAATGAACCTAGTTGTGTAATTAATCAAAAGATCTATAATATGCTAGGACTTAAGTGTCGGTTGCTACATTTGCAGGAAATCTAACAGTAATAATGTGAAAGGAGGCACATATGCCAATTGATCCATGATAAGGAAAAATCCATAATACCAAGGTGGAAGTGTCAAGGTGCTCCTCCTAGACATGATCCATCACCAATGATGTCTAACCTAGTGATATCCATCATGAACAAAATACAATCTCAAAATACCATCACAAGGTTGAATACATAGCAACTAGAAATACTGCTATGCTCCAGGGACATAATCAATAACTTTGTACTATCCACTTTCTTCTAGACATCACACAACTAATTGTAAGTAATCAATCAATAGAACCATAAGGTTAATGCCAGTGAAAGTGTGTGCATCCATAAAATCCACCCTGGATTAGCTGTAAGTATCTGTCACATGCTATGTTGCGAGGGAGCGCCCCCCCCCCTCGAACCCGCTCCCGAATCGTGCTCCGGGCGGGAGCAGCTCGGGAGCGCGCTCCCAAAATCGCTCCCGGACAGGAGCGATTTTCGGGAGCGCACTCCCTTAAAAAAATTTGCGCTCCCTGGTCTGTTCGGAAGCGAATTAGGGAGCGATCGCTCCGGCGCTCCCGGAGCGATTTTTAATGCCCGGGAGCGATCGCTCCCGGGCGTTAAAAATCACTCCGGGAGCGGGTCGGTGGAAAAAAATTCCGCGGACCCAAAAAAAATTAAATTTAAAAAAAAAAATGGTTTTAAAAGGCCAATGGGCCAAAAAAATATTCATTGTAACTCATTGAGCTTGAGTTTGGAGCTGGAGCAAGAGCAAAGGAGCGAGGAGCAAGTGCTGAGGAGCGAGGAGCAAGTGCCAAGGAGCGAGGAGCAAGCCTACAGAGGTAAGTAACTTAGTAATTTAGTTAGTTTAGCTGGTTAGGTAGTAATTTAGTTAATTTAATTTAGCTTATTGAGTTTAAAAATCATGTATTTAAATCAAATTAATAAATTAAATTAATTAATCCCAATAAATTAAATTAATTTGCAGATTCAAGAATCAAAACCCTACAAACATCAAACACCATGGACCTGGCTATATTTCTTGGCATTTTCCTCTTCCTGGTCCCTTTTATGGTTATTATGGTGCTGGAGAGTAGGAAACGGAGGGGCCAGCCTCAAACTGAAGAGGGGGATGAAGAAACCGGAGAAAGTCAAATGGGTGAAAACCCCAGTGAGGAGGAGTTGGAGGAGGGTGAACATGACCCTCAAAAAACTAAACAAGACCAAATTCCATTGTGGAAATATGTTAACAGGGCTGAAACAGGGAGAGGGGGTGGAACCACTAAATTTCATTGCCCCCATTGCAACACTGATTACACAGGTTCATACACCCGTGCTAGAAGACACCTCTGCGGGAAAAGGCCATGGGATGTTGAGAAACAAATAGGAATCAAAACTTGTACAGCGGTGTCAACAGCAGAGAGAGCCAAATACATAAGGGAAGAGGAGGAAGCCCAATACAGAACAAAAAAATCAAGGAGTTTCTTTGAACCAAGCTCACAATCACAAAGAACTCCTTCAGCATCCTCCCAAGGCAGTGGATATGGACATGGAGGCACAGGGTCATCATCTTTAAGGCGTAGAACCATATCAGATTTCCTTGATGAGGGGTGTAGGAATGATGCGGATTCAAAAGTTTACAGGTTTCTCTATGCATGTGGGATACCATTCAATGTTCTTCGCTCACCTTATTGGCACGAAATGGTTTCTGCCATAAATGATGCCCCTAAAGGATACAAGAGCCCTGGGTATGACAAGGCAAGAACCGTTGGCCTTGATCATGAAAAAGCAAAAATATGACATTCTTTGAATAAAATGACAAGTTCTTGGACTGACCATGGGGTGTCCATTGTATCTGATGGATGGACAAATGTAAAAGGCAAGACATTGATAAGTGTTCTTGCTGTGTCTGTTAGTGGTCCCATCTTTCTAGCTGCACATGATTACTCAGACAAGTTCAAAACCGCCATCAACATTGCAGAAGCATTACTTGAAACAATTGAGCGTATTGGCCCATACAATGTCATCCAAGTCATCACTGATAATGCTCCTAATTGTAAGGCAGCGGGAGCAATTATTGAGGATAAATACCCCAACATATTTTGGTCTGGATGTTTGGTTCACACATTGAACCTTCTGTTGCATGATATTGTCAAAAACAAAAATGAACAATACCAATGGGTTGGTAATTTGTACAAGAAAGGCAAACAAATGATAAAATTTATTACAAATCATAGCAATACCCATGGCCTTTTCCGCAGTCACTCGAGATTGGAGTTGCTGAAGATTGCGAAGACTAGATTTGGTAGCTATTACCTCACCTTCAGGCGCCTTTTGAAGGTAAGAGAGGCATTAGCTAGCATGGTATCAAGTCCACATTGGCAGGTGTTAAAGGAAAGGGCTACAAATGTAGCTGACATGGCAGGTTTTGAAATGGTGGAGGAGGCCGCTCTTGATGGGCAGTTTTGGACAAGTGTGAGGCAGGTATTGGATTTCACCAAGCCAATTTATCACATGATTCGGTTTGCAGATACAGACAAACCAGTGATTGGTGAGGTGTATGAGCAAATGGATACCATGTTAGGGGAAATAAAAGACATTGTTCATAATAGAGATCCCAACTTGTACAAACTGATTCATGATTGTGTGTGTGAACGGTGGAATAGGCTTAACCTTCCACTACATTGCTTGGCGTATATCCTTACGCCAAAATACTACTCTATATCTTGGTTGGGCCAACCTGCAGCAGGGGGTGGGGTTAGGACCAAACCCCATTTAGATCCAGAGGTAACTAAAGGATATTTGGAAGCATTAGAAAAGTTGGTACCTGACAGGGAGGAATGTGCAGCTGTGCGCCTTGAAATAGGCAGATACTTCAGTGGCACTGGTTTGTATGGTAACTTCCATGCAATGGACAACAAAGATAAATTTGAATCTCTCACATGGTGGGAAACATATGGCGGCCACGGACTTTTGCCAAAATTGGCAAAAAAAGTTCTTTCACAGGTTGTAAATTCTTCTTCTGCAGAGAGGTGTTGGAGCACCTACAGCTATATACATAATGTGAAAAGAAACAGACTCAATGAAAACCGAGCAGAAAGCTTGGTTTATGTGCACTACAACTTGAGGTTGTTGAGTCATTACTGTGATCGGGCTAATGAGGATCCCACATATAAAATTTGGGACAATCACCCAGAGGATGACAATTTGGAGGATGGCATTGTACATATTGAAGAACTAGAAGAGGAACTTGTAAGGGATGAAAATGAAGCAGCTGCAGCAGCCATGCCACCTCCACCTCCACCATCCAGTAGCAGTGCTCGAGGTCCGAGTCTTGTTCCTTTGCTGTCGCCACCTCCATCTACACCCTCGCGTGGAGGTTCTAGTTCTGGTCATCGGTCTGTGCGAGAGACTCCTAGAAGACCACCACGACCTGCTTATACTCCTGGAGACTCTCGTGGTAAGGCCCACATGTAGATTTACAGTTTACTTGTCTTTTTTAGTTTCTATTAGACTTTAGTTTTCATAACTGTTGAGTTTTGAGTCCTTGACTCTTGACTCTTGACTCTTTCATATCATAATGATATTTTTTGTAAACATTATATCACTGTGACAATGAAAATTTGAAGTTTGAAGTTGGGCCTTGGCAATTATAACTCATTGGTAATGATTGTGAATTATGAATATGATGCTTTGTGAAAGACTAAAGTTGTTTCATTTCATCTCATTATTCATGTTTCATTTTATAAATTTTTAACATTTCATATCATGTTAACAGTTAGAAGTTAGGACTTAGAAATATCTTTGATATTACTTCTTGTAATGGTTAAACTTAGCTTACAAGTACAACTTTGGTGATCAATGATGATAAATGTTATTGAATTTTCAATTCTGAAAGCTTGAAGTTGAAACTTTAAGATTGAATTTGATGAATCATGATTTATAAGACTCAATATGTTGCAGTTGTAATATGTATTTTACTAACTTGTGGACATGGTTGATGACGATTATAATTTCTAGATGATTGATGTGATATGGTTCAATGATCAATCTATGTTTTTTTATGTTTTTTATGTCTAATTCATCATTCTACATGTTTTTGTTGACATATATGTATCAAAAATTAAAAAATATATATATTTTTAAAAAATCGCTCCCGGATTCGCTCCCAAACCGGGAGCTTCTGAAAATGGTCGCTCCCGCTCCCGTTTTCGCTCCCACTCCCCGCTCCCGCTCCCGCTCCCAAGTAACATTGGTCACATGTGATATAATATGCAAAATCACACTTAATCATCATAATGGGTGACACCATGCTCCAAGCCTTGGGCTTTGGCCCTTTCTTTCTTCAAGCAACAAAAACTCGCTTTGCCAATGTGTCGGCTTGCCTCACCCATTAATGGGTTCATGACTAAGGTAGGGCTTTTTCATTCTATCAAATAAGTTTTCCATCTAGCTCTAACTTGTGTCATGGCAACATAGGCTTTAGGTTATTTCTTGTAGTGGAAATATTGACTTGAGGCTTGTTTCCCCGTCATATAACATAAGGTATTTGATTTAGCTGAAGACTTTGATCATGCCAGTTGCACAAGGAATATGATAGCCATTATGTCATGTTTTGTTGTATGGAGGCCTATGTATCAATGATGCTCACTTAGTTGGCATTATATTTATTCACAACAACCAAGTTTGTCAAATGACACTGTTGGAGCCTAAGTCACAGGACATGTCCTCCAAGGTCCCGTGTCCCGTATTTTACGTGTCGGACACGAAAACGGCCCTAAAACGTGTCGAAAACGTTTTTCATCATGTCCTGTAAAATGTAAAACATATTCGTCGGTTTTCGTCGTGTCCTGCATCTGGAAAACGCGTATTTCGTTGATAGAAAACGTTGCCTGCATAAGTTGCAATTTTTTTTTAAAGAAACAAATAATTTTTGAGTGGGGCAGCTTAATGATCAAGTCTAGGCCCTAGTATTGATATGTTATTCATGGTAATGTTAAATTCTTAAAGTAAAAGTGACATTCTCCTTAATCTTAAATTTTTAACATTACCATAAAATGACTCAGGATGTTTGAGAGTGGTTTCGGCCTCATTGGATTTCATATGGAGAAAATAGAATTTTAGATTTCATTCAAAATGCAGCAGACTTATCAGTTTTTCAGGATTTCAGGATTGGGAGATTGTAATGTTTCCAGGTGACACCACCTGCCCGGGCTACCCCTGCCACCAGTAGAGGACATGGTCTAGCTCCTGTAGCTCCTACTTCTAGTTCTTCACCTTCTAGAGCATAGCAAACTCCACTGCCAACTCCACCAGCACCAGCATCTACATCTAGAGGGAAAGAGAAAGCTATGGCATTTTCTCGCAAGAGGGGTACAGGAAATCAATAGGATTAGACTTTAGTTATTTCCTTATGTGCTTGTAAGTTGTACATGAACAATGAACATTGAATATTCAAGAATCAAGACCAAGCATATCACATTCTAATTTCTAAATAGTAAATTTTGATTCTATTTATTTTTTTAAAGTGAACTATGAACTTTGAGAAGTAATTATATTTTAATTTGATTAGATAAGCTGCAACCTGCAATTTAATATGGATAAAAAACTATATTTCGGTATATATATATATATATATATATATATATGTGTGTGTATGTATTATAATTAACACGAGTAATGGAGTACCGGCATCAAGTGAATCACAACCAGCAGTCATAATCGAGTCAATAACTACCTATCTGGATCGGCAGCATCGCCTGCCTCTTGGCATTTACACAACTACGTACAAGTAGCAATGGCTGAATATATATAAAACGTGTCCCCCGTGTCCTATTTCCAGGTTGCTGCGTTTCGTATTGAATAATCGTATTTACGTGTCCTCCGTGTCGCGTGTCCTCGTGTCATGTGACTTAAGTTGGAGTATTTGATAACTAGAGGTACATAGTTGATGCAAGGGGACTGTTTCCATTATGGCATCTTTTCTTGCACCCATGAGCTTGGCTTGGAGTATTGTGCTATCATTTAATGGATTTGGATGGAAGAGACTCACCTCTTCATTTATGTATAGGTTATCATGGCTCATAGAATGGTGCACTCCTCATCTTGCATGTTTTTCTTTGGTGCGTGGATTATTATTGATGAAATGATTACTTGGGTCATGGACTGTTTTACCTCACATGATTTATCACGGAATTATGGCATTGTTCTTGGTATGTTTTCTCATCATTTATAAACAGTAGTCCACTTCTACACATTGTTCTATGGTGATCTGGACCTTGCATTAGTGTTGTGTGATGAGGTGTCGCTCTTGTGGAGAAATGCCCTAGGTCATATGAACATGCTTGGCATAACGGTGGTATAATAAACATATTCATGGTTAATTTTGAAGAGAGCACTACACTTTTGCACAATTAAATGATGATCTAGCCCTCCAAAGGGTGGGACATTGACAATGTGTGGTGATTCTTGGTTCAATTAGAGGAATGCCCTCATTTTTTAAGGCTTCTTTGGCATTGATATGGTATTGGTGTCTTGGAATAGTGTATTCCTTGTTTTAGGAGAATGCCCCTCATGTACACCTCTTTCTACATAGTTCTAGCCCTCTCAGTCACTATGTTTGGCATAATAATGCATCGTTTGGTCATTGGTATCTAGATGCCACTGCTTATTTGGAGGTTCTTGGCATATGGATTGAATTATGATGAGTTAGACTACATCTCCTAGTAGAGTGCTCCATTGATTCCCTCTTCTTGAGCACGTGTATTGGAGGCATGGCACCCTAACTCACACACTCTTTTGGACCCTTGGATTGTGGAGGTTCGGTTGCTGGCACATGGATCTATGCCTCAGCACATTAGGCAAGGAGTCTGATTAGGTCGTAATATATAGATTGAGGTTTCATGCACGTTCTTTGAGGGTATTCTTGTTTTAAGGGGTTGTTTTAACAACCAATGACCACTTTACAGTATATCCATGTAGATCCACCTTATGTGGGATTGATTAGCATGATTTGAGGAGTGTCACATCTTATTGGCACACATGTTGAGGCCACCCTATGTTTGAGGAGTTATTATAAGAACTAATGGACCTGTGCTTGCACACTTATACATGAGATCCACTTTTGGAGGAGATTTGGAGGGGTGTTGTAACTCTTGAGCAGATATCTTTTGATAGAGTGCCCAGATTGTTGCCTGATCACTACCAGTGGATGCAAAATGGCTACGGGATTTCCTAATTGTTGTGATAATAGAAATGCCAACAAATATTGAGTGATTTACGGTGGTTATTGATTCGTCACATTTAAACCCTAACTCTATTTTGATCAACCTTTGGCGGAACACCCCACCTTTATTGCTTGAGTGCTTTGGTTATTTAGGAAGAGTGAAATTAACGAACGTACATGGTGGAGGATCGATCTGTAACCTGAAAATAAAATCAGAATTTGCCAGATCAAGCCAAAATCAGAAATATGAGGTTTTGTTGCACCGGATTCTGGTGGAAAGGTGAATTTTGTTGCGTAGTTATCCTTGTTCACAATGTAACACTGTTGTAAATATAAATGCCAGTCCTTTATTTTAAAACTAACTAAAAGTTAAAAAGACTGGCCTACAGGGTTTGATTGGATGAAAAAGCCTTCCACAAAATTTACAACATGGTAATGATGGGATGAAGTGGTAAGCTGTTCATCAGGATTTCATTCTCTATGTTGTCTAACCCCTTCACTCGTATGACATGACTGAGATTCAAGAGGAGAGTCGAGTGCAAGTCTCCCACAATTTTAACATAATAGTTATCCCTCATACTTGGCAGCTTGGCAAAATAAAATTTGATCGTTACCCCTCAAAATTGACAGCTCAACAAAAGGCAATTTGCTCTTTGGTGTGGAGCACCTCGAGGCATGTTTTTGAAAAGAAACTCCCAATGGGATTAAAAACACAAAAGCAAAAGGCGTTACCTTGTCCCTTCCAAACAAATTATACTTGGGCTGCTCAACCTGTGGCCCGACCATGCCGAGGCGCTTGGCAATCCTCCATGCTTCCACAATCATTTCCTTGGGCCACATGCTGGTACCCCAATAGAGGGTCCACCCCTGATCGATGATAAAATTGATAGCCCTCACTGTCTCCTCCAGGGGCGTCCCCCCCTCATCAGGTCTATGGCAGAACAACACATCCACATACTCCACCTGCAGTCTCCTCAACGAGGCCTTTGTCCCTTCAATCAAGTGCTTCCTGGACAGCCCCACATCGTTGGGCCCATCCCCCCCGTTGAAAATCTTGGTAGAAATCACGATATCAGAACGCTTCCATCCCAGTTCTTTGATGGCCTGACCCATGATTTCCTCTGCCCTGCCACCTGCATAAACCTCGGCGTTGTCGAAGAAATTGATGCCATGTTCTCTGCAGCATGACAGCAACGTCTTGGCTTCTTCAAGGCCTATTTGAATGCCGAAACTGATCCATGCACCATATGATAACCTGCTCACCTTGAGGCCCGTGAGTCCCAGGTTCCTGTACTCCATTTCGATTGCCTATGTCGATTACAATTCCTCAAATTATACAGACAGTCAATTATTCAAACCATACAATAATCAACAGCAAGTAAATATCGGTGCCTATGGCTGTTATTTCAGGGGATCAAAGCATGACAGACATGAAGAAGTATCAGTGCCAAGTGGTAGATCAATGGAAATGGGGTTGCAGGAGATTAGAGATCTCATCCTCCCACGAAGGATTATCGATATGGTTATTGACCGTGAATATGAATTACCCTCTACCAGATTAACTAGCATTTGCACCAAATGTTGCAAAAGAAACGCCGTAAGGCATAAATTGAGGAACAATAGCAAAATGTGAATGGTCATTGAAAGTAAGGATTTATAGAAAAGATTGAAAGCAAGGGTGGAAGATTGAGTTACATTTGCAGCTATATCCTTAAGTTACTTGTGAGTATTCTGAATATGGATCTTTTGTAAATAAAAATAGTCTCATGTATCCATTATCCATGTAGTTGCTATGGTTTATGTGAACGTGTTATGGTCTATTATTTTAAGGTTTATTGTTTTTAGTTTTAAAACAAGTTTGAGGGATACAAGATTGCAAAACATACGATATTTTTTTTTCATTTATGCTATTTTTCCATATTCTACCTATTTATAGCATTGCTTTTGCTTTTTGACATCTGGGGCAATTGAGGAATAATCATGAAATCTAGAAGGTTATTGAAAATAATAATTAATAAACAAGATTGCATGTAAAGGTGGAATATAAAGTTAAATGATTTACATTAGGTGAAATTTACAGAGAGTATAATGTTTGTAACAAAGATTGCTTCTTGATCATCAAAGATGCTTTTTTAAGTTTAAATAAAAAATTACAAGTACTAGATTGTAATGGAAGAGGTGAAAAGAAAATATAACATTGTGAATAACATCATGGTTGTCATTCCATATTTGAAATTTCTTCAAAACTTGTTGGAGACATCAGAGAATTGAAGAAGATGTAATGAACCTACAAATTGTATATTTCATTCAAATTATGTAGAAGTATTATTAATATTTCAAATATGTAAATTAATTTATGGAAAAGGAAAAAATAAACAAATTTGTATGAATTCTTGAGGAATTTTAATAGTAGAATAGTTTCTTCATCTTCACCCTCTTCCATGTCTCAACCCACATCTGATGTAGTGTACAATCCACTTTCAAATATGTAAATTAATTTAGGGAAAAAGAAATAATAAATGAATTTTTATGAATTCTCGAGGAAATTAAAATAGTAGAAGAGTTTATGCATCTTCACCCTTAGCCACCCCTTCCATGATGATGGCACTATGTCTCAACTCACATCTGATGTAGTGTACAATCCACTAACCATAATACTTTCAACTGATTTAGGATTTGAATTCACATTCTAAACCAAATAAAAATATTTCACGACTGAATCTACCAAGCAAGGAGGTGGAAGATCCAAACCATTTGGTATAGGAAAATACTTGGTGATGAAAAAGGATAAAAACATCTTGGTGCTTGGAAGTAACCATTGCATTGGGGAACCAAAATACGAGGAGAAAAGACAACTGAGAGAATCTGAAAGTAATGCACTTTTACGCATGTAAGGTCTTACGGTGTAGGTACCATGGTCTTTTTTCTACTTTGCGTTGTCACTAGATGCAATGTAAACATAGTAAACACAAACCATTTGGTTATTATCATTTCAATAGTTCATCTTATGACTTTGTTTCATTTTAGTGGGTAAATATGCATTCGAGCAAAATCCTGATAAGTTAGTAACCCTCAGTGGAGACGCCCGGTTTGATGGGTTTATATGCATTATGATTATTATCACAAACCCTTCACTGATGAAGGGAAAGAAATAGTTGAAGGAAACTAATGACAAACATACAACTTTATTTTTGCTTATATGCATGTATATATTTTTTAACAATGACTATATGATGTTACATATTTTTTGATAGGCCATGGACTTCACTGTGGTCGGTTATAACTTATATATATATAGATATGCACTTGGTGAGGATGGTCTGCGCCCTTAAAGCAAGTAACAATTTTTGGCTACTACAATATGTAATTTTCATCATCTTTTTTTCCTTTTTGGAAAAACATATATAAACCACCTGTAAATTTTCATTGTTTAAGTTGCATTTTCACCTGTATATAAAATGGATTCAACGTGTTCAAAATTTACTTTTTTTAAACTACTTTATTTGTATATAAGTTAATATAAGATTATGTTATTTCATATTTCCTATGGACATCTAAATTTTTACCACTTCTCCTTAGTATGAACACTATTATTGATATTTTATAATACTTTTAATTAAACAAACCAAACACACATATCTCAAATACCCAATTTCAACAGTCAGCGATTTGATTTTCACACAAAAATCAAAGTATACAAGATATATAAAAACTGGGAGTTTCAGTCGACTGAAAACCGAGTGCGGAAGATGCTTGCAGGATACTCAAACTTTTATCCTCTGCGATTAATCACTTCGATAATCACAAATACCCAGTTTCAAAATCCGGCTATTTGCTTTTCACACAAAAATCAAGATACTCAACCAAGAAAAAAAACAATTGTTGATGATGGTTTTTTTCTAAAGTTGTTTATTTAACTTATAGTGGTCCTTTTGTTAAGCCACTACACTATGAGAGAGATCGATATGCCATTAAAAGCATCCTAAATTTGCATATGGCTTCATTCACACCCTCTCAATAATTTTAAAGATTTTATGATTGGGGAGCAAAGCTGTGAACCCCTGAATAAACCCTTCAACAATGCACAGGAGACTAGCATCCAATTAAACTCACATGCTCTGCCCCACTCACTTATTGTACCCTGATTTCAACCTTGCTCTATCAATTAGACAACACACAGTACATAGAACTACACAAGCAACAAAAGTAATAAAATTAGACCATGGCTGCACCGAAGCTTGAAGATATCAGCCATCGTCCAAAACAACAACTAAATGCGCTGGATTACTGCATCAACTCCAATCCACCGTGGCGTAATATTTCTAAGAATCTTATCTCTTCTACTTTGTTTTCTCCTCTTTCAACCTAAAGAAATGTTTAGGTAAGTCGAGAGCATTTTTCTATGCTCTGTTTTTGGGATAGGCCTCTCAGTTTCTAGCAGTGTGAGAATCAATGCTTTTTTTATAGTCAGTATGCTTGCTTCCAATGGCTTAAAATAGACCTGGGAAAATAGCTATCTATTGAAGACCGTAAAGAGTTCATAAATATCATTAAAAACACATTTAAAAAACAACTAATTAAATAGTAATTGAATATAAATTATTGCTGGAGAAAATTACAAAACTGACTTTTACCATATCTAAACAAAAAATACTAATAATAGTGGTTGACATGGAGTTGAACTTCCTTTAACTATAAATAAAATAGGTTAACACATTATTACAAATATGGTTAAACTAGAAAACACATTATTACAAATATAGTAAAACGATAATAAATAACAATACCAATAGCAAATTGTCCAATGCAAAACATCTTCGAAGAGAGGATCCACTATCATGCTCTTTAACACAAATAAAATCAATACCGTTCATGAGATTCGAATTTCTGGAAAGTCTTGTCACCCCCCAATTTCAACAACACGGTTTCTTTCAATGACACGTATTTCTGCTCTAGATTCTCATCCTTTCAAACCCTCCAGTTTTGCTAAAAATTGCTTCTACCTTTCTTCCTCCCCCACCCTGCACTGTGGTATTTGGATTTCCATGGTTTGGAGGGCAAGAGCTATCTCAAGCAAGCAGTATATCACAGCCATTTCTCTATCATTTAAATAATGTAGAAACACATTTAATGTCCAAACATTGAACATAGGGAAATCTTGACATGATGGGTTGGGAGCTCCCACAAACTAAAACCAGTCGCAGAGTTTTAGAGGATGGAAAGCCCTTCAATCTCTTTCCTCTTTTTTCTTTTTTACACAGATTTCAATATGATGGTTTCTCCACTGAATTAACTGAAAGCGTGTAAAGAATTGGACCATGATGAAATTGACATAATACTACACAAATTTCAATCTGATGGTTTCTCCACTGACAAAGAAACATTTCTCCATGTTAAATTTCTAAATAGGAATCAAGTGCTACACTACGGTAGTGAAAAAATCTCCCAGTAAGTGTTTCATGCTGCACGACCATTTCTCACTTTAATACAAAATAAATTTAGTAGAAAGACTCTTGGCTGGGGTCTATTAAGAAACCCTAATCGTACATGGGTTGGAACCCCAACTCAGACCTAGAGAAAGACAATCAAAGCGTCAAGGACATGAACCTGACAGCCATAAGATAATGGGACCGCATACCCAAAATTCGGTGCCTAGAGTTTTAAGCGGTCAAACCTAACAATCCATAGAAGAAAAAACAAATATTAGCAGAATTCATGGTTGGGTAGGGCGGCATAAAGCCCTAAATAAATAACAAAAGTGAAAGGAACGAGTTGGGGAATTCAATTTGCTGGCTAATGGATTTTCCCAATCTCCAAAAGGAGAATTTGTGTTCTTGGAATCAACTTACTGTAAGGAAGTATAGTAACCCTCACCAGGAAGTAGGGTATTATCCTTGTGCAACCGTACACAAGTATGTAAAGAAAACCTTTTCGTTACTGTAGTTAGAAATAAAATAACCTATATCAACCAAATACCTAAATGAATAAGGGACATAGAAACAAACTACCTTTGCTATTAGTTGGTTTTACAAAACTAAATGACACATCTCTCATAGCTGCAAAGTAAAACCACCTCTGGAAGATGGGAGAAGCTACATGGCAGAAGGCAGAGGTAGTTATAACCCCACTAACGACAATCTGTAATTAAGAGAAACGAATCTCTGTGTAAATTCTATTATAACCCCACTAACGGAAATCTATAATTTTGTAGTGAGTAAACATCGACATATGACAAATTTTTACATAAATACAGCTCTTGTTAAACAGGATCACTCCGTTTAGTTGATATTTCTATGCTGTGTTCAATGGGATCTATGAGATCGTTGGGAATCTTTTCGGTGGGTTATGGAAGTAGAGGCACTCAGCCAGGTGCGTGGTTTCATAGACTGTTGCAAGTCAATTTCTGATGTTGTGGTACCAATAGCAAACTGTCCAATGTAAAACATCTTCGAGGAGAGGCTCCACTATCATGCTCTTTAATCCAAATAAAATCAATACCGTTCATGAGATTCCAATTTCTGGAAAGTCTTGTCACCTACCAATTTCAACAACACGGTTTCCTTCAATGACGCATATTTCTGCTCTAGATTCTACTCCTTTCAAACCCTCCAGTTCTGCTAAAAAATGCTTGTACTTTTCTTCCCCCCTCACCCTGCACTGTGGTATTTGGATTTCCATGGTTTGGAGGGAAAAAGTTGTCTCAAGCAACCAGTATATCACAACCATTTCTCTATCGTTTAAATAATGTAGAAACACATTTATTGTCCAAAAATTGAACAGAGGGAAATCTTGACATGATGGGTTGGGAGCTCCCACAAACTAAAACCAGTCACAGAGTTTTAGAGGATGGAAAGCCCTTCAATATCTTTCCTATTTTTTCTTTTTTACACAGATTTCAATATGATGGTTTCTCCACTGAATTAACTGAAAGCGTGTAAATAATTGGACCATGATGAACTTTATAGAATACTACACAGATTTCAATCTGATGGTTTCTCCACTGACAAAGAAACATTTCTCCATGTTAAATTTCCAAATAGGAATCAAGTGCTACACTATGGTAGTGAAAAAATCTCCCACTAAGTGTTTCAGGCTGCACGACCATTTCTCATTTTAATACAAAATAGATTTAGTAGAAAGACTCTTGGCTGGGGTTTATTAAAAAACCCTAATCGTACATGGGTTGGAACCCCAATTCAGACCTAGAGAAAGACAATCAAAGCGTCAAGGACAGGAACCTGGCAGCCATAAGATAATGGGACCACATACCCAAAATTTTGTGCCTAGAGTTTTAAGCGGTGAAACCTAACAATCCATAGAAGAAAAAACAAAGATTAGCACTATTCATGGCTGGGTAGGGCAGCATAAAGCCCTAAATAAATAAAAAAAGTTAAAGGAACGAGTTGGGAAATTCAATTTGCTGGCCAATGGATTTCCCCAATCTGCAAAAGGAGAATTCATGTTCTTGGAATCAACTTACTGTAAGGAAGTACAATAACCCTCACCAAGAAGTAGGGTATTATCCTTGTGCAACTGTACATAAGTCTCTAAGAAAACCTTTGCGTTACTTTAGTTCGAAATAAAATAAACTATATCAACCAAATACCTAAATGAATAAGGGACATAGAAACAAATTACCTTTGCTATTAGCTAGTTTTCTAGAACTAAATGACACATCTCTCATAGCTGCAACGTAAAACCACCTCTGGAAGATGGGAGACGCTGCATGGCAGAAGGAAGAGGTAGTTATAACCCCACTAACGACAATTTGTAATTGAGAGAAACGAATCTCTGTGTAAATTCTATTATAAACCCACTAACGGCAATCTGTAATTTTGTAGTGAGTAAACATCGACATATGACAAATTATTACATAAATACAGCTCTTGTTCAATAGGATCACTGGGTTTAGCTGATATTTCTATGGTGTGTTCAATGGAATCTCTGAGATCATTGGAAATCTTTTCGGTGGGTTATGGAAGTAGAGGCGCTCAGGCAGGTGTGTGGTTTCAGAGACTGTTGCGACTCAATTTCTGACATTGTGGTACCAATAGCAAACTGTCCAATGTAAAACATCTTCGAGGAGAGGCTCCACTATCATGCTCTTTAACGCAAATAAAATCAATACCGTTCATGAGATTCGAATTTCTGGAAAGTCTTGTCACCTCCCAATTTCAACAACACGGTTTCCTTCAATGACGCATATTTCTACTCTAGATTCTACTCCTTTCAAACCCTCCAGTTCTACTAAAAACTGCTTGTACTTTTCTTCCTCCCTCACCTTGCACAGTGGTATTTGGATTTCCATGGTTTGGAGGGGAAGAGCTGTCTCAAGAAACCAGTATATCATAGCCATTTCTCTATCATTTAAAAAAGGTAGAAACACATTTACTGTCCAAACATTGAACAGAGGGAAACTTGACATGATGGGTTGGGAGCTCCCATAAACTAAAACCAGTCACAGAGTTTTAGAGGATGGAAATCCCTTCAATCTCTTTCCTCTTTTTTCTTTTTTACACAGATTTCAATCTGATGGTTTCTCCACTGACAAAGAAACATTTCTCCATTTTAATTTCCAAATAGGAATCAAGTGCTACACTATGGTAGTGAACAAATCTCCCACTAAGTGTTTCAGGCCGCACAACCATTTCTCACTTTAATACAAAATAAATTTAGTGGAAAGACTCTTGGCTGGGGTTTATTAAGAAACCCTAATCGTACATGGGTTGGAACCCCAATTCAGACCTAGAGAAAGACAATCGAAGCGTCAAGGATAGGAACCTGGTAGCCATAAGATAATGGGACCGCATACCCAAAATACTGTGCCTAGAGTTGTAAGTGGTCAAACCTAACAATCCATAGAAGAAAAAACAAAGATTAGCAGAACTCATGGCTTGGTAGGGCGGCATAAAGCCCTAAATAAATAACAAAAGTGAAAGGAACGAGTTGGGAAATTCAATTTGCTGGCCAATGGATTTTCCTAATCTGCAAAAGGAGAATTTGTGTTCCTAGAATCAACTATCTGTAAGGAAGTACAGTAACCCTCACCAGGAAGTAGGATATTATCCTTGTGCAACCGTACATAAGTCTATAAAGAAAACCTTTGCGTTACTGCAATTCGAAATAAAATAACCTATATCAACCAAATACCTAAATGAATAAGGGACATAGAAACAAGTTACCTTTGCTATTAGATGGTTTTACAAAACTAAATGACACATCTCTCATAGCTATAGAGTAAAACCACCTCTGGAAGATGGGAGAAGTTGCATGGTAGAAGGTAGAGGTAGTTATAACCCCACTAACGGCAATCTTTAATTAAGAGAAACAAATCTATGTGTAAATTCTATTATAACCCCACTAACGACAATCTGTAATTTTGTAGTGAGTAAACATCGACATATGACAATTTTTTACATAAATACAGCTCTTGTTCAACAGATCACTGGGTTTAGCTGATATTTCTATGCTATGTTCAATGGGATCTTTGAGATCATTGGGAATCTTTTCGGTGGGTTATGGAAGTAGAGGCACTCAGCCAGGTGCGTTGTTTCAGAGACTGTTGCGACTCAATTTCGGACGTTGGGGGCGCCACCTTAATAAATCGTGTATATTTTGTTTCCTCCCGAAGAGGCACATCCCCATATTCACTCCCAAAAAGCATGTTGGAGTGGTCCCTTAGGAAATTTGTATAATGCCCTCAAACCAGGGGCCTTCATAACTGGGCTCCCTGGTGCGCGCCTCTACTTCTGTAACCCACCTTGAATTTTGTCAATGCCACTGAAAGCAACCCTGTAAAACCACTTCCCATCCAACGAGGACTATGAGTGACAGAATATCAACAAAGATAAGCCGAAAAAGAGAAGAAATGGGTATCAATATCGAACTCCAATCTCTTTCCTCTTTTTTCTTTTTTACACAGATTTCAATCTGATGGTTTCTCCACTGACAAAGAAACATTTCTCCATTTTAATTTCCAAATAGGAATCAAGTGCTACACTATGGTAGTGAACAAATCTCCCACTAAGTGTTTCAGGCCGCACAACCATTTCTCACTTTAATACAAAATAAATTTAGTGGAAAGACTCTTGGTTGGGGTTTATTAAGAAACCCTAATTGTACATGGGTTGGAACCCCAATTTAGACCTAGAGAAAGACAATCGAAGCGTCAAGGATAGGAACCTGGTAGCCATAAGATAATGGGACCGCATACCCAAAATATTGTGCCTAGAGTTGTAAGTGGTCAAACCTAACAATCCATAGAAGAAAAAACAAATATTAGCAGAACTCATGGCTTGGTAGGGCGGCATAAAGCCCTAAATAAATAACAAAAGTGAAAGGAATGAGTTGGGAAATTCAATTTGTTGGCCAATGGATTTTCCTAATCTGCAAAAGGAGAATTTGTGTTCCTAGAATCAACTATCTGTAAGGAAGTACAGTAACCCTCACCAGGAAGTAGGGTATTATCCTTATGCAACCGTACATAAGTCTGTAAAGAAAACCTTTGCGTTACTGCAGTTCGAAATAAAATAACCTATATCAACCAAATACCTAAATGAATAAGGGACATAGAAACAAGTTACCTTTGCTATTAGATGGTTTTACAAAACTAAATGACACATCTCTCATAGCTGTAGAGTAAAACCACCTCTGGAAGATGGGAGAAGTTGCATGGTAGAAGGTAGAGGTAGTTATAACCCCACTAACGACAATCTTTATTTAAGAGAAACAAATATATGTGTAAATTCTATTATAACCCCACTAACGGCAATCTGTAATTTTGTAGTGAGTAAACATCGACATATGACAATTTTTTACATAAATACAGCTCTTGTTCAATAGATCACTGGGTTTAGCTGATATTTCTATGCTATGTTCAATGGGATCTTTGAGATCATTGGGAATCTTTTCGGTGGGTTATGGAAGTAGAGGCACTCAGCCAGGTGCGTGGTTTCAGAGACTGTTGCGACTCAATTTCGGACGTTGGGGGCGCCACCTTAATAAATCGTGTATATTTTGTTTCCTCCCGAAGAGGCACATCCCCATATTCACTCCAAAAAAGCATGTTGGAGTGGTCCCTTAGGAAATTTGTATAATGCCCTCAAACTAGGGGCCTTCATAACTGGGCTCCCTGGTGCGCGCCTCTACTTCTGTAACCCACCTTGAATTTTGTCAATGCCACTGAAAGCAACCCTGTAAAACCACTTCCCAGCCAACGAGGACTATGAGTGACAGAATATCAACAAAGATAAGCCGAAAAAGAGAAGAAATGGGTATCAATATCGAACTCCAATTAGAACACCCAAGTTAATAAAAAAAGCCTAAAATCTCTTTAGGAAAGAATCCCACCCATGCTATTGAATGAGAGTTGGACTGCTGAATTGGAATTATTGTCTACAACAAAATGGACGCAGATACAAACCTTAACCCTTATTCCTCTCCTATTATCTCTGACTAATGAGCGCGATATGGGAAAACCTCGTATAAAATATTGTTAGGAATTGTAACAGAATAACTAGCAATTGCCCCAAAAGGTGCAAAAAGCGGTCGTAGGCTTGTTAATTTGGAAAATTTGTATAAGAAACGTATTTATAGACATGTATGCTATATGTTTTGCATTTTCGAAAGTAGCAAGGTCAACTTTTGAAGATGAAAATTTGTTAATTTGGAAAATCTGTATAAGATAGGTATTTATATACATGTATGCCATATGTTTTGCATTTTCGAAAATAGCAAGGTCAACTTTTGAAGACTAAAAGTGATGCATTAAATCTGGCCTTTAATTGAATTTAACTATTATCCATGCCCCAATTGAAAACTATAAAAATTATATTTATATTTTGTTTTAACATTTATACATTTTAATTTAAAATAAAGCTATTGTTTAGTAGTGTTATAAATTATTTTATTTTATGTAAAATAATGTACCCGTTCATTCTCTCTTCTTTTTTTCACCTTTTAACTTTCATCATAACATTTAAAGTTTATATTATAATAAATATAAAATATAATTAACTAATTAACATAATTTATAATTATTGTTTAAATATAAATCCATAAACTCAGTGTAACACCACTATTCTGTAATATTGCATGTGATGTCTAATCTAATTATACCAATGTGCATGGGCACAAATTCAACAAGATTCATTTCCGGCATTGAAAAAATATAAAAAACTTTTTATTATAAGTTTTAATCTTCTTACCACATGGATATTTGGAACCCTCAAAATAATTAATTGGAAAACTACTATTTATTTTGGCCCATTAATTTTTTTTTATTATAAGTTTTAATCTTCTTATTGCGTGGATATTTGGAACTCTCAAAATAATTAATAGGAAAACTACTATCTATTTGGGCCTGATAAATAAAACTTACTATTTATTTGGGCCTGCTGTAAAGCAAAACTTGACTATTTATTTAAATATGATATAAAATGCATTTATATCTTTTATTATTTAATAAAGATTATATAGTGGCATTGTAAGTGACTATTTATTTAAACATGATATAAAATGCATTTATATATTTTTTTTTTATTTAATAAAGATTATATAGTGGAATTGTAAGTTAGGTAAAACTTGATTATTAATTTAAATATGATATAAAATGCATTTATATATATATTTTTAATACAAATTGCTATATAGTGGCATTGTAAGTTAAAACATGAGCTTACATATTTAACTTTCCATTAAAGTTTCACCCTAATGCCCATAATTTTAGTCATGGGCAAATTTTATGCTTAAGAATTTAGATTAGTACATAATAGTAACATAATAAATATGTGTCAAAAACTCCAGCCTCCCACATTTCAAAATAATATTACCAAGAAAGAATAAGAGGAATAATAAAAAACTCTAGCCTCCCCCACTTTAAAATAATATTACCAGGAAAGAAAGAATACAAAAGAATAATAAGTCTATGTAAAAAAAAGAATAATAAGTCTATGTAAAAAACTCGAGCCTCCCGGACTGATCGCGCGCGCTGGAGATGGAGCTCCCCCGCCTCTGTAACCCTTGACCGCCCCCGTTCGAGCTTGGCAGCCTTGCTGCCGGGCTTGCTGGCCCTTACGGGCTTCCCCTGCTGCGCCCCCCTCACTGATCTGCTTCCTGGGCCTCCTGCCTGCTTCTTGCTGCTCGAGCTTCCCTGAGGGCAGCCCTCTGCTGCGCCTCTCTTTCCTGGGGCTCCTGCCCCTCCTTTTCTTTCCTCCTGCCGAGCGATCCAGCTCGATGGATCTTCATGCCTCTTCTCAACCCGATTTTGAGAAAGCCTTTGCTTCTCTCGTCCCTGAGAACAACTCTGAAAGGATCCGACCTTCTGCCTCTAAATTTATCAAAAAACTTGATGAAATCCCGGAAATCCCTCTTCCTCTTTCTCTCCCAAGGAGATCGGCTGTAGCCTTAGCTGAACGGGGATTGGTTGGCCAGTTTACGGGGCTATGGCCCTCCCCTCGAACCGTCCAACGTTGGGTGGAGAGAAATTGGAATGCCATGGTCCAGGGGAAAATTGCCATAAGGTTCTGTGGAAGAGGTTTTTTCACCTTTCTCTTCGAATCAGTGGAGGATCGCAACCTAATTTTCAGGAATGGGCCGTACTTCATGGACACAAGAGGCCTCTATCTCAATCGTTGGACCCCGGATTTCGATCCAGAAATGGATGTACCCAACGCAGTTCCTGTATGGGTTCGCCTTCCGCACCTGCCGCTTCACTGCTGGGCTGATGAAACTGTTCGGGCGATTGGAAATGCAATAGGTAAATATGTGGACAGATCTGAACCAAAGGAAAATATGTATGCATGTGCGAGGATCTGTGTTGAGGTAGACTTGGGCAAAGGTCTTCCAGAAGCTGTTAAACTCAGAGTGGACCAGTGGACGCATATTCAACAGGTGGACTATGAACAACTTCCCTTCAAGTGTAAGGTATGTCATGAGTACGGTCATTTTGCTAATAGATGTCCTAAATCTAAATCTGAAACCAATATCAATAACTCTGGAACTCATGAGGAAGCATGGGAAATAGTAAGGAAAAAGAAGAAACCAAACCCCCCCCCTGAGCCTGAGGCGCCTCACTCCGGAACCCCTCCCTCCCCCCCTGTCTTCCCTTCGTCCTCCAACCCCTTTGGATCCCTTGCTTCAGAGGACCACCCTTCTCCCCCACCCTCCCCCAAAGGCCCCAGAATCTCTCCCTCCTCCCCTCACCAAGCTTCCCCCCCGCAATCAGTGGAAAGGAATTTATCCAAAAATAAATCGAAAATGCCCGATGATGGCCCTCATCCTGATCAACCAGTGTTGACCTGTATTGATCCCTTACTGATCGCCCCGAATCCATCTCAGCCAGCCCATGGAAATCAGCCCATCAGAATTACCAGAAGTTCCTCCAAGGACCTTGGTGCATCCGGTGATACCCTTAAGAAATCTGGACCAGGCAGAAAATCAGCCAAGCAGCATCGGGAAGAAAGCACGCAAAAGGACATAGCTTTAGGGTTACAAACCCCCATGGATTCCTTCATTATAGGCTCTCAAGAGAAAGACACAGCAGCTAAAGAATTTGAGAGGCGAGCACCTCCTCGCTCGAACTTTTTATGACGAAGCTCTTATCTTGGAACAGCAGGGGTATGGGGCACCCCTCTAAATCAGCCGCCCTAAGAGACCTTCTTCATTCAGAAAGACCTGAAATTGTTCTAATTAAGGAAACCAAGCAAAATCAGATTGATATGCAGTTAATCATAGAAGCTCAAAATTCCTTTATAGGGATCAGTAGTAATTCCAGAGGAGCTTCTGGAGGAATCACCACCATGTGGAATAAGCAGCAATGGAATTGCAAATCCTCTGTCCTCAATCCAAATTGGATTAGAACCAACCTCGTCAACAAGGAAGAAAGTTGGGATTTAATTATTTACAATGTCTATATTCCCAACCATTTCCGGGAAAAAGAACAATGCTGGAATGAATTGAAGCAGGAAATAGACAAGGAACAGAACTCAAATGTTATCCTTGCTGGAGATCTTAATTTAATTCTCCATGCTAATGAGAAAAGGGGGGGCGTCTTCAACCCCGACCCTTTCAGAAGGCAGCTGGAAATTATCATGGCTGAACACGAATTGATGGACATCATTCCTAAAAATAGAAAATACACTTGGAACAATAGACGTCTGGGACCAGGTAACATTATGGAAAGGCTGGACAGAATTTTGGTTAATGTTACCCTTCTTTCCTCCTTTGCAGCAGGTCACACCAAAATTCTTAGCGCCACAGCCTCTGATCATTTTCCCATTTTATTAACGTTGGAATCTCACGCTAATTTGGGACCAATCCCTTTCAGATACAATCCATTGTGGAGAGATAGCATCGAGGCCGAGTCAATTATAGAAGATACCTGGAAGAATCACGTGGAAGGTTCTCCAAACTACATTTGGGAAACCAAAATTCGAAACACTAGGAAAGCTCTTAAGGATTGGGCAAAAGTCAGTTACCAAGAACTAGAAAAAATAAAAGAAAAAATGCAGCAGAGTTTGGAAGATATTCACAAACAAATAGAAGATCATGGATACACAAATCAACTAAAAAGTAAGGAATGGGAAGTGCAGGGACAGCTAACTCAAATTAAGAGGGCGGAAGAAATCAAATGGAGGCTCAAGTCGCGAGAAATATGGCTAAAGGAAGGCGATAAAAATACGGCATACTTCCATAAGCAGGCTACAGTAAAAAAATCAAGGAACATTGTTACTACTATTACAGATAGTCAAGGTAACCAGCATGATGATCAGGAAGCTATTAAAAGAGCTGCCTTCCAACATTACAAGTGCCTTCTCACTGAAAATCAAAGCGCCATGGACTATTCGGCCTTTCTTCGGCACCTCCCAGGGAAAATCTCTGCTGAGGAAAATGAGAGGATGAACAGCGATATAACTGAGGAAGAGATAAGAAAAGCAATCTGGACTCTTCAACCAGACAAATCTCCAGGTCCAGATGGCTTTACTATTAATTTTTACAGGGACCATTGGCATTTGATAAAGAAAGATCTTGTAAAAATGATGAAAGGAATCCAAAGAAAAAAGAAAATGGGGGGTTTTACAAATTCAACTTTTCTTGCCCTCATTCCCAAGGAAACCAGGCCCACTTCCTTCTCGAGATTTAGACCAATCTCCTTGTGCAACACTTCTTATAAGATTTTTGCAAAAATCATAGCAGCTAGACTCCAGCCTCTGCTTCCTTCCATCATATCTGAAAATCAGGGGGGTTTCATGACCAATAGGCAAATTCACGACTCCATCTCTTTGGTTCAAGAAGCTATTCACTCTAGCACCTCTAGACAAGAGAAAGGTTTCGTCCTCAAGCTTGATTTAGCCAACGCTTTTGACCGAGTAAGACACTCCTTCTTGTACGCTGTCATGAGAAAAATGGGTTTTAATTCTGACTTCATAAGCACCATTGCCGCTTGCATCTCTGGTCCCTGGATCTCGCCTCTCATAAATGGTCGCCCTTGTGAAGCTTTTCAATCTTCAAGAGGACTAAGGCAAGGCTGCCCTCTCTCACCCTATCTATTCATCTTGATGGCTGAATCCCTCAGCAGCAACCTTGATTACAACAGAAGAGTCGGCCTCATCTCTGGTATCAAGTTTGGGAATGGAGTCAAAAATATCAATCATTCACAATTTGCTGATGATACCCTGCTCATTGGCGGGGCCTCCACCACAATAGCAAGGCGTTTCAAAAACCTCCTCGATCAATTTATGGAGTGCTCTGGAGGAGAAGTTAACTTTCAGAAAAGCTGCATCTATGGATGGAACATCTCTAATCAAACAGCTCACAATATTGCCAATATCTTTGGAGTAGCCTATAAAGAAAACTGGGATCACTTCACCTATCTTGGGATGCCGGTCACCCTGGGTGCTCTCAAAGCGTCCACCTGGAATGAAATAATCGACAAAGTCAAAAGGAAGATTCAGCAATGGGGTACCCAATGGCTTAACCCAGCGGGCAGACTTATCCTGCTTAAATCAGGTATTTCCTCCTTACCTTTATATCGCTTCACTCTTTACCAAGCTCCTGCTTCGTTTCATAACAAGCTAGAAGTTGCACTCCGCAATTTTTTATGGCAAGGAGGGAAAAAAGAAAAAAATAGATACAATCTGGTCAACTGGAAAAATGTAATTCAATCTCCAGACAGAGGTGGATTGGGAATCAGAACGCCCAAGATTCTGAATCTCGCCTTTGGGATTAAAATGGCTTGGAGACTTATAAGTGAACCAAAAGCCTGGTGGAAACAGGTCTTTGAATGCAAATATCTTTCGGACCATAGACAAAGACTTCTTGAATCTGATATTCCTATAAGAGATTCCACCAAAATTTGGCAACTTTGCAAGAAAGCAATCCCCACTCTTATTCAAAACACCTCAAAGATTCCGGGGGGTGGAAGCAGTATCAATTATGCCACTGACAAAATCATGGGCCTCCAACCATTAAACACTGTTGAAGATGCCATTCCCATCATCCTTTACCTTCATAGCAAAGGCCTTCAAAGGCTGGACCAAATCTCAAAATGGGATGCTGAGAGCGGTGCTTGGCTTAGCTGGGAATTCCCATTTATTCCCCCAAACTTGGATTCAAGCTTCCAAGTTCTTCTTAAAAATCTTCAAAACAGAGCCCCTATAAAAAAAGGAGCATTAGATGGGCTTAGATGGGATCCCACGGGTTCAGGTTACCCCATCAAATCCGGTTACCAATTCCTCTGCAATAATACTTATCAGGCTCCCATCTGGAATCATTGGAAAATAATTTGGAATTCTGAGGCAATCCCAAAGGTCAAATTCTTCATCTGGCTGCTGCTCAAGGGTAGAATTCTCACCTCGGAAAATTTGAGAAAGAGAGGGATACATGGTCCCTCAATCTGTCCTAACTGCTGCTCCGAGGAGGAAACCATCCACCACCTATTTCTTGATTGTGCCTTTGCGAAGAAATGCTGGAACATCATGGCCAACCTGGGCAGCATAACTTGGCATCCCCAGCAAAACATTGCTGAGACAATTCAACACTGGAGAAGGAATTGTCCTTGGAAAGATAAGCGAAGCAAGATTGTTAAAAGAACCTGGGACATCATCCCCCACAACCTCCTCTGGAAAATCTGGCTCACTAGAAACAAGAAAATATTCCAAAATAAAGAAGGCAATATCTGGGAAACATGTAGCAGCGCTCACCTTCTGGCTCAGGAGACGATGATTGTTAAATGCTCAGGAATAACTAAAGCAACTGATTATACAATTGAAGAGCGGATCATGATCAGGCATATTCTAGGCAATCCAAGCCATCATCAGAGAATTCAGAGAAAAGTCATGAAACTCAATCATAAGACCAAAGAATGGGAAATAAGGCTACCATCTCAGGAATTTAAAAGATGGCTAACGAGTAATAATTGTCCAATCCTATTCTTTGACGGAGCCTCCAAGTCCAACCCAGGACCAGCAGGTGCAGGAGGTATTATTTTAGGCGAATCAGGAGAAGAAATATGCAGCTACGAATGGAGTTTAGGGGAAAAAACAAATAATAACGCCGAGGCTCTTGCTCTGTATCAAGGACTGCTGCAACTAAAAAATAGGGGAATCAAAAATGCACTTGTTCTAGGAGACTCCTCTATAATCATTGGCTACATGAACCATTACAGGATATCCTCAAACAGTAGTCTTCAACAGCATCTTCAACGCATCAGCCTCCTCACCAATCACTTTGAAAAAATCCGATTCTGCCATATCCTTCGCACATACAATGGGGAAGCGGATAAACATGCTAATAAAGCAGTTGGACATCAGGAAGGAACACTGAGGCACAGTCAACGAGCCTTCTTCCAAACTCTGCCATGAACCAGGACGACTCGGGAAATACCCAAGCACGCAAACTCAGCAAGCGCGTGAAGGGGATAGCAAAAACTGCCCTTGGGCAAATTTCGAAAATCTCAAGCAATCTCAGTGAGAATACGGCCCTCAGATCAGCTGACATCCCAAGGGATTTTCATAATTATAGTGAAGGACGGAGGAATGATTCTGCTACTGCAGACAATCGTCCTAAAGATATTGGAAAATATCTAATTATCACTGAGGATCGGATCTCTGATAAGAATCCAGGTTGCTGCAGCTGGAACCGATCCATAAATACGAGTCTAGGAAAGCACTTCATGGTCTATCATCTCTGCGACCAAGAGCAGCCCCGTGAAAGTGGAGAAAGCGCTCAGGATCAGCCACGAAGGAGACCGTTTGCTCTGGTATCGGCTCCCTATCCTTTGCATAAATTTTCTCTAATTAATCCTTCGGTCTTTTTCAGGGAAAGCTTTGAAGGGAAACCTGGAGATCCAGATCCCCTTCTTCACTCTCATCTACCTTGCTGGCCGTCCCCCTGCCTCTCATCTTGCTTTCTCAGCTTGCATCTTTCCGGCTCTTCTCTCCTATTTTCAAGATTTCAGGTTCTTCCTATTCATCTCTCTCTGAAACTCAGATCGGTGGGCTCGCCCCTCTGTCTTTCTTCTGCCAAGAACCTGCGCTCATCTCCCATATCCTCAAGAAATTATCTTTCAGCTCTGCGCACTATCTCTCATATTTTTCCTATCTACCTCTTTTTGATACTGAAGGCGGCGGGATCGATTCTCTGTTCTCTTTCTGTCAATAATTTGCGCACTATTACCCGGCCCTTAATCCTTTGCAGTAAGAAGGATTCATCAGACCATCCTTGTGAATCTGTTCCTCCTAGAACCTATCCCTCTATTGCAATGGCTCGCTCTGAGCAATGTTTTCACTGCCGCGACCTCCAAGCTGAATTCGACGAGGTCAGAACTCAACAACGCATCCTGGAAGATCAAGTGCGACATATGGAAGCTAGACATGCTGAGCAGATTCGAAGTGTGGAAGCTAAATTCGAGGAGCAGTTCAGAAATCTCCATGCTAAATACCGTACAGAAATGAATCTGTTTCTCCACAGGGTTCACTCACTTCAGGAGCAGTTCAACGGGCTCAACAACAGATGCATCCATGCCGAGGAGTCGCTGGTAATTCTAAGGGAAATTTTGGAAACAAAGCAGAAGGAGAAATCAACATCTTCAAGCGCGAAGCCAATGGAAGAAGAGCAGCACCCCGAGGACTCTACAGCGAGAAATATCAGTCATATTTCCATTGACTAATTATGTATTGCAAATGCAAATTTTTGTGTCATCAGTTCGTCCGGATCTATAGTAGTATTAGCTCTTCAGTAGTTAGAATCTTCAGAAATCACCTCAGGGATAGGAAACTCATGCTCTATCCTTGGACATGCAATGCTCTTGAAGCAAATTTTGTACGGCTTTATGCCTTATCACTTTTTTTTATCAATATATAGCAACCGACTCTTTTAAAAAAAAAAAAAAAACTCGAGCCTCCCACATTTCAAAATAATATTACCAAGAAAGAATACATAGGAATAATACAAAGGAATTCCTTTTCATGGATAGGGGTTTAATGAATTAATAAGACTCTTCCAAAAAAAATTAGAACAAAACAAAACCCTCTACAAAAGTTTGGTTTAATGGAATCATAGAAGGAAATATAACATACATGGGATGGATTTTACGCCATGTGGCATAGGGGCGGTGAAAATATCTGCAATAGTGATTTCTTGGTACCTAGTTTGCCCTTTTGCAAACCCGTACTGCCCACTTATTTTATCTTCCAAATGACAAAATTCTTCAGAACCCGACTAACAAATCTCACATAACAATTGCAATCAACAGGGTGAGAATATTTCACAAGCATTCTCAATCCATATGAATGCCTTTTACCATGCATAACCACATAGAATGGAAATTATAAACTCACAGAACGGAGAAGAAATAATAATCGCCTTTAAATAGAATCCAAACTTAGAGTTGATAATACAATTCCATATGAAAATAAGAGTCTGTTGTTTACAGGAAAACTATCTGCAAAACACATATATTCATTCTAACATTTACGAGAACCCAAAAATATTAAAAAGATAAAACCTTTAACTACGGCCAGTACTTATCTATTAATTTGCAAAACATAATCCCTAGAAATAGACTCACATGGATATTATATTAATGCAAACAATCAAGGATGGGAGCTCGAGACGTTAGGGAGAAAGTCAAGGTCGCTGAGCTTCTCTGGCTTTTCTTCTCCAAGAAGACGAGATATGAAATCACTGGACTTTATCTTCACCTCAACTGTCCAAAAGCCGACCTGGCGCACCACCCAAAGCCTTCGATTATTCTAGCAGCAGAGCCTTCCATCGTCTCATCTCCTCCATGGACTTTAAGTGGCTAAAAATCGAGCCTTCCCCCTTTATATCAGACATCGTATCTTCCAATTTGACGCCATTGTGGGCTTTACTGAAGGAATCCTTTATACTCTCATGGGTGAACTGCAAATTTCGGGGATCGCAGATGTCGTGGGTTTGCAAGCCGTCCTAGTCCTCTTCCTTGGAGAATATTGTTGGATCATACTGAAATTAACATCTACACTGCTTGCTTTCCTTTCCAAAAGAGAAATTGCGGAAATGAAGGAATCGATCAAGAATATGTTCAGTTAGAATTTATATGGAAACCCTAAAGAAAAATAAAGCAACGAAGCCCGTTTTGATCGAGATTTGCAAGCAGGGTGTCGAGAGTATGCATGAAAGGATTGTCCATTTGGAATTGATAGTTTTTTATTATGCCATTGGTAGAATATGCACGAAAGGATTGTCGATTTGGAATTGGAAGTAAATATTATGCCATTACCAGTCATGCCATTGAGAGAGTCTCAGTGGTGCACCATAAAACTCATATTCAATGCCATAAACTCCACTAAACACTGAAACGGATTGTCCTACAACTCCTGCCTAAAATACTCTGGTGTAAAACGAGTGGCATAGATGTCGAATGGAGATGAGAAAAAGCGATGTGAGCGACGACTTCCAAGTACAGAGATCGACACCTGCAAACGCTGTGACTTCCAGGGATCGACACGGCAAACCCAACACTTAACAAAAATGTCACAGATGTCAAGATTATGGTTCACAGATGTCGAGCTTAAATCAAAAAGGTAGATGAAAACCCGGATTCAAAAGGAAGGCCTAACGGCTTAACTATTTTCAATCCGACGACAGACTCTCTTTCAATCGTCTAACACTAAAATCACTAAAATCAACGACTGATAAGAATACAGGTGGCTTGGGAGGGGAGTTCTTTCCAGAGGGAACGCGTTACGGCGTAAATATTATCTTAAAATCATCTTAATTTAAAATTTATCATGATAGATTCAAATTTCATATTTATTATAAAGTCCACATAACATTAAAAGGCTAAATTATCTTTTTTTTTTAAATGAGCTTTGTATTTTATTTAGTGTACTAAGAAAGGTTACAAAACATTAACAAGCTTTTATATATATATTTTTTAATATATCAACTTATTGCGTCGGTGGCTGGGTTTGTGTAAAATGCATTTATATCTTTTTTTTTATTTAATAAAGATTATATAGTGGAATTGTAAGTTAGGTAAAACTTGATTATTAATTTAAATATGATATAAAATGCATTTATATATATATTTTTAATACAAATTGCTATATAGTGGCATTGTAAGTTAAAACATGAGCTTACATATTTAACTTTCCATTAAAGTTTCACCCTAATGCCCATAATTTTAGTCATGGGCAAATTTTATGCTTAAGAATTTAGATTAGTACATAATAGTAACATAATAAATATGTGTCAAAAACTCCAGCCTCCCACATTTCAAAATAATATTACCAAGAAAGAATAAGAGTAATAATAAAAAACTCTAGCCTCCCCCACTTTAAAATAATATTACCAGGAAAGAAAGAATACAAAAGAATAATAAGTCTATGTAAAAAAAAGAATAATAAGTCTATGTAAAAAACTCCAGCCTCCCACATTTCAAAATAATATTACCAAGAAAGAATACATAGGAATAATACAAAGGAATTCCTTTTCATGGATAGGGGTTTAATGAATTAATAAGACTCTTCCAAAAAAAATTAGAACAAAACAAAACCCTCTACAAAAGTTTAGTTTAATGGAATCATAGAAGGAAATATAACATACATGGGATGGATTTTACGCCATGTGGCATAGGGGCGGTGAAAATATCTGCAATAATGATTTCTTGGTACCTAGTTTGCCCTTTTGCAAACCCGTACTACCCACTTATTTTATCTTCCAAATGACAAAATTCTTCAGAACTCGACTAACAAATCTCACATAACAATTGCAATCAACAGGGTGAGAATATTTCACAAGCATTCTCAATCCATATGAATGCCTTTTACCATGCATAACCACATAGAATGGAAATTATAAACTCACAGAACGGAGAAGAAATAATAATCGCCTTTAAATAGAATCCAAACTTAGAGTTGATAATACAATTCCATATGAAAATAAGAGTCTGTTGTTTACAGGAAAACTATCTGCAAAACACATATATTCATTCTAACATTTACGAGAACCCAAAAATATTAAAAAGATAAAACCTTTAACTACGGCCAGTACTTATCTATTAATTTGCAAAAAACTCATATTCAATGCCATAAACTCCACTAAACACTGAAACGGATTGTCCTGCAACTCCTGCCTAAAATACTCTGGTGTAAAACGAGTGGCACAGATGTCGAATGGAGATGAGAAAAAGCGATGTGAGCGGCGACTTCCAAGTACAGAGATCGACACCTGCAAACGCTGTGACTTCCAGGGATCGACACGACAAACCCAACACTTAACAAAAATGTCATAGATGTCAAGATTATGGTTCACAGATGTCGAGCTTAAATCAAAAAGGTAGATGAAAACCCGGATTCAAAAGGAAGGCCTAACGGCTTAACTATTTTCAATCCGACGACAGACTCTCTTTCAATCGTCTAACACTAAAATCACTAAAATCAATGACTGATAAGAATACAGGTGGCTTGGGAGGGGAGTTCTTTCCAGAGGGAACGCGTTACGGCGTAAATATTATCTTAAAATCATCTTAATTTAAAATTTATCATGATAGATTCAAATTTCATATTTATTATAAAGTCCACATAACATTAAAAGGCTAAATTATCTTTTTTTCTTAAATGAGCTTTGTATTTTATTTAGTGTACTAAGAAAGGTTACAAAACATTAACAAGCTTTTATATATATTTTTTTTAATATATCAACTTATTGCGTCGGTGGCTGGGTTTGTGTAAAATGCATTTATATCTTTTTTTTTTATTTAATAAAGATTATATAGTGGAATTGTAAGTTAGGTAAAACTTGATTATTAATTTAAATATGATATAAAATGCATTTATATATATATTTTTAATACAAATTGCTATATAGTGGCATTGTAAGTTAAAACATGAGCTTACATATTTAACTTTCCATTAAAGTTTCACCTTAATGCCCATAATTTTAGTCATGGGCAAATTTTATGCTTAAGAATTTAGATTAGTACATAATAGTAACATAATAAATATGTGTCAAAAACTCCAGCCTCCCACATTTCAAAATAATATTACCAAGAAAGAATAAGAGTAATAATAAAAAACTCTAGCCTCCCCCACTTTAAAATAATATTACCAGGAAAGAAAGAATACAAAAGAATAATAAGTCTATGTAAAAAACTCCAGCCTCCCACATTTCAAAATAATATTACCAAGAAAGAATACATAGGAATAATACAAAGGAATTCCTTTTCATGGATAGGGGTTTAATGAATTAATAAGACTCTTCCAAAAAAAATTAGAACAAAAAAAAACCCTCTACAAAAGTTTAGTTTAATGGAATCATAGAAGGAAATATAACATACATGGGATGGATTTTACACCATGTGGCATAGGGGCGGTGAAAATATCTGCAATAATGATTTCTTGGTACCTAGTTTGCCCTTTTGCAAACCCGTACTACCCACTTATTTTATCTTCCAAATGACAAAATTCTTCAGAACTCGACTAACAAATCTCACATAACAATTGCAATCAACAAGGTGAGAATATTTCACAAGCATTCTCAATCCATATGAATGCCTTTTACCATGCATAACCACATAGAATGGAAATTATAAACTCAGAGAACGGAGAAGAAATAATAATCGCCTTTAAATAGAATCCAAACTTAGAGTTGATAATACAATTCCATATGAAAATAAGAGTCTGTTGTTTACAGGAAAACTATCTGCAAAACACATATATTCATTCTAACATTTACGAGAACCCAAAAATATTAAAAAGATAAAACCTTTAACTACGGCCAGTACTTATCTATTAATTTGCAAAACATAATCCCTAGAAATAGACTCACATGGATATTATATTAATGCAAACAATCAAGGATGGGAGCTCCAGACGTTAGGGAGAAAGTCAAGGTCGCTGAGCTTCTCTGGCTTTTCTTCTCCAAGAAGACGAGATATGAAATCACTGGACTTTATCTTCACCTCAACTGCCCAAAAGCCGACCTGGCGCACCACCCAAAGCCTTCGATTATTCTAGCAGCAGAGCCTTCCATCGTCTCATCTCCTCCATGGACTTTAAGTGGCTAAAAATCGAGCCTTCCCCCTTTATATCAGACACCGTATCTTCCAATTTGACGCCATTGTGGGCTTTACTGAAGGAATCCTTTATACTCTCATGGGTGAACTGCAAATTTCGGGGATCGCAGATGTCGTGGGTTTGCAGGCCGTCCTAGTCCTCTTCCTTGGAGAATATTGTTGGATCATACTGAAATTAACATCTACACTGCTTGCTTTCCTTTCCAAAAGAGAAATTGCGGAAATGAAGGAATCGATCAAGAATATGTTCAGTTAGAATTTATATGGAAACCCTAAAGAAAAATAAAGCAACGAAGCCCGTTTTGATCGAGATTTGCGAGCAGGGTGTCGAGAGTATGCATGAAAGGATTGTCCATTTGGAATTGATAGTTTTTTATTATGCCATTGGTAGAATATGCACGGAAGGATTGTCGATTTGGAATTGGCAGTAAATATTATGCCATTACCAGTCATGCCATTGAGAGAGTCTCAGTGGTGCACCATAAAACTCATATTCAATGCCATAAACTCCACTAAACACTGAAACGGATTGTCCTGCAACTCCTGCCTAAAATACTCCGGTGTAAAACGAGTGGCACAGATGTCGAATGGAGATGAGAAAAAGCGATGTGAGCGGCGACTTCCAAGTACAGAGATCGACACCTGCAAACGCTGTGACTTCCAGGGATCGACACGGCAAACCCAACACTTAACAAAAATGTCACAGATGTCAAGATTATGGTTCACAGATGTCGAGCTTAAATCAAAAAGGTAGATGAAAACCCAGATTCAAAAGGAAGGCCTAACGGCTTAGCTATTTTCAATCCGACGACAGACTCTCTTTCAATCGTCTAACACTAAAATCACTAAAATCAACGACTGATAAGAATACAGGTGGCTTGGGAGGGGAGCGTAAATATTATCTTAAAATCATCTTAATTTAAAATTTATCATGATAGATTCAAATTTCATATTTATTATAAAGTCCACATAACATTAAAAGGCTAAATTATCTTTTTTTTTTTTAAATGAGCTTTGTATTTTATTTAGTGTACTAAGAAAGGTTACAAAACATTTAACAAGCTTTTATATATATATTTTTTAATATATCAACTTATTGCGTCGGTGGCTGGGTTTGTGTAAAATGATGAAAAGAGAGTTTTTTTTTTAATATATCAACTTATTGCGTCGGTGGGTTTGTGTAAAATGATGAAAAGAGAGAGTGTTTTAACGTGCTGTAGCACTTTAATATTTATATTCTTATAATTTAGTTTTGTAACCTAGTTTTTACATTTATATTTTGTGTAACACAGTTTTAGTAATATGGTGCGTTACCGAGTTCGAGTTACTCTTAACCCAGTTTTAGAACTAATATGATGCTTTACCGAGTTCGAGTTACATTGGGGATGGCGTGCCGAGGCTGCTTTATTATAAAATTAAGAAAAAATAAAAATGAAAAGATATTTACAATGGAATAATATTGAACATTTGTTCAAGATAACGGAACTAATATGATGCTTTACCCAGTACGAGTTACATTCGGGATGGCGTGTCGAGGGTGCTTTATTATAAAATTCAGAAAAAATAAAAATGAAAAGATATTTACATTGGAATAATATTGAACATTTGTTCAAGATAACGGAAGAAGATGAAATCTACCAACAAGGTAATCTATTCCAACCTATCAGCTGAACAGCTTGAGATTGTTGTAGGCCTCTCTTCGAATTTTGTCGTGGACAGTAATATTCATGTCCTGCAGGAGACGCATTGCAATTCCTTGAAGATTGCTTCGTCGGCCATACTTCAATGGTAATAAAGAAGAGACCTTCCTTCGGCATACTTGGGTCGTTGTTGATGTATCATCCTTATATCAAACTGCCTCTCGTTCAAACGATCAGAAACGTAAACCTTATTCTCCTTCAAATCTACGCTCCGTGATGTTGATATATTTCCCACACAGAAATTTAGAGGCCTCTGAAAGTCCCTGCGATCCCACACAAACAATGAACCCTTTTCCTCTCTCATCATAATACCGTTCAAAAGGAACCCATGGCTATCCCCAATATCACTGCCCACAATTGCGTAGTCATCGACCATCAATTCATTCCAGGGTTTACCAACCTCAATATCCCAGAGACGAACAGTGTTATCAATTGTGCAGGTACAAGATAACCCCATATCTCATGCCATGTGAACCGAAGTTACAGCGTCTTCACGGAGGGAGAAAAGCTTCACAAGGTTTCTCGTTGAGCTGTCTAAGGCATTAGGGATATTAATGTAACGCACTGGATATATTGATAAATTATCCAAATTCAATACAGACCTGCCTGTATAGCAATTCCAATCCCAATCATAACCCAACCTCAAAGACTGCAACCTGTCCCACCCAAACTGACATTCAAATGATTCAACCCTTCCCCACAGACGTAGATCAATACAGCTATGTAACATGGACGGTCCCACCTGCCTCCCTCCTCCTTCACCATCGTTCATAACAAACAAGCTCCCTTTACATTTTTCCTCCCATCCCACATCATAAATAATATCGGAAGAAAATTTAATCTTACCTCTACGGTCTTGCATAGGCTCGTTTATGCTTCTGCTTTCACTTCCCCCAAATTCGTTAGCAGGGCAGACGTTTTCATGCCTAGGGAGTCTAATTAGATTTCTTGGCAGGAAATCGAATTGCTGGTGTGAAGTTGGTGACTCTAATTTGTTTGCCCCATATGTCGAAGAAGATGGCCCAACGGATTTGGCCACGGACAATGATGATGATTTCTCAATGAAGAACACTAATCTTTTCAGCAGGAAAGACGCAGAAGCAGCCGCCTCTACATAACTCCCCTGGGCATGCTTGCCCAACCCTGAGAAACCAAACGCTGTGTTCTTGGCAGGAAATCGAATTGCTGGTGTGAAGTTGGTGACTCTAATTTGTTTGCCCCATATGTCGAAGAAGATGGCCCAACGGATTTGGCCACGGACAATGATGATGATTTCTCAATGAAGAACACTAATCTTTTCAGCAGGAAAGACGCAGAAGCAGCCGCCTCTACATAACTCCCCTGGGCATGCTTGCCCAACCCTGAGAAACCAAACGCTGTGTTCTTGGCAGGAAATCGAATTGCTGGTGTGAAGTTGGTGACTCTAATTTGTTTGCCCCATATGTCGAAGAAGATGGCCCAACGGATTTGGCCACGGACAATGATGATGATTTCTCAATGAAGAACACTAATCTTTTCAGCAGGAAAGACGCAGAAGCAGCCGCCTCTACATAACTCCCCTGGGCATGCTTGCCCAACCCTGAGAAACCAAACGCTGTGACTTCCAGGGATCGACACGGCAAACCCAACACTTAACAAAAATGTCACAGATGTCAAGATTATGGTTCACATATTTCGAGCTTAAATCAAAATGGTAGATGAAAACCCGGATTCAAAAGGAAGGCCTAACGGATTAACTATTTTCAATCCGACGACAGACTCTCTTTCAATCGTCTAACACTAAAATCAATGGCTGATAAAGATACAGGTGGCTTGGGAGGGGAGTTCTTCCCATAGGGAACGCCTTACGGCGTAAAAATAGTCTATGGACTACCAGTCTGTATGTTTTTAACCTTTTGCAATTCAATCAAAATTTCTATGGAACAGCCTGTATTGTTTTTCCTCTATGGACTATTAGTCTGCATGTTTTTAACCTTTTGCAATTCAATAAAACAGTCTATGGACCACCAGCATTAGTATTTTTCACTTTTTGTAATTCAATTTTTTTCTTGTTTAAATTGATGATGAGTTGGTCAATTTTAAAATAGTCTATGGAGAAAATGCCAAGAAACTGTTGTCAACATATCGCCATAAATATTCTTTATGTCCCTAAAAGCATCACATTGCAAAATGAAATGTTTTTCCAATTCCACGGCCTTAGAAGTGCAAAAAATACACACTTGTTCTTCCCAAGTTTCTTTTCTCATTTCACACCGAAGTTGATTTGAGTTAGTTCTTAATTAAGTAATAAGAATTTTTACTCTCCACGGAATTATAACTCCAACTTACTCCTTTTGTTGGAGATCACAATGTTGAATTCTTCAACATAGTACTTCTTCTTTCTACCCAACTATTTTCCCCGTATACGCTTAAGGAACTCCTCCGTAACAAAATTCATTAACTCCTTGCTATTTGTGGGACAGCCATTGAGGTAGATATTACATTTGTTGTTTTGTCTCATCCATGTTTTCTTTCTTTCATTCATGCTTTCATTGAAGATGACTTTAGGCCATCTACCTACTTCCAATTGCTCAATTCTTTTTAGATATCTTATGTGACGCACCATAGCAATTGTTTCAATGGGAGCTACTTTTGTTTCACTCAACATTATCTCATAAAGAACCAAAATTTTTATTTTGGACTTGCTTATGATCAAGCACTTTTGGATTTTCTCAATTTGTTTCCATTTTGAAATGGGAGTGCTGCTAGCCTACAATTCACACCCATACAACATCATTAGACGAACTAGGAGTCCAAAAAGCACTTTAAACATTTTCCAATCCCATAGCTTTGCCTCTCTACATTTGTTTTGAAGACCATATAGTGCTTTCAACCCTCTTAAAATTATTTTCTTTTTGTAGTGCTTCCTAAGCTTGTTGTTACCATCCGTCTCGAGGTACTTGTACTCATTTACTTCTTCAAGAGTATTGCCTTCAAACAAGAGCATAGGTTGGCCTTGCTTCCTCTTGTTAGAGAAAATCATTATTTTGGTCTCGCTGGTATTGACTTGCATCCCCATTGCTCTACAAAAATGCTCAAGGGCATATGGTGATTGTATAGGGGAGGGACGCCACTTGTTGTGCACCAGCCTTACCATGACCCCAAACTTGCTTTCCTATGCCACAAAGGCGGTATGGCACATGTCCATATGGTAGTGCCACTTGTCGTGGTGGGTGGGCACTTCAATGCGGCGCTTTACTTGTGCTTTGTATCAACATTTAGGGTTTTTGTTGCAACTTGTTGGAAAGCTTGTGTAATGTTGTTCGGGCTTGATGTGTGGGAATTCAGCTGCCCCGATACTTGTTCAACTAGGCTCCTTCCCTAGCCAAGCCTAAACTCTATCATTGCATTGTTGGGTTTATGTCATTGTTTCGCTTGGTTCGTGGGGAATTTACAATGGTTTTTATCGTCTTTGATGGTTTATTGTTTCATGGAGTGTTGTCCCATGCTCATGGCAAACCAACGGTTGGTTTTTTTGTCTGCATTGGACCCTATGGGATATTTTAGCCATTTCGGTGGTGGACATGGAAGGTTCGCGCTGTAGAAGATTTTCATGAGGGTAAGTGTGGTTTTAATAGGTTCTCTCTATAAATTTCTTATGCTTTTTTACAGTTTTCTCTATGTTTAACCCCATCGTCTCTATCTCAGTTGTAGGTAAGCTTTGGTGAGGTGTTGGTGTTTGACCGATTGTTGCAGTAGCATTTGGGCATGGCAGTGGCTTCGTGGTTGGCTCTCTAGTAGGATTTTTTATCCTCCCAACTACAATTGTCATTGTGTTTATCAACACATTCAATCTACTGGGAATTGTAGTCCATTATGTGGGTGTTATGAAAATGTATTTGAGAGTCAACACTGTTTTTTTTGTGGATGTCTATAGATTGAATTTGAACTTGTCTCCAAAGGTTTTACCTTTGTCTCATAAGTGAAATGTCTATTTTGAAAATCTAAAAGGAGGATTTTTCTTATTGTGATGTTTGCTCGACATCTAAAAAAATTTCATCGACCTGTTTTATTGATTGTAAAATAGGAGCTAGAGTTTATAAGAATATGGATTCTTGTGTTTTAGGCCATGACCATGGATGTATGCTTACCGTGTAATTTTCTGATAATAACCCTTCAGCAATGTATTTTCATGTATTTTCCCCTGAAAGTCTTGTTTCTCTGACCCTGTAAAGTAGCTACCCATTGTTGCAAGTATTTGAACAAAAGGTATTGTGGTGTAAATTGGAACTATTGGACTTGCCTTGAGCTTCCAATTGTGGATGCTTGTGGTATGTATATTGGGACTGAAATCATAACCTCCTCTTTGTAATGCCTCCCACTAGGGTTAGCTTAGCTTATTTGTGTTTAGATTAATTAGATGAATTGTTGAAAATTGAACATATTAGAATTCCAAAATAGGACTTGCCCTTAGTCGGGCCTTTCACGATGGTAGTCTAGTGACACTTCTTCCTAGATTTGGATGTTAGGAGCTCTTACAATTGGATTTTAATAGATTTTTTGGTTTACTACCTCTTTGATGTCCTTTGTATACTCACTCTTTTGTATTTTTGCTGACATTTGACAGTGCGGGTTAAATGTTCACTAAAATACTCACCCTGTTTTTAATGATTTCCCCAGCATGATTTTGGCCCCAATCCAGCAATTGCAACTTTAATAATTACGAAAATGAAATTTCATCAATTGAAAACTGATATTTTAGCAACTTCCATGGTCACTAAATCGACCTAGGATTCCAGAATTGCAATTTGAACAATGGATTGATTGGATTCATGAATTTTTGGATTGTCATATTCTAGTGAGGGTGGCTAGAAAGGGGGGAATTTAGTTAATAGTTCGAGAACACTATATATGACAACATTATTAGTTTAGGGCTTCTTCCTTCCCTCACCCATTTTATACATTTGGGACTTTCAAGGGTTCAATGATATCTATTTTGACCCTGATTATGTGTTGTTTTGATCCTTTTGCAGTTCTCATAGAAATGCTTTAACAACCTTAATGGTTGGGAATCTTTGTAATTGTATAGCTCCATTGACCATTTATTACTAGAAGTGTACACTAATATCTTAAATTAAATTAATTTTAATGTGTTCTAACCTCTAGAATTTACATATATTGAAAAAAAAAAGAGTTTACATTGGTAGTGTATTTTCTGCTTATATAAGTTAATACTATTTAGAAAATTTAAAAGGAGGACCAATATTTGATCAACTTGTCAATCTATTATTGGTTGTAAAAATAGGAGCTAGTAACTTGTAAATTGTTCAAAGTTGTAAGTTAAGATATGTATCGAGCATGCTATATATAAATTGTGCACTTTAGGTAGAATTATGAGTCAAATATTATAGCGAGTCGTAAATATGATGGTATGGTTAAATAATAATTATAATGAAAGAGGTTAGGTATTTTTTTCACTCATATGGTAAACAAATCTCACCACTCCTTATCTTTCTACTATATGTGTTGTTCTAGTAGTTGATGATGTATTAAAGGAATAACAAAAACTTATCTTGCAAAATATTTACATTAGTTGAATCTAATTTGAATGTATTTGGTATGTAAAGGTAGAACACAAATCCGATTGCATTCTAAGCTACGCTTTCTCCATTCTAATAGACTAGGAATATAACTTCTACAATTTCTTTTGATTACAATGTCGCAAATAATATGGAATAAAATGACCTAGAATTTAATCCAAAATGGCCATGTAACAAGCAAAAAAGGCAATTCTTACAAAATCCACATCGCAATGTGGTTACACCAAAAAACATATGACACCCCTATGCTTGATGGCCTCCAAACTCTTCATTTCCCAGGCTTGTTGAGTTGTCTAGTTGAGCTAAGTAGGTTTGCCTACCTAAGAATGGTTGATTAAGATGTGTTGGATTGTTGGGATATGATTGATTCCAATTTTACCCTTGTAGCCATGGAGGAAATGAGTAGCCACAATTCAAGCTTGTGCTACTAACCCCTGCATTAAGTGGAGGTGTTTGATAATCATACATATGATTGACACCTACATTGGTAAGAATATATCAAGATCGAAAAACCCCTTGTTGAAAGCAAGGGATTTGGATTTTTATGAGGTCTTGGTATAATAGTTTGTTATCTGCAATATGGTCCAATGTGTTCGACATCATCCTACTTTCCTTGACTAGGCTTGCATCATTGTCAACCCTATCTATCATCCCTCATTCTTTTTGAGGCAATTGTTGAGAATTTCTTGATTCCTTTTCCTGCCTTGCCAATTGTTTTTAATGGTCTTTCTCTTGCCTTACTTTCTATCTTTCAAGCCTTTCCTCCGCTTGATGTTTTGCTACAACAATCCTTGTTTCCTTCTTTTCCTTGGCTAAATCTTTCTTTTTCTATTTTAAATCTTGAATTTCAAGTTTATTTTGTCAGACTCAACTAATAGTTTTATATAGTCTTTTGAGGTGAGTAACTATGAACTTTGGCCTAAACGAAGACTATTTGTTGTTCCTTGCCTTCTTTTCACTGACACTCTCTCTATTGGTAGCTTTAGGAACCAACCAAGTAACTGCTCCTTCCTTGACACTTGTTGCTCCTTACTTGACACTTGCCTTTCACTATCCAGGATAATTGATTGAACTATATTGTTCTCTTCAGTTGGTTCCTCATTTTGTACAACTTCCTCTTCCTGTGAACCATTGTCCAAAGAAAATGAACAATTTCATCATTCAATTCTGCTAGTTGTGAAGGCATGTTCATGCTTTCTTCGCTGGTTCTTGAGACATTATGTATGTTCATATTCATCATGGCTTCTACTAGCCATGATGGTGGGGTTATGGAAAGATCAGTTGTTCATTGTTGCTTCTTAGTGCAATATAAACATTGTCACTTTCAACCATATTCTCATTGTCATTTTCATGATCAATAGAGTCATTAAGAATATCACATACAGAAGTTGCATGTGCTTCAGTTTGTATAAAAACCTCCATGTTATTATCAATTGGTTCATGATTATACTATGTTTCATTTTTACATGTTCATCATCGTCACCATAGAAGTGTCCTTGAGAGATGGATATCATATAATCAGCTGCAATTGCATATTCCTATCCATCCACATCTTCTTGGGCACCAACATGTGCATGTACATACGCTTCTTTTTAACCATCCACATCAAATGCTTGGTTGCATTCAGTATCATGCATAAAAACATCATAATTCAATGCATAGATTCTAGGCCTCCTAATCCCAACCTTGATATTTTAAGGTGTGAGAACCCTTTTAAAAACTTTACTTGCATGCTCAACTAACTCAAACCTTTTCACCTCCACCCCTAGATTATTTTCCATCCATGAAGCTCGCTTTGACTTGAAATGGTTCTTGAAAGGCCCAAACACACTCACATCAAGGGGTTTCATTTTGTGAGTGGTATGAACAAGATCGTTAACAGGGTGTTGCCCAAATTGCTAGCATTCTTAATTGTTTACACATCAATGTGGCTTCCGTGGCCATCTAAAACTAGTAGGTGTTTATTTCAAGGTGGGACACCACTTGGTATAGATGCACCAAAGTGACAAAGCCAATTCAAAAAAGATTCTTTAGTCATCCATGCACGGGGATGTGCAGCCATGCATGTACCTAGTTCACAATTTTGTATATAGTTTTTCAATTGAGTTTTACCCTTGAATAGATAAAATCATGGGATTAAAGCATCAATTTCATTCACACAACATAGAATATTTTTTCTCTCCCTGCTCTTAGGGAAAATATTTAGCATGGTTTCATCACAGTTACATGTATGATATGGAGCATAAGAGTGTTTATCATATGCACTACAAAGAGTGTCATATAACTTAGAAATAATTTCAAGGCATAGATTTAAACCCTTGTCTATTAAGGTCCTTAACTATACATAAAACAAGGTCTGGATGCCTTTTTTTAAACCCAAAACACCATGATTTATCAAGAAACCCATCATTGAACGGGGTTGGCCTCTCCTGACAGATTTGAGAAATTGTAGATTTTAATTGTATCAGTTCTAGCCCATGTCCCAACTAGGCGATCTCCTTACACCATTGAACCACCTTGGCCTTCTCCTCTTCAGTCATAACAGTAAGAGGCCCTCTACACTTTGTATGAGTGAGCACATTTATCTAATAACGCATTGAGGAGGGAGAAATCCCATGCTTTTTGCGGATGCGAGAACTGAATATCCATTACATTTTATATCATTAATTGTAGCTAACATGTCTTACTTTGTCCATCCTCTTATAGCATTGATCTTCTTAGTTGAACTTGCACCTTGAGATGTGGTTGATGGTGGAACAACAACTTCATCTGCTATTGTATGTGTAACAATCCCTGGTTGATTTCCCATGTAAACAAAATAAAACCAAAGCCATGAAACACGTATTCTATGCTAAATGGTGGGCAAACATTATAGCAGGCATCACCTGTGGTTTAATAATGACTATGAAAATTGGCAAAGGAAAAGGGACAATAATTGACATTTAATTATGAAAATAAAGGAAAATAGGAGAAAAGGAAGGTCAAGAGACACAAATATGCATGCAAAGGAAATTAGAGGAAAAATGAAGGAAAATGAAGAAAATAGAGGCATCAGTGATAAAAGGAAATCAGAGAAACAATTCACGACTTTTGTCAGTTTAGTTTTGATTATCTTCTCTCATTCTCTCATACTCTTGCACACTTAGAGAATTCTTGGAGCATGCTTGGAGAACTCTAACATTCTCTTGTTGGAAATAATACTGAGTGGGGGGGATGAATCAGTATTATCAGATCAATAATTTAATTTTCAAAAAATGATTTGTATACACTACTTCAGCTCAGTGAACTAGCGTGTATACGCAACTGTACTTAATGCAACCAGCATATATGCAGAGATCTTTAAATTTACCCAGATTATCATGTATTGAACTTTAATTAGTATATCAAGAATTCATTAGACAGTGCAGTAAAAGCATAATAAAGCATCACACATAAGCAACACACAAGAACACCAAGATATAAGGTGGAAACCCAATGTGGGTAAAAACCACCTGTTGTTGTCGTCTTTGTCTTCTTTTAATAATAAGAAAATTCTGTTTACAATTTTTGTATTGGTGCAGTCTTATACCAGTACGCAGGCTTCTACCTGCAGAAGGCTACAACCTTCTCTTGTTCTCTAGCTTCTACTGGAAGGGAGCTACAACCCCCTAGCTCTTGTACTAGCTGATATGTTTATTAGTACGTAGGTGTCGGCCTACAGAAGGCTACAACCTTCTCTTTTCTACCAGGGACCACGTTTCATAAATTTTCAGACTGGATCCATCATTCAATCATCAAATATATTTGCATCAACCAATCTCCTTTTGAACCAACCACAACTGAATCAATCAATCACTTTTACAACCTATCAATCTAATCATTCAGAATGTTGTCACCAGAATACAGTAACCAGAACCCAAGCCAGAACCCAGAAAACTGCAACAGCAAACAGAAGCAAATAAAACATATTTTATAAGGTATACGCTACTTGCATGTGTCGAACTTGCGTGCATACGCACTTTCCTCAAAGCGAACCAGCATATAGATCTGCAAATTGAATTTATGATGTATACACTGCTTTGGTATGCAGAACATGCGTGTATACGCTTCTTTTCTAAAGTGAACCTGCGTACAGATCTGTAAATGATTATTTAAACATTACAACAATTCCAAACTTCAGTCATACCCAGATCATCACATTTACAAACTACAACATGCGCCAATTATTTAGATTCATGATCAAACCACATAAAGATAATTCACTTCAAGCCTTAAGATCCTGATACATCATTAGATCTTATCCTTCATCAAACGCTAAGGTTCATCCTTGGTTCAGATCAAGCACAACACCATAAACCAATAACCTGCATATTAGATCTCACACTTCATCAGATATTCGATACTTGCACACTTTGGCCTAATGATCTTCTCCTCCTTTTATAGTTTTAGGCCTTTCTCAATACCATGGACCAAAACCACTTAGGACCAATACCTTGGACCAAATACCTAGGGTCAATACCTTAGACCCGATACCTTGGACCAATACCATGGATCAAAATACCATGGACCAAATACTTCGGACCAAAAACTTAGTTTTCTAAGGTATACACGATTTTCCTTTTGTGAAAGTGCGTGTGTACGTATACACAACTTGTATAAAATGAACCCGCGTGTATACGCAGCTTGGCCAATGGTGAACTTGTGTATACCTCTCTTTCTTCATTCTGTGAAGTCTGATCTGTAACTCTGTGTTGTTAACCTGTTGTACTGTGATCTGTCATCTGAGTGAGTTGCCATCAAGGACAACACCTGTGTCATAATGCCAACAATCTCCCCCTTTGGACTTGATGGCAACACCAAGTCACTCTCCCCCTTTGTCATCAAGGGCAAAGGGTCATGCTCCCCCTGAGTACATGCTGAAATTCTCTGATATGCTGAAGTGTGTTGATTGAGCTCCTATGATCGAGTCCATGCTCCCCTTGAGCACAAGCAAGGTCTGCAAAAAGATGTTCTAAAAGAAGAACATGACTCTATACATACATCACAAATGACCTTCCTATCACCAATGACTCATACATACATCCATCTCCCAACCAAGTGGGGATATACCAAATTTGACTCATCCACCCAACCAAGTGGGGATATATCAATTGTTTATACATGTCAAAAACAAGAAACATTACATCATCCATCCCATGCATAGTGGGGTTACAAATTAGGTCTTTTTCATGACTATTATATTAAAAGATATACATGACATATATAACAGAGACCAAATATCTTAAACAAGACCATGATAGTCATCAACAACTATCATCAGCAACATCTGTCAATCAGCATCCAGACCAGCAACCATGTTCTCCCCCTGAACCTGTTCCACCTGAATAAAAAACAACTATGTGAATCTGTACCGAGATCTTCTAAGATAATGCCAACAATGCATTATTAGAAGCATATGCTCCCCCTGAACCTGTGCCAGATGTTCACTGTCAGATCTGATATACATCAAGTTATCAACAACTTATGAGAGCCAACATATTTCCACATGTCATCAACAGACTGTAACCATCATCAAGCAAAGCAGATAATTCACTGAACCATATCAGACCCCTTTCTCCTGAGTCTGGCCCACTGCTTTTCCTCAAACCAACATATACGCGACTATACCCACAGAAACCAGCGTATATACACGACTACGCTTCATGAAACTCGTGTATAACCACCTTTCTCTGAAGAAGATAGGATTTAACAGCAGGATGATGCAACAACTACTCCCAGCTTTTGTCTGAGATATTCAAATGTCTCTCTGGGCAGTGGTTTAGTGAATATATCAACAACCTGTTCTTTGGAGGGAACATACTCCAATTTGACCTTTTGTTCAAGCACTTGTTCACGTAGAAAATGATATTTGATGGGTATGTGCTTGGTCTTGGAGTGTATGACTGGATTCTTTAAAATACTAATGGCACTTTTATTATCACATAGAATGGAGATGGGTGGAGTACATGTGATCTGAATGTCTTGCAAGGTTTGCATCATCCAAAGTAATTGTGTGCAGCAAGATGCAGCAGCCACGTATTCTGCTTCAGCTGTAGATAATGCAATTGAACTTTGTTTCTTGTTGAACCAAGACACTAGCCTGGAGCCCATATAGAATGCACCACCACTAGTGCTTTTTCTGTCATCAACACTTCCTACCCAATCTGCATCTGTATATGCATGAAGTGTAAGATCTGTATCTCTAGGATACCATAAACCAAAGTTATGTGTTCCTTGAAGATATTTGAAAATCCTTTTGACTGCCTGAAGGTGTGATTCCTTTGGATTTGCTTGGAATCTTCCAACTATTCCCACTGCATGCATGATGTCCGATCGGGTACCTGTTAGATAAAGTAGACTGCCAATCATGGATCTGTAAGTTGGTTGATGTACTGCTGTTGATTCATCATTTGAGCTAAGACTGCATCCTGTTACCATTTGGGTACATACTGGTTTAGAATCTTCCATGCTGTACTTTTTCAGGATCTGTTTGAGATATTTGGTTTGTGAGAGAAAAATACCTTCTTTATTTTGTTGAACTTGTAGACCAAGAAAATAGGTAAGCTCACCAAGCAAGGACATTTCAAATTCTTGCTGCATTACTGAAGCAAAATTTTGACTCATGGATTCTTCATTGCTACCAAAAATGATATCATCAACATACACAACAATTATTAGCAATTTATCAGTGTCCATCTTTGTATATAGATTGCTATCTGCTGACCCCTTTGAAAAACCCTGTTGGTGGAGATATTTGTCAAGACGGTAATACCAAGCCCTTGGATCCTGTTTTAGAACATAGAGAGCCTTTCTGAGTTTGCATACAAGTTTAGCATCATTTCCAAGAATGAATCCTTCTGGTTGTTCAATATAGACTTCTTCTTCTAAGTCTCCATTAAGAAAGGCAGATTTTACATCCATTTGGTATACTTTGAATTTCTGAAAACTAGAAAGAGCAAGAAACATTCTTATGGCTTCAAGTCTAGCAACAGGTGCAAAAGTTTCTTCAAAATCTATACCTTCTTGTTGAGCATATCCTTTGCAGACGAGTCTGGCCTTGTTTCTGATAACTTCTCCATTTTCATTCAGCTTGTTTTTGAATATCCATTTGGTTCCTATGATATTCTTATCATGAGGTCTAGGAACTAATTCCCAAGTATTATTCTTTTCAATTTGCTCAAGTTCTTCATTCATGGCCTTGACCCAACATTCATCTCTACATGCTTCATTTACATTTTGAGGTTCAGTGGAAGATAGTAATGCTAGATAGCTTGAGGCTTCGGCAATGGTTCTTCTTGTCTGCACACTTGCCCCTTTTTCCCCTAAAATTCGAGTTTCCAGATGATTTTTCTGAACATACCTGGATGAAGTCTTTTCTTCTATCGTTATCTATTCTTATGGTGCTTCATTGGTTTCTTCTTCAGAATCAGTGTGATTTGGTGTGGGAAGATGATCCTCATCTTCTTGATTGTCATAATCTTCAGTTTTTATCTGTTTTGGATTTTTGCATGCTTCATCAACCACAACATCAATACTTTCAATAATTTTCCCAAGTCTTTTATTATAACATTTATATCCTTTACTTTGGGAAGAGTAGCCAAGAAGAATATCTTCATCTGCTCTGGGTTCAAACTTACCAAGTTTTTCATCGGTCCTTTTGATGTAACATTTGCTTCCAAAAACTTTGAAGTATTTTACAGTAAGAGTCTTACCATACCAAAGTTCATGTGGAGTTTGAGTGCTGTTTACCTGAACATTTGCTTGGTTGAGAATAGTGACCATGTTTTTCATCAGTCATTTTGATGTAACATTTGCTTCCAAAAACTTTGAAGTATTTTACAGTAAGAGTCTTACCATACCAAAGTTCATGTGGAGTTTGAGTGTTGTTTACCCGAACATTTGTTTGGTTGAGAATAGTGACGGCGACGAATGCAGCTTCGCCCTAGAAGGTTGCAGGAGTTCCAGATTCATCTAGCATAGCACGAGCCATTTGTTGAACAGTTCTGTTCATTCTTTCTACCACTCCATTTTGCTAAGGAGTCCTTGTAGTGGAGAATTGTCTTTTTATTCCATGTTGTTCACAAAAGTCAAAGAATTCATCCGAGGTAAATTCCCCTCCTTGATCAGATCTGAGGCATTTGATTTTGTGATCTGATTCATTTTCAACCAAGGCTTTGAACTTTTCAAATGCTTCATCTTTATGCTTTAGAAGACCTATCCAACACATTCTGGAAAAATCATCAATGAACAATATAAAGTATTCTTCTCCATGAGGTGACTTTTTCCTTGATGGTCCACATAAATCAGTATGAACAAGTTCAAGAGGCTTACTAGCTGACCCTTCCTTTTTGATGAATTGAGATCTGGTTTGCTTATTGAATTGACATGATTTGCATATAGTATTTTCAGGAATGCTAATATCTGGAAGATCACGAACAACTGGAATCTGCATGCTTTTCTTATTTGAGAAAAGCTTAGATGTCCCAATATTTTGTGCCATAGCCAGTTTTCATCATTTTTGCTTAGATAGCACTATTGTTGTCCTCCCTTGAGTATGTATAGGTTGTTTGGAGTTCTTGTGCCTTTAATCATGGTTTCTCATGTATCAAGCTCACGAACAACACATCCATTTAATCGAAACACTACTTCATTTCCTTGATTGCACATTTGACTCACACTCAACAGGTTATGCTTTAAGCCATCAACATACATAACATTCCTAGCTTTAACTTTTTCTTTCAAGAAAACAATGCCTTTACCTTTTATGATAGCAAGAGTGTCGTTTCCAAATGAGACACTCTTTTCCTTTTCTAAGGCATTATATGAGTGTAGTTTTTTTTTGTCACTTGTCATGTGTTTTGAGCATCCACTGTCGATGTATCACTGGTTTTCTTGTCCTTCTGCATACAAGGCTATACCACATCTTTCTGTTTGATGTTCTTTCTTTCTCCATATTTTGGGATTTAATGGAGTTTGCTCCTTTTGAGATATTTGCTGAAATTTACTCCTGCATTCAGATTCTTCATGGCCAAAGTTGTTACATATTGAGCATTCTATTTCATTTTCAAGAAGAGAAAAGTTATTATAGGAACTTTTCTTGATTCTTGTCACATTCCTTTGATTTTGTGCTTCTCTAGTCATGATGGTTTTGTAAGCAACACATTGATCAGCTTTGTGTCCAAAATTATGACATGAGAAACATTGACCATTAAAGAAGTTCCTGCAATTATCGAATCTACTGACCTGTTGATTGTAGTTTCTATTCATCTTTGAAGCAAATTGAGTACGATTTACCTGAGGTTGGTTGTGGCTTCTGTTCATCCTTGAGGTAAATTGAGCCTGATTTACCTTATGGTCTGCTTTATGCCTTTGTTGACAATTGTCAACCTGTTCACTGCTCTTTGCTACATCAAGATATCTTTTAGTGGATGTTGACGGCTTCTGTGCTTGAGATGCTTCTTCAATATATCCAAAATTTGTCTTTATTAGAGGAGAACGCTGCACTTTGATAATTTCATTTAAGGTTTCTGATCCTTTAGCAAATCTAAGATTGAGAGCTTTTGTTTTCTCAAGATCCTTTCTTAGACCCACAATTTCACATTCTAATTTTTCATTGTGTTTTTCTCTTTCAGCAAGTTGGTATGTTAAGGTATCTATAATCATATTCTTTTCTTCTAGACAGATTTTGAGTTTAGAGATTTCTTCATAAAGGTCATCTTCATCTAAACCATCCAAAAGATCATCATCTTCATAAGCCATCAGAAGTCTATAGTCATTACTATTTTCATCTTCATCACTACTTAATAAACCATTGCTATCTTCATGAGTATAGTAGCTCTTTTTACTTACACTTTGTTTTCTATTCCATTTTGCAGATTCCTTCCCTTTATCATATTGATATTTATGGGGACATTTGGTAGCATAATGACCGACTCTACCACAGGCAAAACATTTGAAAGGTAGTTTACCTTTGAATCTTTCGGAACCCCGTTGAAGCTTCTTGACAAAGTTTACTTCTTCTTCTTCTTCTGAAAGATGTCCTGATTCATTGAGTTCTTCTTTTCCTTTTGCTGAAGCTTTAAATGCAGCTTCTATCATATCTGATGGACCTCCTTTTCTCATCTCAAAGGCAATTAAGATTACACGCAACTGTGTCATAGTAATAGTTTGTAGATCCTGCTTTTCTTCTATGGCAGATACTTTTGACTCAAACTTAGCAGACAAGGATCTTAAAACTTTTTCAACTAAGGTAACTTCCTTTATCTCTTCACCCAGATTCTTCATGCAATTAACAATCTCATCTATACATAAGAAGTAACTAGCTATACTTTCATCATTGTGCATCTTGAGAGTTTCGTATTGAATTCTGAGAGTTTTTAGTTTAGCACGTTTTACCTGAGAGTCTCCTTCGTAGCTTAGAACGATTTTGTCCCATATTTCTTTGGCGGATTTGAGTTGCATAACTTTGACAAACTCTGATTGTGACAGACTTCCCAACAATGTATTGACAACCTTGGCATTGGTTTCATATTGCTTTTTACCTGCCGTATCTGTAGGAATTGCTAATGGAAATGTATATCCTCCTTCCACGATTTCCCAGACATCTGTTCCAATTGATTGAAGATAGGCTGTGGTTCTTACCTTCCAATAAACAAAGTTGCTCCCATAAAAAAATGACGGTTTGATGGATCCCAGCTTTCTTGATTACTCATGATAATGGATCTTCCTTCAAGCGATCAAGCTTCTTCTGAAGGACCTACTCTGATACCAATTGTTGGAAATAACACTGAGAAGGGGGGTGAATCAGTATTATCAGATCAATAATTTAATTTTCAAAAACTGATTTGTATACACTACTTCAGCTCAGTGAACTAGCGTGTATACGCAACTGTACTTAATGCAAACAACGTATATGTAGAGATCTTTAGATTTACCCAGATTATCATGTATTGAACTTTAAACAGTATATCAGGAATTCATTAGACAATGCAGTAAAAGCATAATAAAGCATCACACATAAGCAACACACAAGAACACCAAGATATAAGGTGGAAACCCAATGTGGGTAAAAACCACCTGCTGCTATCGTCTCTGTCTTCTTTTAATAATAAGAAAATTATGTTTACATTTTTTGTACTGGTGCAGTGTTATACTAGTACGCAGGCTTCTACCTGTTTAGTCAATTTAGTGTTATCTAAATTGCTAGTATTAATTGTCAACCCGGGGCTCGTAAGCTGATGAAGTGAAGGTGTACTATATGTACTTAAGCAACCTCTTAGAGTTTTTTTTATCGTTGGGGGTGTTGTTTGTGGTTAATTTATCTTCCTAAGATGGAGTGGTGATTTATAAACAGATGAGTGATAGTGTGTGATTAGTGATCTCTAACTACTTGCTTGAAAGGAAATGCTTGAAAGAAATAAATAACTTGAAAGCAAAGAACCACTTCCAATGGCACTAGACACCATTCATGCTGCTACAAATAAAAGAAAAGAAAGTCACTTTTAAAACCAAAGATAATGATTATCTCTCCCTAACTCCCTGCTTCAAACACATAGTGCTGTGTAAAGCACGATTAGGAAGTAGCTCAAGTTGAGTTAGAAAAGTGATTAAAAATGAGAAAAATCTACTTTAAAGACTAGTGATAACGTTTTGCTCTTTCTAACTCTCTACTTCTGCCATATGTACTATGCAAAGTATGATTAGAAAGTAGTGAAAAATTAGTCTAAAAAGCACTCAAAGCCAACTGCAAGTTAGTGGTATTCTGATCCTTAAAAGATAACAATTTATGATAAAAGATCATTCATGTGTTAGCAGAACTTTGAGAAATAAGACTAAAAATCAGCTATAAAAACAAAGGCAGCAACTTGAACCTGTCAACTTCAAATACCATTAGTTTGTAAAGCAAATACACAAACATAAAAACAAATCCCGGGCTAAAAACCTGCAAGGAAATAATACTGATCAGCTTGAGAGAAAAGAAATCAAATAAATCAAACTATACATGTTTAAAGAAATGCTGAATGAGAAAATAAAGAAATGCTGAACATAAAATACTTTACAGAGGCTAACATGAACAGGGGCCCTCCATTCATTCAGCCACAAGAAGACTTAAGGAACTGAAAGCTTCAAAACAACACTGTTTCTATTGCTCCATTTGCAGAAATGTACAAAACAGAGTGCTAGAACAACACTATAAAAACAGAGTTTACAAATGCTCTTAAAATTATCACAAGTTCAGAAAGTACAGCAGCTAAAAAGTAAAATAAGCGTACGCAGACGCAAGTATATATAGGCATCTGAAGGATGGCCTAACACGTACAGCTAATAACTGAAAAACAACTAACTGTAATGCGTATTTAAGGTTCATTGACACATCATAAGGCTGCGTGGATGAGCTGGAGGTTCTGTCGTCATGGGCAATGAATCCAGTGTTGGATCATGTCCCCTACCACCTGCAAAACGCGGACAAGTCACCGTTTGAGCTAACGTGACCTAACAGCTTACAATCACCGTTAAGCTGCCTTTATTTGACCGTAACTTGACCAGTTTTGACCGGAGGTACAGATGACGTGAATGGCTGAAAAAATGGCACAGGAACCTCGAGCACGTTGATACCTAAGTGCCCATGTGGCTCATTTGGCAAACTGACACGTGGAACCTTGAGTTTAACAAAAAGGCTGCGGGATCATCAGATGGCTGCAGAATCGCTGAATGGCTGCGGGATTGCCAGACAGCTGCGGAATTCCTGCAAGTATGTCAAAATCTAAACAAAACAGTCACCCATTAGCAAAACTCACTTGATCATGCTTAATGACACCTAATGTAATGATCTGGGTGGTTTTACAGTGAAAATGAGGCAAAAGTGAAGAAAAGCTGAGGAAAAACTGAGGGAAATGGTAGACAAGTAGGTGTAAAGTAGAGGCTCTACATACCCCCACTACGAGGGTATTGCATGTCCTCATGCAATGAAAACACAGCTCAATCCACCTGCTGGGATGCCTCTGCTAAGACATCCAATCTCCTCTTCTTCCTCTGTGTGGAGACATTGACTTTTGGTCTCTTGAACATGCATCTGAATTTCAAATTGATTAAGGCTCTGTTTAGCCTTCTACATTTCTTCTTGAGTCTCCTGTTTTTCTTCTGCCACATGCCCATGTGAAGCATGGTGTTATCTTGGACCATTTTGTCAATATCAGCTTGCTGCTTCATTTTTTCATTTTCCTGCTTAATGTGGCGATTTAGCACCTCAAGTTCATAGATCTCTTGTTTGAGTATGTCTATTTGCTGCTCATGAGGTATGATATTACTTGGGCCAGCAGTGTTCTGCTCCAATGTTTCAAAATAGTTGTACACCTCTTGCTGAGTTGGGTCAACCATTGGTGACTTCCTTGGACTGTGTTCATGCTCAATTTCAGTTTCAAACTCCGGCTGAAATGGACTGTCCTCCCTTGGAGGAGTAGCTGCATCACGTTGTGGACTATCCTCAAGGTCTGATTTTATAGCACCCTTCTCAGGTGTGCTTAGATCAATGAAAAGTGTCCTTGTGGCTCTCCCTTTATTCTGCAATCTGTTGCTCCTTCTTACAGTGGCAACACTCTGTGTTTCTTTTTGTGCCTTTTTCCTTGGTTTCTGCACTTTTACTTTCTTGGAAAGGGCAGTTTTTTCATGGAGTTTGGCCAACCTTTGTGCTAAGGGCTGACTATCTTCCTCACTAGAATTCTCTGGAGTCTGATAAAATTCTTGAACTATGGATTTTCCCTTGTCTTGCTTTTGTTTCTTCCTATCTTCTTTTCTCTTCTGGGCAGCTTCTTGGGCAAGTTCTGAGAGGGTTTGTGTGATAATCCCTTGAGCTATTGGATCACTGTCCACAGTAGGTTCAGGCTCAATCTCATGTTCAGAATGATGTACTTCAGTTTCCTCTTCAATCTGTCCTTGGACAGTTCCCTCTAAGATATCAGTTTCAGGGGTATCCTCTTTTCTTTTTCTTCTACTTTTTCTAGGCACAGAGGTTTCTCCAGCTTCTTCAAAATGATTTCTCACAAGGAATTTCTCCCAGGTGTCTCGTTTTGCTTTTAATTGTTCCTCCACTAACATCTTAACAAGACTATGATGACAGAGATGTGCTTCAATGTTTCGTGGATTCCTTTGGGCCATGGAACACATTTTTCTAAGGCTTTGGAATAGAAAGTAGGGAAGATTTATATCATGTTCTCCTTGAAATTGCAGCATAACTTTACCATGATAAACATATAAGACCCCAAATCTCCCTTCACAAGTGAAAAATTTTTGCACTAACAACAGTAAAATTTTCCATTCTTCCTTAACATAAGTGACAGGAATTCCTTTTGTGAAGACATTGGTATCCATACCTGGGTTTTTTAAAATCTGCTTCCATTGTTGATCTTGAACTGACCGGTTTTTAAACCACCTTTCTCCGGTTTGTGGGAGAGATGTAGCTTGTGCTATGCTGCCCTCACTGACTGCAAACGTTAAATCACCCACCTCCACTTGACTGTCTTTATCTCTGAATGACCTTGCAAAGGCCTTTGTAACCTCCTTGTGGTAGCCTTTAAATTTCTTGATGCACTGTAGCCAGTTGGCTTTCTGCAACGCCTCCTTAACTTGAGGATATGCTTCCAGGAATTTTGAACCTTCTGGTTCAGCCCTTAAAAGTTTCCCCATTGACTCTACGGCTTTGTTCTAAAACACGACTTCAATGGTGGCTTTACACAGTAAATTCTCGGCTCTGTTCAGAATTTTGTGGAAAAGAGGTTGTATGGTTTCAGCAATAGCCTTAGACATAGTGAATTCACGGCTTGAACATCGTGAAATGGTGGATTAACAGCTTTAACACAGTGGAACGGTGGCTTAGCAGTCGTAATACAACCGTAACATACGTTCACTGGTTATATGTATTCACTGTTTCTCAGAATTAGCAGAGAGGAAAAAACAGAGTATGGTTTATGGAGGCAACGTAGTGAGTGGAACGGAATGAAGGAAATGAGAGAATGGAACAGCGTGAAATGGAGTGTTATGAGCGTAGGAGGTTTTCGAAATAATGAATGGAAACGGCTAGATCCTTAGATTTCGGCTGTAGGTTTACACATGGCTGCGGGATGAGAACTTAGAGAGTCGTAGTACATTAGCCTACGTCACTAGGGTACGAAAGCCTTAATGACAGAAGCAGCCGTAAGTGATTTTCAAAATCGTGGTAATCAAGGACTGATAGACTTGAGAGATACGTGGATATATGGTCGCATGGTAGGGAAAATGGGTAATCATTACAATTAGTGGCAAAAAGACATAACCCAGAAAACTTTGCGTAATGAAATAACTGTAAGTTTAAGATTTAAAACATACCTCAGATCCGCGTTTGGTTTGCCTTTTGATGATTTGCCACTAACCCTTTGTCAACTTATTGCTGTTACATGACTCTTTCCTCCTTGTTATTGATGATTTTTGAACTGTAAAAATTTCTCAAACAAACTGTGTTTCTTTGTGCAGGTGCAGAGGGCTGCGGAAAGGCTAAACGGCTGCAGAATTGCCAAACAGCTGCGGGAACTGCAATGGTGTCCTCCAGCTGCACAAAATAACCTTAGTTGCCTAAAAAAACCTTTATTAATGAAATGAAATGGAATGAATGGATGAATGGGTGGAAAGCAGTGAGGTGAAGTGAGAATGGTTAGATGGAATAAGATGGTGAAATGGAATTGATGAAATGGCGAAATGAGATGAAAGAGAGAGAGATTTTTTTTTTTTTTGGAAAACATGAGGTGTCAGGTGACCTTGATTTTCACCTCAGGTTTTCTGCATGAGACTGCCAATCAGAGATTGGTTTTCAGGCTCATACATTTATTCTTTTTTTTTTCTTTTTCTTTTTTGAAATTGAAAGAAACAGAGATTAGGCTGATGGAGGAGAAGAATTCTTCTCCACCAGCCTCATTTCAGAATCGCCTTGGAACAACTTAACAAACTCCTCTTTTGAGAGTGGCTTGTGGTAAACTTTCAACCGGTGGCCATTCACAATAAAGGGAGTTTGAAGTTCATCAATAGTCTTCATTCTAACTGCTCCATTATTAAAGACTTCATCAATCTCATATGGCCCAAGCCAATGAGTTTGAAATTTTCCTTTGAAGTCCTTAAATTTGGAATCAAACAAGAGTGCCCAATCACCCTTTTGAAACTTCTTTTCTTTGATATGTCGATCATGCCATTTGATTCCTTGGTGCTGAACTAGATCGGTCCTTAGAATTGCATCTTGTCTCATTTCATCTAGTTCATTTAACTGGTCCATTCTGTGCTTCTGGGCTTCTGATAAGCTCATCCCCAATTGAACTGCTGTCTTGAAGGTCTTGATTTGGAACTCAATGGGGAACAGGACTTCCTTCCCATAAACAAGTTCATAGGGAGAATGTCCTGTGGTGTTCCTCCATGTAGTTCTATAGGCCCATAAGGCTTCAGGAAGCCTTTCCGCCCAATCTCTTCTATGAAGATGAACAGTCTTTGTGATGATGCTTTCAAGAACTTTATTTGTAGATTCTACTTGACCATTCGCTTGCGGATGGTATGGAGTAGATGTTCTATGCTTGATCTTATACTCCTCCATCAGCTTCTCCATCATCCTTGATGTAAATTGGCTCCCCTGATCTGTTACAATTTCTCTTGGGACACCAAAACGAGTGAAAATATCCTCAAAAAGAAATTGAACAACTGAATTTTCAGTAGCAGAAGTCAATGCTTTAGCTTCTACCCACTTAGTAACATAATCAGTACAAACCAATATATATCTCTTTTGCTTGGATGGCGGATTAATTGGTCCAACAAAATCTAGAGCCCATTTCTCGAAGGGTTCGATGCATACCTGTGGCTGTAGTGGCATTTCATTTGAAAGAGTTGGTCTCCCAACTCTCTGACAACTGTCACACCTTCTAACATATTGCTTTGCATCCTTAAAGAGAGAAGGCCAATAATATCCTAAAGAAAGGATTTTATAGGCTGTCCTCTTATCAGCAAAGTGTCCGCCACAAGGTTCGTCATGACATGCCTTAAGGATGTCAGGCATTTCATCCTCCCGTACACATCTTCTGATCATACAATCTGGCCCTGTTCTGAACAATTCATTAGAAATCCAAGAATAATGTGAACTTTCCTGAATGATTTTCCTTTTCTCATTAGGAAATAAATGTAAAGGTAGCTTTCCAGTAACTAAATAATTAGCAATATCAGCATACCAAGGAGTTTTGGTAGTTACTGCAAACAAATACTCATCTGGAAATTTATCCTCTACAGGAGAATCCTCATTAGTGTTTTGGATTCTAGACAAGAAATCAGCTACTGTGTTCTGTTTACCTGGTCGATCTAGCACAGTTATGTTGAATTCTTGTAAAAGCAAAAGCCATCTTGTAACTCTACCATTAGTGACTGGTTTGTTCATGAGGTATCTAATGGCAGAGTGATCAGTGTGGACAAAGGTTTCATAGCCGGTTATATAATGTCTAAACTTGTTTATCGCATGAACAACGGCTAGAAATTCCTTTTCAGTAACAGTGTAATTTAACTCAGTAGGAGTCAAATTCTTACTTGTGTAATAAATGGCATAAGGGATCAAATCCTTTTGTCCCAAAACAGCTCCTAAAGCTGTATCTGAAGCATCAGTAGAAATGTGGAAAGGGAGTTTCCAATTTGGACCCCTTAGAATGGGTGCTTCAGATATTCTAATCTTTAAAGCTTCAAAGGCAGATTGAAATTCAGGATCCCACTTAAATTCACAATCTTTAGTAAGGAGTTTGAAAAGAGGGGATGCTATCTTAGTGAAGTTTTCAATAAATCTTCTGTAATAACCAGTAAACCCAAGAAAACTTCTAACATCTCTTTGGCAATTTGGAACAGGTAACTTAGAGATGACTTCGACTTTAGATCTATCAACTTTGATTCCATCTCCTGAAATATGATGTCCTAAAACAATCCCTTCAGTAAACATCATAAAACACTTTTCATGACTTAAAGAAAGATTTGTTTCCTTACATCTTACCAGTACTTTTTCCAAATTTGCCAAAGCTTCTTCAAATGTATTACCATAAACTGTGAAATCGTCCATGTATACCTCTACACAATCATGAATCAGATCTGAAAAGATTCCTAGTACAGCCCTTTGAAATGTAGCGGGTGCATTGCACAATCCAAAAGGGAGTACTCGGTAGGCAAAAGTTCCCCAAGGACAAGTAAATGTGGTTTTGTCTTGATCTTCAGGTGCTACCTGAATCTGGTTGTAACCACTAAAACCATCCAAGAATGAGAAATACTTTTTACCTGCTAAAGTGTCTAGTACCTGATCAATAAAAGGTAGAGGGAAATGATCCTTTAAGGTTGCCTTGTTCAATTCTCGATAATCAATGCAAACTCTCCATTTACCATTCTTTTTGGGCACTATAACCAAGGGAGAAACCCATTGGCTATCTGAAATGGGGTAAATGAAGTTTACCTTGAGCAATTTCTGAAGTTCTTCTTTCACAATTTCCCTAAGATTTGGATTCATCCGTCTTTGTGGCTGCCTAATAGGTATGCTGTTTTCTTCAATATAAATGTGATGAATACAAGTCTTAGGGTCGATTCCTTTCATGTCAGTGTATTCCCATGCAAAGGCAGTGGAATGTTTTTGCAACAGTTTAGTTAATTCTTCTTGTTGTGGTCTTTCCAAGTTCTTGTTAATGTTTAATGTTTTTCCTGGAAAGATTTCAACTGTAGAACTACCAAACTCTTCCATTGAGAAGAGAGACATCTGTCTAGAGGAGAGATATTCAATGTCTGCATCTAACTGAAACTGTGTAGAGTCATATTCTAAAGGTGTCTCAAAATTTTCTAATGTATTTAGAATTTGACTGTCCTCACTAATCTCAGAGATGGTTAGAACAGGTTGAAGAGTATCCTCATCATCGATCCACTCATCTTCTCCTATTTCTGTTATTGCCTTTGCGGGAGGATACAAGTTGAATTTCTTGGTAGAATTACCATCTGATATATACATGTCCCCAGACCTACAACTTATAAAAGCATCAGCTGTGGCCAGCCAAGGTCTTCCTAAAATAAGAGGATGTCCTCCTAGATTGTTCTTGGGGGTTAAAATCATAGAATCAACTGGATACTCCCAAGAGTCTAGTGAGACTGGAATATCTTCCAATACACCATCAGGTTTGATGATTGATCTATCTGCAAGTTGCAGCAAAGTAGGTGTAAAGAGAAGGTTAGGAAGCTTTAACTGATCCATGGTCTGTCTACTCATGATGTTGATAGCGGCTCCTAAGTCAATCAAGGTATTTGGGATTTCAACCCCATTAATATGAGTTTTAACAATAGGGCTACTGGGATCCACATACTTTTGCATGGTAATCTTACCCATCATAATGTCTGCAATTTTTCCAACTAGATGTATCCTTTTGGTATCTCTGGTTTTCTTTCCTGTTTTTTTCAAACTCAACTCCTTTATTGTCTTTGCTAGGATGGGAATTTCCTTAATGGCTGTTAACAAGGGAATCTTGATACAGACATTTTTCAATTCATCTAGAAAGTTGTAGTCAGGCAACCAAATTTGTTTTTCCACCCCCTGGTCAATTTGTAACCTTTCAGGGAAAGGCGGTGTAGTTGAAGATGTAGGTTGCTCAACTAAGGGAGTTGATTCTTTTTCTTTTTCTTGAATGTTTGGATTTTGAAGGGATGCTTCAGAACCCTTATTAGCTTTAAGAGATTCTTCCTCAAAAATGCTTGGCTGTTGAACACTTGTAGAAGGTTGATCTAGGATTCTACCTGATCTGAGTTGTACTTCATTGAGAGGAACAACCATATAGGTAGGGAATGGTTGACCTTCCATCACATAAGCATTTTGAGGATTCCTATTATTTAGATTGGGTAATGGCTGAGAGGGAAGTTGATTTGGCTTCTGCTGGGAGAGTTGAGAATTTTGATTTTGTGGAGGAGGTTGTTGTTGTTGAGGGTATGGCAATGATAATTGTTGACCTTGATTTGGAAGTTGGGGAGCTTGCTGATTCTGAAATGATGGAGGATATTGATAGAATTGAGCAAATCTCGCATAAGGATTTTGCATGCTTTGCAACCATGCTTGAAAAGCATTTTGTGGTTGAGGCCAAGGTTGTTGCCAAGGGTTCCAATTTGGTTGGGATTGAGAATTCATAGAGTTGTTAAACCCTTGATTCTGTTGTCCTTGCCAAGGTCTCCTTGCAATAAAACAAAGAGATTCAAGCGTACTTGGATCTTCTTGAAAGACTGATTTGAGCCCAGGGATTGAAGGACAATCCTTGGTCTCATGGGTTTCTGAGCAAATTACACATGTTTCCACAACTTGTGCTTCCAAGGGACATTCCCTTAAAGCATGCTTCTTTCTACACTTCGGGCAAAAGATAGTCATAGCCTCAGCTTCTGCTTTTTGTTTATTTTGAATCTTAAGGGTATCAATTTGTTCACTAAGACTCCCTAAGATGTCAGTTTTAAATTCATCAAGCATATTACCGATTTCAGCCCTACTCACTGATCCTGTTGCAGATTTATTTGCCCTAAGGAGAGAAGGATCTCTAGGCCCTTTTTGAGTTTTTGATTTGCCCCTTGAGAGATGGATACAAAGTTCTGCTATATCATTGAGAGAAAGTTGAGAAATATCCCCTTTCCCCATCATGTTTAAGATATCTATCCATTCATCCCTAATGGCTTTTAATAAGAGGGCTTTTAAGGTCTCTTCATCCAAGGTACTCATTTTTGCTCTTTTTAAGTTATATTGAAATCTCTCAAGTAAATCTTCTAAGCTCTCATCTTCTTTTTGCATCATTTTAAAAACCTCGTCCTTGTGATTAGTAGGCATACAATAGTCCAAATACCTATCCAAAAAGGTTTGTTTCATTTCATCCCAAGTCCTAATGGATTGAGTAAGTAACCCCATGAACCATTTTAAAGCTTGATCTTTTAATGTTGATGGGAACAGCTTGAGTTTCTGAGTATCATCCAGATAGTCATAGGTTCGACACACAACTTCAAATTCAAACAAGAATGTTTCAGGGTCCTCAGTTCTTAACCCATGAAAATTTGGGAGGACGGATGGTGATATGTTTTTCATGGTGGCTCGGGAATCCTCATTAACAATGGGAAACCCAAATGAGTTATCCCCATCTCTATTTCCTCCAATGGGACCTCTACCTCCTCCATTATTATTGTTATTTCCTCCTCCTCCTCTACCTCTACCTCTACCACCTCCTTCTTCCTCTGCCATGATGATTCTCCTAGGGATTTCAAAATCTTCTGGTTCCTCTACAAAGGGTGAATGAGAAGAGATTTCTCCTTCTTCTTCAGGTGAGTCTATTTCCTCAATTACAATTGGTTTTCCTGTAGGAGAAAGAGAAGAGTCTCTTCCTGGTTCAAACTCAATAGAAGGTGTAGGAGAGTCAACTCTTGGCTCTTGAATTCCAGGAATTCTAGGACTAGGAGTTTCGGTTGGAGATAAGGGAGGTGTCTCTTGTCTATCTCTTGAAGCAGATGGACTTGTAAAAATTGAACTTCGAGCTCTAGCTAAAAACCTTCCCCTAGAATCTCTAGCTCTATGCATGTCATTTTTTATTTTATCTTCAAGTCAAGTTAATAGTTCTTTTTCTGATCTTCCAGGTCACTCTAGGTGCAAGAAGAGAGCATACTCAAGAAACTATTAAATCAATAACTTTCTCCTTTCTGATCCTCCAGATCACTTTGAAGTGCAAGAGGAGAGCATACTTAGATAGGCTATTAACTTCTTTTCTTGAAATTTTATGTTTTTTTTTTTCTAAGAATATGGCTACTTAATTTCACTTCCCCGGCAGCGGCGCCAAAATGTTTAGTCAATTTAGTGTTATCTAAATTGCTAGTATTAATTGTCAACCCGGGGCTCGTAAGCTGATGAAGTGAAGGTGTACTATATGTACTTAAGCAACCTCTTAGAGTTTTTTTTATCGTTGGGGGTGTTGTTTGTGGTTAATTTATCTTCCTAAGATGGAGTGGTGATTTATAAACAGATGAGTGATAGTGTGTGATTAGTGATCTCTAACTACTTGCTTGAAAGGAAATGCTTGAAAGAAATAAATAACTTGAAATAACTTGAAAGCAAAGAACCACTTCCAATGGCACTAGACACCATTCATGCTGCTGCAAATAAAAGAAAAGAAAGTCACTTTTAAAACCAAAGATAATGATTATCTCTCCCTAACTCCCTGCTTCAAACACATAGTGCTGTGTAAAGCACGATTAGGAAGTAGCTCAAGTTGAGTTAGAAAAGTGATTAAAAATGAGAAAAATCTACTTTAAAGACTAGTGATAATGTTTTGCTCTTTCTAACTCTCTACTTCTGCCATATGTACTATGCAAAGTATGATTAGAAAGTAGTGAAAGATTAGTCTAAAAAGCACTCAAAGCCAACTGCAAGTTAGTGGTATTCTGATCCTTAAAAGATAACAATTTATGATAAAAGATCATTCATGTGTTAGCAGAACTTTGAGAAATAAGACTAAAAATCAGCTATAAAAACAAAGGCAGCAACTTGAACCTGTCAACTTCAAATACCATTAGTTTGTAAAGCAAATACACAAACATAAAAACAAATCCCGGGCTAAAAACCTGCAAGGAAATAATACTGATCAGCTTGAGAGAAAAGAAATCAAATAAATCAAACTATACATGTTTAAAGAAATGCTGAATGAGAAAATAAAGAAATGTTGAACATAAAATACTTTACAGAGGCTAACATGAACAGGGGCCCTCCATTCATTCAGCCACAAGAAGACTTAAGGAACTGAAAGCTTCAAAACAGCACTGTTTCTATTGCTCCATTTGCAGAAATGTACAAAACAGAGTGCTAGAATAGCACTATAAAAACAGAGTTTACAAATGCTCTTAAAATTATCACAAGTTCAAAAAGTACAGCAGCTAAAAAGTAAAATAAGCGTACGCAGACGCAAGTATATATAGGCATCTGAAGGATGGCCTAACACGTACAGCTAATAACTGAAAAACAACTAACTGTAATGCGTATTTAAGGTTCATTGACACATCATAAGGCTGCGTGGATGAGCTGGAGGTTCTGTCGTCATGGGCAATGAATCTAGTGTTGGATCATGTCCCCTACCACCTGCAAAACGCGGACAAGTCACCGTTTGAGCTGACGTGACCTAACAGCTGACAATCACCGTTAAGCTGCCTTTATTTGACCGTAACTTGACCAGTTTTGACCGGAGGTACAGATGACGTGAATGGCTGAAAAAATGGCACAGGAACCTCGAGCACGTTGATACCTAAGTGCCCATGTGGCTCATTTGGCAAACTGACACGTGGAACCTTGAGTTTAACAAAAAGGCTGCGGGATCATCAGATGGCTGCGGAATCGCTGAATGGCTGCGGGATTGCCAGACAGCTGCGGAATTCCTGCAAGTATGTCAAAATCTAAACAAAACAGTCACCCATTAGCAAAACTCACTTGATCATGCTTAATGACACCTAATGTAATGATCTGGGTGGTTTTACAGTGAAAATGAGGCAAAAGTGAAGAAAAGCTGAGGAAAAACTGAGGGAAATGGTAGACAAGTAGGTGTAAAGTAGAGGCTCTACACTACCTGCAGAAGGCTACACCCTTCTCTCGTTCTCTAGCTTCTACTAGAAGGGAGCTACAACCCCCTAGCTCTTGTACTAGCTGATATGTTTACTAGTATGTAGGTGCCGGCCTACAGAAGGCTACGACCTTCTATTTTCTACCAGGGACCACGTTTCATAAATTTTCAGACTGGATCTATCATTCAATATATATCTGCATCAACCAATCTCCTTTTGAACCAACCAAAATTGAATGAATCAATCACTTTGACAACCCATCAATCTGATCATTCAGAATGTTGTCACCAGAATACAGTCATGATAATCCAAGCCAGAACCCAGAACACTGCAACAACAAATAGAAGCAACTAAAACATATTTAAGGTATATGCTACTTGCATGTGTTGAACCTGCGTGCATACGCGCTTTCCTCAGAGCGAACCAGCGTACAAATCTGCAAATCAAATTTATGATGTATACGCTGCTTTGGTATGCAGAACTTGCGTGTATACACTTCTTTTCTAAAGTGAACCTGCGTATAGATCTGTAAATGATGATTTAAACATTACAACAATTCCAAACTTCAGTCATACCCAGATCATCATATTTATAGACTACAACATGCGCCAGTTATTCAGATTCATGATCAAACCACATAAAGATAATTCACTTCAAGCCTTAAGATCCTGATACATCATTAGATCTTATCCTTCATCAAACGCTAAGGTTCATCCTTGGTTCAGATCAAGCACAACACCATAAGCCAATAACCTACATATTAGATCTCACACTTCATCAGATATTCAATAGTTGCACACTTTGGCCTAATGATATTCTCCTCCTTTTATAGTTTTAGGCCTTTCTCAATACCAAGGACCAAAACCACTTAGGACCAATACCTTGGACCAAATACCTAGGGTCAATACCTCGGACCCGATACCTTGGACCAATACCATGGATCAAAATACCATGGACCAAATACTTCGGACCAAAAACTTAGTTTTCCAAGGTATATGCACTTTTCCTTTTGTGAAAGTGCATGTGTATGTATACGTGGCTTGGCCAATGGTGAACCTGCATATCCCTCTCTTTCTTCATTCTATGAAGTCTAATCTGTAACTCTATGTTGTTAACCTACTGTACTGTGATTTGTCATCTAAGTGAGTTGCCATCAAGGACAACACCTGTGTCATAATGTCGACATCTCTTAGATTTGGAAGAAGACAAACAAGGAAGCAAAGGGCAAGCAAAAGGAGAGCAAAGAAGCTCAAGGAGACAGTTGTATTACTTTACAAGTAACAGGTTGAATGTATGATCTCCTTGTTGGTTTTTGGATTCATGATATATGCATGTGGTTCTATGGTCATGTGTTATTATTGGCATGGAGATTTTCCTGGATTGGCAGTGGTTTCAGCCTTGCCTTGCCATTTCCTGGATAGCCATGGTGTAGTGGGTTCCCCATTTGGATTTTCTAGTTGGTTCTTAGTTTTCCTATGGATGTGGGTTGGAATAAACACTCAGGATCCCTGAAACAAATTGGGTTCCCTGGAGCCTGCGGGTTGGGACAAAAGGCTCTAGAGCCTTGAAACAATTTGGGTTTCCCTGGAGGCTGTGGGTTGAGTTACTAGTTACTGGAGCCCTGGATAGCTTGGATAGAGATCGATCTCGTTGTTGTTAGTGATTTCTGGACCAATTAGATGAAATCACTGTGATTTAGGGTTGAGGTGGTTTGGCCTTTGAAAGTCTTGGTTGGTTTTGTTTTGGTTTGACCCTTATGATCCCAAATTCATGCTTGGAATATGGGGCGGGGGTGATTGGTTGAAAGATAGATTTAGTTCAGCCCAATCTATGGTCGGGTAGTACATGGAAGTCCCTGACTTGGTTAGCATTTTCATATGTTAATATGAGATATTTTGCTATTGTGATCTATGAGAATTTGTACTGATTATGATTGCTTTGCCATGGTTTCTATTCTAGATATATGTTAGTTATATGATGTATTCTTACTATGGCTCTTGTTAATGATTTGACAAGTTACTGGATGGTTGATGAATGCATGGGATAACAAGCGTTATTGCAGCTAGCTAGAGAAGGCATTGAGCCTTCTTGGTGATTCTCAGATGAAGTTCAAAATTTTATGATCAAATATGCGTTCATGACCTGTAACTTACATGTTTACTATCTATTTGACAAAATGTCTATCATGTACTAGGCATGTTTAGGTCAATATTTGCCTTAAGTTTTATTTTTTTATCTTTGTTATCATTATTATCATGATTCTGGAAAGTTACAGACAGTTCTGGTGATCCAGGTCCGGGTGTGAAGAAGGACCCTTCCAAGACCTTTTACTTTCGTGATGTGTTAAAATTGCTTTTTAAAAGAACATTAACAAATACATTTGCATGCGGAAAAGAAGAGGAACATAACAATCATCAGCACATGAAAACATAAGCGTTGATAACGGAGTTCGTCCAGGAGGGACTACATCTCCACGCCCCGGTGTCAAGATGGTGTAGGCCGATGCATTAAGTGCTCTCAATAATGGTGATGTACACAAGAGATGATGTCACAATCATACAAGGAAAAATGCCCTCACGCAAGAGTGGCTCTAAGAGATGTTCCACAACTAGAACTCGCAATCAAGAGACTCCTATCAGTGTGATACAAAAACATGAATGATGAACATCCCGCCAACATGGCACAAAAGGGATGTCAAAACAAAACATGCATGCGACAACAAGAGTATCCCAACAACATACAACAAGGGATCTCAAAACATAACATGAATAGTTATGATAGCAAGTACATCATAGAAGATTCTGCATCAAATCAAGCAAGGAATCATGACAACATGTAATAAACAAGATCTTGCATCAACATCAATCAAGGATCTGTGTAGTATAATGCAGAAAGAAGAAGTACATGAAAACATCATATACCTCACAACCAAGGGCCATCTGAAGAAGTGGATGTAACACTGTTGAAGTTTCTCGGACCATCGATCTCAAGGCATCGATCGTATGAAGATGGCTGATTGCACAGGAATGTGGACATCTGTGCTAGCACTTAGAAAAGTGGCTAGAAGAAGAAATCAGAGAATAAGAAATCTGAAGACACCATCAGATTTGTGGCATTGAGTAGTGCTGAATCGACTGTCCAAAATCCAAATTATGAGAAGTTGAGAATTCTGGGCTCAAGGAATCTTTTAGATTTCCCCGGGATTCCTCAAAGATTCTGCTCCATGGATGGACTACAAATCTGCACTAAGATGACGAATTTGATCTAGCCATTGTGATCCCTGCGGAAAACCATGAAAAACAAGTATAAACTTGATTATATTCTGAAATGTCAAAATTTTACCTCCTTGGGAAAATTTCATGGCTCATGGTTCTGCTCCCTGTTTTTGTTGAAATCATGGTTCCATGTGCATTCTAGAAATGACCAAAAAATGCAGAACTCTGATGAAGAAACGAACAACACCATTGTGTTCGTGGCGATGAGAGGTGTAAAATCCATATAAAATTTGTCAATTTCTGACAAAGTGAAAATTTTTCCCTCCTGCAAAATTCATGGTTCTTGCATTAAAATATTAATTAACTACCTCGAAAAGTATACCCGTATTCTGCCTCCTCGAACTCTATGCAGAGGTAAAAACTCTGCGTTTATAAAGAAGGACTTCGGTGGATTTACCAAGGTGATTGGTTAGGAGGATTGGTAAAAATCGCTGGTTAATAGGGAGGAGGTCGGGCGGTCAAACCCCGCCCCTCCTGAAATAATATATCACAGTTTCTTTTAAAACCCGAAATGATACATTAATGGGGGTCGGGTTCGCAGTGGGCGGCCCGCCCCTTAAACCCTGCCATTACTACATTATCAGCGCATTAACTCGGCGATCAACCTTGGAAATCAGTGCTTGACATGGGCGTTGGCGACGTTATTGGCGCGATTTACATGGTTTCACCGGTATCTATATCGGCGGCATTCCTAGTTAGCGATATGCATTCCTAATCAACGATCGGCATGGCAGTTGGCGTAAGAGTCGGCGTGATATATGGTGGCATCGCTGATATATCGCGATATATAATTGGCGATCGACGCGGTGTCGGCACATTGCAATCGATGAAATATATATCGGGTTGGGGTGATAGGGTGTGGGTCGGGTCCACCGTTGGGTTCGGCAGGGGTTATGGCCGCCGATCCCAAAACCATATTTGAATTTTTTTTTGGTTGTGATTGCGATTTGGGCCGGCGGGAGGTTGTGGCCCATCGACCTTATAATAATTATTGTTTTCATATAGTTATATTAATAACTATATTTTAAAACAAATTTTGTTATATGGTTATTTACTAACCATTTTCCATAAAAATGATTTTTTTCTCTTATGCAGGTTTAGGAGACCAATGAAAAACAACGCCAAGTGTCAATGCTTGATGGGCTGCCATGTGGGTCCCACCTGCTTATTGGGATGCCATGTGGCACACTATGGGCCCCTCTTTTCCCCTGTCATATCAAAATTTGAAGAGCTCTATCTTTCGCATACGAGCTCAGTTTGACGAGCCATTCACACCTCCGCGATCACGACGACGAGATACTTAACATGAACCTATTTCGAGCATAATCCAAACACTTTGATTTTTGAGCCATCTTTGTCCTGTGTGTCTCTCTGGAGCCACCTGGATCAATCCTCCCTACTGAGGAGCTTTTGGTCCTCCAAAATCATGAAAAATAATCTGCAACTTTCTTTGTACCCTGTCTGCATCACAAGCATCCTGAAAAGGTCTCGCTTCCATCTCCTTCACCTTTGTTCTTCGGAGCCTTAAGCGACGAGCTAACAACTGCTACCTCTGCAACCTGTAGTACATTACTTTTCAAATTACATGCTTTGAATGACATGAATAACTAAAGACCAAAACATCCCACACTTGCCACAAGTTTATAACACATACTCAGTGGTCAAGTTTACATCAAGATGGATGTAATACTCCAGCTATGACAACAAGGCCAACATATCATTGTTGCTTCAAAAAGTGATGGAAAACACCTCATCACTGCAACACATGATTTACATACATAAGGCCAAACATTATTGTTTTGACAAGTGATGGAAACATAACATCACTTTCAGAGTTTTAACATGCAACTCAAAATATGACTCAAAACATGACCAGACATCATTGTTGCTGACCAAGTGATGGAAACACATCATCACTTTTACACTTTAAAATGCAACAAATGATTTACAAAAGAATGACCATGAAATGAAAACATGTCAAAAAAACTATTTTTCACTTATCAATGTGAATGGGTCACCTCCTTGAGGTGGTTTTGCTTGTCGAACAACTGCTCTTCCTAGTTCACGCACCAATGCTTTGTCTTTAAGGCGCTGCTCTAGATGGAACTTCTAGCAAGTGGCTCTTTGATGGCCATTTCTGTCACAATGACTTTAGTAGGCTTTCTTCCTCCATATCTGATTAACCTGTTTCTTTTCATGCTGTTAAGAGGGTCTTTCATGCCTCATGAGTGCCGCCATTCTTTTCCAACACTTGGAAAAGGTATGGTTAGGTAAACCACAAAAAGTACATGTTTTTCGATGCCTTGATCTTCATTCATTATTAACAACATGATCATAATCAAAATGAACATTTGAAGATCGAAAATGGTTATACCTTCCTTTGTTGTTTCTAATGTCAGTATGGCGATGAGAGCTTGCCTCAGCTCTCTCCCTACAATGGAAACTGCCATGGGATGATGGGGATGTTTTCCCATCATTCTCTTTCCTCGACGATGTCTTGGACGAATTTGACACCTTTGAGCACTCTCCTTTAGTGTATCTCGAGCTTGAAAATCGATGTTCATGCACAACCTCCAAAGGTTGAGTGATGCCTTAGTTATTAGCACCAAGTTCTTCTTTCTCCTCATGCCTCATCCTTGTAAGGAGCCTCATGTTTGTCCCTGTAATTGGGATCTCCAAATCTCCAACAGACATCATACTATGAGAAGATGAAATCAAAAGGAAATCAACATCTTTTACCTTCTCTTTCGATTTGGAAAGAATTGATGAGGGCTGCTCATCATCCGTCGTTGGTGGTTCGCTAACTGTCTCAGCGCATTCCCCAACTTCTTTCCTGACATACCCAAGTCCTGCCTGGCGGGGTAATTTCTCTACTTTGATGGGGTTGACAATTCCTTAGCCATTAACGCCCAAGCCTTTTCCTTCATACCCCATTCTCTTTAATAGTTTGGAGCCAATTCCTGTGGTGTGATTTTCAAACACAGCGAAATCATCATCAGGAAACATACATGAATATGGAGAACTACTTTTTACCTCACATGGGTTACGCTGCAGCTTTTCCAAGGCCTCATCCTTTGCTTGCAGTTGTCGTAGCAAACTTTGTTTTTCCTCTTTCTCTTCATGTAGGTGCATCTTCAATTCATCGTTCTTTGTTTGAAGATTATGTTTGTTTTGCTTCAGTTCTTCCATGGCCTTTTCTGTGGCTTGCAACTGAAGCTGCAATCACTCCTTTTGCTCCGCCTCTTTCTGTAGAGTTTCATACATAATTTCCACTCTCTTGGAAATGTCGAGCATGGTCTCGTACATCGCTCTTTCATCCTCTGTCATTGTTCACACTGCAATTCACATCAACGCAAAGACCACTCTGATACCACTTGATCTAGGTCCGGGTGTGAAGAAGGACCCTTCCAAGACCTTTTACTTTCGTGATGTGTAAAAATTGCTTTTTAAAAGAACATTAACGAATACATCTGCATGCGGAAAAGAAGAGGAAGATAACAATCATCAACACATGAAAAAATAAGCGTTGATAACAGAGTTCGTCCAGGAGGGACTACGTCTCCAGGCCCCGGTGTCAAGATGATGTAGGCCGATGCATTAAGTGCTGTCAATAATGGTGATGTACACAAGAGATGATGTTGCGATCATACAAAGAAAAATGCCCTCACACAGGAGTGGCTCTAAGAGATGTTCCACAAATAGAACTCTCAATCAAAAGACTACTATCAGTATGATACAAAAACATGCATGATGAACATCCCGTGAACATGGCACAAAAGGGATGCCAAAAAAACATGCATGAAGACAAAAAGAGTATCCCAACAACATACAACAAGGGATCTCAAAACATAACATGAAGAGTTATGACAACAAGTACATCACATAGAAGATTCTGCATCAAATCAAGCAAGGAATCATGACAACATGTAATAAACAAGATCCTGCATCAACATCAATTAAGGATTTGTGCAGTATAATGCAGAAAGAAGAAGTACATGAACACATCATATACCTCACAACCAAGGGCCATCTGAAGAAGTGGATGTCACACTGTTGAAGCTGCTCGGACCATCGATCTCAAGGCATCGATCATATGAAGATGGCTGCTCGCACATGAATGTGAACATCTGCACTGGAACTTAGAAAAGTGGTTAGAATAAGAAATGGGAGAATAAGAAATTTGAAGACACCATCAAATTTGTGGCATCGAGTAGTGTTGAATCAACTGTCCAAATCCAAATTCTGAGAAGTTGAGAATTCTGGGCTCAAGGAATCTTTTAGATTCCCTCGAGATTCCTCAAAGATTCTGCTACATGGATGGACTGCAAATCTGCACTTAGATGGTGAATCTGATCTTGCTGCAGAAAACCATGAAAAACAAGTATAAACTTGACTATATTCTGAAATGTTAAAATTTTAACTCCTTGGGAAAATTTCACAACTCATGGTTTGCTCTCTGTTTTCGCTGAAATCATGGTTCCACGTGAATTCTAGAAATGACCGAAAAATGCGGAACCCTGATGAAGAAACGAACAACACCATTGTGTTCGTGGTGATGAGAGTTGTAAAATCCATATAAAATTTGTTAATTTCTAACAAGGTGAAAATTTTGCCCCCTGCAAAATTCATGGTTCCTGCATTAAAATATTAATTAACTGCCTCGAAAAGCGTGCCCATATTCTGCCTCCTCGAACTCTGTGCAGAGGTAAAAACTCTGCGTTTATAAAGAAGGACTTTGGCAGATTTACCAAGGTGATTGGTTAGGAGGATTGGTAAAAATCGCTGGTTAATAGGGAGGAGGTCGGGCAGTCAAACCCCGCCCCTCCCGAAATAATATATCACAGTTTCTTTTAAAACCCGAAATGATACATTAATGGGGGTCGGGTCCGCATTGGGTGGCCCGCCCCTTAAACCCCGCCGTTACTACATTATCGGCGCATTAAAATCGGTGATCGGCCTTGGAAATCGGCGCTTAACATGGGTGCTGGCAATGTTATCGGCACGATTTACATGGTTTCGCCGATATCTATATCAACGACATTCCTAATTGGCGATTGACATTCCTAATCGGCGATCGGCAACGGTTGGTGTAATAATCAACGCGATATATGGTGGCTTCGCCGATATTCATATCAGCGATATATAATCGGTGATCGGTGCGGTGTCGGCACATTGCAATCGGCAGCATATATATCGGGTTGGGGTGATAGGGTGTGGGCCGAGTCCACCGCTGGTGGCCCGCCCGCCCCGATATATATATATATATATATATATATATATATATATATATATATATATATATATATATATATATATATATATATATATATATATATATATATATATATATGCGAAGGTTGTGGAGAAGGGTTCGGCGGGGGTTATGGCCGCCGATCCCGAAACCATATTTGACTTGTTTTTTGGTTGCGATTGCAATTTGGGCCGGTGGGAGGTTGTGGCCCGTCAGCCTTATAATAATTATTGTTTTCATATAGTTATATTAATAACTATATTTTAAAACAAATTTTGTTATATGGTTATTTACTAACCATTTTCCATAAAAATGATTTTTTTCTCTTATGCAGGTTTAGGAGACCAATGAAAAAAAATGCCAAGTTTCAATGCTTGATGGGTTGCCATGTGGGTTCTGTTAGCCTCCTGTTGCAACAGGGTATCATTTTTCATGATTGACATTTTTACATGCCAAATATGTCATACTTTGCAAGCTGCAGTGTTCCATATTTCCAAGAAGAAAGCCATGAAGTGTGCTAGTCCAAATGCCACTGCTGATTCCAATTTTGATGAGTTGTTCCAGTTTTGAAGAGTTTTCAGTTAAGGGAGGTCCAAACAGTCTAATCTTGGTCTCCCTAGGTTTCAATTTCCTGTTTTAGAATATAGAGAATGATATCTGTCCAAACAGTTTAATCTTGGCAGATCTGTAGATAGGTAGAGAATCAAAGGGACCCAACTGTTTAATCTGGGCCCTGGCAGAAATAAGTGTAGATTTAGATAGGAAAAATCCAAAAGAAAAATTGTAAATCTGGGTCTGCAAGTCTAAGTGCACCCAAACCAAAAAGAAGAAAAAATGTTAGGTGAGTAGGCTGGGTAGGTAGCTGTGAGGTTGCAGAATGATGATTTATGATCAATTTTGTGTTACAAAGTGCTTTATCTTTACAGATCACAGTGCAGGCAGTTTTCATGCAAAGGAGCTCAAAGGTGGACATAACTAACTTCCCCTTCTTCTAATTCCCCAAGTCACTTACTAACTTCCCAAAGAGGTCAAGATCTGCTTGATTCCTCTTAGTTTCATCATCATCCATAGCAGTTGCCTTGGTGAAGATCTGCTTCACTCAAGGATTCTATTTCTTTTCAAAGTCTTTTCCCCAAAATTAGCCTAAGGTCCCTGACCTTAGCACTTGCTGATCACCTTCATATTAACTACTAACAGTATTATATAACTCCCTATCAGTTTTCCCCATTCCCCTATTAAAACTTTGTATATAAAATTCCCCTATGTAAATATCCCCTCCCTGGCAATATAGCCATATTTTTGTAAGTTCGGGAAAGAACAGTCCATCTGGGGCTGCTTTTAGCCCATCCGTGTCCAAGTAGGGATTAATCTGACACCTGGCCAGATTAATAACCTCTTCCCTAGCCCTAAAACCCTCAAAAACCCACTTTTTTGCCCCCTTATCCCAAGTTTCGGGCATAAATTGCTAAACCCGCGCTCATTTTAAACCCATAAAACCCCTTTCCCTAAGTTTTAACCCCCTGCGCGCGTTATTTAATTTAGAATATTCCACGCATATTCCCTGCCGTATACCCCCGCCGACTCGCCATCGCCGCCAGCCGTTGGATCATCCGCCCCACAGATCTACGGCTGACGGGCCCTCCCATCCTCGAACCGCCCGAGCTTTAGCATCCGAGAGATGGGCGGTATTACCCGCCATACTCCCGCCACGCGTCAGGCTCTGGGGTGTGGCGGAGCCCCTCCCCCCAAAACCGCCCAGGCGCTAAGGCGGTGCACCCAATACCGCTTACCGCCATTTCCCTTGTGACGTCACCCGCCTGCGTCACCCCCCTGCTCAGTCACCGCGACACATCGTCCACCTGCCTGGCCCCCTGCCGAGTCACCTGCCACCGTACCCTGCCACTGTACATGCCACGTCACCGTCCGTACATGATGACGTCATCATGCTGACGTCATCCCGCCATGTCATCATGCTGACGTCATCGCTGACGTCACCCACCGTACGAAGTCACATCCGCTGACATCATGCTGACGTCATCAGCACTTTTGGCGCGAAGGAGCAAAAATCGCACTTCGGAGCCCCGGAATCAGTTTCTGAGGCAGTTTTTGATGAGCGATTTGTGCAATCTTTAGGGAATCTTTTCATTCTGCGGCCCCCAGCAGGCCCGAAAGGCGCCGAATGACCCATTTTTCTTCGCGAAGCTTGCCGGAAGGAGCAGAAAACAGTTTTGAAGGAAACAGAGGCCGAACAACGGCCATTAATTTGTGATTAGACCGACAGCACGTCAGAACAACATCTATTTATTGCCAAAGAGTATCAGAGGAATAAGAAAAGCCAAAGAGTATCAGCCAAAGATTTTTTAGGGGCTCGAAGCACCTGAACATTGATGAGCCCCCCCAGAAAGTCAAATCAAGAGGCATAAGGCCATCCTTGCCCTCAAATCATAGTTAAAGCTTTAAATGTAGACAGACAGCAAAAAGGCAGAAACCCATACACATTTATTTCAGAAAACACTGCAGCAAGCCACCAAGGACAACATCATTTACTCAGTTTTGATATGGCGGCCCTGAGCGCAGCCCGAGATATTTTTGCATTTATTTCTGGATAGGATTAGGTTAAGTAATCATCTTTCTTTCAGACCTAATTAGGTCAAGATGTAATAAAGGAACTCTGTAGATAGTTTTGCCCTATATATACCGCCCTCTACATTGTTACAAGGGTTGGTTGATTGAGAATTTTCACCAGAGACTCGCATTGTATACCTGAGTTTTTCTATAATCAAAGATTGCTGAAAGCTTGGAGAGCAAACTGTCTGTTGTAAATGAATGTTTTTGGAGATATGAAGATGGAATTCTTGTGCTGCAGCCTGAAGCAATAAGTGCATCTTACCTCTGTTTTATTGTTTCCCACTATCTAAATAGCAGAAAGAAAGAATAGCCTAGAATTAGTTTAAATACTCTCTATGCTCAATTTCTGCTATTTCTTTATGTTTTCCTCTGATTGAATTGGTTATGAATATGAATTCCTCCTGGCTCATGTTTACCCCAATTCACCTGTGTTTGCCAATTATCTAGGGATTCTTTACTGCCCCTAGGTAGCGCTCTGTTACCTCCTCTGTTAAGCTGATTGAGAGATTCTTAACTGCCTCTCATTACTTAGCATTCTTTCCATCATTTAAACCTGAAATATTGTTTCATGCTCAGCTATCTTGCTCCACTTTCCCTCTCTTGTGGCCGAAGAAATACACCAGCAGTTCTCCTCCTTGACTCCACGCCCAATGGTTTGAAACTTCCAGACTATGCCTTGCCTCTCTGTCTGAAAACATCAATTTTCCCACCGAAAACAAAACAAAACCCTCTGAACTCGAGACCTAGCCTAAAATCCTTTTCAACAAAGCTAAATCATAAAGAGAGAGCCCTCTCTGATTGCAGGTTGGCTAGAACCTGCAGTCCAAAGTTGGTCTGTGGTTACCTCGGCCGTATCCTTTTCCAGAGCTTAAGGACAACCTGAGTGATAACAGGTTCCACCTGCTTACTGGGCCCCTCTTTTCCCCTGTCATATCAAACTTTGAAGAGCTCTATATTTCACATACGAGCTCGGTTTGACGAGCCGTTTGCACCTCTGTGATCACGACGACGAGTTACTTAATATGAACCTATTTCGAGCATAATCCAAACACTTTTATTTTTGAGCCATCTTTGTCCTGTGTGTCTCTCTGGAGCCACCTGGATCATCTGGGCAGTGGTTTGGAGGCTAACCTAAAAAAGTGGCATAGATCTCGCGATTTTTGGAAATGAACTCAGGAATTTTGGTCATAACTTCATGGAGACAGGTCTATGCATACGGTTGGGACCTCATAACCACATTGATTTTGTGTTGTGCGTGGGGATGTGGATTTTCCCTTGTGAAAAGAGCTCTAGCTCAGGGATTGACTATATGGGGTGGTTTTCAGGCTCCTTAGTGATCTTTTGTCCCTGAAGGATGTCTGTAAGTTATTGGTGTGTCGGCACCACTTCAATAATTGGAACTTGGAGGTCAGGTCATATCATAGCAATACTTGTTTAATGTTTACCCTGGCGAGCTTATAAAGTCGGTAAATGTGGGAGGGGGAGTTACACACTGGCATCATAGTTTCCAGGTTGAAACACTTGGATTGGATGGGCTAGATGTGACTGTTATGCATGCATGTCGGTTGTATATGCGTCCACTATGCATGCATTGTAGTGTCTATGGTTATCATGTATATAGTTAGTGTTATAATTTTGCGTCATCATGCATGATGTTATGTTATTGAGATGTGATCTCTCTCTCTCTCTCTTTGTATATATATATATCATGCTAATCTAGACTGATTTGTGGAGATGTGATAACCTCCCCTGAGATACGTTGAGCTATGATTTTGATTATGTCTATATTTGGTTTATCTAACATGGTATGTTTGCAGGAGATAGAAGATCAAAGATGAAGAGCAGAATGGTGGACTACAGTTCACATGACTCTTCTTACAGGCCTAACGAGAATTCAATGGAATGGGACAGATCAATTGAGCAACAAGGATAAGAGTACTCTCTTGATATAGGTTGATTGAGGCACAGGGAAGGCTTACTAAAGCTCAGGAAAAACAATTGGAAGTTAATGCAGTAACTCTTCAAAGTCTTTCTAATTTGCAGAAACAAGAATAGTTGATGATCAGACATGGACAAGAGGAAAATACTATAGGGGCATATGATAGCAAGTCTCGATCAAGATATTGGTTGGAAAAATATGATACAGTCATAGGTGGAAGATCTATGGATAAACCCGACAGGAGAGGTAGTGCTTATGGGTTCTATTCTAGTTCTAATTTTTAGAGACATCATTGCCAGCACTTCCATCATCCTTATAGGAGCAGTGATAAACAATATTTTTGATGAGAGTTTAAGAAATCAAAGCCTCCTACATTTGACAGAGAGATGAAGAGATTAGAGGATGAAAAACATGACCACTTGAAATGAAGAAGATTTTCATATTGCATGTCTATTCAGAGAATATGAAAGCCAAGATAGCTACCTTCAGTCTTAAAGGGAAAGCAGACATCTGGTGGGAAGATGTGAGGAACATCAGAGGCAGTCGAGAAGAGGATTTGATTTGGGATGAGTTCGAGAGACTCTTCAAGAATAAATACTTGTCTAGAAGGTACTATGATGACAGAGCTAAGGAATTCTATGAGATGAAGATAGGTTCTATGATAGATGATGAGTATACTAGCAGATTCCTGGAGTTGTTGAAGTATGTGCCTTACTTTAAGGATGAGAAAGGAAAGATTCAAAGGTTCATAGGTGGGTTGTTAGTATTTAAAGACAGGATAAAGTTTGATGAACCTTGGTCATTGGAGGAAGCCATTCAAAAGATGAAGCATTGTCATGAGCAGTCAAAGCACAAGACTGAGGATAAGTAGGATTGGAAAGGGAATGAGAAGACTAAATGAAAATGGGCTAAGAAGAGGGGAAGAGGTGACAAGGAGAATGTAGCATTGCACAATAAGTTCAATGTAGTTGACATATGACATGGTTCTTAGCGTAAGGATCAAGACAAGGGCGACGGTAGGCATCCTTTGAGGTGTTGGACATGGGGTGGAGGGCATCGCAGGAGAGATTGCCCATCAATTAGGGTGGAAGGCCGCAAATTTATAGTGCTTAGGAAGCACAAATAGTTGGAGACGTTGGTCATAGTATTCCTAGATTTATGCAACAATGGATAGTAGGTAGGAAAATCATCAGACATCCATTATTGAGATGGAAGGTAAGCTTTGTGATCAAGTTGTTTCTATTTTGATTGATCCTGGATCTAACTATAGTTATATTAGTCCTAACCTGGTGGATAAGTGTTGCTTGAGTAAAGAAGTGCATGCAGAATCTTAGTTGGTGTAGTTGGATACAAGGACCAAGAGAAGAGTTCATCATTGGGTGAGATCTTGCGATTTGAGTTGAAAGGTATGCCTACATCAACACATCTAAATGTGTTTCCTTTGGGTTCATATATATGATTTTGGGCATGGACTAGTTATTCATTCACAGGACCAAGGTGGACTGCTATGAAAAGGATATTGAGTGTCTAGATGATGATGGAGAAAAGAGAGTCTTGTAGGGAATGAAGAAGCCTACATCAATGAGAATGGTTACAACTATGCAAGCTGAGAATAGTAGCAAGAAATGATGCTTGTTATTTGCAGTGCATATTTCTAGCGATAAAGAGAAGGATGTTGAGGATGAGGAAGTCTTGAAGAGGTACCCTATTTTGCAATAGTTTCAAGATGTGTTTTCTACAGAGATTCCAGAGTTACTGCCTCATAGGGAAGTGGATTTCTCTACTGAGTTTATGTCAGGAGAAACATCAACATCTAAATCACCTTATAGGATGAGCACTCCAGAATTGGTGGAATTGAAGTTCTAACTTAAGGAAATGCTTGATAAGGGATACATAAGGCCAAGTGTTTCACTTAGGGATGCACCAGTGTTGTTTGTAAGGAAGAAGGACAATACTCTCATATTATACATTGATTACAGGTAGTTGAACAAGGTGATGATCAATAACATATATCCTTTGTCATAGACTGATGACTTGTTTGATTAGTTGAAGGGAGTAACAATGTTCTCAAATATTGATTTGAGATCAAGATATCGTTAGGTGCACATCAAAGAAGAGGACATCTACAAGACTACATTCCATACCAAGTATATGAATTATGAGTTCGCAGTGGTTCCTTTTGGTCTTGCTAATGCTCCAACCACTTTCATGTGCTTGATGAATAATGTGTTGCATCCTTATCTAGACAAGTTTGTGATAGTGTTTATTGATGACATATTGATATATTCTAAGAATGAGGAAGAGCATGCAGAACAATTGGAAACAATGTTGAAATTGTTGAGAGAGCATCGGTTGCATGTCAAGCTCAGCTAGTGCAATTTATTTCAGTCTCAAGTTCATTACTTGGGACATGTTTCCAAGGAGGGGATAACAGTGGATTAGGAAAATATTAAAGCTATCATGGAGTGGCCAACTCCTAGGAATGTGGATGAGGTCAGATTATTCATAGGACTAGCAAGTTACTATATGTGCTTCATTAGGAACTTCTTAAGGATGGCTATCCTATTACATACTTGCAGAGGAAAGGAAAGAAGTTTGAATGGGATGAAGAGTGTGCAACTAGTTTTGATGAAGAATTTGCTTACAAATGCTCCAGTTCTTAAGATTGTAGATCTTGATAAGGAGTTCATGGTATGTACAGATGCTTGTAAGGGAGGACTTGGTGGAGTCATGATGCAAGAAGGGCAGTTGGTATGCTATGAGTCAAAGAAGTTGAATGAGCATGAGCGAAACTATGTGACTCAAGAGCTTGAGTTGGAAGCTATCATTCATGCATTGAAGATGTGGAGACATTATTTTCTTGGCATGAGGTTTATTATGATAAGTGATAATAGTGGGCTAAGGTATTTTTTTGACCAACTTAATCTCACTGCCAGGGAATCTAGATGGTTTTTAGTTTGACTTTGAGATCATATACATCAAGGGCAAGGAGAACATGGTTGTAGATTCTCTCAGTAGGAGAGTGTAGGTGAATCAAATTTTAGTTGTGAGCTCTTATGGGATAAATTTGCAGTATTGGATCAAGTATGTAGGGTAGCATGATGACTGGTACCAAGAGTTGAAACATAGATTGCAGCAATAGTGTGAAGGTGATAAGGATGTGGAGTATCACCTCATGGAAGATGGCTTGGTAAGATTCAGGAACACGATTTCTGTGTCGGATAGCAGTGAGTTGAAGAAGCTTATCTTGAGGGAGTTTCATGTCAAACTATATTCAGGTCACCCGGGATGCCAGAATAATTTGATAGTTGCTAAGAAGTTCTACTATTGGTTGAACTTGAAGAAATAGGTGGCTGAGTTTGTGGCAAGATGTTTTGACTGTCAGCAAGTGAAAGCAGAATGTAAGCATCTAACTGGTTTGTTGCAACCTATTTCGATTCAAGAATGGAAATGGGAGGTTATTTCCATGGACTTCATTATAGGTCTGCTGAGAACATCGAGACAACATGACTCCATCATAGTTGTGGTTGATAGGTTGAGCAAGGTAACTCACTTCATTGCAGTGAAGTCTATTAATTCATCTAGTGAGGTAGCTCAGATATTCATCTAGTGAGGTTGCATGGTGTTCCGAAGAAGATCATATAAAGCAAAGAAGCCAAGTTCACTTCCAGGTTTTGGAAGGATTTGTTTGCAGGCTTGGGGACAAAGTTAGCTTTCAGTACAACTTATCATCTGCAAAGAGGTGGGAAGACAGAAAGGGTTAACATGATTCTTGAGGACATATTGAGGATGTATGTCATGCATCAATAAAGGAAGTGGGAAGTGTATCTTCCATTGGTAGAGTTTTCATATAACAATGGGTATGAAGAATCCTTGAGGATGAGTCCATTTGAGTCTCTTTATGGGTGGAGTTGTAATACTCCCATAAGCTAGAGTGATCTAGTGAACAGGGTATTGATTGTACTAGATATGTTGGCTGAGATGGAGCAGGCGATGCAAGTTATTAAAATGAATTTAAAGGCAACGCAAGATAGGAAAAAAAGATATGAAAATCAACATAGGGTATCGATGAGTTTTAGGTTGGGCAGCACGTGTACTTGCACATCAAGCCCAAGAAGAATTCCTTGAGGATTGGATCATGTGCCAAGTTGGCACCCTGATATTGTGGGCCTTTCAAGATCTTTGAGAGGATTGGACCAGTGGCCTATAGACTTGAACTGCTGCCAACAGTGAAAGTCCATGACGTTTTCCATGTTTCATTGCTTAAGAGATATGTCCAAGATGTTGATCATGTGATGATCTGTATTGTAGGTGGAACCAAAGGGAGAGGTCCAAACAGAGCCTCAATGCATTTTACAGTGGAAACAACTCATGCTCTGGAACCGAGAAATCAAGAAAGTTAAAGTGGAGTGGAAGCACTTTGGGCCCACTGAAGCTACATGAGAGATGGTTGATCAAATGCAGGCTATGTATCCTTTCTTATTTACTGATTGAGAATATGTGTTGGTATATGTGTTTTGGTTTATGTTTATATATGAATATGTGCATTGTAATTACTCCAATGAGTTGTGTTATAAAGCTCCAATAAGAAGTATGTGTTGTAGATACTTCAACGAGTTGTGTTATAAAGCTCCATTAAGCAGTATTGTATTCATGGTTTCAATAGTTTGGTATGTTGTAAATGTTGCATTGAGTTGTGTTATAAAGCTCCATGGGCAACATGTTTTGCTAGTTATAAGTGTCATTGAACACCAAGGATGGTGTTCCCCTAAGAGGGAGGGGTTTGTAACAACCCCTAGTTGGTTTTCCATGTAAATAAAATAAAACCAAGGTCATAGGACATGTATTCCAATATGAATGGTGGGAAAACATTATAGTGAACATCACTTGTGGTTTAATAATGGCTATGGAAATTGGCAAAGACATTGGAAAAAGTAAAGAGGCAATAATTGGCATTTAATTATGAAAATAAAGGAAAATAGGAGAAAAGGAAGGTGAAGAGACAAAAATATGCATGCAAAGGAAATTAGAGGAATAATGAAGGAAAATGAAGAAAATAGAGGCATCAATGGTAAAAAGGAATTAGATAAGTAGTTCACATCTTTTTCAGTTTAGTTTGGGTTCTCTCCTCTCATTATCTCATACTCTTGCACACAAAGAGCATTCTTGGAGCATGCTTGGAGCACTCTAGCATTCTCTTGGATTTGGAAGAAGACAAGAAAGGAAGCAAAGGGAAAGCAAAAAGGATAGAAATGGAGTGCAAGGAGACAGTTGGATCAACAACTACAGATAGATTGCTTTGCAGGTAATAGGTTGCATGTATGATCTCCTTGTTGGTTTTTGGATGCATGGTATATGCATGTGGATCTATGGGTGTGTTATCATTGGCATGGAGATTTTCCTGGATTGGAAATGGTTTCAACCTTGCCTTTCCATTTTCTAGATAGACATGGTGTAGTGGGTTCCCCATTTTGATTTCCTGGTTGGTTCTTAGGTTTCCTATGGCTCTGGGTTAGAACAAACACTCTGGAGCCCTAAAACAACTCGGGTTCTATGGAGACTATGGGTTGAGTTAATAATCCCTGGATCTTGTGGGTTGGGACAAACAATCTGGAGCCCTGAAACAACTTGGGTTTCCATGGAGGCCATGGGTTGAGTTACTAGTTCCTGAAGCCCTAAAAAACTTGGGTAAAGATCGATCTGGTTGTTATTAGTGATTTCTAGACCGATTAGGTGAAATCGTTGTGGTTGAGGGTTAAGGTGGTTTGGCCTTTGGAAGTCCTGATTGGTTTTGTTTTTGTTTAACTCTTCTGATCCCACATTCATGCTTGGAATATGGCGCAGGGGTGATTGGTTGAACGAGAGATTTGGTTCAACCCAATCTATGGTCAGGTCGAATGTGGAAGTCCTTGACTTTGTTGGAATTTTCATATGTTAATATGAGATATTTTCCTATGAGCATTTGTATTGATTATGATGGTGATTTTATGACCGATTTTCCATGGTTTATATTCTGGTTATATGTTGGTTATATTATGTATTCTTACTATGGCTCTTGTTAATGATTTCATAAGTTACTAGATGGTTGATGAATGTATGGACTAACAAGTGTTAATGCAGCTAGCTAGAGAGGCCGTAAAGCCTTCTTGGTGATTCTCAAATGAAGTTCAGAATTTTATGCTCAAATATGCATTCATGCCTAGTAGCTTAGATGTGTTCTATCTATTTGAAAAAATGTCTATGATGTACTAGGCATGTCTAGGTCAATATATGGCTTAAGTTTTACTTGTTATCTTTATTATAATTATTGTCAAAATTATGGAAAGTTACAGGAAGTTCTCGGCAGTGGTCTAGAGGCTACGCTGAAAACATGGCATAGATCTCAGAACCACTGGCACAAAACTCAGGAATTTTGGTCATAACTGCATGGAGACAAGCCTATGTGTGCGGCTGGGACCTCATAACTACGTCGATGTTGTGTTGTGCATATAGTTGGGGAGTTTCTCTTGTGAAAAGAGCTCCAACTTAGGGATTCATCATTTGGGGTGATTTGTAGGCTCCTGAGTGGTCTGCAGCCCTTGATGAATATGTGTAATTTGTCAATGTGTCAACCCCACTTCCATAACTAAAACTTGGAGGTTGGGTCATATCATAGTGACACTCGTCTCATATTTACCCTAGCAATATTATAAAAATGGGTAAATGTGGGAGGGGGAGTTACAGTGTGGTCATCCTCAACACATTGCTGGGAGCATTGTTGACATTCCAATGATCCACCCTGTCCTCATTTAATGAAGTGCATCATAGCTGGGAACCCTAGTCATTGACCTCCTTGTTTTCGTCGTATGATCAAAATTACTAATTCTATCCATAGCTACAACTACCTATAGATTTATTACATATGTTTAGTTAACAATATTGTATTATATACACAAACTTCTATTTGCATCTTACATGATAAAGAAAGGTTGAATTTTTTCTTTCCAAGGGCTTATATTTTTTTGACTCATACAAGTCCTAGTTCTCAGCAATGTATTCCTATATGAAATTATGTGCAACATCTTATATACTCTTGTATTGAAAAATATTATCACAACTTGCTTGGAGCATGATCCAATGATAGTTTCTGCGCTTTTTTAATAAAATTCCCTAAATTTTCATTTTTTTTTTTTTGCATTTCATTGAGCTTGCAAGAAACATTTCCTTTTTGATTGAAAACACAAAAATTATGTAGAGAAATTGTAGGTACCATGAGTTGATTAGTATATAAGTGATTACAAGCTTGGATGGTGTCATCCATATCAAAATTGAGGGGCTATTTTACTTATATTTTGAAATCTTTAAAAGAAATGTTCACTTCAAGTTGGGAAAAAATTAGAAAAAAATTCTAGTATATTTTATTTGTTATAGATGACCTAGAAAAATGCACCAAATTTTGTTACTAATCTCAAAACTTTTTTAGTTTTACAATGTTTGGTATTCTCTCTTTCAAAATCATTTTCAATCCCTGGACTCTCTAGAAAATCCAAAAATATCTGAGATCCAAAATTGTTGTCAAACGCTAATTTTCATTGTGATCAATAACAAAACATTATATTTAATATAAAATCTCAAACCATAGCCTAAAAAACTTAATGTTTAATTAATGTTTTTGGCCAACACTACAGAATTAATACATGTACAAGATCTTATGCAAAACATTATCTCAAAATTATTCACAAAATTGGTGAAAAACTCAGAATTGGAACCATAATTGAATACAAACTTTGCAACCCTTGATTTATGACGCTCAATATTTTTTTTTTTTTTATCACGGAGGTTGCTTACATTGGTAATAAGATTTTTTTGATACCTTAGTCCAACAACTCATTCACCATGTTGTTTTGACATGTTCTCTCTTTAACTATCTACCCCTACATTACGAAAAATAACAATAATTTTTCTTTAATAAATTAAGTACATGTAATAAATGATAATTTATCTCCGAAACAAAGGTATCTAAGGAAAGGAAGGCATGTGTGGATGGAAGGCATTATGTAAATGAACTTTAATCTATATATTAAACAATTTCAAATGTTTTTGGTGTAGAGAATAATGTTGGGTGCCTAAATCACTCATAAAATCTTGATACCTAATCAAAAAAGTAAATGCATATTGTAATGTGAAAAAGGTACCTACAAGGAAAAACAAGAAATCACATCCAGGAATTAACTTAAGTCATGATAACACAACCAACAAACTTGAATAATTAAACACTAGTAAACAAAAAAATGAATGTTCCAAGATCTAAGGACACTAGCAATATGTGAAAGCATAGATTGTGATTCTTTGACTATCAACTGCCTTTCAAATTCATGATTTGTTGAAGAAATTTATCCACCGAAGTTTGAATGAAATCTTTCATCACGGGTATTGCAATCTCCATTTTGACACATTCATTGAATATCTTGTCTTCAATTTCACTAGCCTCTTCTTGCAATTACAGAACCAAGACAAACTTTTATTCATTAACAATAACAAAAGTAACTAGCCATTTGATAGTTTCCTTTGTAGTAAAACCAATTATATTATCAAACCGTGTTGCCTTTGACTATTTTAGCTTCTCCAATTCAACCATTATCGTCTCTTTCAAAAGTAATGTAGAGTTGCATGTGATGCACAAACCGTTTAGATCCCAAACAATCTCAATTGCCTTGAGAAAGGAATCATCTCTTTTATTGTTTATGTTTTCACATTAAAAAATGATGTTCTCTAGTGTCCTGATTGTCTCAGACCATCTAGCTTTGACTTGCTTCATTCGATTAACATTTGGGAGTCCTTTTTTTTCTCTAGATCAGAGAGTAAATCAAGCCTCTGACTAAAATTAAGAAAGTCATTTTCTACGAAATGTATGTCTACCTCAAGATCAATGTTAACCCACTCGAAAAATGAATTAATTCTTTGTGCTAAATGTCACATATTAGAAGTTGCTTTCCATGCATGTTCAATAATTCCCAATCTTTCACGTGTTACTGATAATATGTGATTTCACTACATTAAGGAGGTTGACAAATTTATTAAATCTATGGGGTGTACCAGGGGAAGAAATTGCCAAATGGTGGATCCCGTATTAGTAGTGGAGTCATTAATAAAGGACCCAGATTTAGAACATTTCTAGCTCTTTTATTCTTCCTTTTAGTTTAGATTTTCTACTTCTTGTTCACTAATACACTATGCAAGTGCATTCCCAATAGTTTAATGCAATTTTATGAGCCTCGTGGCTCCAACCCTAGACACATCAACATCCATTTATACTAGATCAATAACAATTTTATTATGAACCTTTACTTTTTCAATTCTCATTTTTTTACTGCCCTTGTCATAGTTTGGATTTTGAAATTTGATTGGCCGACCATCAAAATTAGTAAATTCTTCGGCAGTTTGCTCCATTATTTGATTTTCTGTTAAACAAGCACTAACCCACTTAGGTGGTATAGCATTGTCAATTTCTAGATCCATAACTTGTTCAATGCTTCCTATTTTGGGGGGACTTTTGGATTTGGCTTATTTAGTTGTCTGCACTCTCTATAGAGTGAATCTCTGAGGGGACTCTTCAACATCTTTGCCACCTGATAGTCCACTGTGAACCAAATTTCCACTTACAATAGGCTTTCTCTTCCTTTGATTGGAATATGAACTTCGACCAGTATCGAGTTTCCAAGTTCTCCTCTCTTTTCTTTGGTATTCTTGTAAATAAGTTCCCGTACCTAATAATACCAAGGTGTTAGGTAAATAGGCCTTCTGGATCAAAGCCTTGAAGGGATTCGACTTCACTTAAGTTAAAAGAATCTAAATACTTTTCAAGCTCTACAACATGAGACACATTCTTCATAGTGTCTTGTCCAAGATAAATGGCAAAGAAATAAATTGTTTTTTCTTTTTGCGTTCAAACATAACTAGACAGTCATAGTATTGCTTGCAAAATTCAACAATAAAAAACCTATCTATAATTTTTTTTGGCAACAACAATGGCTTACCTTTAAATCCATAAATTTTAATTACCATATTAATTTCCCTTTCTTCATGCACCCCTTTTCCCCATAGGAAAACTTGGTCTTGCATAGATATTTGATGAGGATATTTTCCAGATATCATATAATTGATTTGGTTTGCAAAGACATCTTGGATTAGACAAAAAATTAAAGAATATTTGTGCTTCCACAATATGGGATACCATAATTGCATTGGTTCTTCATTGGGGTTGAGTTTAGGTTTATAAAGTAAGTTGTGAGAGACATGGTTGGACACGAGGGTTGTTACTAGTTACTCCATCATAAAGAATCAATGCTCCCGGACAAATTGACTAACTGAAAAGCTAATTCATTGGAAATGGGATTAGCCTAGCCAAATAAAAAAAAATTGTATGAGTGATAAAGAAGATAAATAATGGATTTTGGGGCATTCGTTGTAGTTTCTTGGCTCATCACGTGGGCACATAGCCAACAGAAGTTCCTGAATGATTTTTTAAACAAAGAAATATCTAGAAGGGAATGATCAAAAGGAACTTAAGAAGTTGGGGAAATGAGTTCTTAAATAATGTTCCTCCTGTTGCTTATGACTCCAAAAACTATCTTCTTCTAGAAATTTTAAGCACCTATTCAATTCTCGTAGCTTGACTATCCATCTAAATGCCTTGGAAGTCAAAGGAATTGCGGTCGTTTTCGCTACTAGTATAATTATTCTTGTGCTTAAAACAAAATCAGTTGCGCACAAATAAACAATTTCACTAACATCAAATACTTCTGGAACACATGGAGAATTTTCCAATCCGCTAGTCCAAATCTTGTTGTTGTTCTTCTCTTTCGTTAGCAGGTTTACATATCACTCATACAAAGCCGATCAATGAAAGTTCTCATCGATACAAGTGAGTTAATCTTATCAGTGCAAATAACTTCTTTACTTCCTTTGCTAGCCATTTTTGTTTTGTACTTAAAAATACTCTCTCAATCAATAATGTTCTCAATGCCATTTATCTGTAGATTTCTTGGTTCCCTATATAATCACCAGTTGCTACTATTTCACAAGTGAAATATGTTATACAAAATACTCTTAATAAATACCAACAAAAGATACAAAGCTGGAATTTACGAGAAGTAGTGGAAATAAATATCGAAATTCCAAAACCATCTCATCCATTTACTTCACACTTTGCTCCTACTTTAATATCATCAATATACATATCCTAAGTGACATAAATTTACGAACTAAAATAAATATGAATTCTTTGTGATCATGAAAATTAGCTTACAAACTGTCAATAATAACTCTAAGTCGAAAAGCGTGCAAGGACAATCACAAAGAAATATTATGCGGAGACATGGTCAATTACCTCTACTACTAAGTGGCTTAATGGCTAAGATGGTCCCCACGACTATGTCGATGTCAGCTAAATCTATTTTATATCATATTACAAATAAGTTGCACCAGATTTTATTTATGAATAGCATAACACACAATTTTGAAAAGTAGGGTGTAAAGTTGGTTGTCACAACATGTTCAAGCCAATTGAGTTGATTTTATATTGTTTCATTGGATATGCTATACATCACATAATATATTTCTAGACACATAGGGATTTAGTTATGAAAAAAGAGAGTTGTGGTGGAACTTTGAAGAACCAAAACATTTACCAGATTTTAGTAACATAAGTGTTAAGATTGCACAAAATGGAAAATTAGGAAGTGCCAATGCAAAGAGAAATGAACATCACAATTTCCTCAAAATAAAAAACCCCAGAGATGCATGCAATGTTTGTTAATCATTGCAAATTAATTCGCTGTCTTATCTGTCAACTATATTTCTTCCTTTCTCAGAAATACACGATCTATTATTGACTTGCTCAATGCTACTTACCCCTAAATAAAGTTTAGTTGAAAAACTAATCCCACTAAAAAAGAGTTCATGAATGTACAAAAGAAGTATTTTGAAATATGGAAGTCTGCGGAAGAAATGTGCGACAGAGGGAGGAAGATGTAGAATAGACATTTAGACTTCCAAACCTTCCACACAACACTTCACATCTTCCACATCATTCATTGACATGACAAGGAAGGGGCTCTGCATTCGATAGATAGTAACAAAGAATCAACTTAAGTCATGGTAACACAATCAACAAACCTAAATCATCAAACATTGGAAAAAAAAAACAAATTCTTCAAGATATACGAATGCTCACAACATATGAAAGCATGGACCATGATAGTTGAAGCGTCGACTGCATTTTTCACCCATTATTTATTGGAGGGTACATACTATTGATTTTTCTAGTGCAATTAGGGTTATCATAATATTTTTGAAATTCTAATAATTATTTTTAATGTAGATCTTCTTTTATCTTATTTTGATATATCATTCAACAATTATAATTTATAAATTCAACAATAGAACAATAGATATCACAATGCACAAAAAAGAGACAAGATTTACCCTAGGAAAACCCATTATGGGGAAAAACCCAAAAACCTTTTCAATAGAGAAATTATTCTTGTTCAATAAGAGACACACCTATACCTATGGTCAAAGCTGGTCTTCTCCTCCAATTCAAGTCACCGAAACTGATCCTACACTTTGGTCTACCTGCTTGATCCAAATATTTTGGCCTCCCAAAAATTGTCTTGTAGCTTAAAATTTCGGCCCTTAGAAACTGTCCAATAACCAAAAAAAATTAGCCCCCTTGCAACAGAATGCCTAGAAGCAGTGCAAATCACATAGAGAGACTTATATCCACACATGAAAGTTGATGAGAGAGGAAAGAGAGAAAATCAACCTTCTTTCTTTGTCATTCTTCATCCTTCTTGACCTCCTTTGCTTGCCTAGAAGTTGTTTTGAGTGAGGAATGTGGATATGCCAAATGAGGAGCTTGAGATTCGTTTATATAGTAGTCTGTCTAGAATTAATAGATGTGTCTCTTCACTAGAGTCGACTTGAATTGGAGGGAACTTGACTTGTCACTTTTTGGAGCCAAAAATTATATTTCAAAAATTGAAATTTACATCTTTTAAAAGTCACAATGGAACTTTGACTCAAGATAAATTTCCTTTGAATCAAGCATTTATAAATATGCTTTTACAATGATAAATATAATTACATCAAGTGACCAAAAGTACATTATGAAGACCGACCATAATTAAAAATTCAACATGTCCTCGACTTCAAATTGAGCCTAAATGTCATTTCCAACCTGTGTTAGTTGTCGCTAAAATGGAACATCATATGCAAGGTACCAATGAACCTAAATTTTTTAACATAGACAAGAATTGGCACGGATCAAAATACGAAATGTTGAACGCAAAATTACCATGATATGTTGAAGGATTCCATGATTACATTTATTATTGAAAATCATGAACCCTAATTTGTCTAGATCTCCTCACACCTACATATGATTTTCCATCAATAATGAATTAGTAGTTTATGCTAATAGATTTATGTTCAACATTTTGTACTTCTTAACTGAAGTGTTAAGATCGTATAACATTGGAAAATTTAAAAATGTCAATGCAAAGAGAAACCTCAGAGACGTATGCTACGTTCGCCAATCATTGCAAATTGCTTCATTATCTTATTTATCAAGAGAATTGGAACTCATGAAAATATGAAATATTAAACAAAATTTTTATGAAATACACTAAAGGATTCCCTTATTACATTTATTTTTGAAAACTATGAACCCTAATTTGTCTCTACCTCCTCGCACCTGCATGATGCAGCAAAGCTGCAAATTTTCACGATCCTCAGACCTGTGGTTTATTGGTCCAACGCAGCAAATGTAAGGCCTCAAAATAAAATCAACACATAATATTGAAGTTTACACAATATGTATCCACAAACAAAACTCAGAAATAATTTATTATAAATAAAATATTTACAGGAGAATTATTCACATTCCTCACTCTCACCCTCTTCTCCCCTCCTTCCCATCTTCAGGCTTACATTTATAGAAATAAGTACATAGTTATGGATTATTCTAAATCCATAATATTCTCCATAAATCACTCAACTAATTCTTAAGGATTCTCTCTAATCCCCAAAATTATGAAACCAATTCCTAATCTAAGATTTACAATATTTCAAAATCTCTCAATCCTCACTAATCACTCATCATCACTCATGTTCTCCTATATTCGAGAACATTTACAAATATCCTCACAATATTTAATTAGTTCCTATTAAATATATCTCATTAAAATCATTCAAAAACATTAAAATTACATTAATTTAATTCTTTTGGGAACCAACTCCCTTAAAACACAAGACCCCTATGTCTACTAAATACAATGATTTTTCTGAGCCGGATGCTCCTGCATCAGACTCCCGATGTAGAAAAGAAAAATTCATAGACTCCTGTCTATGAGGCCTGTCACTTTTCTGTAATAATGTGACAACTACAAGTCTTTATGACTTGCTTCCTCCAGGATCCCAAACTTTGTTTAGCTGTTGGTCCTTCAGTCTTTCTTCTTCATGCTGTTGTGTTTTTGTTCCTGTCATCTTTCTTTCTCCTGGTCTCCAAATTTTATGTTGTAGCCTTTCTTTCATCCTTCTCATTGCTTCATTGGTTACACTAAGAGATAATAAATAATGGCAAGCATCAAGCTTGAAAATTGCTTCATCCTTTACCTCTGTGTCCTTCTCTATTTGAGTTGAAAACTCAACTTCATGGAATGAAGAACAATTATCCCAATTTCCTTCAGGTTCACAAAGAACTTCTTCTTGACCATAATTTCCTTCTGGATCTTTGCTATGGTCATTAGCAGTCATAGTTTTGTTCTCCTTCTTAAACCCCTCATTTGATATTGTACTTGCACTCATAAAAAAGTTATCAGTTTGAAAAATACAAGACCTTTCGACCTCATTTGATACTTCAAGCACCAATTCTTCACAATGGAATTTCTGGGTTTCAAAAAATCCTCTTTGTTGTGACTCAATTCCTTTCAGTCTCTCCTTTTCCAACAAAGCAATATGTATTTGTTCAATTTCTCTGAACTCGTTTATTAGCTTGGCATTCCATTTCTTTTGCAATGGGTTCCATTTGACATGTTTCCTCATTCTTCATCCATATCTTTGGTCTTCATTCTCTTCCTCTTGTAGCCATTCCTCTAGTATATCCAACCGTGCTCTCATCACTGCAAGACTTATCTCACTTTCTTCATTACTCATCTTCCTTCCCATGCCATTTGTTTTGGTGTCTTCCTTCTTTCTTCTTTTGCTGTGCTTTTGCTACACCTCTGATTTTTTGAAAGTCTCCATACTCCACTTCTGTTTTTACAATGATCAGTTCAAACAATCCTCATTTTTCATATGTACAAAGCACAAAAATTGCAATCTACGTAAGGGAGGATTATGCGCACAATTCAATCCAATTGGTCCTCCTGGCAGCTTCAACATTTATTATTGTCCACTTGCAAAAGGATTTACATAAACACAATACTAAAGCCTACTCCAATGTGTTAGATTCTCCATGCCAAAAAATAAATAAGAATGTCTCAGTTTGCAGTAAAAATGGTCGCATGAATGTAAAGACACTATCACCAAATTGACTTGATAGTCTTAATATTATGAGACCACACACCGCAATTTTATTTTTCACGGATTTCAGTGAACCATGGTGATGTTTATGTCTTTATACCTCCCACCCAATGTGCTCCAACATTGATAATCCACCATCACTTTAAATTTCTCTCGACACTTCATGAGGGAAGCCATGCCCAACTTTGTTCAATATCCAATTCTATTTAATTTAAAAAAAACCGCAACATTTCATAGAAAGCAATGGCTTTGCAGACATTTAGAATGTGGTCGATCTAGCTAAGAGCAGCTCCACACCCAAATATTCAATGTAGTTCTCCACACCCGATGCTAGCCATGATCAATCCACTGGCTTACTGTAGGGAGATCACCTTTGTTACTGAAGAGCAGGTTGTGGCCCCAGAACAATGCTGCAATTCTAGATTGGACCACCATTTCTCAACTTGGGAATCTATCTCTCCTTCCAGTGTCAAATTCAATGAGTTACTACCACATTTGATCCATATCGGATCTCTACCAAGGCAATGGGCTCAATGTCCTCCCCTGCAGATATTTTAACATTGATGCCTCCCCCCTCGATCAACAGTTTCTCTCCACTGCGTAAATGCACATATATGACTTCCAAAATATGAAAAAATTCACGATGATGCCAGAGTTTCGCATCCACCACACTATCTTATCTGATCAGAACCCATATCCATCACCACTATGTCGGATTTGATTCAAAGATCCACCAAAGATCGAATAGAGTGGTGGTCAGATCCAAAAATCCACTGCTTCCTCTTCGTCACAACTCTGAGAATCCATCGCAACAAATTCTCACACATTGAACTCTAGCTCTCGCTTTCACAATGCTTGCTCTGATACCACTTTGATGCAGCAAAGCTGCAAGTTTTCATGATCCTCGGACCTGTGGTTTATTGGTCCAACGCAGCAAATCTAAGGCCTCAAAATAAAATCAACACATAATATTGAAGTTTACACAATATGTATCCACAAACAAAACTCAGAAATAATTTATTATAAATAAAATATTTACAGGAGAATTATTCACATTCCTCACTCTCACCCTCTTCTCCCCTCCTTCCCATCTTGAGGCTTACATTTATAGAAATAAGTACATAGTTATGGATTATTTTAAATCCATAATCTTCTCTATAAATCACTCAACTAATTCTTAAGGATTCTCTCTAATCCATAAAATTATGACACCAATTCCTAATATAAGATTTACAATATTTCAAAATCTCTCAATCCTCACTAATCACTCATCATCACTCATCAATCACTCATGTTCTCCTATATTCGAGAACATTTACAAATATCCTCACAATATTTAATTAAATCCTATTAAATATCTCTCATTAAAATCATTCAAAAACATTAAAATTACATTAATTTAATTCCTTTGGGAACCAACTCCCTTAAAACACAAGACCCCTATGTCTACTAAATACAATTATTTTTCTGAAACGGATGCTCCTGCATCACTGCATAATGATTTTCCAGCAAGTGTGAATTAATATTTTATGTTGGTATCTTTATGTTTATCATTTCATACTTTGATAAGGTCTAGTTCACCTATATTTTCAAAAATTTGGGGTTTTGGGTACCTTCTATGTGATATTTAAAGATGTCATTTAGGCACAATTGAAAACCGAAGATGTGATTTTATGCGACATGATTTTTGTGGGTAAAATTTTATTTAATGCAATAAAATCTCAGAATAATTTCGACATGTTCAACAACCTTGTGCAATTTTGACCTCACCACATCACACAAGAGAGTCTTAGTAATGGGCTCACCTCACTCTCTTTCTTTTGAACTTCCCTCTGCTACTTCCTCAAACAACCTATACATGTGATAACAAGAACAAATGCCTACATCTTCCCTTGTAATAATAGTATCGATGAACATATTCACATTCATATTTTTTTCATCTAGATCTTCCGCTACAAAATGCTGCGGTCTTTGGAGTTCGTTGACCCATTTCACCATGAATTGAGCCTCCAAAAATATTGAAGAGCTTGGAGCCTAAGTACACAAAGAACAAAAGAACAAAATTAAAAACATAGTTTAAAATTACAATGCTTATTGATAATTCCAAAATCTAACCATCATTTAATAACATTTCATAGTAAATGTAATTTAACACTCAAGCAATGTGAACAACATGCAGACCAACGACCCAATCCTGCATGAATTCATCAGATTAAATGTTGAAAAAACTTGCATTTACTTGCAAAAATGCTTTTTATTAATTGTATGAGTAGATTTTGATTCATGCCTATTATATATTAATACATTATTTAACTTTAATGATACCCTAAGTGGCATAAATTTATGAAGTAAAATAAAAATGAAACCTTTGTGATCATGACTTGACATACCAACTGTTAATAATAATTATAAGTCGAAAAGTGTGCGAGGACAACCACAACGAAATATTATGTGGAGACGTGGTCAAATACCTCTACTACAAAACGACTTGACGGGTGGGTTGGTCCCCACCACTATGTCAATGTCGGCTTGCCCTATTTGATATTGGGTTACAAATAAGCTTCACCAAATTTTCTTTCCGAATTGCCTGATATGTAGTTTTGAAAACTAGGAAGAAAATCTTCACTAGATATGCTACACACCAGATAATAGATTTTTGGTCACACAAGAATTTAGTTGCAAAAACGAAGAGTTCGGGTGGAACTTTGAAGAACCGGAATGGGTAACATATTTTGGTGATAGAAGTGCTAAGATCGTATACATTGGAAAATTTGGAAATGCTGATGCAAAGAGAAACCTCAAAGACACATGCAACATTCACCAATCATTGCAAATTGCTTCACTCTCTTATCTGTCAACCATACTCCATTATTTCTTAGAAATACATGATCTACTACTGACTTTCTGAATGCTACTTACCCCTAAATAAAGTTTTGTAGAAAAATTAATCCCATTAAAAAAGAGTTCATGAATATGCGGAAGAAGTGTTGTGATGGATGGAGGTGTGCATAAGAAATGTGTAAAGAAAGTAATATGTGCTGAGGGAGAAATATGCGAAAGAGACACCTACATTTCTACACCTCTCACATAACACTTCTACATTTTCCATATTTTCTACTAACATCACAAGGAAAGGGCCTCACACTCGATATAATGCAGCCAAGAATTAGCTTAAGTCATGATAACACAATCAACAAACCTAAATCATCAAACATTGGAAAGAAAAAAAATCTTGAATATTTAAGAATACTCACATCTCAGAAGCATCCACCATAAATGAACTTATTAGTTTATTAATTCTCGTTTTTCCTGCAATATGCACTCCTTTTTACATTGTCACAGTTAAATTAATTACTTCTCCACTCCAAACTCCAGCTCAGAATGAACAAACAAATGTATAGTTCCAACCTCTATGAAATAGGTAAGCTTTCCAAAGACTTCTTGTACTACATTATTAATGACTAGTGAAGTTTACGACTTCAAAATAAAATGCATTTCTTATTCACCATTAGCATTACGTAAAGTGTAGTAAAGAATGAAATGCATCATGACCGCTCCAGTATGAATGCAAAATATGGACATGAAATTGTTCAATAGGAAAATTTATCCAAATGTGATTAATAATTGTTTTATTCTTGGGAATATACTTTCATGTTACTTCTTGCAATCGTCCTGAGTGCATCTACTCTAGTAATTGTCTACTTTGTTCGTTATCTGAATTGATGTCAATATTGAAATCTCCAATAATTATAAAAATATAATCACTATGCATGAATTATTCTTTGTTATTGCAATTGCTTTAGTAACTGCTGAAACTGATACAAGTGGAGCATCATATACATTTATTATGCATATTCGATATTGGAAATAGATTTATGACAAAACAAGTTCAATTTTGTTATTGCAAATGTTCTTGGTTGATATGATCTCTATGTTTTCTTCTATGCAAGTACTCCATGAAGACAAATTGATATGTTGAAATTGAATTTGTAAAATTTATTATTTGATAGTGGAAAGTTTACGTGCATTTCTTAGATATAAAGAATCATAGCACTCATTAGATCTTCATCATGTACAATGTCATTGACATGAATATATAGACTTCGTGTATTCAAACTTGCAATCGTTAAAGTAATTGCATTTTCTATTGGCTTGTGTATGTATTCTGGTTTCCACAATGCATGAGTTCTTAAGTATTTTGTTTATTCTAATATTTTCTTATTCACACAAAAGTTCTTTTGTGTTACTTTCTCGCTAAGATATTATGATTTTGTGGTTCTAATACATGACAATGTTGTGTACACTAGTCCATGTGTCGATATACCACTCAAATCAAATGTAAGCCCATCTAATATTAAGCCTTGTGATCGATGTATTGTTATAGCATAAGCTAACTGTATCAAAAATTGTTTCCATACTATAGTTTTAGAGCTCTTGCTATGACATGCCAATGGTTTTGAAATACGTAGTATTGGAGTCCAATTCGGTTAGATGTCTTCATAATATAGTTCATGATACTTGTTTCTTTGCAATTTACCAATGTATGGATTTACAAAATCTATCCATATTACATCAACATTTTCCCTATTTTTTGTATGTTTTTTGCATACTCCATTGATGCCATTAATAGGGCCATCCTCTATATTATAGTGTCTTACATATAGCTCAATGAGAACATTGCATTTGATAAGAATTTTTGGTGGAAATATCATTGTTTTCTCATATGGTACATAACCTATTTCATTACTCTCATCTTTGTCAATCACATCTTCCTTTACATGTAACAACATTTCTTCATTGTGCTTTTTTACATTTTTGTTCCTATAAAATTGGTATGGAAATAATGGATCTAGTGGAACATGTATAAAACAATTATTGTTTGTATATTCTATGTCTTCATTAGGTTGTTGATTCACTCACATTTTGTTAAGGACTTCAACAATTGTTTGTCTTTTTTATGCATTGTAATTGTAATATGTAATTCATAACATTCTACATTTTCCTTCCAAAAATTGTATGATGTTCTTTCCTTTGCTAAGATTGGGTGCTAAAAAATAGGAGAATATTTGATGGGTTGTGCTTGAATTAAGTCACTTAACAATATTATATTGATATTTCCAAAATAAGCTAATGGACTATGTTATACTTTCAGTAAACATTTGTCAACTTGGTATAATAATGTTGCACCTATCAAAGAGGCTTCATCAATAAGCATCACATAAAGTTGTTCACAATCTTTTGTTAATATTTCTATTTTTTCACCTTTAAGTGAAATATATTCTAATTTGTTAAATGGAAAATGGAATGAAAAATGTAACTTTATTCCACCTACGTTGAATGTTGAGTTCCTTGTATATGTTTTCATGATTCCTTTTAATATGGTATTGTACATGCAAATTAGAGCTTGGAATAATTCTATTGCAATAAATGTTTTTCCAGTGCCCGCCCCGCCTGTTACAAATACATATATGGGTCGATTTGGATTTGTTTTTTTTGCTGTCAATATTTCTTTCACTATATTTTCTTTCTCTCTGTTCAACATTCTCATGACTTGATAAAATTCTATTTCTTCTAATATATGTGGTTTTTTATGATTTGGTTAGGTCTCTCAACTATTGATTTTACATTTATGACTTTTTGCATATATTGAAAATTTGATTCAAGATTATATGCTTGTTCACATATTTGATATCTATTTCTTGATAGATAGGTATATCTCTTTCAAACAATTCACTCTTTTTGTTTTCAACTTTAGCTGCTATGTTATTTTATTTAATAGAACGAGTAGTAGGGATTATAAAAATAAAAATAGGGAGAGGGCCCTCGTCCCTTGCATTTGTTTTATGAAAATATCAAACTATTTCAACCAAGTGAACATTAGATTTAGCATTACCAGGACTATATGACCAACTATAACATAAAACATGGAAGCTACAAACCTTGCAAAAGGACCCGAATAGAAGTGCACACTTGCATAAATACATTATATACCATAAGAGGAGAGTAGAATTGAGCTACAGGACCAAAAAATATCTCTGAAGAGAATAGTGACCGCATTAGGTGGTAGGGCCACTATTGGAGGAGCTAGTCAACCTAGCTAACTAGCCCAAGTCGAGTCGATAAACATACATTGTAACAAAAAAAGTCATAAGAGTTAACTAAATCTGGATTAGTTATGGTGTCTGATAAGGCACTTAGACTACTGTAACTATTCCAACAAGCTATATATATTTATTTGTATATCAATGTATCGGTTCTGATTCAGCTAATAAGAGATAATATATCAAAGTGTTTTTGCTAGTTCTCCATTACAATATCTATGTATCTTTACCGATTCCTATTTTATGATCGTTCGATGTCTTTACTACTAGTAATAATGCTCATTGTTCCTTAGATTACAACTACCACTTTCGTTTGAACCTCTTGCATGGTGGGTCCCCTTATGTGTAGTAGGAACCCCAGGCTTGTTGTTGTTAGGGATAATTTTGCTACTAAAGGAGGAGGAAAATTCTAGCGAGACGAAATGAGAGAAGAGCCGACGCATTTCATCCTCCATTCCATTGAGAGAGAACTCCATTTCAGCATGATGAACATATAGTTTGTCTTTAAAGAAAATTTGGAAGAAGCATCTTTGGCGTTCCACCATATCTTCCAACTATAAAATGGAGGGTATTAGACCTTGAGAAGAATCCAAAATTTTGTCGGTAATGTTACTAAGATAAATATGTTCCAAAGGAACAGGTATTTCTTCATTTCCATTAACAGAGCCTTGAGCTTTAGAGATAGGCATAAAATATTTGCCTTCACCCTGTTCCGTAACACAGAAAGAAGCCAAAAATGAAATACCAAACACACAGAGACACCTTGATGAGAGCATGTTCTTCAGGAAGTTTGATAAATAGAATGAGAGGGGACGTAAACACGAGCCAACTTGCAACACTAATTCTCGAAAATCCATATAGGAATCGCTTAAGTTGAGAGATAATGAGACAAGATCAAAGCAGGACAACTGAATTAAATTCATATTCTCTCAAAATGTTGTGGTCACTGTAGTTGAGAGAAGGTGTTTAAAGCTAGCTTGAAGCAGAATAAATGGATGTGATCAATTGAGCTTGAAGGAAGCTATAGAGAGTTCCAACTGTTCTTCAGACTATCACCTGGGGCTAATTATGAAGGGAGAAGGTCGAAAGGGAGGCTTCATCCATCAAAAAATTAAAAGATGCTTTTGAAGAAACGTCGTAAAAACCATATGTATTCTCCTACCAAAGCGTGAAACCATGAATGACCAAGGAGGGTGGCATGAAGCAAAGTCCCAATGGGGATTGTTTTTTTTTTAGAATTTGACCATGATTAGGTAATAGGGAAGATACTCAAAACCTGGCTAACTTCAGTATCAATTTGATTCATATAGGATCCTTTTTTGGCAATTTAAACAACTCATGAGTTTAACTATCTGTACATGTGGTAGAAATGCACCTCGTCAAACTGAAAAATTAAGGCAAGAATCCTTTGATAAAGGGGTGGAGAATTAAGGCTAATTGTCATCTTGGATTTTGTGAACTGATGAATGACTAGCATGGAGTCCCCAAAGACATTGACTTTAGTGATTTTTGAGATCTTAAGCTAACTCCAAACCTTCCCAAAGAGCAAGAAATTCTACATGATTATTCAATGTTGTTCTAAGGCCCCGAGCAAACTAAGAAACCAATTTTTCATCAGGGCCATAAATGATCCCCCCTTCTCTAGCCTCCACAAACTTTAGCTGTTATGTTGTCAATATTAGTCCATGATGTTATAGTTTTGTTTGTGAAGTTTTGTTCATTGCATTTTATGATTTCCTTAAATAATAGATATGCATTTTCTAAGTCGAATGTTTTTCTTTAAAATTGTTCTTGTCAATACGATATGGGACATACAACGTTAATCACTCTTTTTTAATAGTTATTAGGATCAATACACTTATTGTATTTTATGTCTCTTATAACATATGGTTTGTCAACACCTCCTCTCTTCTTGCCTTGTAGTGTATAACATGTTGCAAATTAGCTAAGAATATATGTTCAATTTTTTTTAGTTGTTATACATAGTGATTGATAATTGATAATTGATAAACATGTTATGTTTTCTAAACCATTTGATTCTCATTCTAGCTATTTTGGTCTTTTTAGTACAAATACTCAATCATCTATTGTTGAAGTATTAATAAATATACATTTTTTTGAACTAGTATTTAGTGGTAATGAAAATACTATGTATATACAACTTGTTGTGCAAAAATTTGTGCAAGTTCAATAAATATTTTCCAAGTCTCACAATTGTTTCTATGACATCAACATTGGTTTTTTGACAATCATTTCACATACATTTAAACATCAACATCATTGTTTTAGCTAGTTTTGCGATGTATGAACTGTAATAAGTAGTTGTAGTATATTAGTCAAGTACAAATTAAGCATCAATATTTGCAAGCAATATTAATGGAATATGCCAAGAAAAGCCATTACTCCATGTGTCTATTGGCTCTCTTTTCAATAGAATTGTTCTTCGTTCCACTGTACATTGGATTGCATGGACGTAGTTACTTTTTCTTATACATAATTTCTCAAGAAAACTATCAAATGTATATGTCTCATCATGTTTCATATCTTTTAGTGCATCAAATATCGTCCTTGCATTGTCAAATTCCGTAAGCTCAAGTATTTGTGTTTTTCACATTGGTGGAATTGGAAAATTGAACCTGCAATGCATCTATTTTCTTTTCCTACAAGTTTTTGTATGACAATGATGTTGGATAATTTTCAGATTTGCAAGAAGTTTACTTGAATCACAACACAAGTACTTGTCAATGAAATTTTCAATTTCAATGTTTGTACTTGTTCCATAGATAGGAGCATTTTTTATCCATAGCAATCCATGTTCATGTTGGCTTCCTCGATTTTGGAATTATGTTACAAAGAAATAACTAATGACATCACCAAAGTAAATTTATTCATTTAAAATTAATTGGCATAGAGAATTCATTCATTGTAATGATCACATACAAGTAACTACATTATTTCTAATCAACATAACAATATCATCTTCTTCTCCTTGGTTTTCAATTAAGGATTTTTTCTTTCGCTTTATTTGTTGCAAAGCCTTTACTAAAGGCTCCCAGAGATGCTCGACACTACTAAATGAAACAAAGAAAGTTGATGGACCCAATTGTCAAATCACTGCATATAATTTCTTGCATAAATGAAAAAAATAATCAAACAATGTCCATATTTGTTTAAGCTTCACATACCCAATGTTCAATTTCATATTGCATTTCAAGTTTGCTTTTTTTCTAACATATTTAGCTGTTAGTTTTTTTCCTTTTAGCTACCCTTTCTTATTCAAATCCAAATACAATTAAAGACTTGACTAAGGATAATTCACATTACTTTATAAAGAAAATTTGTTATATGATACATAAATCATGATCTTGATGCAAAAATTCCTATCCAGTAATATCATGGTATGTAATTTTTTTTGTAACATTGTTTGGTTTTTTTTCCTGTAGAACAATGATGGACAACTCATCTCTTTTGAATATCTATCTCTTGAATATGCTCAAAGGCCTATAGCCTTCACCAGGAGCAATGATTGTTTGATTATTAAGAAGATCATAAATACTATACGAATCGTTAAATCCATGTGATAATGTTTTTTGTGTCTGGTTCTTCATCATAGTCATCATTATCACCAATGCTTTCTATATATGTCTCGGATTTATATGCATCCTGATTCTAATTAAAGACTTGTTTCCAATCTTCATTTATTTTTACATTCTTTAGTTTATAAAGCAAATTTTTACACAATCGTCTCAATGCCTTCATCACTTTATGAACATGAATTCGCCCAACAACAAATGCAGTTTGGAATTTAGGTTTCTGTGAGTTGAGTAATCTAGATATAAGACTTCCAGATCTGGCTAATATTTAAGCAAATTCACATTTAAACATTAACCATCTTTTAATTGTCACAACCATTGTACTAGATTCATTTATGTCATGAGTAAATGTAGTTTGAATTCGAGATGTGTCAACAGGTACATTGATTAGTCCAATAACCAATGTCAATTGTGGTTTTATAAAACACTACCCAAGTTCCTGTATTTGCAAAAATGTTAATCCTAGTGATATTGATCTTTCTTTTGATTCATATAGTTATTTCACTACGAATATTTTTTTATTCCACCTAATCAACCTTGGAACTACAAATTTGATAGTCTTGTCATGGTCTAATATTTTTTTGCATTTTTTGCTTACACATCTATTTCTAGAAACATTGGTTGATTGTCTTTTTATGACATATTTTTTAAACCAAGTTTGATTGCATATTGCACAATCATAAATTGGTACATCTTATATATTTTTTAAAATATTGTTGCTCGACTACTATTTTAGATTTATAATCAAACATTTGTAAAGATTCCTTATGTTTATTTGAAGACATCACATTATGTCTTGATTTTAATTATAAAAGTTGAAGTTGATTTTGTCATCTTTTCCGAATAATCATTTGGGATATTTATACCATGCATCTATGTTCAATTCATGTTGATAAGATAATACTGCTTCAACATTTGGTCGTTCTAAACAATTTATGGAATGTTTTGTCATTCCTTCTCGCAATTCTATTGACATGCATCTAAAATACAATAGAATTTGCATAGCATCAAATAGGCAATATCCCACAACATATGCAAAATTGTTTAAATGAAATAAATTATATTGGTATAGAATTGCATCTGTATTTTCCCTTTTTATAACAAACATATGCTTCTCCATTGATGCCTTAGCAATCACGCTTCAAAGATGTTCTAAATTCACTATGACCTATCGCTCCATGATAAGCACAACACAACTACTCTTTAGAAATTGAACATTCTGGATTTGTTCTCATGTGACTATTGATTACTCTTCTATTCAATTAGTACTCAGTCTCAAAGAATTTAATGCTTTCCAAATTCACTGGTTATCCGTATTGCAAATCGTCTATAAAACTCCAATATCTTTGAGACAACAAATTTGGAATATTGTTTTTTAGAAAGACGAGCAATACAATATAGCTATAGATGATAAAGCCATAAGATTACAAAGAATATATACACTAATAGCACATGCATATATCCAGATCTATGATGCAACTTTAGTTGAAAAGAGTGGAGAATTTCTTCTGTTAGTTTGTTCTAATACAATTAAAGTTACTTGACTCAATCTTCTCATAGGGTAAATGAATTATCAATTACTACAATTACTCATTTTCCCTATAAACCTACATCACTCAATACATATTTTCAATTCATTCAAAAGGGATTTCCATCCATTATATACACATACAATTTTTCTTTTGGTCTTTACATAACTGACAACCATATTTGGAAGTTAATTGTAACAAATTAAGCCATATATCTTGTCAACCCTACTTAGATCTACACATATTGTGTAAACACTTTAAGCACTTGCATATAGAACAAAGGAACCACAACGTACCTATTACAGATATTGTGAAATTTTTCATTGTCTTCGAGAAAAACTTCTTTGCATACTCCTTATGTTAATAACCAAAGCACATAGCACTTAGCAGAGCACTGCTCATTGCTCACTTTGATAACTGGCAAAACAAAAATTTAGCAGAGCACTTTGGAGAAAACTATTCATCACAAGCCCCCTCAAGAACTAATAAAATATGCATTGACAACACGCATGCCAAAAAGTGCATGATAAACACCTGACCAATGCAATTATGGATACACTACTTTTTAAAATTTCGTTAACTTCTCTCTATGCTATTCTAACTACTCATATATAGCAATCATAATTAGACTTTGGTTTTGCATTTTTCAAATTCCATCGAACCCAAAAAAACATATATCATTGGCACATATTTGTATTTCAAATCAAATGTGCAACGAAATCGCATGACATAATTATCCATATAATTTCATATCATTCAAAAAACCTAACTTAAATTGCCAACTAATATATGCCTGTAAGGAACAATAAAACGTTCTCGCTGAATGAGAAAATATTCATGAGAATTAATTTTTAGAACTGTTAAGCAAGATGGAGGCGTGTAAAACAAGTGTGTAAAGGGGCGAAAATGGGGGAATAAAGGTTCTCCCACACAAAACCCTCTTCCACATATCCTTATGCAATGAAGTAGCTTACCGGAAAATCGAAATTGACATCGCTAATGATAAATGTAAGTCTTTTTGACATTTATTTGGTGAATCGACTCGTAATAAGGGCATTGTTCAAGTGCTTAATAACATATTAAAAAATTAACTAAGCCTTAATCATACGATTAACAAAATCTCCCCTTTTTCTAAATCTAAGTCTTTTCAACATTTATTCAACACTTATATGTTGACTCAGATATCATAGGTCACATAAATAGCAACAATAGCACCATCATATATGATTTTTTTTTTTGTAGTTGGAACAATACTAACGGATTGAGACAAATTTTGGAGTTGTTGTCATATCAAGGTTCGTTCAACCAATGGAAAATTATAAATAATATTCCCAAAATTTAGAATTTTTTTTTTAATGGGAAAATACAAATATTCAACATTTTCTGAAAACTTTTGCTAAAGTTAGAAAATCTCGAAAAGGTAATCTATAGCACCACTATTACTAATTTTTTCTCATCGTTTCATAGCTACACACATCCTATATTTCAAAGCACAAATGAAATATGGTCAACAGATGACACAGAAAAGCAATTTATAATGATTGGAAAATGCTACATCCATCTCTAAGGTTTTTGATTTCAAGCAAAATGTCATTTTCATTTCTCTCTGCATCAATATCTTCGAATTAGCACCTCTGTTATCAAAATAAGCTAATGACAAATATTGCTTTCTTACATTACAAGAAGCCCAATATCAAAAATAGCCATAGATCGAGTATGAAATGATCGCATTTTGATGAAACAAAGAATGAAATGTGGAGTGCAGACCCCAGCTCCCTCCTCTGATGTCACAAGGAGAGGGACCCCCCACTCGATATCAATCATTGAGTACGATGAAATGATTGAATCCATCGAGCAATGATGTGCTTCGATTTCTAATTTCAAAACGCTACTTTTGCGCAGATACATAGATCAAAATTTCTTTCAACTACAACTTACGATAAAATGGCAATATTTGAAATTTAAATCCGCAAAATTATATTTGATGCATGCACATCCATTAATTTTTATTATATTTTCCCTGATAACTAAGCTAATAGAATACCATAAATATTCAAATCTATATAGATAGTTAAACGAGCCAACAACTATAATGAAATAACAGAGATTAACATACATGGTTTGGCCCACACCAATATTGCATCTTGATATCAATTAAAACGAGCTCATGTCGACATAGGAGTGGAGAGAATTAATCACCCACCCTTATTTCGCACCCGATATACACCTAAAGCAAAATTTTTATGCCCTAAACTTTAATAAGCCAAAATCACTAATTAATTCATTAATATGTAGTGTTGTGTGTGAGGGAGGTGTGTGGAAGTGGAATGTATGTGGAGGCATGAAACATTGTGGAAGAAAGTTTGTGTTCCTTGCTCTGCACACCTGTTCTCTTATACACCACTTCTTCCTCACATGCATTAAAAAGACACTTCACTTAATAGTGGCTAATAAATATTTAATTGACAAATGTGAGATCACAAATGCACTTAGTATTCGAGAAGCGTCAAGACCAAGATTCACTGATTCTACTTTGATAAAGTTTTTAAATGAATAGAAGGACTAGTGTGAAAGAAACATCAAAATAAACATGTAATATTGAACACAAATATAGTGAAAGTAAAACATTGGCTAGTAATTTAGAAAGTTAAAATCGCTTTCAACTACAACTTACATCAAAATGGGTATATTTGAAATTTAAATCTATGGAATTATATTTGATGCATGCACATCACATTAATTTTTATTTTATTTCCCCAGCTAAATAATATGATAGAATACCATAAATATTCAAATCGATACAAACAATTAAATGAGACTGTAGTAATAATGAAACAACATAGATTGAAACATACATGGTTTAGTCCACACCACTAATGCAACCCAATATCAAATAAAACGAGCCCACGTCTACATAGTAGTGGGGACAATTAATCACGCACCTTGATCACACCTGGTATACCCATGATCCAGACCCATTATTCCATGATACGAGCCCATTATTTACCTTAGATCATTTATAGACTAATGGTTCTTGTGATCGGTTCCTCATGGTGCTTATGGTTGATCAGGTATGATTTAGTCTAGGTCACACACAACATCTTCTCATAGCACACAGGGAGGGAAACACATGGGATAAATTTGATTTATTTGGTAAACAATGAAGTGTAAATCACATTTTATGAAGGTGACCTTAGGTGTTGCTTCTCTATATGATTGATGTCTAACATCACACTTGCAAATGATCATATGGCTAGTGAGCATTAGTTTTCCTTAGGATAGAATGGGTCTTGGTCACGTCGACGATGGATGCGCTTTCTCAGACTATGTTGGCTATAGATGCACTTCAGTAAGCCAAACTTTTCATGCCCTAAAATTTAATAGGCCAAAACCACTAATTAATTTATTAATATGTAGTGTTCTACAAGAGGGAGATGTGCGGAACATTGAGGAAGAAAGTTTGTGTTCCTTGCTCAACACACTAGTTCTCTTGCACACCACTTTTTTCTCACACACATTAAAAAATAATAATTTAATATTGGATAATAAGTATTTAATTGAAAAATGTGATATCACAAATGCATTTAGTATTTGTGAAGCGTGAATACCAAGATTTGTTGATTCTATTGGTCAAATAAAACAAGCCCACTTTGACATAGTAGTGGGGGTAATTAATTGCCCAACCTTATTTCGCACCTGTTACACACATAAGCTAAACTTTTCATGCCCAAAACATTAATAAACCAAAATTTCTAATTAATTGATTAATATGTAGTGTTGTGCGAGAGGGAGGTGTGCGGAAGAAGTGTGTAGAGAGGGAATGTATGCAGAGGTGCGACACATTGCGAAATAAAGTTTGTGTTCCTTGCTCCACACACTCGTTCTCCCGCACAACACAATTTCCTCACATGCATTAAAAAGACACTTCATTTAATATTGGATAATAAGTATTTGATTGACAAATGTGAGATAAAAAATGAACTTAGTATTTGGGAAGCATGAATACCAAGATTCATTGTTTCTAATACGATACATTTTTTAAATGAATAGGAGGACTGTTGCAAAAGAAACATCAAAATAAACTTGTATATATTAAACAAAATTATAGTCAAAGTAAAAAATTGGTTAGTAACAAAGAAAATTGTTAGAGTAAATGATGTTAAGCACTTGAATGATGTCCTATTTGTGCATTGATTCACCAAATACATGCCGAAAAGACTTAAATTTACTGTTATGAGATATTTAGTTTATCATAGGATTAAGCCTTAATTAATTTTTTAATATGTGTTAGTCTGCGGCATGGGGAGCTAATTGAGGTTACGGGAGGGACACCACACTTGATATCAACCACTGATTGTGGTGGAATAATCAAAGTCGTTGAACATGGTTTTGAAAACTATGTATTGGATCACCTACAAAACAATTTTTCCATATCTCCTTTGCATCCCAATATAAAATAAAATGAGCCCGTGTTGACATAGTAGTGGAGATAGTTGATTAACCACCCTTAGTTCACACCCAATATACATGTATACCAAACTTTTCATACCCCAAACTTTAATAAGCCAAAACCTCTAATTAATTGATTAATATGTAGTGTTGTGCAGGAAAGAGGTGTGCAGAGACGCGGAACATTACAGATGAAAGTTTATTTTCTTTGCTTCGTACATGCGTTTTCAAGCACAACACTTCTTCCTTGAATGAATTAAAACAACACTTCATTTAATATTGGATATTAAATTTCTACTTAAAGTTAAAATAATTTCATGTATGTGGAAGAAAGTTCCCACTACATCCTTGACCTCTCACACATACCCCCTCTTTCGCACATCCTTCATTTTGCACACATCTGCGACTCCATACACATGTTCTCCTGCATAGTTGACTTTGTAAAGGTTTAAAATGATTCTTTTATAAGTGAAATAAGAGGTAAACACATTAGGATCATTTGTGTTAGTGTCAGTGGTAATGTGCATGTTAGAGTAGTTACTGACGGAACACCACCCCCCCCCCCCCCCCCCCCACCACACTTATGTAAAGGACCTATGAAGAGCATTGCGTCAGTGTCAGTGTCAGAGCACTTGCCGATGGAAAGACCATGTACAAAATTTGTCTTATTTTTATTTTAAAATGATTTTTCGGGGACTGAAAAATACCGAAATTAAAACGCCCTTCACCAGAGGAATTATATCACATAAAGGCTCACTTATCCTATGGAAAATTAGAAATAAGATTTTCGAAAATTAGGAAAATATTTTTTAATTTATGAGAAAATTCAAATATTCAATATTTTCCCAAAAAAAACGTTAAAGTCACTAAAAAGTCACAAAAACTCAACAAACTAATCCACAGTCAAGAGATTTGAACTGGAGATGATTTCTATAGTCCCTAGTAGAGGCAAGGACTAATAAATCATAACTTATGTGTCTAAAATTCAACAATAAAATGTCAGTTTGGCTTTTCCTTAGTCAAACTAGAGAAAATTCAAATTTCTATTGCAGTAGAAATATTGGAGGTAGTTAACTGAGGTGACATATCACTTGTCACTCAGTTAACTTAGTTAATTCGAGTTGGGGAAGATTGAGTTCAACTCAATATTCTATTTCAATTAACTTGAGTTATTTCCAGTTAAACTGGTTCTAACTGTCAGAAGAACTAGTGGAGGTCAAGTTATGGAAGTGGAACTTCAACCACACTCAGTGATAAAATAGTTAACTGATCAATCAACCCAAAATAATTTTTGTATGCAGATAATTCGAGTTACCTAGTTGAGATGGAGATTCCAAGGTAGTGTACTATCAGTTGTAGGATATTCCCATGTGTTCAAGTGGTGCATCCAGTCAGAGGAAGTACCTAAAGGAATTGCGCAATCCAATAGTGGGAAATTCCTAACTAATAGGGGCTAATTTCCTAGATGAACAATGCAAGGAAATAGGAGCTTGGAGGGCTTGAAAATTGGTTAAGTGTTGGCTAGATTCAGTCAGTCAAGCAGAGGGATAGACTATACACTTGCAGGGTGTGCTCAAGAATGATCAAGCATATGTATTTCATCTCTATTCTTTGATTAATGCAATACAAATAGGAAGGGGTTTTAAGCGGTTTCTTTCCCCTAGATAAATATATGTGCATGTGTGATGTTTCCTTTTGCATTTCTATGATTTTTGTTCTAGATGGTGAATTAACTTCCATAGATCAATAGAGTAGCTTCAAGTATTGTGTTTTAGTAAATTTCATGAGAAGTTTTGAATCTACAAATTAATTTCTACATGGTATCAGAGCAGGATTGTAACAACCCTTGTGAAAATTCCATGTAAAAAGGTATAAATACCACAGATGATGGGACGCGTATTCCAAGCTGAATGTTGGGTAGGACATCCTAGTGGGTGTTCATTTGGTTGTTTATGGTTAAGGAAATTGGCAAAGGCAATGGCTAAGGCATTAAAGAGGCAAAAAGGTATTTTGGTACATTTATTTATGAAAATAATGGAAATTAGGAGAAAAGGAAGGTGAAAGGTCACATTTTGCATGTGACGAGGATATTGAAGGAAAATAATGGAAAATGAAGAAAATAGAGGCCTCATTAATAAAAAGGCTTATGAGGATCAGTGGGCAAGACTTGGTCAGTTCAGTTTTGGAGCTCTCTCATTATTCTCTCTCTCTCACTCTCATACTCTTGGTTACTTAGAGTTTTCTTGGAGCACTCTTGGAGGGTGTGGCATACTTGGATTCTTGGAGAAAGAAGGCAAAGGAAGAGCAAGAAAGTGCAAGAAGGCATCGGTATCAGCAACTACATCAGATTTTCTTGCAGGTACCGAGTTGCATGTATAATTTTTTCACTAGTTTTGGCATGCCTGGCACATGCATGTGGTTTCTTGGTTATGATCTGTCATTGGCATGGAGGATGACTGGGATTAACAATGGAATGCCTAGCCTTGCCATTTCTTGGATAGACATGGTGATTGTGGGTTTACTTTCATTGCTTTGTTTTGGTTGGTTCTCATTTTTCCATAGCTTGGGTTGAGTTACTAGTCCTAAAAACCCTAGTTGAACAAATTCTTTGGAAGCCCTGTAACAACTTGGGTTGAGTTACTAGTCCTGGAAGCCCTGCTTGGACAAACACTCTGGAAACCCTTGGCAGGTTGAGTTACTAGTCCTGGAAGCCTTGGTTGGACAAACGCTCTGGAAGCATTGTATAAGCTGTGGGTTGAGTTATTAGTTCTGGAAGCCCTGTATAAGCTGTGGGTTGAGTTACTAGTTCTGGAAGCCTTGGTTGGACAAACGCTCTGGAAGCCCTGGAAGGCTTGAATGGAGACCAATCTGATAATGGTTTTTGGTGATGTCTGGTCATGAGGTGGAATCACTGTTTGATGGGTTGAGGGGGGTGGCCTCTTTTGATTGATGTGTTTTATGAGATCCCACATTCATGCTTGGAATATGGCACAGGGGTGATTGGCTGAAGAGAGACTTGGCTCAGCCAATCTATGGTCAGGCGGAACGTGGTAGTCCCATCTCCGGTTGGTTCATTGCATTTATTAATGAAAAAAAAATTCCCTTGATTTTCATATGCAAATGTACTGATGTATATATGGATTTTGATGGTTGATATGTTTATTGTATTTCTGTTCCAATTATGTTTTTTTTTAATTAATTAATTTATTTTTATTTTTATTTTTTATGCACAATTACCCCGGAGGTTGTTACAAAGTGGTATCAGAGTATGGTTCAAACACTTGGACTCGATGGACTCTATCATAGGTAAAATGAAGAACAATGGTTAATTTTTATACCTTCTGTCATATCTGTTATAACTTTTCTTATGTGGAATATTAGAAGTCAATTTTTTTTCCATAAAAGGTAAATCCCACTGATAATGTGGTAAAATTTTTAGATATTGGTTCACAATACTTTAGGAATTATGATCTAAGGAATCTGACTTTCCTGAATGCACCTTTAAACAGGTCATGTTGGAATTTATGCAATAAATTTTCTTCTATAGGCTTTCAGAAGCCGAAAAATCATCCACATTGAGGGGAAATACCAACGATTATGTGGTAGAAATTTTAGATATTGGGTTGCAATATTTTAGGAGATATGAGCAGAGGGAGTCGAGCCTTCTAAATGCTCCTAAAATCAGGTCTCAAACAAGTCATGCTGACATTTTTGTTATAACGTTTATTCTGGTCACTCTCAGGAGCTGAAATTTTTTCCACAATGAGAGGAAATCCCACATATGTTGTGATAAAAATTTCAGACATTTAGTTGCTATATTTTAGGCTATATGACCAGTGTAAATCGAGCTTTTTGGATACTCCTAGAATTGTGCACCAAATAAGATTGTGTTGGTATTTTGTTATAACCTTTCATCTATGAAATCTCAGAAGTTGAAACTTGAACCATAGTCAGGAATAATTCCACTAATCATATGGTTCAGTTTCCATAACTTGTACTACTATAGTTTAGGATATATGCATTGAATCATTCGCTATATTAGTTTGCATGCAAAGTGTTTGATGAAATGCTTAAATGGTTCAATGATTAACTGCATACAAACTGTTTGAAAAAATGACCCAATGAGTATGTTGTTAGTGGTTGGGGATAGTATTTTTGTAGTGATATATGCTTACTTTTATGCAAATACTTTGCTATATTGGTCTGCATGTAAAGTGTTTGAAGAAATGCTTACATGCAAATGTAATAGTATAGTAGTTGTTTGAAGAAAATGTAAAAGTATGGTAATTGTTTGAAGAAAATGCCATTTTTTAAATGTAATAGTATTGTAGTATGATAATATGGATGTAGCTGATCTATGCCTATTTTCATGAAAATCATTTGAAGAGTTGCATGTGGGGAATTTGAAAAGTGGCATGCAAGGAATTTGAAAAGTTGCATGTAAGGAAATGGAAAAGTGGCATGTTTTTAGTTATTATGTTACAAGTGGAATAAGTGCAAAATGTATGAGAAATGAAAATAAATTTCTTTTCAAGTGTGGTTAAATTTAGTAGAGCTTTGGAGATCCCATTTCCATAATTGGATATTGGAGATTGGGCCATTATAGTAGCTTCCTCCTACCTTAGTGTAGACCATGGATAGTAAGGGGGTATGCTTATAGGTTGTTAGTATTGGTGAATGCTGATTTCAAATTAATAGACACGATGTCTTGATTTTTGGAACATGTGACTGAATGTATATGAATTATATGTTGCTTACATGTTGATTTCATGATACCTACTTACATCCTTGTATGTTAGGTTACATTTTTGAATATTTTGATTACATGTATCAGTCTTGTAGGTTGATTACAAGAATTGATCGCTTATGTTCGACTACATGCGTTTATGCGTAGGTGTAGTTGATTTGGCATTGCTTATGCATATTGTTGGTTGCATGTGGCAATGTGTACAATGGAGTAATGGTTGTTGTTATGCATGTATAGTTGCGGCTATGATTATGCATGTATAGTAGGTCAAACATGCCTTGTGAAGTCATTGTATGCAATTTAGGTCATCATGGTGCTATTGGTTGTTATGATGCTAATGAGTTGGCTGAGATAAAGAAAGAGATGCAGATAATCAAAGTGAAGTTGTAGCATTGGACCTCGAGGCAAGGGAAGATCATCATACAGGTATTGCATGTGGGCATGCAGGTATGTAAGTTAAGGATTTTTATATGCATTAAGTTTATATACATTAGGTTTATGTACATGTCTTTTGATGTTATGGTTACATTCATGATAGATGTTGGTTGATTAGTGTAGTTATATGCACATGTGTCAGATAGTCAAGAATGATAGTAACATGTAGTTGTATGCATTGCTATTGTTGTTTTATATTAGATAACTTGATGATTATGTTGTATGTTGTTTATGAGTATGATATATAGCTTATTGTTGTTATATGCTATTAACTTGATGATTAGGGTCATTTCATTGAGATATTGATGTTATAATTTGGATTGGTCATATGTGTGATGGTTATGTTCATTGCATTGAAGATCTTGATGTTATATGTATTGGTTTGACCTATGCAGATGGTTATGGTTGCGAATCTCAGGTATGAGCTGACATATTTGTGATATGGTGTCGTACTAATCTAGACTGATCATACATATGTAATTTTTATGCATGAATGACAAATGCTTATTAGCTTATGATGTGAACATGTTAGTTAGTTACTGTTAGGGATATCATGATTTTTGTTTGAGTTGATATGTTGTGAAGTTGTATCATGCTAACCTAGCTTTATTGTGTAGACAAGATAGCCTCCCCTGAGATACATTAAGGTATGAGCTTGCTTATGTCATCTACCTGGTGCTTGACTATTTGATTATGACATCTATTTGGTGTTTGAGTGTTTGGTGCCTATTATGTCACCTAGTTGAATTATCTGATATGGTATATTTATAGTTTGTTGAATGATTGATTTATTGCATGATATGAGTATGAGTCTATATAGTGGCATGAAGGATTGATATTGTATTAAGATAATTATGCTAACACTTATGTGTTGAGACAGTTGATATGTACTTGAGTTTAGTAGGTGATAGTTGTAGCATTATGTCTAATGACTATGAGTTGATTATGGATTATGACATGATTGTTAATATTGGTAATGGTTAATTTCAAATTGATAGATATGATTTTCTTGATATTTGGAACATGTGGTTGACATGTGTGAGCATGATGTAGGGAGTTGCATGGAAAGAGAGGTTGCCATGAAATCTTGAAGAAGGCTCGGGTTGAACTTTCCTTGGGAACCATGGGGATTGAGTCATGGTGTTTTTTGTTGTCTTGTGCTTTTTGGTCTTTTATGAATTGTTAAGCTTGATCTACAACTTTGTTTATGTCTAGTGTATGGCCATACCACTTTTGTTTGCGGAGTCATGTTGCTTGGTTTTTATGGTCTTCTTCTTGTTTGTTTCTTGTCTTGCCTTTTATGTTTTGAGTTTTCGGAGTTGGTTGGGAAAGATGAAAGTTGATGGAAATAAGGAGAGATGTGTGGTACCCAACCAATGACATAAGACCCAGATGAAGCTCTGTGCATGCGTAAGCGTAGTGAAAGGTAAGACTATGACAGTCGGTTGGACTAGTTGGGTCCATTGTGGTAAATGGATAGTAGAAGTGCAGACACATGAAAGGTAACTAGAAAAGGTAGAGTAAATGGATCTGAGGCGTCAGATGCCTTGGCTATGTTGGGAACTGTTGTTCTCAATATTAGGCATGTCGTGCATGAATAAAGGAATTTCTCTTAACCTTGACCTTATGTTATCTGACAATTTTGTTATGACCATGATTATGTTGATGTTTATATGTGTATACATGTATGTATGTAGGTATGTCATTGTCTGATAGTATCATGATTATTTTATGCTAATGTTTATATATGTATGTATGTATCCATGTATATATGTTACTGTTTGACAGGGTTTTCAGGGATCATTCTTGTGGAGGAACGATTTCTTATGCAGAAGAACAACATGAAGAGGTTCCTGGTCTTACGAGGAATCAATTGGGAAGAGTATTCATGACAAATATATGAGGTCAGTATCATGTGATTATGAGTTGATATTATGTGATTATATTAAGTCTATGTTATGATAAGGTTATACCAAGGGATACATCAACAAAGTGAAAGCAGTGTGGTCTACGACATGCTAGGATAACCATGAATAAGACACTGGAAGCAAGGTTTCTTGGTTAGGACAATGTGGTTTTGGATGTGTGGTACTACTTTTATGCATATGTTGTATATGTTGTACATGTTGCATCTATGATGTGTGCACTTATGGTATTGTGTATACATAGCATGTGTACATGTTATTTATGCAATGTTATGTACAGGATGGTAAAAATAGGGTTGTGTGAATGTTGGATATGCAGTATTGTGTACATATTGTACTGAGTGCATGATGGATATGTGGTGTTGTGTGCATATGGTGCTATGTGCATGTTGGATATGCAGTGTTGTGTATAGATGATGCTATGTACATGTTGGATATGCAGTGCTATGTACAAATGGTGTTGCGTGCATGTGGTACATTGGTACTATGTACATATGGTGTGGTGTGTATGATTGTACAAGTGGTGTCATGTGCATGTGGTGCTGTGTACATACTGTACAAGTGGTGTTGTGTGCATGTGGTGCTATGTACATGTCATGCATGTCACGTTGTGTACATGTGGTGTCGCGTACATGTCGTGTGTGTGGTACTATGTACATGTGGTATTGTGTACGCATTGTATAGTGGTGTAGTGTACATGTGGCATTGTGTACACGTTATGCAGGTGGTGCCATGTACATGTGATGTTGTGCACACGTTTTGCATGTGGTGCGGTGTACCGGTGGTACTGTGTACATGTAGTGCTGGTGTACGAGTGGTATTGTGTGCATTTCATCCATGTTGTGTTATGGGCATGCAATATTATGTATGTGCATAATGTAGTCGTGGTATTGTAGCGTGTGGTGCTGTGTACATGTGTATTGTGTACGCATTGTATAGTGGTGTAGTGTACATGTGGCATTGTGTACACGTTGTGCAGGTGGTGCCATGTACATGTGATGTTGTGCACACGTTGTGCATGTGGTGCGGTGTACCGGTGGTACAATGTACATGTTGTACATATAATGCTGGTGTACGCGTGGTATTGTGTGCATTTCATCCATATTGTGTTATGGGCATTCAATATTATGTATATGCATAATGTAGTCGTGGTATTGTAGCGTGTGTACTCATTGTGTTGTATTCTGTGTAGGTACATGTATTGGGTGGTATTGCACATCAGGTATAGATGGATGCACTGTGTTGTACACTGGTTGTAGGTGTACGAATTGTACGTCAGGTGTAGGTGCATGTATTGCATGGTGTTGGGTGTCAGGTGTGGTTGTATGTGTGTGGTGCACACTATGCGTCTATGCACATGGTTGAGGAGAAGGCACTAGGTGTTTGTCAGGTGTAGGAACCAAGCCAGAGTGCGTATGGAATAAAGACAAAGGTAGAAGCTAAGGATTGATGAAAGGATAAGTATCAACATTTTATTTCAGTTTTATTATGCATGTGATTTATGACTATGGTATATGATGATTATATCTAATCTATGATTTTGGTTGATTTATGATTTTGATCTATTATGGTTGTGTTTGAGCTAACCTGATGTGATATATTTATATATGTTGATTTGGTCAAATATGCTAGTTTGACTTATTGTGACAGGAAGCAAACAGGATTGCAAATGTACCTTATTGACGAGCTACCAATGAGGTATGATGTGAATTTATTTCAATTTATTTTAAATCTAATGGAAGTTATGTGCTTGGTACAGGAATGCAAGAAATGCTTGGTTGGGTGGTTGAAATCTATTCCAAGAATTAGCAACAGCAACAAAGGAATTGAAACATGCAACAGTAACATGGTAAATCACTTTAGGAGTAGGGCCATTGTGCGACACTGGTACCCAATAATGTCCATTGATTTCCATGAGCATGCTATGACTGATATGATGTGTTGAGGTAGGTATATGCCTTGATTTTTGTATTTTCCGATGCAAGGAAGCCTTGCCCAGGGATGGACTACCTGGGATGGGGGTGCAAATGGAACTTGGAAGGTGAGTGACTACACAGAAGGGGTGACTGTATTCCTGAGGGACTGTGTAGCAGAGAAGGGAAGGTCACGGATGGATTTGTTTTGGTCATTAGCATTTCCATATGGAATTAGATGCACATTGGGAGTGCACGCTGGAACAATGAGTTGGTAAATGTTCGCTGAGAGGAAAAGTGGCGTGGGATTATAGCGTTGGACATTGGATGTAGATTAGACTTTGCAGTGGATTATGGACTTCCTGGGAAGGAGGTTGATCATGGTATTACTTTGAGGGTGGAGATGCGAGCCTCTAGATTCCCTTGTTGTGGATGCAGGCATCATATTATTTTATTTGTTGGTTGAGTAATTGTGCATACGTGAATATGTGTATATGTGGTTATTGTAAATATTGGAATGGGTTGTGTTATAAAGCTCCATTATGCGGTATGTTGTCATGTAGTCATGATGTTTTGATTTTGAGCAGATGTTCATTGTAAATATTGCAACGAGCTGTGTTATAAAGTTCCATGGGTGGTATGTTTTGTTTTTAGCAGTCATGTGGTTATAGGTGTCATTGAACACCGAGTACGGTGTTCCCCCAAGGGGGAGGGTTTTGTAACAGCCCTTGTGAAAATTCCATGTAAAAAATTATAAATACCACAGATGATGGGATGTGTATTCCAAGATGAATGGTGGGTATGACATCCTAGTGGGGGTTCATTTGGTTGTTTATGGTTAAGAAAATTGGAAAAGGTAATGGATAAGGCATTAAAGAGGCAAAAAGGTATTTTGGTACATTTATTTATGAAAATAATGGAAATTAGGAGAAAAGGAAGGTGAAAGGTCACATTTTGCATGTGAGGAGGAAATTGAAGGAAAATAATGGAAAATGAAGAAAACGGAGGCCTCATTAATAAAAAGGCTTATGAGGATCAGTGGGCAAGACTTGGTCAGTTCAGTTTTGGAGCTCTCTCATTATTCTCTCTCTCTCTCTCTCTCTCATACTCTTAGTTACTTAGAGTTTTCTTGGAGCACTCTTGGAGGGTGTGGCATACTTGGATTCTTGGAACAAGAAGGCAAAGGAAGAGCAGGAAAGCACAAGAAGGCATTGACATCAGCAGCTACATCAGATTTCCTTACAGGTACCGAGTTGCATGTATGATTTCTTCACTAGTTTTGGCATGTATGGCACATGCATGTGGTTTCTTGGTTATGATCTGTCATTGGAATGGAGGATGGCCGGGATTGACAGTGGATTGCCTAGCCTTACCATTTCCTGGATAGCCATGGTGATTATGGGTTTACTTTCATTGCTTTGTTTTGGTTGGTTCTCATTTTTCCATAGCTTGGGTTGAGTTACTAGTCCTGGAAGCCCTGGTTAAACAAACGCTCTGGAAGCCTTGTAACAGGTTGGGTTGAGTTACTAGTCCTAGAAGCCCTAGTTGGACAAATGCTCTGGAAGCCCTTGGTGGGTTTAGTTACTAGTCCTGGAAGGCTTGGTTGGACAAACGCTGTAGAAGCTCTGTATAAGCTGTGGGTTGAGTTACTAGTTCTGGAAGCCTTGTTTGGACAAACGCTCTAGAAGGCTTGGATGGAGACCAATTTGATGATGGTTTTTGGTGATGTCCGACCGTGAGGTGGAATCACTGTTTGATGGGTTGAGGTGGGTGGCCTCTGGAAGCCCTGGATGAGTTTTGATTGATGTGTTCTATGAGATCCCACATTCATGCTTGGAATATGGCACGGGGGTGATTGGCTGAAGAGAGACTTGGCTCAACCAATCTATGGTCGGGTGGAACGTGGTAGTCCCATCTTTGGTTGGTTCATTGCATTTATTAATGAAAAAAAAAATTCATTCCCTTGATTTTCATGTGCAAATGTACTGATGTATATATGGATTTTGATGGCTGATATGTTTATTGTATTTCTATTCCTATTATGCTTTTTTTTATATGCACAATTACCTCGGAGGTTGTTACAAGGATTCACTGTAGAGCAGAAATTTCAATTTGTTTTTGCAAGAGGATCGGATTTGCAGGATCAATTTTTCAAATCTAGAAGGATGAATTTCTATGGACTAAGGCTCGAGTATGTCCTTAAGGGAAGCTCAAATTATGTTTATTGGAAGGTACAACATGACCAGGATTGGTACAATCACCTTTCAGAGGGAGTCAGGCTCCCCTCTTACACTCAAGGATGTGATGTTTGTTTTGAGTCTAAAGAAGAATATTGTCTCTGTTGCAGTTTTGGAAGACTGTGGTTATGATGTGATCTCCATCAAAGGAAATGAATTCTTGAGACACATAGCCATGGGACAGGTGAAGCAGATTGGGGTTCGTGTGAAGAACCTCTAAAATCTATATCTGGAGGATTGTGTTGCATTGAGTACAAAGTAGGATAAGGTGCAGAGTCACGATGTCGATGAACTTCGGCATTAAATACTTGGCCATTTGCATCATGGTGCTTTGAAAATAATGTAGCAGATAACCACAGGCCTCCACAAAGGAGCACTAGAGCATCATGATACATGCAAAGGGTGTACCTTAGGGAAGTACACAAAAACAACTTTCCATCATCGGGACAACAGAGCACATGCAGTCCTTGAAATATGTTTGTGGAACTTTCTTGACAACCTCCACTGCCTGACACAAACATTTTGTCATATTTATTGATGACTTCTCGCAAAGTGCCCGATCTTCTTCATGCAGAAGAAGGATGAGACTTTCTCTAGCTTCTTAGAATTCAAAGCACTGGTCAAGAAAGAAATAAGCAAGAAGGTTAAGGCTCTCAGGAGTGATAATGGAGGTGAGTATGTGTCAAATGAATTTAAAATTTTTTGTGAAAAAGAAGGCATTGAATGAGAATTGATAACAGCCCACAACCGACAGTAGAATGGGGTGGCTGAGAGGAAGAACCACATCATTGTGGGAGCAATAGGAGCGATGTTGCAAGTCCAAATCCTATCTCTGCACTTGTGGGATGAAGCATGCAACACAATAGTCTATTTTCATAATAGGTGTCGTCATCAAATTCTTGGCATGATTACTTTAGAGGAGGCTTTCTCAGGGAGGAAGCTGGATGTGTCGCACTTGAGGATTTTTGGAGCCTCTGTTTACTGCCATGTCTCCAAAGATCAAGGAAGAAGCTAGAGCTGACATCAGAGTTGGAGGTATTTGCAGGTTACACAGAAACTCCCCACAACTACCATGTGTATTTCCATCCCTCAGAATGACAGTTATGCGAAGGGATGTAAAATTTGATGAAGACAAAGCCATGCGGTGCTCTCTTGAGAGATAGCTTCAGATCCCACCAGAGGAGGAGCTTTTAGCTCCAAAGGAGACACCTCAGGATGTTTTGGAGCAACCACAAGTTGAGGAGTAGAGAGTGAAGACAACCACTGAAGTAGAACCATACAGAGAAGGTAGGAAAAGGACCAGAGAAGCTAAGAGACTTGTGTAGGATGCGAGGTAGAATGTGAGTGATCCTTCAAATCAACGTAGGAAGAGAAGGTCACCAGATTGGTACACTGGCTACATGGATATAATGACTGAGATAGTAGATATTGAGCCATCCTCTTTCAAGGAAGAAGTAGAGCTACCAGTATGGGTTGATGCAATGGTGGAGGAGTATTAATCCACTGTAAAGAAAGTGTTTGGGAAGTGGTCCCAAGACCAGCAGACAAATTAGTTGTGGGTTTGAGATGGATCTTCAGGGTGAATCTTGTAGCAGACAAAAGCATAGAAAAATACAAGGCCAAATTTGTGGCCAAGGGGTACTCTTAGGTTGAGGGGATTGACTATGAGGAGACCTTTCTCCTATAGCAAGGTGCTCATCCATCAAATCAATCCTTGCTCTGGATGCACATATGGGGTGGAAGATCCACCAGATGGATGTGAAAGCAACATTCCTCAATGAAATTATTGAGGAGGAGGTGTATATCGAGCAACCAGAAGGCTTTGTGACTTTTGATTGAGAGTCTTATTTGTGCAGACTCAAGTGAGTGTTGTATCATCTCAAGAAAGAACCCTGTGCTTGGTACACCAAGATAGATAAATATCTCACCAGTTTGGGCTTCACCAAAAGTGAAGAAGATGTAAACATCTATCATATTTTAGTAGAATGTAAATTGTTGGTTATTGTTTTATATGTTTATGACTTGATTTTGATTGGTGTTGAGCAACTGATCAAATCTTGCAAGGAGGACCTTGCAAGAGAGTTTGAGATGAAGGACATAAGCGTCATGCACTACTTCATCGGATTGGAAGTATGCCAAGGTAATGGGGAACTGTTTGTCTTTGAGGGTAATTATGCCAATGAGATACTTCAGAGGTTCCACATGGACAAGTGCAAACCCATGGAGACTCCTCTAGCGACCAATTGGAGGAAGGAGGATGCCACTACAGGTGAGGAAGTGGATGCGACTATTTATTGACAGTTGGTGGGTTCACTCATGTGTCTTGTGAATACATGACTAGATATGTGCTTTTCAATCAATGAGCTAAGCCAAGCATGGCTAGGCAAACCAAACTATTTTGGAGGGAAACTAAGCATGTTCTATAGTACGTTAGAGGCACTGCCCAGTTTGGAATTTGGTACAGATAGATAAAGGGAGTGAAGCTGTGTGGCTTCGCTAATGCAGATTGGGTAGGGAGTCCATTAGATCATAATAGTACATCAGGTGGATTTTTTAGTGTTGGGTCTGCAGTAGTTTCTTGGCACAATAGGAAGAAAATATATGTGGCACTCAGCTCGGGAGAAGCAGAATACATGGTTGCAAGTCACGTAGCATGTGAGGCAATATGGATGAGAAAGATACTTGTTGGTTTGTTCAGTCAAATGATGGATCCAACTGTGATTTACTGTGATAATCATAGTTGCATCAAACTCTTTTAAAATCACGTGTTTCACTCTCGATCCACGCATATTGACATCTGGTATCACCATCTATGGGATTGTGTGCTAAGCGGATTATGCTGTTGCAGTACATTCCACAAAGGAACGAGATGCTGATATTTTGACAAAGGCCTTGTCTAAAGGGAAGTTTGAGTTCCACAGGTACAGGATATGGGTGGTTGAAAATCCCTTTCTTATTGAGAGGGAGCGTTGAAAATGCAACAAAAAAATCTTAGTTTGACTTTGCCTTGGTCAAACTAGAGAAAATTCGAATTTCTATTTCAACAGAAATCTTGGAGGTAATTAATTGGGGTGACTTGGCACTTATCACTTAGTTAACTCAGTTAATTTGAGTTGGGGAAGCTTGCGTTTAGTTTAGTGTGTTTGATTGATAATTTCTAGCAATCTATTTCATTTAATTTGAGTTATTCTCAGTTAAACTAGTTCTAACTGTCAGAAGAACTAGTGGAGGTCAAGTTGTAGAAGTGGAACTTCAACCACACTCATCGATCAACCAGTTAACTGATCAATCAACCCAAAATAATTGTTGCATGCAGAGAATTAAAGTTACTCGGTTGAGATGGAGATCCCAAGGCAATGTACTAGCAATTGTAGCATATTCCCATGTGTACAAGTGGTGCATCCAGTTAGATGAAGGACCTAGAGGAATTGCGCAATTCAATAGTGGGAAATTCCTAACTAATAGGGGTTGATTTCTTGGAGGAACAATACATGGAAATAGGAGCTTGGAGGGTTTGAAAATTGGCTAAGTGTTGGCTAGAGTCAGTCAATCAGGCAAAGGGATAGACTATACACTTGCACGGTGTGCTCAAGCTTGAGAAAGCATATGTATTTCATCTCTATTCTTTGATTAATACAATACATTTAGGAAGGGTTTTTGAGTAGTTGCTTTCCCTTAGATAAATCTTTGTGTATGTGTGATGTTTCCTTTACATGTCTATGATTTGTGTTTTGGATGGTGAATTAAATTCCACAGATCAATAGAGTAGTTTCAAGTCCTGTAATTTAGTAAATTTCATGAACAATTTTGAATCTACACATTAATTTCATCATAAAGAACTTTGAAAAAAACATACTTATAAAAAAGATGAATGAATTAAAAGACATAATAACTAGTGAGGAGGGTCACTAGAAGAATTGAAGACAATCAAGTGTGCCCTATCTCCCTCTTGAACTTCACTTTTGTTTACATAATTTTTATTTGATATTATTAATTAAGTTTAAAAAAATAAAATAAACAATATTTAAATTTAAATATTAATGATTTAATAAGATATATAAATATTTATATTTTGATTTAAATCATCTAAAAAGACATTGCAAAGTATAAACCTGCTTATATTATTATTAATGTTTATTTAAAATTTTAAATGAAAATATAGATAACTCTTAAATCGTTTAAGTTGTTCTGAATTTGAAATAAGAAATTATGATGATTAAATACTTAAATTTTTTAATTAAAATGTATATTTTTTATATTTAATTAAAAAATTTAAAAAAATAATAATTTAATTAATTTTTATAGTTTTAATTTTATATTAAGCTATATTTATTATTTTTTAATATTTAAAAAATATTAATTTAATATTTTTTTTTGAGAGAGGCAATTGAATTTACTTTTTAATATTAAAGAGATGTAATTTTTTTTTGGGATATAAAGTTCACATGTGCCATGTAAAAATAGTATAATTGATATTATACGATTTGTAATTTGTTGTATTTTTAGATAGCATGTAATAATTAAAATAAAAATACGTTAATAACAAAAAAATATTTTAATGTCTGCCGTAAATAAAATATTTTAATATTCATATTAAATAACATAGTTTTATATCAAGTGTATATAAAGAAAATTTAAGTAATTTAAAAAATAAAAATTTTTATTTTTATTTTTCATTGTAAACTATATGTGTAATTTATGGCATTTTTTTAAAAATGTTGTTGATATATATCATTTAAAAAATATCAATAAAAAAGAGTTTAATATGGATTATCTATATATAAATAGAGAGAATTCTTATTCCATTAAAAATCTCTCTTCAATTTTTAATATAGAGTTGACATATAACATTTTAAATTTCACTAACAAAAATTGTATATATATATATATATATATTAAAACATAATTATAATAAAAATAATTATATAGAGACCTATGAATATATGTTTACTTCTTCCAAATATGATTGGAGCATGTATTAACATTTTAATATGTACAATGCTAATTACAAATAATATATTTCAATATCAACTATGTATATACCATATAAAACACTATATATATATATATATATACTAGATTGGAATTATGTATAAAATTCATACTAGATTGGAATATAAAATAACATTTTATTAGTAAAAAATGTTCATTATATACATAGAGAGAGGGAGAGTTCTTATTTCATTAATAGGGTTTTAAAGGAGATTTGTAATTCATTCATTTTTTAATATGGAGTTGAAATGTAACATTTAAAAAAATATTTATAACAGAGAGAGTCTTATGGATATATGTTTTCTACTTTCAAATATGATTGGAGCTTGTATAAACATTTTAATGTGTAAAATGTGAATTATAAATACAATATTCAATATCGAATGAATATATATATATATATATATATATATATATATATATATATATATATATATATATATATATATATATATATATATATATCTTTTTTAATATGGATTTTTGCATCGATAAACACTTTAGAATCCAGTATGAGGGATATGTTGTCACCTAATGTGACATTAAATCCACTTTATATAGAGATAAAGTACTTGAAAGTAAATATAAAAATAAATAAATTACTTTTTAATATTAAAGATAGGTAATTCCTTTACCACTTAATATGGAGTTCATGGGTGCCATGTAAGAAATAATATAATTGATATTACATGATATGTAATTTATTCTATATTTAGTTGGCATGTAATTGTAACATTTCTCCAGACAAACTAACAATAACTCTAGAGACTATATGTTATGCTCTTAAAAAAAACTGTTTTTATACATATATAAATATATCAAAGATTGTGAGTCATGGGCATCAATTCCTTTTGTTTGGGCATTTTAAGAGTTATATGAAAGATTGGATTCCAACTTCGTTAGCGTAGCTACTTGGGCATCCAAATTATTCCCTTGACTAAGACATTGGAGTCCTCACATACATACCTTGGCTCTTTAGTACTTATTCGACCATAGCCTATCGTGATCATAAACGATAAGACCTTTCAGCCTATGTGTTATTGCATAACTCTTGATGTGATTGTTATAACGTTAATGGGTGTTTATGAAATATCTATGACTTGGAGTGTTGTTTGATGATTAATATTGTAACCTTTGTTAACTTATTGTATCCCTATTCGGTGTGGCTTCACTGCTAATTGACACATGATCAATTACCGTACAATGATAAACAAGTAGGATTCTCTCTTGAGAATGGACAATGGGGATGGGCAGGTGGGTGGTTAGGGTAACCACCGACCCCCACCTCAATGCTAAGCTTCCATTTTCACTGAAGTTTTTGTAGGAAGAAAAACCTTGGTGTCTAACGATTTCAGAATGAGTTAGCATTTATTGTATCTTTGTTTCCCTCTTAGAAAGTTTCCCTCACCGCACCTGTGTATTCCAAGGCTACTGCTACGAGTGGGGTCTTCTATTTTGGGAAAGACATACCAATTATATTGTACAGGTAATGACTTAGCTCTTTATTTTTAGAGTTTTAGGATATTTATGATTATATCTTACACAATACTTACAAAGGTTTACTTCTTGTGGTTTTGTTTTGCCCCTGGTGAGGAGTTATAACAATAAGGGTGATGGGGCATTTCTAGCAGGGTTTCGACCTCAAATTGAAGATGCAGGGTCGCCCACTAGAGTAGTCCTTACTTAAATAGTTTGCAGGTAACACAAAACTTTTCTTTAATGAATACGTTCACCATTCTCAAACTATCCTTCTCCTTACCCTTAACTTTGCTTCCCAGCTGTAAAAAGTGATTATAACCACTGTGACCAGGTAAAAAAAGGGTTTTCTCTTCCTTCCATAAGATTTAATGTAAACTATTGTTCCTTTTTTATCTCTTGTCAGTCTCAAGATCCCTATCACTAATTCTTTCTTGTTTTGGTCTTTCTATCGTTGTTTACAGGTACCGTAAACTGCTCCTGCAACTAGGTTTTGAAGATCTCTTTAGCATTAGTCCCTTATCTAGGGTATTTAATTACGAATGTGATGTTTTTTCCTTTCCAGGTTTTTATACCCACTCATAGTTTGGAATGGTTTCTGGGAACGAGGAAACCTTACGTAGGGTTTAACCTCTCATTTCCAGCATTAGCTATGGTTTTTCCAACAATATTTGGTCGATTCTTACATGTCCAACTCTTATAATTATGCATGCATATTGTACTATTTCAATGGTAGTATGGGTTATGAAGCCTTATGGTGTTGAGGCTCGTTGCTAAGCTTGCATGGTATCGGTGATAATTTAACTTACATGGTATATTTTGTTCTCTTTCGATGCAAACAATAATACATAAAATGTTTATTTTGTTGTTAGGGTTTAAACAAAGAAATGTTGAGATGAAGGAAATTTTTGTTGTTGTAATTCATACCAAAATCCTCAAAGGTTTCATTCATATATTTGTATATCTACCTTTTTCTTCAGTCCTAGTATTCTTCGTTACAGGATTCTTTGTTAAGATTTTATGAATAACTCAACACTTTATGTTTATGATTTGAATGGAAAGTTGCATCCACCTATGGTAGTTACCAATGGTATCTGCCCATGCTAATTACCCATGTTATTGTAACTCAAAAGGCTATAAAGTTGGGCATCACTTTGTAAAAGGAGATATTCATCCACACAATGTAGCGATGGCAGTATCTTTGATTTAATAAAGAGTTTTTTTTCCTTGAATATTGTGTGTTTTCCTTTCTCTCTCTAAAGAAGTAAAAATCTCTTTGATCTTGGCCCCCACAAGATCCAGATTAATGGTATCAGATTAGGATATGAATCCATGGCAACTAGGATTCACATAACAAGTGTGTAAGGGTTTTTAAGGTTGTCTGTTTGAATTTTCAGGGCTTCTTAACATTGGTTTGTTGGTCTAAGAGATTGAATCCAAAATGGGGAAATTAAGAGGTTCTAAAGCAAACCCTTAGAGGATTCAATAATCATTATTCATGATCTATTAAAATTATACCCTTAGTCTCAAGGATATATGGACATGCCGATCGCAACGGGCACTGCACTTTCCTTGCTACCCTCACTATCGAATAAGTGGAAGCCCTTGGATTTCCCACCTCCACTTAAATCATCAGGAGAATTTTAAAATTACACATTAAACCTTGTTCACCCAGTCATGGATACCGATCAAAGACCCTATGAAGGGAATTGTTTATATGACCCATGATTATGGCAACAATACCGAGTGAATGCACCTAACATCAGAAATTTCATGGGATGTTTCTCTAAATTTCCTACCCAATTCCTTTTGAGAAACATAGTTTGTAGGATTTTGTATTTGAATTCATTATTTAAAGGCATATTAGTGCCCTAGGGAAGACCAAAGGCCAGAGAACTTTAAGCAGTTCAAGGTTGTAAATTATTTTGTTGTCTCGACATTTAAGAAATGACAATGGCTCTGTTATGGGGTTTGATTTTATCGATTCTTGCATTCTCTATGATGGTACCAGTAATGCACACATGGTCGCTAGTGGAGGCCATTAGATCTTTGCAATTTCAGAGGTTTCAAGTTCTGGCCAAGTTTAAGGAAGCTCTAGCATTCCCCAATGGGAATAAGTTCCCTCTCTTCACTCCTGAACCGAAGGGATTGTTATGTAGCATGGCTTGTGCACATCACCATGATGTTATAAGGTAAGTATATGAGAGGATAGATGGTTTCTGTTCTCTTCGTTCTCCAACATGATTCTTGCTTGGAAAACATGTTCTTCCATTTTTTGATTTCTAGTAAAAAACATGAGCAACAAGAGGTCATGAGAACGACCTTTCCTTATCTGAAATTTAAGCCGTATTATTTCAATGAAGGATTTTGTTGATGGTGCTGGATACTTCCAACATATAGGGGGTCTTCACGATGTGAAGTCCTAATTATACCTCACACCATTTGGAGTAGAAGTCCCATATATAATATCGACCCAACCACCATAACTGTACTGTTTGCCTTGGTTTCAATGAATAACATAAGAGATTATCCACATAACCTTTGAATAAGCAAGTAAGTTGACATTGTGATGCACCAATTGCAATGTGTAAAAGGAGACTTTCACGAAGGGAGAAAAGAGTGAGTCCCCTGAAGGAAAGTAATAGTACTATCTTGAAGAAGGCACACGAAAATAAGGAAATATTTGTTGATTAACCTACAGATTAATTCACAAGATAACAATGATTCATGAAAACAAATACAACACACATTCAACAAGATAAGCACCAAAGCCACCGAAATAGTTCAATTTCTTTAGTACATAAGAATGCCAACATATACCGTAAGCATCCAAATAATAGTCTTAAAACATTCACGATACATGCATGAAAGTGTATTGGCTCAATGAGCTTCAATATTAGGTGAAAGATCCAAGTACACAGTTACAATAGTGAGGCACTAGTTCCAATAGTGGAACATTAAGTCACTTCTTGCTTCTCCAAAAAATAATCTTCTCTCCTATGTCAATTTGAAGAAGGCAAAGCAAGCTCTTCAAATCATAAGCCTCCAAAAGCCTCTTTCTTGCTTTTATAACAAGAGGAATGACCTTTCATCTCCTCTTGACTTGTGAATTACCCTAATGACTATTGAATTTCTAAGGTGTCCTTTGGACTTCTAAATAACTCGAACTTCTAAATGACTTTTGGACTTCTCTTAAAACGCTCTTTTTTCCATATATGACTAAGTGGATTTCCATATTCCACATATGACTCTTGGACTTCCACACATTACATTTTGTCCTTTTCCTTAGAAATACATCATTACATTCCACATGATGATGTGGAAAGAAAAATAGACACATATGACATAGTGATGACACTTGTATAAGTTACAACTTGATAATGATGACATGGTGTTCATAGTGAGGAGGCAATGCCAAGTTGTTCTCTAGACTGCTTTGTCTTGCATTCTTGATGACATATATGATCAATAATTCATCCTTTGGAAGATCTGCTTTGTTATTCATCTTTACCCTCCAAAGGGTCTTGAGTTAGTATTGGAATCCTCTGATTCATCATGCAATGTCTTCTTTTTGTCATGGTGCAGGATCTGCTTCATGTCTTCATGATGGTTCTTCTATGTGGTTTTTATTTGCAAGTGTTTCTTTGTTCTTTCTCCTTGGTATCTTCTTTGAGCATTACCTTGTCATGCTAGGAAGGTACTCATACCAATGAAAATCATCCTTGACAAAGAAAAATCAGTCTTAAAATAATTTATTCTATCACTACCTAGCTCAGGATATGAATTGCTTATGATAGGTCTCTGGAAGGGTTGAAAGGAGGCGGCTTGATTAGGAGGGCACAAACAAACTCAACAATGGCTAATTAAGCTTATTGCGCCATGTTCTATGAAGAGGATCTCTCCTTGGCTCAGTGCAATGGATAAGCTAAATGGACAAGGAAAAGGTGTAAGGATTTGGACTGCACTATGTGCTAGTTGAAAGGAGGAGGCCTTTATGAAAACAAATTTTGACTGGTCAAAGGTTCATTGTCTCTTCATGTTGCACCATTCACTGAGGGAGCCTTGTCAAGTATGAGGCTTGAGCACAAAGCACATTGGGAAGAGGGAAGGGGACTCAATGATGCCTCATTGTGTGCCATGCACTCAACTAGGAAAGCCTAAATCACAAAGAGGACGTAGGGTGTAGTGTGAAGGCTGAAGGAGTGTCTATGTTCACTGTTGATGCACCATGCACTCAGTTGGGGGCTTGGTGAGGGTGCAGGGCACATCTCAAATAGGGAAGGAAGGCTTGACTGTTGATTGATGACGCACCATGCGCTTTTAAAGAGCCATAGGATCCTTGTTTTTTTGAAGTGTGCCTTGTTACTATGAAGTGTTCCTTGTTGTTTCGATGTGCACCTTTTCATTCTGAAGTTCACTTTTGAAGGGATAGAAGGTCCTTGTTCTCTCGAAGTGTGCTCAAATGGTCCTTGTTCTTCCAAAGTGCGCTCAAATGGCCTTTGTTCTTTTGAAGTTCACTTTTTCACTGTGTATTTGAAGTTTTCTCACTATGAGTTTGGAGAATGCTCATAGTGAGTTTGAAGTGCGATCGGATTTGGGAGGGTGTAGTTATCTCAAAAAATGGCTGCTTGTTCATATGGAATGTGATTTTCACTTAGGAAGGTAGCAAAAGGCTAGGTCACTTATCCTAGGAATTACTAATGCATTGTGAGAGGGAGGAGACCTTAGAAAAGGCTTAGTGCAAGTATGGTAGGAAAATATATGTCAATGAGGCTCATGAATAAGCTTTGCTCATCACCTAGTAAGAGGGCTAATGCCTTTACAACTTGCACTTAGTAGGAGGACCAAAAAGAGATCCCAAAATAACTAAGTGTGGGACCAATAAAGTAGGAGAAAGAAATGCATCCTAACACGAATCAAACATGGATCACACACATAAATCTCATCAATACAAGCTAATTGAATGCACAAAAATCATGAACATCAATCACACCTTGAAATGAGAAACAAGCCACACTCATTTCTAAGTGTGACAGTTGAAACACCGCCAATGAGACACTTAGAATAAAAGTTGTGGTAAATGTGTCAATTATGACCCAAAAGAGTGCTAGGCTATAGGAATGTGTTCAACACATATTCAAATGATGTGTAGGACCATGTAATGTATATGGGTGTGCTAAAACTAATTCTAGTTATGCATAAAGGTGCGACACATGCAATATTGAAAACAATAAAAGGTTACACCTGCGATAGTAAGAAAACATGAAAATGACACTTACAAATGTGAACGACCTTGAAAGAAACACATGCCAAAGGGAAGATCAAATTAAAATGACATTTATTAAAGTGAAATCAAGAAAAGTTACAACTACGAATGTGAAAGCAACACTTGTGAAAGCGAAGGTTCGCAAAGATGATAGTTGAGAAAACTCACCAAAATAGAAGTACAGATGCAGCCAAAGTGAGGGAGACTGTCAACGAAAGTGCACAATCATTGTTTACATGAGTTAAACATCACCTAGGCACTATCTTGATGGATAGTGCTATGCTTTTTTTAGATTGCATAAGGGAAGTGCGCTCATAAGTTTATCAAGGACTGAGCATGTGTGAGCAAGTGACTTTAACAGTTAGAACATGAGAAGGAGAATTAAACACATTGTGAAACATCATTCGTCCGTGAAGGGACCATAGAAAGACAAATCATAATATCCTATATAGGCTCCAAAATTCAAGTGTAGGAAAAATTTTGGAGGGTGTTTATCGCAACCTCAACACTTGGCGACACACTAGTACAATTCCAACTTCTCTGTTTACATTTAATCCTTCAAGTGCAAGGTCTCAATATTTCAGGAAGCATTGATCCATTATGTGGATTATCTAGGCTTCCCCATTTAACTTGGTGTTGAAGCCCCGAAAATTGGGTCTACAACAAGGGGATACCCACCCGGTCCGGACCTTGGTTAGCACCTCCTTTTCCGTTTGGTATAGTGGGTCCGACTGGGGATATGGGACCAGTTTCCCAATTTATGTGTGTGTGTGTGTGTGATGGACTGATATTTCTTTTTCTAACAGTTTCTAAATGGAATACTTCTACTCTAATTCTAATCTAATAATAAGGAAATTGTATTCTAATAAGCAGAAATATCTAAGTCTACACTAACCCGAGGTGTAACCTTTCTTTTATGCGATCTAAAATGATTTCAAATAACAACTGGTAATAAAGATCATTCAACTGTTATGAGAAAAGAATTCAATAAGGATGAACCACTTCGTATAAAAAGTTAGACGAAACAGTTGTGAGAAACATATCGCATAATAAGCTACTCATACATCAAGCATAAATAAATAGCTATCACCGTACAAAAGTGCCAAATGATAACTCAGGCATTCATACATCAATATATAAATAACTGAACATGAAAATCACTTTAACACAAGGCAGAAATAGTTAAGAGATAGAAATACCATTTATAACTAGTCCTACTCATGAGCTTTTATCTCTTCTTGATCTAACATCCACTAAGAGTACAAAAGTGCAACATGAGTAGCAAATATCAAATGCAAACATCAATAAATCATGTTCCATTCATTCATCAAAACATCCTCAGAGGGTACAAAAGTGCATGTTCTGGGGATAAGTTTTTGATAAATTTCAGGACCCTTCTCTAAATGCACGAGAAGGGTTTAAATACTACTAACTAAATCTAAGAATAAATTATTACAAAAATGTAGGATACGATTTAAATGACCGTCCTTATTTCAGGAAAATAAAACAAAATTAAAACTAAACTTGAATGTAAAATTAAAACTACTTATGTATTTTCTCCTTAAAACCGCATGCATGCAGCATCTGTTTGAGAAGATTCGGCTGGTCGACTTCCGATTTTAGCTGAGCTGAGAAAACATAATCGACAAGAGCTGGCGCCATCTTTTCGACTGAATTGATGATACACTTAGGAGTCATCCACTGGCTATGTGGCTTTACCAAGTATGCCCAGTAATAATCCCAGTTCAACTTGGTTAACCCTTGGATTGCTTGTGCCTTTTCTTGGGCCTTCTGCTTCCAATTTGTTTGTATCGTTGCTTTCTTGCAATTTTTGGGGCTTGCAGGTAACTGAGCAATTAGAAGCTTTCCTTTTCGAGAAATTTTTCTCAGCGATGCGCGATTAGCGCTAGGCGCTAATCGTGCATCGGAAACTGCCTCCGTTTCTTGATCCGGGTTTCCTTGATGCGTTTTTCGCCTTTTGCGCTTTTTTCTTCTAGTGGATATAAAGTTCAAATTTTGTGAAAATAACGATTTCGTAAGCTTTTGACCCCGAGTTTTAAACTGTATATTTCTGATATCAACGCTGTCTAGTATCCATTTGACCATGTCCGTGTATGGGAGAATTTTGGGTCTTGTTGCTATCCGGTGTAAGAATGAGCAAGCTAGCTCTGTGATGGATGCCTTAGAAGAACTATTTGAGCCCATAGTAGTGGCAATTTCCATTACTCTGGGATTCTCCTCTTCAAGTAGATTATACATGCCTTCCCACGTAGCAATTCCTGCGTCTCTGTTACAGGCCGTGTCTGTATACAAGGGTGCCATTTCTTTTTCTTTAGGGCTCGGAGCTTTGCTTTTATTTCCCATTTTATCCTACGTATCGCTTTGTATCGTTCTCTATTCTCCATTCCTGCAATTCACAAGTGAAGTGAAAATAATGACAAGGAAGGGTGATGGGAAAGTTTTAAATGCTAAAGATGCATAAAGTATACCACCTTACGTGAGATGATTTTTCGATAAGCACGAAACCATATTCCATTAATAACTGGCAACTAATTCATTTATTAGCATTAAAGCGCATAACCAGGTGTCAGTTTATGGAAAATACTTTTTTGAATAACGAGCCCGAAAGATCTGCGATGAAGTGATTTTGTGATTTGCTTCGCAATATCGCAGATCGCAACATCGTGGAATGATAACGTCGTAGAATCGTAACATCGCAAAGTTGATCGCTTGTGACATCGCATTATTGCATTGTTGCTGTATCACGAAATTGCAATATCGCAGATCACAGGAACATGATATATGGCAATCTTTGTTATTCTGTTTTCTGCGAAATGCGATTTGCGATCAGCGTCATCGCATATCGGTGAATTAAAGTGTTTCAATGTAAATTGTGCTTGATGTATGCGATGCGATATTTGTTTATTATCATATATCGCGATCTCACAATGTTGGAATTTGGTTTGCAAGGTGGTACCATGTCATATTTTTGCGATGTGACATTTCCTGAGGAAAGATTTTGTCTTACCTTATCATAAAACCTAGATTTTTAGATTTTTCAAGGGGGGCTTCCTAAGCTTATGATGGTAAGCTTATTAGAAAAAAGAAATTTAAGCACTACTTTGATTTTTTAAATTCTTAACTAAGGGTCCCCACTTATTTAGTATTAGGAATAACACTAAATAAGAAGGGGGGTTGTTGCTCGCCACAACACTTGGTTATAGATATAGTCTCTTATATTACCTTACTCGATTAAACACTTATCACAAAGCTTGTCAAATCATAACCTTTTCGATCTAGGAGAAGGGTAATATATAACTACAAGTTTAAGATGATCAAAGTATCAGTTTTCATTTCTAGTGTTGCTCTATTTCCATTAGGCCTAGACAATACTCCGACGGAGTCACTACAGGAACACAAGCATCACTTTGCTACCAGTGTGCCTGAATAGTACCTCGGTGAAGTTGTTTGCTTCACCTTTTTGCGTAGGAAGCCTTTCTCTTCTTTCACCCTTTATTTATATTATTTATAGAACTATGCTTAGCCACTTATTTATTTACCATGGTGGAAGAGTGATCCCAACTTATTGAGAGCATGAGAGGTTGTTCCTTCAGAGACAAGTATATATAAATATGGTATTGGTTTGTTGGCTATTGATTTTCCTCTTTCCATTATCTAATCAATTCGATCAACAACAAAAACATTATCCAAATAAAATATTGAGTTAAGGAATGAGGATAAGAGAATATATATAGGCTTTATAGTTCAACCAAAGGATTTTTGTTCAAGTGGATCATATTTTCCATTTAGACATCATTGAATTTAAAGATATGTAACCCAAAATAGAGAAGAGGATAACAAGTAAGCCAAGCATTGTTCATCATCACAATTTCCCTTTTAAAGTTTACCACGTTATCTTTTCAAGCCAAGAGTAGCATCTTTCATGCAAAGATTTTTTTAGCAAAACACAAAGAATATACATGACAAAACAACAAAGCAAGGTAAAAATAAAACTAAGGTCATGGAGACGGCATAGTGGTAAATTCGACCTCTTCATGACGGACCGGTCTTGTGTTTGATCCCGAGCAAGGTCGTAGCTCGTCGTACGAGTAGTAACCGAACTGGGCCAAGCCCACTACCTTTTAAGGTCGTGGAGGTGGCGTAGTGGTAAAGTCGACCTCGTCATGACGGACTGGTCTTGTGTTCGATCTCGAGCAAGGTCATAGCTCGTCGTGCGAGTAGTAACCGAACCGGGCCAAGCCCACTACCTTTTGATTAAGATATATTTCGATAATATCTTCTGTATCCAAGTGATAAAATGTGATTTTGAGTAAGGTTTTTGAGGGTTTCTATGCAACCTGAGCTGCAGCCACGTGAGCGATCATAGTGCAGGAGACTGAGCTTCGACCCCTTCCATGGCCCCTCCGGAAGCTCCACCGGAGGGGATTGATCCTCAGCAGGCTTTTTCAACACTGATTAAATCGTTGCCCCCACAGCGCCCCCGACTAGCAGTCTCGAAATTTATCAAAAAGCTGGATGTTCTTTAGGAGGTCAGCCTGCCCCCAGTTCTCCCACGCATGGCTGCCCTGTCCCTGGTAGAAAGAGGACTCATAGGTCAATTCACCGGCCTCTGGCCATCTCCAAAAACTGTTCAAATATGGGTTGAAAGGAACTGGTCCGACAAAATACAAGGGAAAATCTCCATCAGATTCTGCGGGAAAGGGTACTTCACCTTCCACTTTGAAACTAAAGAAGATAAGGATTTAATCTTCAGAAATGGGCCTTATTTCATGGACTCAAGGGGCCTGTATCTCAACAAATGGACCCCAGATTTCGATCCAGAGCTGGATGTTCCTAGTGCTGTCCTAGTCTGGGTCCGGCTCCCTCACCTCCCTCTTCATTGCTGGGGAGATGAATCGGTTCGCGCTATTGGGAATGCAGTCGGCAAATATATTGATCACAGTGAACCAAAAGAAAATATGCAAGCCTGTGCACGGATCTGCGTTGAAGTGGACCTCGGCAAAGGCCTCTCGGAAGCCATCAAGCTTAAAGTGGACGACTGGAGCCACATACAGCAACTGGATTACGAGCAGATCCCCTTTAAGTGTAAGGTATGTCACGAATATGGCCACTTTGCTAATAGATGCACTAAGCTTATTGATGTAGAAAATGGATCACAAGAAGAACAATGGGAAATGGTCAAAAAAAAAGAAAATGCTCTCTTCAGTAAAAGCTCCCCTTGATTTAGGCCCTTCGACCTCTTCTGCAGTCCATCCCACCCCTTCCTCCCCTGCTCCCTCTAAGCCACCTCCCCTCTCCCGTCCCCAGACCCTTCCCTCATACAACCCCTTCTCTGTCCTCTCCCCCCTGATCCCCAGGAGCCCCCTTTCCCTGAAAGCCAACGCCATGACACTATCAAATCCTCATTGCCTCTTATTATTTCCTCTCAGCCTCTCCTTGATCCTCCCCTCAATAGAATTACCAGAAGCTCATCTAAAGATCATGGGGGTTCTAGTGAACCCTCCAAGAAACCTGGCCCAGGCAGGAAATCTGCCAAGCAGCATAGGGATGAGAATGCACAAAAGGACATAGCAATGGGAACACAGACACCCATAGAAACTTATATCCTGGGACAACATGACAAAGAAGCAATCAACAAGGACCAAGGGGGGCGAGCACCTCCCCACACACCGCATATCCAATGATGAAAATATTATCTTAGAACATCAGGGGACTTGGGCACCCCTCTAAGGTAGCAACCCTAAGGGATCTTATCATTTTTGAGAAGCCATGAATTATTATGTTACAAGAAACAAAACAAAACCACAAGGAAATGAGTAAAGTCATTGAGCAGCAGAGACAGTATAGAGGAAGCATTAGTGAGGCAAGAGGAGCCTCAAGAGGAATAGTAACAATTTGGAATCAAGATATTTGGAATTGTATTTCGGAAGCAATAAATCAACACTGGATCAAAACAACTCTGGAAAATAAAGCAGATCAGCAAGCCATTATCATCTATAACATCTATGTGCCGAACCACAACAGAGATAAGGATAGTTGTTGGCATGATCTAAAAGACAGTCTGGATGCAGAAGAGAACACTAACATTATTCTAGGAGGTGACTTTAATTTAATCCTCCACGCCAAGGAGAAAAGGGGAGGCAGTTTTACACCTGATCCATATAGAATACAGTTGGAAAATATCATGCAGGAGCATGATCTTATGGATGTTCCTCCAAAAAACCGTAGATACACTTGGTACAACTGCAGGATGGGTGTTGGTAACATCATGGAGCGGTTACACAGAATTCTCATCAATATTACACTTCTCTCTACTTTGTCCATCGGATATGCTAACATCCTAATGTGCTTTGCCTCTGACCACTTCCCAATAACTCTAACACTGCAAAATCATAGGCCCCTTAGGTCCATCCCATTTAGATACAGTTCTCTCTGGAATGATATACCAGTAGTTGCAGGAATTGTTTACAGCTCTTGGATCCAACACGTGGAAGGCTTTCCCGGTTTCATTTGGGAAACAAAACTATGGAAAACAAAACAAGCCATAAAAGAATGGGCTAAAACAAAGTATCAAGAACCAGAGAAGGTAAAAAAGAAATTAAGAACAATGTGGAGAGTATTCAAAGAGCAATAGAGGAAAATGGCCTTTCCCAAGAGAAAAAACAATAGGAGAATGAACTCTACTTACAACTATACCAAGTTAACAGAGAAGAGGAAACAAAATGGAGGCTCAAGTCGAGACCATTATGGTTACAAGGGGGTGACAAGAACTCAACATTTTTTCACAAGAAAACAACATCCACAAATACAAGGAATAATGTAAGCTCCATCCTAGATGCTGACGGTGATAGACAAAGCACTCAGGAAGCCTTTCGAGGAGCTACTACAGATCACTATCGGGACCTGCTAACTGAAACAAAGGAAGCAGAGGATTATACAGATTTATTGCAGCATCTCCCAACATGGATAAGAAGGGAAATGAATGATATTCAAGCAAGGAGATAGATGAGGAGGAAATCAGGAGATCTGCCTGGACTCTTCAACCTAATAAAGCCCCGGGACTGGATGGCTTTCCCATTTGCTTTTATCGAGCATTTTGGGGAATTATTAAAAAGGACTGGACAAAAATGCTCAATTGGATCCAACGAAAAGGCAAAATAGGAGGATATACCAATGCCACTCATCTAGCACCCATCCCCAAAGAAAACAGGCCATCTTCCTTTGCTCGTTTCAGGCCCATATCACTATGTAACTCCTCCTATAAAATCTTGACAAAAATAATTGCTACTCGCCTAAAGCCTTTGCTCCCTTCCCTCATTTCCGAAAATCAAGGGGGATTCTTAGCCAACAGATAGATAACTGATTCCATTTTACTTGTGCAAGAAGCCATCCACTCGAGTCAAACCAGAAACGAGAAAGGGTTTATTCTCAAGCTTGATCTGGCCAATGCATTTGACAGAGTGAGACATTCCTTCCTCTTGGCAGCTTTGAAGAAGATGGGATTTTATGATCGCTTTCTCAACCTCATTCACGCCTGCATTTCAGGGCCATGGATCTCCCCCCTTGTAAATGGCAGACCTAGAGAAGCTTTCCCATCCTCCAGAGGCCTTCGACAAGGTTACCCTCTCTCTCCTTATCTCTTCATTCTAATGGCTGAATCCTTCAACAGGGCATTGGACTTCAATCGGAGGGTGGGCTTAATCACAGGAATAAAATTTGGGAACGGGGTCAAGAACATAAATCATTCACAATTTGCCGATGACACCATGCTGATTGGAGGGGCCTCCACTACAATAGCCAAGCACTTCAAAACTCTCCTTGACAAATACATGAGCTACTCTGGCGGAATGGTAAATAATTTGAAAAGCTGCATATATGGCTGGAACACAACAGTACAGGTGCTCCACAATATCACCAACATCTTTGGAGTCACATGCAAGTATGATTGGACTCACTTCTCTTACTTGGGCATGCTTGTAAGTGCTGGACCTTTGAGAGCAGAAGTCTGGGACACAGTACTTGACAAAATGAAAAGAAAAGTACAACAGTGGGGATCCATTTGGCTCAACCCAACTGGTCGCCTTATTCTTCTCAAGTCAGGTATATCTTCTCTCCCCCTATATCATTTTTCTCTTCTTCAAGCTTCGAGCTCCTTCCACAACAAAATGGAAATCGTCCTTCGCCAATTCGTATGGTAGGGGGGGAAATGATAAAAAGAAATTCAACTTGATTAATTGGAAGCAGGTAATCCAGCCCCAAGACCGAGGAGGTCTTGGAATTATATCTCCTAAATTTCTCAATTTAGCCTTTGGAGGCAAAATTTTCTGGAGACTCATTACTGGACCCCCGGCATGGTAGAAAAAAGTTCTGGAAATTAAATATCTTAATTTTCCTAGACAACAGCTTCTTGATCGAGATATTCCCAATAGAGACTCCTCCAAAATTTGGCATTTATGCAAGAGAGCAATTCCATTAATTGCTCAAAATACTTCTAAAATCCCCAAGGGAGGTGCAAGCATCAATATTGGAGCTGACAGAATCATGGGTCAGTAGCCAATAAACAGACATGGGGGAGTCCACCCTATCCTTTCCTTTTTTGAAAGAACAGGCATACAGTTCCTGGACCAGATCTCCCAATGGGATCCTCACACCCTTCTTTGGTCAGGTTGGGTCTTCCCAGCCATACCCAATGGCCTTAATGCAAGTCTTTCTGCCCTTCAATCCCATTTGCACAGTATAGCCCCTGTCAAAAAGAACGATCTTGATGGGTTTCGTTGGGACCCATCCGGATCCTCTTACACCATCCAAGCTGCTCACCATTACATTTGCAACATCAGCTTTCCCATGCCAAGTTGGAACCACTGGAAGGTGGTTTGGAAATCCGAGGCAATTCCAAAAATTAAGTTTTTTCTCTGGACCCTCCTCAAAGGGAAAGTCCTCATAGCCGAAAATTTGCAAAAGAGGGGAATCAATGGCCCCTCTCGATGTCCTAACTGCTTAGCTGCTGAAGAATCAATGCATCATCTCTTTATTGAATGTCCTTTTGCCATCGACTGTTGGAGGAATTTATCTCATAACAATCAAATCCCATGGAACACCCAAAACACCATAGGAGAAATTCTTTACAAATGGAAAAAAAACTACCCCTGGCAGCACAGGAAAAATAACACAGTGAAGAGAGTCTGGGATATTCTTCCCCACAACATGCTATGGAATATTTGGCTGGCACGAAATCGGAAGGTTTTTAAGGATAAGGATTCGACTGTTAGAAGTCTTTGTACCAAGGCAAGGAGTCTTGCCCTTGAGATCATCTCAGTTAAGAATCTGAGAAGTGTAAATGTCAGTGAACTCAGCATAGAAGAACGCATTTTCATTGGACACCTGTTAGACCAAAACACCAACAATCAGAAGGGCAATGCTGCTAGCAACAAAAACAACAATGTTTCTCCTAACTGGAAGATCAGGCTAAAAGAGGAAGAATTTGCAGGTTGGCTTAAAAATAGCAATAGGCATTATCTCTGTTTCGGTGGGGCCTCAAAGTCGAATCCAGGGGTAGCAGGGGCGGGAGGAGCTATTTTTAATGCTAATGGGGATAAAATACTCTCATACGAGTGGGGTCTTGGCCACACTTCCAATAACAGAGCAGAAGCCCTGGCCCTTTACCAAGGTCTTATCCAACTTGGGAAGCTTGGTATAGACACAGTCACGATATTGGGGGACTCGGCGATAGTCGTCAGTGCAATGGTCCAGAACAGGGATCTTCCCAATTCTCTCCTTTAGCAGATTATCAGACGGTGCCAAATCTTAGGACACACCATAAAAGACGTGCGCTATTATCATGTTTTGCGATCGCTCAATAAAATTGCTGACAGTCAAGCCAACAAAGCCTGTGCCAGACCATTGGGCTCTCTTATCTGCAATGGCGTGGAATCATTTCAGCATATACCATGATGAAGAGACCTCCGGGATCTGATCAACACCTCAGCTCACCCGATATGATAGTTTGGTCAAATATTGTCCTCATTTCGCCTGTGACTAAGATCCGCATAGGGATCTGGCAGTTCTTTGGAATCATCACTTCCTCACCTCTCGTCAGTGGACTGACTGTCCTTCTACCTCCCAACCATCCCTTCTCTGCACTTCCGAATCGCTCTCCCGATTCTCCTTATCTCTTTTCGGTTCTCCCCCCACGCTCTTCAATCTCCATCTTGAACTCTATCTATGCCCCTTTTCTCACCCCTATCCGCATCCTTTCTGTCCCCTGCTCCGCCTTTTCGATTTCATGCCATGCCTGCTTGCCTATGAGCTCCCTGCGGCCCACCCTTCCTGTATCTCAGACGGCCTGCCTCTGTCAAGTCCGGGACCAGATAACTCTCCTGCCGCCCATCACTATGCATTATGGCAAATACACTCCCCCCGATTGCGATGATCGTATGCGGACCCGTAGCTGCATTACAATAAGACTTAACCTGTCATCGCATCCGTCGCAGATCGCAAGCCGAGAAGTCACAGATCACAAGCCACGTCGCATATCGCATCTGTCACAGATCGCAGCTGTCACAGAATGCATCCGTCGTAGATCGCAAGCCACACTGCAGATCGCAAGCCACATCGCAGATCGCATCCGTCACATATCGCAGTTGTTGCAGATCGCAAGCCACATCGCAGATCGCATCCGTCATAGAACGCAGATTGCAAGCCACAGATCGCAAGCCTGAACAGTCAACAACGAGGCAAATGAGTCATATAAATATAGATTGAAAATGTTCTACAAAAGTTGTTTTCTTTTGTTTCAGTTTGTAAGGGTTTATTTCAGTTTAAATTTCACCTCAAAGCCTAGAAGGCATGAGCAAGGAGGTTTTTGTAATTGTAACTCCTACTCTCCTCATACTTCTTGGCATCGTATTATGTACCTCAGGGGAATAGCCTTTTCCACCTTTTTTTGAAATACAATATAGCAACCGATGATGTTAAAAAAAGAAGGTGGTAAAAATAAAACAAATATGTAAAGTAGCATGCATACTAGAAGATAAGAAAACAAAAGAAATGCACACACTAGACTAAGAATGAGTGGAGGATGATAACATAAAGGAACTAAAATGCAACTAGACCTACTCCTATTCTAACGAGGTTGAAGTTCAGGGTCAAGTGTAATGAAATTTCCAATGTAACCAACATAACTGCTCCCAACCTACAAACACATGTATAGACACAATTATAACCAATATAAAACTATGTGAAAAAGAAAGTATAATAACTTGAATAGCTTGCATAATATATTGAAGGCCTTTGCTATAGGTAGAAATATGTGTCATGACAATCAATCTTAACCAACCTGCAAGCTTTCCTTTTTGATGAAAGCTATAATCAAACAAACCTCAAAAACCTCTTGTTAATGTACCTTCATCTGTATTGTCTTTCTTAGAAAACATTGCGAAAAATTGGAACTTGATTCTAGAAAATGGGCTTGCTAAGTAAGATGCTTCCAAGAAATCATATATTGTATCACATAATTCGAAAACATCCTCTTAAAAACCCTGAAATCCTTGAAAATATAATTTCTCAATTAATGGCATGGAATCAAGATGAGAATCTTAGGAAGGAAAATGAATCTGATCATGTTTAGAAGACCTGTCAAGATAGCGGGCACCTGACATAACAATGAGTGAAGGCTGAAGTGCCTCGACTGCTTGACAAGTATCCAAATAGTGAGAAGATAAACCATAAAGATAAATTAATGTAAAACAATTGTCATGAAATATAATGGTGGAAAAATGACAGGTTGAATGATAGTTATCTTGATAAGATAAATTAATTAAGGCACAAGACTCTTGATTAGTAAGCAACAAAGGTAGATTAGTATGAAAAATTTTACAAATGATCATAACATTATAACCATTTTCCTTGACATTGAATGTGACGAATCATTTCCTTATAATTGTTTACAAACCAAACTAGCATCACGATTATCGAAGGAATCCAAAAGGGATGCTAGTATGTTGACAAACTCATGAAACCAATCAAGACACAATGAGTAAGCATGTATATCAGAAAGAGGAATTTGGATCATTAATAATTCAACCATTCACTAACATTCAAGAGGATCTCCGATGCCATGAAGAAAACTATTAACATCAAGACATTCACAAGAAAAACTAGGAGTTGATTACTTTGAAAAGTATTCGAAAGGCATGGCTCTTTCGGCCAATGATAATATTTAAAATGACCGACTACATAGATCCATGCATCCATGTTAGGTATACATTCCAAACCTGAGTTTGATAAAATATATTTGCTAGAGAATGAATTAACTGAAATAGAACCTTTAGTCCAATCAGAAACTAAATCTTGAAAGTTAGAAAAACTATATCTGCGATACCAAAAATCTTTCAAGAATGAATTTTCATCCGGTGAAACCATGCAAAGGAAATAATTACGTCCATATCTGATTTAGTTTAGGGATCTTACTAGAGTCGCGAGAACCTGACATAACCATTAACGAAAGTTGAAGTGCATTGACTTCCTGACAAGTCCTGGAACTTACAAGGATTGTAGAATTCCATTTTGAAGATTGAATTAGATCATGCATGATGTGTGGAAAACTGCTCTCAGTAATTTCAATAAGACGATTACTATCCCTATGGTAGCCATCTACATCATTGATTTGATTGGGAATAAATTAATTACTCAAATAGTTATATTTTCTAAGGATGGATAGATTGGATCAATCTCATGAGTAACCTAAATAAAAGGATTTTCTTCATGCAATATTGGAAATGATAAGGAATAAAAAGGATAATAAATGTTTTCATTACCTTCTTCTTGATCATGGATAATCCCATTACCTTGTGTAAATTCAAAACTTTTTTCATCAAATGTTGATCTTGAAGAGCATGGAGTATCTACATCACAAGTTAATGCATTGCAAACAGTAGAACACAATGATGGCATTATGATGAATGTGTTGTCCTTGATGGGAACTCACTTGTAACAGAACAAGTATATGGTAACTAGATGAATCCATAGGTCAATTTAGAGGTCACAGAGTGATGGAATAGAATAAGAAAAGGATGGGACAAAGGTTTATAGATCAGAATCATAAGTTTGATAAAGGTGAATATTTGAAGATCTATACGTGGGTTCGTCAAGGCCAAGTCATGTATACACATTGGTATAAAGAAGAAAAGTCACGTACATGATGGCACACTAATTTAAGAATACCAAGGGTCCTTACCATGATATTAGCCCACAATATTGAGCACAGTAATGGTTACTTAATCCCGTCCAAGATTACCACCGACACTAGTGTAGTTTTGACTCATGGTATTGGCTAAGGCTCTAACTATATAAGGAGGTGATGATAAAAGTGCTAAGTGTGCAGGTGAAAGGGTTTTTGATGAATACTTCAATCCGAAGTATATTTGCATTGTAATGGCCATAATTGACACATAGATATGAAATAATTATGCACCAATGAATACAATGATGGATCAGGATCACGAGACCTGGAATGAATTTCCATTGTATGATCCGCTCATGGATTGACTAGATCTAAGTATTGACGCATGTTTTTATCTATGAATATTATGATCTATGTCTTTTTGAAGTTTTGAAGAGCTGCACAATTTTAGGTCAAAATTTGTTGATATGTATGTAGGTTGGTCTCGGTTAAGTTGCGTATACACGTGGGTCCATTTCTTCAAAGTCGCGTACATAAAGGAAGGGATTCTGTTGATAAATGACTGATCAATTTAATCAGTGCTGTTGTATCTCTGTTGTCTGTCAATGATGTCCTCATGTTGATCTGGGTTGAATGATAATGTCTAAAGTAGAATTGATTGAATGATGAAGTTGAATTTGGTTACATGTTGATTGGTTGAAAATATTATTGTTGTTGTTAACTGTATGAGGGATATGTAGGCTAACCAAATATTTTAGAATAACTCTGGTCAAGTCTGTGTCTAATTCAAAAGTACAAGTTTTTATTATATTTAGATCTATACGTAGGTTTCTCTACAGAGAAGAGCGTATACACGCGAGTTTCCTTAAGTGAAGTAGCGTATACATGTTGGCATATGAATGATCAGGGTTGCAGTTGATTCTATGTTGATCCAGTATTTTGAGTTTAGTTCTGTGTTCTGGTTATAATGATCGCACTCTTCTATTTGAATTAAGTTGGTGTTACTGTTTTCTTCAGTTGATCTACAAGTTGTGATGTATTAAAGCAGGTGGATCTAGTGTGAAAATTTATGAAATGTGATCCACAGATGTTGCTGAGGGTTGGAGCCTTCAGCGAGGAAGTCGAAGTTTGCTGCCAGTAGTAGCTGGTAATTAGATCAGGGGGTTGGAGCTCCCTTCCAGTAGGAGATGGAGAATGAGTGATGGTTGTAGCCTTCAACAGGTGGGTGCATGTGTACTGGCATTTGTCTGCACCAATACAAGAGTGTAAGAAGTTTTTGATATTAATAAGTTTGAAGACTGAGATGACAACAACGGTGGTTTTCTCCCACATTGGGTTTCCACCTTAAATCACGGTGTTCATGTGTGTTTCTTATGTGTGATACTTTATTCTGTTCTTACTACACCTACTTACTCATTATCAAATGCCTGATAAATCTCTTACATTCTGGTTTAAGTTTAACAGATAAAGACTTAGCTGTTTTACAAGTTTACTAAGCATACTATAGTTTCTTTTACAACAGTCGCATACATACACGAGTTGGGTTCAGTAAAGTCACGTACATATTTCAGAAAAGAAAATTATTATTGTTATTTTTAAAAATACTAATTCACCCCCTCTCAGTATTTTTCCCAACAATTTGTATCAGAGCAAGTCCTTCAAAAGAAGCTTGATCACTTGAAGGAAGATCTCCCAAGATGAGTAATCAAGACGAAACAACATCTATCAAACCACCACACTTCAATGAAAATAATTTAATATATTGGAATACAAGAACCAAATCCTATCTTCAGTCCCTTGGATAAAATGTTTGGGCAATTGTGGAAGGAGGTTACCAATATCTAGCTGCAATTCCCACAGATGCAGCAGAAAATAAGACGTATGAAACCAATGCGAAAGCTGTCAATGCATTATTGGGAAGTCTGACAAAATTAGAATTTGTCAAAGTTATGTAGTTAAACACAACAAAAGAAATATGGGATAAAATCATTCAAAGCTATGAAGGCGATACCAAGGTAAAAAGTGCTAAACTCCAAACTCTCAAAATTCAATATGAAACTCTCAGAATGCATAATGATGAAATTATTACTAGTTTCTTTCTACGTATAGATGAGATTGTAAATCACATGAAAAATCCGAGTCAAGAAATAAAGGACACCACTTTAGTAGAGAAAATATTAAGATCTCTAACTCCTAAATTTGAGTCAAAAGTGTCTGCCATTCAAGAGAAGCAGGATCTACTGACTCTTAATATTGTTCAACTTCACGGGATCCTAACTGCTTTTGAAATGAGGAAAGGAGGTCCCTTAGAAGTCAGAGAAGCCGCATTTAAAGCATCTACAAAAGAAAAGGAAAAAGAAGAACACAAGGAATCAGGATATATATCAGAAGAAGATGAGGTGAAATTTGTAAAGAAACTTCAACTGGGCACCGGAAGGTGCAGAGGTAAGCTTCCCTTCAAATATTTTGCTTATGGTAGAGTTGGTCACTATACTGCTAAATGTCCTCATAAAGACAACCATGACAAAGGGAAGGATACTGCAAAAGGTAGTAGGAGACGATTTGGCAATATAAGAAGTTATTATACTCATGAAGCTAGTGATGGCTTGTCAAATAGTGAAGAAGGAGAATTTGATCAAAATATTAAATTACTCATGGATTTTGAGAAAATAATAATGAGTATAATGATAAATTTGGGGATGATTTAGAGGAAAAAAATTTCTTTGAAGAAATTACTCAACTCAAAATTTGCTTGGAATAAAAAAAAGTATCCATAGATACATTGAAGCATCAACTCATAGAAAAGGAAAAGCATAATGAAAAGTTAGAATGTGAAGTAGTAAGTCTAAGAAAGGAACTTGAGAAAATAAAAACTCTAAATCTTAGATTTGCTAAAGGATTTAAAACCTTAGATGAAATTATTAAGGTACAACTCTCCCCTCTTATGAAGACAAGTCTTGGATACACTAGAGAAACATTTCAAATAGAAAAGTCTTCAGCCACCACCGGAAGCTATCTAAATGCAGCAAAAACCAACCAGCAAAGCTTTAGTCCTCAACAAAAGAATAAATGAATTCCACAGGTAAATCATGTTCACTCTAATCCATGGATGAAAAACAACAGAAGCACCAACCAAAAGGTAAACAACACCATAATATTCTATGATCACATAAATTTATTCTTTAATGGACAATGTTTCTCATGCCATAATTTTGTTCATAAGGTTGCTCAATGTGTTGCATACAAAACGATCATGACTAAAGAAGAAAGAAAACAAAGGAATGAGACAGGTGTCAAGAAGAACACTTATAATAACTTCTCACCTCTTAAAGATGAAATTGAATGCTCATTTTGCAATAAATTTGGACATGAATAATATGAATGCAGGAGCAAATTATAGCCACCATCTCAAAAAAAGAAAATATCAACAAATTCTAAGGTACGGAAAAGGAAGGAGTTACAGTGTGAAAGCTGTGCCATAGCATTATTTGCAGAAGGACAAGAAAATCAATGGTACATTGATATCTGATGCTCAAAACACATGACAGGTGATAAAGATAAACTTATTCAATACAATGCTTTAGAGAAAGAAAAGAATGTCACTTTTGGAAATGACTCACCTGCTGTCATTAAGGGTAAAGGTTCTGTTTTTCTAAAAGAAAAGCTTAAAGCTGGTAATGCTATGTATGTTGATGGATTAAAGCATAACTTGTTGAGTGTTAGCCAAATGCGTGACCAAGGAAATGAGGTGGTATTCCGATCAAAAGAATGTGTGGTTCATGAGCTTGACACAGGAAAGACCATAATAAAAGGAACAAGAACCTCGAACAATATGTATATATTGAAAGGTGGCCAAGAACAATGTTACCTAGGCAAGGTAGAGGAAAATGGGTTATGGCACGGAAGGTTGGGACATCTGGGACATCTAAGCTTCTCTCAAATAAGAAAATCAAGTAGGCTCAAAGTTATTAATGATCTACCCAACATCACCCTACCAGAAAGTACCATTTGTAAGTCATGTCAATTCAGTAAGCAAACCAGAGTTCAATTCAATGCCAAAGAAGGATCAAAAGTAAGCCTCTTGAACTTATACATACTGATTTGTGTGGTCCAGTAAGGAAAAATTCACCCTGAGGAGAACAATATTATATTTTATTCATTGATGAGTTTTATAGAATGTGCTGGATCGGTTTATTGAAACACAAAGATGAAGCATTTGATAAATTTAAAGTCTTCAAAGCATTAATTGAAAATGAATTAGATCTAAAAATTAAATGTCTCAGATATGACCGAGGAGGAGAATACATATCAAATGAATTCTTTGATTTATGTGAACAACATGGCATAAAAAGAAAATTTTCTGTAGCTAGAACTCAACAAAATGGCGTGGCAGAAAGAATGAATAGTACTGTTCGACAAATGGCTTGTGCTATGCTTGATGAGTTTGGAACTTTTGGCACCTTATGGGGTGAAGCTTCACATACCGCAGTAAATATTCTCAACAAGGCTCATGTTCGTGTGAATAGTGATAAAACTCTGTATGAACTTTGGTATGGTAAGCCTCCCACTGTAAAGCATTTTAGAGTTTTTGGAAGAAAATGTTTCATAAAAAATAATGATGAAAAACTTGGTAATTTTGAAGCTAGAGAAGATGAAGGAATACTTCTTGGTTACTCATCTAGAAGCAAAGGATACAAATGTTACAATAAGAGACTTCGGAAAATTGTTGAATGCATTGATGTTGTGATTGATGAAGCATGCACAGATCCCAAAAAGGTAACATCAACAAAAGAGGATGATGATGATGAATGATTTCCCACATCAAATCAAAATGATATAGAAGAAGAAACTAATGAAGCAGCAGAAGAAGACACATCAGACAAAGAAAAGGCTCCATCCAGGTATGTTCAAAAGAATCATCCAGAAACTCAAATTCTAGGAGAAAATGAATCTGGGGTACAAACAAGAAGAACCCTTGTAGGATCTCCTAGTTATCTAGCTTTATTATCCACCATTGAACCACAAAATGTAAATCAAGCTAGTAAAGATGAATGTTGGGTTAAGACCATGGATGAAGAACTTGATCAAATTGAAAATAATGATACTTGGGAATTGGTTCCATGGCCTCATGATAAAAACGTTATTGGGACAAAATGGATATTCAAAAATAAGTTGAATGAAAATGGAGAGGTCATTAGGAACAAAGCTAGACTTGTTCGTAAAGGTTATGCTCAACAAGAAGGTATAGACTTTGAAGAAACATTTTCACCAATAGCTAGACTTGAAGCCATAAGAATGTTTCTTGCATTTTCAAGTTTTTGACATTTCAAAAGTTTATCAAATGGATGTAAAATCTTCTTTTGTTAATGGAGATATAGAAGAAATATATATTGAACAACCAGAAGGATTCATTTTGGGGAATGATGAAAACCTTGTATGCAAACTTAAAATGGATTTATATGGGTTAAAACAAGCTTTGTGGGCATGGTATTATCATCTTGACAAATATCTTCAACAATAATGTTTCACAAAAGGATCTGCAGAAAACAACTTGCACACAAAAATTGAGGATGATAAATTTCTAATTATTGTTGTTTATGTTGATGGTATCATCTTTGGTAGTAATGAAGAATCTATGAGTCAAAACTTTTCTTCTGTTATGCAACACGAATTTGAAATGTCTTTACTTGGGGAACTAACCTATTTTCTTGGTCGACAAGTGCAACAAGGAAAAGATGGAATCTTTAGCTCACAAACAAAATATCTCAAAAATATTTTGAAGAAGTATGGGATGGAAGACTGCAAACCTGTGTGTACTCCCATGATGACAAGATGTTGCCTTAGTTCTAATGATGATTCTCCCGCTGTAAACCAACTAGAGTACAGGTCTATGATTGGAAGTATTCTTTATCTAATAGGTACCAGACCAAATATCATGCATGCAGATGGGATTTTTGGACGTTCCAAGCCAATCTAAAGGAATCACATCTTCAGGCGTAAAGAGAATATTCAAATATCTCCAAGGAACCCAAGACTTTGGTTTATGGTATCCTAAAGATGCAGATCTTACCCTTCATGAATACACATATGCAGATTGGGTTGGAAATGTTGATGACTGGAAAAGCACTAGTGGAGGTGCATTTTACATGGGGCCCCGATTAGTATCTTGGTTAAGAAAGAAACAAAGTTCATTGCCTTATCTATAATATAAGCATAACATGTGGTTGTTGCATCTTGTTGCACACAACTTCTATGGATGATGCAAATATTACAAGATATATAAATCAAATGTTCTCCACCCATCTCCATCCTATGTGATAATACAAGTGCTATTAGTATTTTGAAAAATCTTGTTATGCACTCGAAGACCAAGTATGCTCCAATTAAGTATCACTTTCTATGAGAACAAGTGCTTTAGCAAAATGTTAAATTGGAATATGTTCCCACCAAAGAATAAGTTGTTGATATTTTACTAAACCTCTTCTCAGAGAAGCATTTGAATATCTCAGACAGAAACTGGGAGTTGTCTCTGCCTCATTTTATTGTTAATCTATTATGCTTAGTCTACAGGTGAAAATTCATAAGGTTTCTTTCTGTATGCGGGTTTCATGAAGTATAGTTGCGTATATATGTGAGTTTATTTGTAGACAGTCACATATGTTTTTCTCTAATAGAAAAACAATTGGACATATTCAAGATCAACCTCTGACATGCTACTAACAGCTATGATTCGATTTTTCTTGGTCTAGTGTTGATGGGTATAGTTTGTTGATATGGTATTGAGATATGTTTTTCTCATTTATATTTATTTGATTGATGAAGATGCTTTGATGAATGAGTTGTTGACAATGAACAGGTAGCACAAGTTAAGGGGAGCATTAGCATTGCAAAATATAATGCATCGTTGGCATTATGGTTGCTGAATTATGCTACTATTAAGATATTTTGGTCTAAGTTATTAATGTCATATCTGTCATTTTATGTAAAGTTCATGTGGAGACTTGTGTTGTAATAATTTTCATATTCAGTCATGTATGGACTTTTGAGGTCATGTCAAATATGTAATCTAACTTGGTTGGGTGGTAGTGTCAAAAATGTAATCCCACTTGGTTGGGTGGTTGAGTCAAATATGTATCCCCACTTGGTTGGGTGATTGATGTAAGTATGAGTCCTTGGTGATAGAAAGGTCATATTCAGTTGAGTTATAGAGTCATGTTCTTCATTTGAAAATCTTTCTGAAGATTCAGCATGTGCTCAGGGGGAGCATGGATAGTATAGTGAAAATCAGATCCAAAGGGGGAGCTTTGGTCTGCCCTTTTCCCTTGATGTCAAAGGGGGAGAGTATCTTGGTGTTTGAATAATGGTTATTTGATGTATCTAACAAGTTTCTATAGGTTGAGGTGATCAACACCAACATGGTTTCCATCAAGTCCAAAGGGGGAGATTGTTGGCATTATGATGCATGTGTTGTCCTTGATGGCAACTCACTTGTAACAAAACAAGTATATGGTAACTAGATGAATCCATAGGTCAGTTCAGAGGTGACAGAGTGATGGAACAGAATAAAAGAATGATGGGACAAAGGTTTACATATCAGAATCAGAAGTTTGATAAAGGTGAATATTTGAAGATCTATATGCAGGTTCATCAAGGCCAAGTCGCGTATACACACAGGTACAAAGAATAAAAGTTGTGTACGTGTTGGTGCACTAATTTAATAATACCAAGGGTCCTTACCAAAGTATTAGCCCACAATATTGAGCGCAATAATGATTACTTTATCCCGTCCAAGATTACCACCGATACAAGTGTAGTTTTCACTCATGGTATTGGCTAAGGCTCTAACTATATAAGGAGGTGAAGATCAAAGTGTTAAGTGTGCAAGTGAAAGGGTTTCTGATGAATACTTCAATCTGAAGTATATTTGCATTTTAAGGGTCATAGTTGACACATAGATCCGAAATAATTATGCACCAATGAATACAATGATGGATCATGATCATGAGACCTAAAATGACTTTCCACTGTATGATCTGCCCATGGATTGACTAGATCTAAGTATTGAAACATGCTTTTATCTCTGAATATTATGATCTGGGTATTTCTGAAGTTTTGAAGAGTTGCACAATTTTAGGTCAAAATTTGTAGATTTGTACGTAGGTTGGTCTCGGTTAAGTTGCGTATATACACAGGTTTGTTTCTTCAAAGTTGCGTACATAAAGGAAGGGTTTTTGTTCATAAATGACTGATCAATATGATCAGTGCTGCTGTATCTCTACTATTTGTCAATGATGTCCTCATGTTGATCTTGGTTGAGTGATAATGTGTGAAGTAGAATTGATTGAATGATGAAGTTGAATTTCGTTACATGTTGATTGGTTGAAAATATTATTGATGCTGCTAATTGTATGAGGGTTCTGTAAGCTAACAAAATATTTTAGAATAACTCTGGTCAACTCTGTGTTTGATTCAAAATTACAAGTTTTTAGTATATTGTGATCTATACGCAGGTTGCTCCACAAAAAAGTGCATATACACAAGGATTGCCTTAAGTGAATTAGCATATACATGTTGGCATATGAAGGATCAGGGTTGCAGTTGATTCTGTGTGTTAATGCAATCTTCTAAGTTTAGGTTTGTGTTCTGGTTATAGTGATCTCACTGTTCTATTTACATTAAGTTAGTGTTTGCTTAAGTTGATCTACAAGTTGTGATGTATTAAAGCAGGTGGATACATTGTGAAAATTTATGAAACGTGGTCCATGGATGTTGTTGAGGGTTGGAGTCTTCAGTGAGGAAGTCGAAGATTTCTGCCAGTAGAAGCTAGTAATCAGATCAGGGGGTTGGATCTCCCTTCTAATAGGAGCTGGAGAATGAGTGAAGGTTGTAGCCTTTAACAAGTGGGTGCTTGCGTACTGGCATGAGTCTGCCCCAATACACAAATGTAAGAAGTTTTTTAGATTAATAACTATGAAGACTGAGACGACAACAACGGTGGTTTTCTCCCACATTGGGTTTCCACCTTAAATCCTGGTGTTCATGTGTGTTGCTTATGTGTGATACTTTATTCTATTCTTACTGCACCTACTTACTGCATGTCAAATACCTGATAAATCTCTCACATTCTGTTTTAAGTTTAACAGATAAAGAATTAGTTGTTTTACAAGTTGAATAAGCATACACTAGTTTCTTTTACAACAATCACATACATACGTGAGTTGGGCTCAGTAAAGTTGCGTACATATTTCAGAAAAGAAAATTATTATTGTGAGTTTTAAAATATTGATTCATCCCCCTCCCAGTATTTTTCCCAACACACAAGGGATAGTGAGGTGAAGGGGAAGTTTCAATAAGAACGTCTTCTCTAACGGAATTAGATTCTAAATATGAATCTTTTAATTCAAAAACTTCTTGAGAAGATGAAAGATCAATATATGCACTTGGGCATTCAACACCGTATACAACAATAAATTCATCATCACCAGAATGATGGTTTCCCAAGACCTTAGTTTGATTGAGAAAATTGATTTCATTTGATTTACTACCAAGGTTAGTAGATTCTAAATCAGCCAAGACTAGAAGAACATCATCTTCGCATGGAGGACTTTGAGGAAATGGAGAAATATTGAAAGAATCTTCACCTTTCTACTCCTCTACCCATGAAATGTGACCTCCTTTCACCTGATCAATGTTTGATTTGGAAAAGGTTGATCAATAAAGTCAATGGGAAATGGATAATGAGAAAGAGATGATGGAGGATGACAAGGATTCAAATCAGATTCAAGACTTGAGTTATGAGTGTTAATATCATCTTGAAAATTCAAAGGGTTAGTCTTCACCTCAGGCTTCATAAACCATTCCAAGGTTTCCTCCACCAGATCAAGATCATGGGAACTTAGTTTGTTTTGGAGTGCACCTTATTGTCCTGAAGTGCACTTTTGAAGGGAGAGAAGGGCCCTCTTCTTCTGAAGTGTGCTCAAATGGTCCTTGTTCGTTTGAAGGGTGATTTTTCACTGTTTTTTTGAAGTGTGTTGATTGTGAGTTTGGAGTAAAATAATTGTGAGTTTGAAGCATGCTCAGGATTGGGAGGGTGCATTCTCTCCAACAGTGGCTGTTTGTTCATCTGGAATGTGATTTTCACTAAGGGAGGCAGCAAAAGGCTAGGTCACTTATCCTAGGAAGTATTAATGCACCGTGAGAGGGAGGATACCTTAGAAAATATTTAGTGCACAAGTATTGGAGGAAAATATATGTCAATTAAGCTCATGTATAAGCTGCACTCATCACCTAGTAAGAGGGATAATGCCTTTACAACTTGCACTGAGCAGGAGGTCTAAGAACAGGTCCCAAAATGGCTAAGTGTGGGACCAATAGAGTAGGAGAAATAAATTCATTCGAACACGAATCAAACATGGATCACACACATAAATGCCATCAATGCAAGCCAACATAATGCATAGGACTTATGAACATAAATCACACCTTGAAACGACAAGAAAGCGAGACTCATTTGTAAGTGAGACAGTTGAAACACCACAATGCAACACTTAGAATACAAGTACCAACAAATGTGTCGATTGTGACCCAAAAACATACTAGGCTATAGGAATGTGTTTACTGCATATTCTAGTGATATGTAGGACCATGTAACGTAGATGGGTGCTCTAAAACTAACTCTAGTGATGCATAAAAGTGCGACATATGCAGGAGTGAAAACAATAAAAGGTGACATTTATGACAATAAGAAAACAAGAAAACAACACTTGGAAATGTGAATGACCTTAAAAGAAACACATGCTAGAGATAAGATAACATGAAAAAGACTCTTATTAAAGTCAAAGTGAGAAAAAGTGATAGCCACGAATGTGAAAGCAACACTTGTGAAAGTGAAGGTGTGCAAAGATGATAGTTGAGAAAACTCACCGAAATAGAAGTAGAAATGCAATCATAATGAGGGAGGTTGTTAAAAAAAGTGCACACTAACTATCAACATGAGTTTAACATCACCTAGGAACATTCTTGATGGACAGGGCTATGCTTGTTTAAGCTTGGATAAGGAAATTGCACTCATAAGTTTATCAAGGAATAAGCATGTGTGAGCAAGTGACTTTAACAGTTAGAACCCGGGAAGGAGACTTAAACACTTTGCAAAACATAATTTGATCATGAAGGGACCATAGAGTGATAGATCAAAAGATCCTCAGTAGTTTCCAAAATTCAAGTGTATGCAAAATTTTGGAGGGTGTTGATTGCAGCGTCAACACTTAGTGGAATTCCAACTTCTTTGTTTAGGTTTAATCCTTAAATTGCAAGGTCTCAGTCTTTCAGGAAGTATTGATCCATTTTGTGGATTACCTAGGCTTATCAATTTAACCTAATTATAGATATAGATTCTTTTATTCCCTTACTTGGTAAAACAAATATCAAAAATCTTATCAAAATATAAACTTTTCAATCCAGGAGAAGGGTAATATATAACTGCAAGTTTAAGATGACCAGAGTATGATTTTTCATCTTTGGTGTGTCTTTGTTGCCAATAGGTTTGGATAGTACCCTGATGGAGTCACTATAGGAACACAATAATCGCTTCCAACGAGCTTGAATAGTACCGCGAGGAAGTTGCTTGCTTCACCTCTTTGTGTAGGAAGCCTTTCTCTTCTTTCAACCTTTATTTATTTTATACAAAACTATGCTTAAGCACTTATTTATTTACTAGGGTGGAAGAGGGATCCCCACTTATTGAGATAAGGATAGGTTTTTCCTTTAGAGACATGTATATATACCTATGATATTGGTTTCCTCACTATTAATTTTCCTCTTTCCCTTCTCTACTCGAATGGATCAACAAGAAAAACGCTATTCAATTATAATACCAAGTTGAGGAATGAAAATCGTAGAATAGATACAAAATTTATAATTCAACCAAAGGCTTTCCATTTGAATGGATCATATTTCCCATTTAGACATCATTGACTTTAAAGATATGTAACCCAAAATAGAGAAGATGATAACAGATAAGCCAATCATTGTTCATCATCACAATTTCCCTTTTCAAGTTTTCCACATTGTCTTTTTGAGCCAAAAGGAGAATCTTTCATGTAAAGCCTTTTTGAGAAAAAAAAGAAGAAAATACATGAAAAAACAATGAATCAAGGCAAAAATAAAACTAATGTGCAAAGAAACATGCATAACAAAAAACAAGAAAACATAACAAATGCAGAGACTTGATGGAGAGTGAGTGCAGGATGAGAACATAAAGGAAACTAAAATGGAATTAGACCTACTCCTAACCTAATTGACTAGAAGTTTAGGGTTAAGCGTAATGAAATTTCCAATGTAACCAATGTAACTGCTCCCGACCTACAAACACAAGGATACAAGCAATGATAACCAATATAAAACTATGTGCAGAAGAAAATATAAGAACTTGAATAGCTTGCACAATAGATTGAAGGGCTTTGCTACAGGTAGAGAGACATGTCATGAAAACCAACTTTAACCAAATTGAAACCATACCTTTTCAAGGAAAACTATAATCAAACAAACCTCGAAAAACTATTGGGAATATCTATTCACTTGTATTGTATTTCTTAGCAAACATTGAGAAAAAATGAAACTTTCTTCTAGAAAATGGGCTTGCTAAGTAAGATGCTTCCACACTTTGATATATTGGATCATAGAATTCAAAAAAATCCTCTTGAAAACCCTGAAATCCTTGAAAAAATAATTTCTTAATTAATGGCATGGAGTCAATATGAGAATCCTGGAAAGGAAAATGATCAATCTCATGAGTAGCCTCAATAGAAGGATTTTATTCATGCAATACTGGAAATGATAAGGAATGTAAAGGATACTCAATGATTTCATTACCTTCTTCTTGATCATGGATAATCCCATTACCTTGTGTCAATTCAAAACTTTCTTCATCAAATGTTGACCTTGAAGAGCATGGAGAATTTGCATCACAAATTAATGCATTGCAAATAGTATAGCACAAGGGATAGTGAGGTGAAGGAGAAGTTTCAATAAGAAATTTTTCTCCAACCGAATTAGATTCTAAATATGAATCTTTCAATTCAAAAACTTCTTGAGAAGATGAAAGATCAATAGATGCACTTGGACATTCATCATCGTATACAACAATAGAGTCATCATCACCAAAATAATGATTTACTAAGACCTTAGTTTGAGTGACAAAATTGATTTCATTTGATTTACTACCAAGGTCGGTAGATTGTAAATCAGCCAAGAATGGAAGAGCATCATCTTCACATGGAGTACTTTGGGAAAGAGAAGAAATATTGAAAGAATCTTCACCTTTTTGGTCCTCTACCTGTGAAATGTGACTTCCTTGCACCTTATCATTGTTTGGATTTGGAAAAGGTTGATCAAGCAAATCACCGGGCAAGGGATCATGAGAAGTAGATGATATAGGATGACAAGGATTCAAATTAGATTCAAGACCAGAATTATGAGTGTTAATATCATCTTGAAAAGCCAAAGGGTTAGTCTTCACCTAAGGCTTCATAAACCATTCCAAGGTTTCCTCCATCATATCAAGATCATGGGAACTGGATAAAGGTTGAGAAGATGGATTAGGAATTTGATTTGAAGATTTCCCAACTTGATCATTAATACATATAGGAACCCCAATTGGTACTGTAACGGTAGGAGGACAAGGAACAAAAGGAGCAGTAGGTTCCTCCTCTGAAATTAGAGGTATCTCATGATTTAAAAAACTTGGGAGAACAATATCATTCGAGGGTTTACATTCATACTGATACAAAGAGATTCAAACAAAATGTTCAAACTTTTGTTTAAAAAACACCAATCTGTATCTTCTTAAGGAAAATCACAACACAAGGGAAGGAATCTATTAGAAAAATCCTTAATTGACTCATTAGGATCCATTCTAAGTTGATTAATTCTTTTACGGACATCGCTGTAATCATACCTATCAAAAGCTTGATGAAGCTCCTTAAGGAATTGATCAAATGAATTCATGGAAGAAGATGGTAAGGTATGACACCATTGATTAACATGACTTTCAAGGGTGAGTGTTAATAATACACAAACAACATCTTCCTCATTGATTTCATGAGATTTACAAAAATCAAGAAAATCAGATATGTGTTTATCTATGTGTGTACTTCCCTCACCATCAAAATTGAATTGAGACAAGTCATAAACTTGTTCCTTGGAGATGAGAAGTTTACTAGGGGATAGATTAGAAAAAAACTTTGGGATTATGATTTTGGATAGAACCATTAAATATGAGAGATTCAAAACTGATTCAATGGGCACAACTTGTCATCTAGACCTCCTTCTAGTGCCAAAAAATTGACAGTGTTAGATACCTCCAACATACAGGGGGTCTCCCCAATGTGAAGTCCCAATTATACCTCACACCATTTGAAGTAGGAACCCCAACCAAAGTATTGGCGTGACCACCATAACTGTAATTTTCACCTTGGTTTCAATGAACAACATAAGATATTACCCACTTAACCTTTGAATAAGCAAGTTGACATTGTGATGCACCAATTGCAATGTGTAAAAGGAGACTTTCGCGAAGGGAGAAAAGAGTGAGTCTCTTGAAGGAAAGTAACAATACTATCATGGAGAAGGCACTCGAGAGCAAGGAAAGATTTGTTGATCAACCTAAAAATTAGTTCACAAGATAACAATGATTCATGAAAAAAAATACAACAAACATTCAATAAGGTAAGAACCCAAGCCACTGTAATAGATCAATTTATTTAGTACATAAGAACACCAACATATACAACAAACATCTAAAGAATAGTCTTAAAACATTCATGATACATGCATGAAAGTGTGGTTGCTCAATGAGCTTCAATATTAGGTGAAAGATCCAAGTACACAGTTACAATAGTGAGGCACTAGTTCCAATAGTGGACCATTAAGTCACTTCTTGCTTCTTAAAATAATAATCTTCTCTCCTATGCCAAGTTGAAGAAGTCAAATCAAGCTCTCTAAAGTCTAAGCCTCCAAAAGGATCTTACTTTAGTTATGAGGTTGCTTTTATAACAAGAGGAATGACCTTTCATCTCCTCTTGACTCTTGAATTTCCCTCATGACTCTTTGTTAAAATTGGAAACTAGGACCAAACTCCATGTGGGTCATCTTATTAATGGAAGCTGATATTTTTCTTGGATCCCTCTCATCGAGAGGTGTAGGATTGATCTAAATATCATCTGATTCTGATAAGTATTCGAGGAGATATGAATTTATTTGTGTTATGGGACAATTCGTCAAGGTCGGCCAAAAACCAAATAAACCCCACTTGTGCTCAACGTTTTAGTATAAATAGAGGTGGCCTTCAAGTCATTTTCAACACACTTGGGATCTATTCCTCTCTACTTGTATTTGGGTTTTAGTAGGAGGAGAGATCCTACAGGATAACGCTGCCCTAATCTAGAGGGTAGAAGTCAGAACTGACGGAACTACCGGGAACAACTGGAACTGGAACTGTCGAAACTGCTAGAAAATTCGGAACTACTGAAACTGTTGGAACTGCCGGGAACTGTAAGAACTGTCGGGGACAACCTGGAACAGCAAGAATTGCTGGAACAGCTGAAACAGGCGGGAACTGCCAGAACTATCGGAATTGCCAGGAATTGCCGGGAATTACGGGAACTGCCGGAACAACCGAAATTGCCGGGAACTGTCAGAACTACCGGGAACTGTCGGAGCATCTGCCTCAAAGGAGAGAAACATGCAAGGGACAACTAACTAACATTGGGACAGTTGTATGGTACTTAACAACAAATACACTAAGCATGCAATGTTATAGCTAGCATGCAAGGGACAACTGGCATGCACAACAAGCATGCTAAGGACAACAAGCATGCAATAGCAAGCATGCTAAGGACAACAAGCATGCAATAGCAAGCATGCTAAGGACAACAAGCATGTTAGGGACAAAAAGTAAGGGACAACAAGCAAGCAAGGTGCAGCCAGAGCATAGGTTAGTATGACAACATGGTGTAGCAATGGCACATAATGCAGTACAGTGATGGGTACAGTCATGATTAATGAAGCGTGATGAGATGCAACATAGTGATGATGGGTGCAACATGGTGCAGTGCGGTGAGGTGCAGCATGATGATGAAATGTAACACAACAATAGGTGAAGGAGTCACCTTGGAGAATTAGTTGAAGCAACATGCCTTCAACTGATCTCATTATCATCTTCTTAGAGATGATCTATGCTCTTATCTAGATAAGTCAAAGTGCTGACTTCTGTTGTAAACGTACTATCTCTCTCTCTCTGCTGAACTATTGAAGAACATATAAGAAGAATTGATCAAGGGTTTCTCCACATTGGGGTTTTTCCCTAGCTAGCGCCACATCTTGTGTCCTCTTGTCTTGTCTTGTCTTCTGCGATTTATGTTTATGTTCTATCTGCAGTTTACTTTAATGCTGATGTGATTGCTAATCTGGAAAAGATAATGAGCTAACTGTGAAAATTGAAAAAAATTGCTCTAAGCATAGAACATACCTAAAATTAACATGGTATCAGAGCTGAGGTGAAGAAAATGCCCAAGCAAGAGTGAAAGAGCAATCATTGAAGATAGTTGGGAAAGGACAAAAGGATCAATGGATTCCTCATCCCTCTTCAAATTCACCGAGGGTGAAGTCGAAGCAGAGAATATTATCAGAATGGTGCAACGGAAGTTTCTGATGGCCTACCTAAAGATCACTTCATTGGGAAGTCCGGATCTAAGGGTGGAAGGAAAGGAAGATGCCTTGGTTGCAATAAGTTTGTCCATTATGCGAAGGAGTGTCCAAATGGAAGAGACACATCTCTTGATGAATATAACAATCATTCAAGGGACATCTTCAATGATCAGAGGAATGACAGGCAATGCAGGTCATCAAGGAAACAACTAACTCTCCAGAGAAAGCAAGGAACCCCAAGTATGAAGAATCAAATGTTGTTTCTGATAAGATAAAGAAGTTTTATCTTGTATTGGCCCTCTCCTTCAGATTCTTTGGGAATTTGGCTTATTGATCGTAGTGCTTCAAGACACCTCATTGATAGAAAGGTGCTCTCTCGAATTTGGTAGAGACGGAAACAATTGTGGGATTATACTTGGAGTTGATGCCACCTATCCCAGAAAGGGTGTAGGGAATGTCACCCCTCAATTGAATGAGGGTAACTCTATTCATTTACAAGAATCTCTTTTACGTACCTAATCGCAAGAAGAACCTGCTGTCCATCTCGGAAATGGAAGTCAAAGGTTTCAGGGTGGCATTCATCGATGGAAAGGTATGTGTTAAAAAAAAATAGAATTTTCAAAGATGCTTTTTCTCATGGGTTAAGGGTTGGCAATTTGTATCAAGTTGCAGGATGGTCCATGGGGATCATGTCAATTGACATATCACATCTATAGCACCGGAGGTCTACCTATGGGGCCTTACCCGATGTGAGTCAGATGGTGATAGGGATGCCTGAATTCAAGAAGAGCATGAAGGTACATGTCTGATATGTACCGAAGGAAAATATTATAAGGGGACCATTCCCCTCATGCAGTAGGTCCACAGGTTTGGAACAACCCGAGGAGTTTGAGATTCATGATCGAGAATCTCATGTATACAGGTGGAAGAAAGCCCTCTATGGTTTGAAGAAAATCACCTCGGGTGTAGTATGAGAGGATCGATAACTGTTTGATGAAGCTGAGATTCACTAGGAGTGAAACCGATCCAAACCATTACCCAAAGGTTGTGGATGATAGACCTCTCATACTGACACCTTATGAGGATGACCTATTTCTGACAGGTGCAAACCCTCTCATTTGCAGAAGTAAGAGGGAGTTGGATTCCAGATGTGGAATGATACACTGCAAGCCTGTGACTACCTCAAGGATCTTAACTTTCAGAAGTTATATGGTAGTGCTGTGAGAACAGATTTGGGAAATGTCTCCGAGTTTCATAAACTCATTCGCATGATGTTCTTGGTGAACTTCCGTCCGGACATATGTTTTGTAGTTAGCGTGGTGAGCTCATATTTGGTTGAGCCTCACTGGATTGGTGCCAAGAATCTTCTGAGATATCTTCAAGGCATAATCTCTCATGGATTGAGATACACTGTCGGAAATATGAAACTGCATGATTATTTGAATACTGACTGGGCAGGCAGTGTGGAGGATCACTAGAGCACTTCAGTGATGGTTCTCTTTGGATTCTGCTTCGATATCATGTATGAGCAGGAAGATGAAGTCAGTTTCTATAAGCACCGCCGAGACTGAATACATGGCTATGAGTATGATCTCGTGTGAAGCTACATGGTTGTAGAAGATCTTAAGTGAGCTGTTTGTACACATGATGAATACCACTATGATTCTCTATGACAACCAGAAGGGGGATTCGATTATTGAGGAATCTCGTATTCGATGATTGCTCCAGCAGATAGACATCAGATACTGCCTTATCTGGGATATGGTAAGTTGATGGGTGAGGAGGCTCCATCGCATTGAGATTGATGTATAGGTTGTAGACATTTTGTTAAAGCCCTGGGGAAAGGTAAAATCTGTGACTTTCGAATGACTTGGAGCCATTGAGAGACCTTCTTATAAGGGTCCTGCATTTTGCATACATTGAGCTCTAGGAGCTCTGGGGGGCTTGGGGTACTTACTGGAGTAGCATACGACCATAGGGAAACCCACCCTCCCCTAGTGGTGTGCTATGTACAGGATGATAAGTTCTCCTGTGGGTCGGGATGATTAGTTCTCCCATGGAAATTTCGGAACAGGATGATTAATTCTCTTGTGGGCTGGGATGATTAGTTCTCCCGTGGAACCTGTGAAACAAAATGATTAGTTCTCCTGTGGGCCAAGATGATTAGTTCCCCTATGTCAACTATGAAACAGGATGATTAGTTCTCCCGTGGAAACTGTGGAACAGGATGATTAGTTCTCCTGTGTGCCAGGATGATTAGTTCTCCCATGGCAATTGTGGAACAACATGCTTAGTTCTCCTGTGGGCCAGGATTTAGTTCTCCCATGGAAACTGTGAAATAGGATGATTAGTTCTCCTGTGGGTCGGGATGATTAGTTCTCCTATGGAAACTGTGAAATAGGATGATTAGTTCTCATGTGGGTTGGGATGATTAGTTCTCCCATGGCGACTTTGGGGTAGGATGATTCATTCTCCTACGAATAGGATGATTAGTTCTCATGTCGAGGTATCCTAATGATTAGTTCTCCTGTCGGAACTGCCGGAACTGCTAGGAATTGCCGGGAACTTCCGAAACTGCCGGAACTGTCGAGAACTTCCAAAATTGCCAGGAATTTCTGGAACTTTCGGGAGCTGTCGGAACTGCAGGAATAACTGAAACTGTCGGAACTGCCGGAACCGTCGAAACTGCTGGGAACAGTCGGAACTGCTAGAACTACCGGGAATTGTCAGAGAGTTTGTCTCCGAAGGAAAGCAACATGCAAGGGACAACTAACTAACATTGGGACAATTTTATGGTACTTAGCAGCAAATACACCAAGCATGCAATGTTACAGCTAGCATGCAAGGGACAACTAGCATGCAACAACAAGCATGCTAAGGACAAAAAGCATGCTAGGGAACACAAGCAAGCAAGGGACAATAAGCAAGCAAGGTGTAGCCAGAGCATAGGTTAGTACGACAACATGGTGTAGCAATGGCACATAATGCAGTACAGTGATGGGTACAATCATGATTAATGAAGCGTTATGAGATGCAACATAGCAACGATGGGTGCAGCATGGTACAATGTGGTGAGTTGCAGAATGATGATGAAATGAAACACAACGATAGTTGAAGGAGTCACCTTGGAGAATCAGTTTAAGTAGCATGTCTTCAATTGATCTCATGTATCATCTTCTTAGAGATGATCTATGCTCTTATCTGGATAAGTAAAAGTGTTGACTTCTGTTGTAAATGTACTATCTCTCTCTCTCTCTCTCTCTCTACTGAACTATTGAAGAACATATAAGAAGAATTGATCAAGGGTTTTCCCACATTGGGGTTTGTCCCTGGCTAGCTCCACATCTTGTGTCCTCTTGTCTTGGCTTGTATTTTACGATTTATGTTTATGTTTAATGCTGATGTGATTTCTAATCTGGAAAAGATAATGAGCTAACTGTGAAAATTGAAATAAATTGCTCTAAGCATAGAACATACCTAAAATTAACACTCTTGAACTTCTAATGTGTCCTTTGGAGTTCTAAAAAATTCTTGAACTTTTAAATGAACTTTGGGCATCTCTTAAAGAATCATTTTTCCATTTATGACTAAGTGACTTTTCATATTCCACATATGAATCTTGGACTTTCATACATCACATTTTGTCCTTTTCCTTAGAAATACATCATTACATTACACATGATGATGTGGCAAGACACATGGACACATATGACATAGTGATGACACTTGTATAAGTTACAACTTGAAAATGATGACATGGAGCTCATAGTGAGGTGGCAATTCCAAGTTGTTCTCTTTGTTCTTCATATTTACCCTCCAAATGGTCTTGAGTCATTATTGGAATCCTTTGAGTCATCATGCAATGTCTTCTTTCTATCATGGTCCAAGATCTGCTTCATGTCTTCATGATGGCTCTCTTTTGTGCTTCTTCTTTGCAAGTGCTTCTTTATGCTTTCTCCTTGCTATATTAATTGAGAATTACCTTGTCATGTTAGGAGCATACTCCTACCAATGGAAATCATCCATGAAAAAGTAAAATCAGTCTTAAAATCATCTATTCTATCACTACCTATCTTAGGGAATGAACTGCTTATGATAGGCATGTGGAAGGGTTGAAAGGAGGAGGCTTGATTAGGAGGGTGAAGTAAAAATCAAAAGTGGCTTAAGAAGGATCCACTATTCATTGTTACTATTCCATGCGCTATGAAAAGGGTTCTCGTTGGCCCAACATAGTGGGAAGTTGAAGGGACAAGGCGGAGGCATAAGGCTTGGGACTGTGCTATGTGCTGGTTGAAAGGAGGAGGACTTTAGGAAAGTATATTTTGATTGGTCAAAGGATTAATATCTCCTTAGATTGCGCCATGCATTGAGGGATACTTTCCAAGGATGGGGCTTGAGTGCAAAGCGTATTGGGAAGAGGGAATGGGACTCAATGATGCTTCATTATGCACCAAGCGCTTAATTGGGAAAGCCTAAATCGCAAGGAGGGCATAGGGCGCAATGTGAAGGCTAAAGGAGGGTCCATGTTCACTATCGATGCACCATGCACTCAGCTAAGGGCTTATTGAGGGTGCAGAGTGCATCCCAAAGAGGGAAGGTAGGCTTGATTGTTGATTGATGATGTGCCATGCACTTTTAAAGACACTGAGGATCCTCATTTTTCTAAAGTGCTCCTTGCTGTTTCGAAGTGTGCCTTGTTATTCCAAAGTGTGCCTTGTTGTTATGAAGTGCTCCTTGTCATCCCAAAGTGTGATTTTGAAGGGAGATAAGGTCATTGTTCTTCCGAAGTGCGCACAAATGGTCCTTGTTCTTTCGATGTGTGCTCAAATGGTCCTTGTTATTTTGAAGTGTGTTTTTTCACTGTGTATTTGAAGTGCACTCACTGTGAGTTTGGAATATGATCACTATGATTTTAAAGTGCACTCAGGCTTGGGAGGGTGGTATTCTCTTTAATAGTGGCTTCTTGATCATCTGGAATGCGTTTTTCACTGAGGGAGGCATCAAAAGGCAAGGTCACTTATCCTAGGAAGTATTAATGCACTGTGAGAGGGAGGGGACATTAGAGAATAATTAGTGCACAAGTATGGGAGGAAAAGATACATCAATGAGTCTCATGAATAAGTTACACTCATCACATATTAAGAGGGCTAATGCCTTTACAACTTGCACTGAGTAGGAGGACCAAGAAGAGCTCCCAAAATGGCTAAGTGTGGGACCAACAGAGTAGGAGAAATAAATGCATCCTAACATGACTCAAACATGGATAAAACACATAAATTCCATGAATACAAGCAAAAAATTACACAAGACTCATGAACATCAATCACACCTTGAAACTATAGCAAAGTGACACTCATTTGTAAGTGTGACTGTTGAAACACCACATTGCGACACCTAGAATACAAGTTGCGACAAATGTTTTTGATTATGACCCAAAAGTGCGCTAGGATGTAGGAATGTGTTTAGTGCATATTCTAATGATATGTAGGACCATATAATGAATATGGGTGCTCTAAAAATAACTCTAATGATACAATAAGGTCTGACACATTCAAGAGTGAAAATAAAAAAAGGTGACACTTGCGACAATAAGAAAACATGAAAACGACACTTGCAAATGCAAACGAACTTGAAAGAGACACATGCATGAGTGAATATAACATGAAAAAAACATTTATTAAAGTGAAAGTGAGAAAAAGTGATAGTCTCAAATATGAAAGCAACACTTGTGAAAGAGAAGGTGCACAAAGACGACAGTTGAGAAAACTCACCTAAATAGAAGTGCAAATGCAACCAAAGTGAGGGAGACTGTCAACAAAAGTGAGCACTGAATGTCAACATGAGTTGAAATCACCTAGGCACTGTCTTGATGGATAATGATATGCTTGTTTAATATTGAATAAGGAAAGTGCGCTCATAAGTTTATAAAGTACTGAGCATGTGTGCGACAATGACTTTAACAGTTAGAACCCAAGAAGGAGACTTAAATTTTTTTTGAAACATCATTCGAACATGAAGGGACCATAGAGTGATAGATCATAAGCTCCTCAATAGGCTCCAAAATTCAAGTGTAGGAAACATTTTGGAGGGTTTTGATCACAACGTCAACACTTGACGACACACAAGTAGAATTTCAGCTTCTTTATTTAGGTTTAATCCTTCAAGTGCAAGGTCTCAGTTTTTCAGGAAGTATTGTTCCATTGTGTGGATTACTTGGGATTCCCCATTTAACTCGGTTATAGATATAGTCTCTTCTATTCCCTTACTCGGTTAAACACATATCGCAAATCTTGTCAAATCACAACCTTTTTTTTTTTTTATCTAGGAGAAGGGTAATATATAACTGCGAGTTTAAGATGATTAGAGTGTGAGTTTTAATCTTTGGTGTTGCTCTGTTGCTAGTAGGCCTGGAAATTACCTGGGTAGATTCAATACAAGAACAAAAGCATCGCTTCACTGCCATCAAGCCTAAATAGTACCCTGAATAAGTTGCTTGCTTCACCTCTTTGCTCAAGAAGCCTTTCCCTTCTTTCACCCTTTATTTATTTTATTTAGAGAACTATGCTTAGGTACTTATTTATTTACCAGAGTGGAAGAAGCATCCCAACTTATTGAGAGTAGGAAAGGTTGTTACTTCAGAGACAAGGATATATACATCTGATATTGGTTTGTTGACTATTGATTTCCATGTTTCCCTTCTCTACTCGATTAGATAAATAAGAAAAACACTATTCAATTAAAATACCGAGTTGAGGAATGAAGATCCTAGAATAGATATAGCTTTATAGTTTGACCAGAGGAAATATGTTCAAATGGATCATATTTTCCATTCAGACATCATTAACTTCAAAGATATGTAACCTAAAATAGGGAAGAGGATGACATATAAGGCAAGTTGTTATGAAACCAGCTCACAAAAACATAGAAAAGATAGATCAACGCCAATAAGCCTCTTTGAGGGGGCAACCTCCTTTACATTACACAAATGAACAATTCTTGGATGATACAAATGACAAGACCTCCTTTCTATATATAGGAGTCTAAGGGGTCATAATATAATCAAATCCGACATACCAATAATAATGTAAGGGCGCAATAATAAAAATAATGGGCTTCTATGGGGAACAATACTAACAATATGGGGACTACATGGGCACACCAATATAATAAGGGGGTTGTACTAATAAAAATAAGTTGTTACCCTAACGTGCCCCTCTCCTTCAAAAAAGTGTTGTCCTCAATGCTTGAGTAGTTATTGATGCATATGTATAAAATTCTTGTCCTCCCATGTGGAATCTTCAGTGGGTAAGTTCTTCCACTTGATGATATACTTTGAAATTGATTGATTTTGTAGCTGTCGGGTTCTTGTTTCTGTGACTGCTCTAGGTTCCAATATGTTTTTTTCCTTCCTCGTCAAGTTCTGGCAATATTGTTTGAACTGGGATCTTCTGCAACTTTTGAATGAGTGGCCACACTTCTTTGTCCTTCTTCCATTCATCCCTTGCTTCATTTATCCAATCTGGTTGGATAATAGAAATAGCACAAAACAATGCTTCCACATCCTCATCCTTTCTTGAGAGTGCATCTGCAACAACATTTTTCTTCCCTTTTTTGTAGATGATTTCTAAGTCATGACTCAACATATTTGTGACCCATTTTTTTGTTCTTCTAAAGATAATATTTGTTCTAAAAAGTATTTAAGACTATCATGATCCATTTTTACCTTGAAGTGTCTTCCCATTAGGTAAGGCTTCCATTTCTTAAGTGCATGCAGTATTTCCAACATTTCCTTCTCATAAAAAGCTTTCATGAGATGTAGCGGTAAAAATACCCAATCACCTGTATCAAAACTTCTTTCACTGCGATGTTGATCTGCCTGTTGTTTCATTTGATTCTACACTAAAGTGGCGTTATCCTTTAAAAGTTGGAGAACTTGTTGTTGATGCTCGATGTGATCTTTCATTGCTTGAATCTTTTTCTCCTTGGTATGTTCTTCTATATTGAGAGTTTGAGGAGTGGTATTTTCTTCCAATGCATTATAAGATATCGTCGGATTCATTTCTTGATGCTCGATGTGATCTTTCACTTCTTGAACATTTTTCTTCATGATATGTCCTTCTATCTTGATAGTTTGAGGAGGGGTAATTCCGACCAATGCATTACAAGATATGGTCGGATTCATTTCTTCTTTCTCGATGTGATCTTTCACTTCTTGAACCTTTTTATTCTTGATATGTCCTCCTATCTTGAGAGTTTGAGGAGTGGTAATTCTTGCCAATGCTTTACAAGATATGGTTGGATTCATTTCTTGATGCTCGATGTGATCTTTCACTTCTTGAACATTTTTCTTCTTGATCTGTCCTTCTATATTGAGAGTCCGAGGAGTGGTAATTCTTGTCAATGCTTTGCAAGATATGGTCAGATTCATTTGTTCTTTCTCTGGGGTTGGTTCTTGGTGTATATCCTCTTCTTTTGATGTTTCTTGATCCTTTTATTCCTCCTCTTCACAATCAATGTAAAATAATTTCTTCTCAGCACACTTATGACCTTTAATGTATTTGTTATCACAATTGTAACAAGGCCCTTTTGCTCTTTTTTCTTCCAATTGTTGTGGTGTAACCTTGTAGGCTGTGGAAGTCTAGGAGAAATAACACTTCCATATTTATAGTTGTGAGGGGTAGACTTCCTTGTTGCCATAATTTTGATTTCCACTTTTCTTGCCAACTTGAATGCATTCTCCAATGAATCAGGTTGTCAAAAACGAACCTCATGTTGAATGTTATCCTTTAAAGTCCCTATGGAGACATCAATCCTCTACTTCTATAGAATATCATTTTCCCTTATATTCAATTTTTGAAAGTCCTCAATGTGCTCTGCCATTGAACACTTTTGTTTGAGATTTATCAATTGGCTAAAGAAGGTGTTTCTCTTTGTATCCTCATAATGTGCTATCATTTCCTCCATGAAAATTGACCACGTAACAAGTGGTTTACAAGAACAAAGCCCTTTATACCATAAAAATTGATCCGATTCTAAATATGAAGATGTAATATGTACCTTTTGTAACAGTTTCACCTCATGTAGATCAAAATATTGCTCCATCTGTAGTATCCAATTTACCAGATCCTTTCCATCAAACTTCCTCATATCGCCTTTTCTTGATTTTAGGAGCTCGATCTTGAAACGGCTGTAACTCTATAATTTTAGATCTTCAAGTTCTAAAATTACGTCTTGCAGTAGACCTTTGAGTCCTCTTTCTAATGCCGGAAGTCTGATCGTAATTAGATTCCCGAAGAAAGATTTATTCCCAATCTCCCGCGATGACCTAATTATAGACTAGTTCAATAGAGTGAACTTGTACGACATTCCACGTGTCACTGTTTCAACCTTAGGTTCTGAAAATTATACCCAAACAAAATAAAGTCTATCATATTTCTGTAACTTCTTATGAAATTTCAATCTGATGCTCAGAGAGAAAGTTATGACAATTTTCCCAAGGTCGCCTGTTTAGGATGTAATTCGGGAGTTTGCAAAAACCCTAACTTCCTCAAATCATATGTCCGAAAATATAGCGAGCCAAGATTTGAAATTTGGACTTGAGGTTCAGACCGATTTCTTCTCAAATGGGGTTTTTTTTTTAGCTTCTGAAACTTCGTAGAGAAAATTCCATGATGACCTATTTTAGATGGATTCTGAAGCTTGCAAAAACCCTAACTTCCTCAGATCATATATCCAAAAATATAGCAAGACAATATCTGAAATTTGGACCTGAGGTTCAGTGCGATTTCGTCTCAAATGGTGTTTTTTTTTTTTTTCGCTTCTGAAACATCGCAAAAAAAAGTTATAGCGAAAATGCCACGATGACCTATTTGGAGCAGTGTAACCCTAAAATCCAAAGCTCTGATACCAAATGTTACGGAACCAGCTCACAAAAACATAGAAAAGATAAATCAACGCCTTAGAAATAAGCCTCTTCGAGGGGGAAACCTCCTTTACATTACACAAATGAACAATTCTTGGATGATACAGATGACAAGACCTCCTTTCTATATATAGGAGTCTAAGGGGTCATAATATAATTAGAGCCAACATAACAATAATAATGTAAGGGCACAATAATAACAATAGTGAGCTTCTATGGGGCACAATACTAACAATATGGGGACTACATGGGCACAACAATATAATAAGGGGGTTGTACTAATAACAAGAAGGGGTTACACTAGTAGTATAGGGACCTAACACAAGCATTGTTCACTATCACTATTGCCCTTTTAAAGTTTACACATTGTATTTTATAGCCAAAAGGAGCATCTTTCAAGCAAAGTATTATTAAGAAAAACTCAAATAAAATACATGACAAAACAATGAAGCAAGGAGAAAATAAAGCTAACATGTAAAGGAACATGCATAAAAGAAAATAAGAAAATAGAACAAATGAAGAGACTAGATGGAGAGTAACTGTAGGATGAGAACGTAAAGGAAACTAAAATGAAACTAGACCTACTCCTAATCTAACTAGCCAGAAGGTCAGGGTCAAGTGATGAAATTTCCAATGTAACCAACGTAACTTCTCTCGACCTGCAAACACAACCATATAAGTAATTATAACCAATATAAAACTATATGCAAAAGAAAAGATAAGAAATTGAATAACTTGTAAAATAGATTGAAGTCCTTTTCTACAAGTAGAAATATGTGTCATGACAACCAACTTTAACCAATCTAAAAACCTTACCTTTTCATTAAAAACCATAATCAAATAAACCTCAAAAAATTCTTGTGAATATATCTTCATTTGTTTTGTCTTTCTTAGTGAACATCGAGAAAGATTGGAACTTGCTTCTAACAAATGAGCTTGCTCAGTAAGATGCTTCCAAGAAATCATAGATTGGATCATATAATTTGAAAACATCCTCTTGAAAACCCTGAATTCCTTAAAAATATAATTTCTCAATTAATGGCATGGAATCGGGATGAAAACCTTGGAAAGGAAAATGAATCTGATCATGTTCAGAAGACCTATCAAGATAGCGAGGACCTAGCATAAAAATAAGTGAAGGCTGAAGCGCCTCGATTGCTTGACAAGTATCTGAATAGTGAGAAAATAAAACATAAAGATCAATTGATATAAAACAATTGTCATGAAGTATACTATGGAAAAATGAAAAGTTGAATGACAATTATCTTGATCAGATAAACTGATTAAGGCATAAGAATCTTGATAAATAAACAACAAAGATAGATTAGTTTGAAAAAATTTACAAATGCTTAGAACATGAGAACCTATTTCCTCACACGTTGAATGTGAAGAATCGTTTCCTTGTAATTGGTTACAAATTGAACTAGCATCACAATTATTGAAGAAATCCAAAAATAATGCCAGTATGGAAAACACATGAAACCAATCAAGACACAATGAGTCGATATGTATATCAAATAGAGGAATTTGTATAATTAGATAATTCAAGCATTTACTAACATTCAAGAGGATCTCTAATGACATGAAGAAAATGATTAGCATCAAGACATTCACAAGAAAAAATAGGATTTGATTACTTTCAAAAGTATCTGATAAGAATGAATCTTTTAACCATTGATAATATTTAAAATGACTAGCTTCATAGCTTTGTGCATCCATGAATGGTATACATTCCAAACCTAAGTTTGATACAAGATATTTGCATTAGAATGAATCAATTGAAATAGAACCTTCAGTCCGATCAGTGAAAGTTAGGAAAACTATATATGCAATACCAAACATCTTTCAAGAAGGAATTTACATCTAGTGAAACCATGCAACGAAAATAAATATGCGAGAGAATCCAGATCTGATTTAGTCAGGGACCTTACCAGAGTTGCGAGAACCTAACATAACCATCAATGGAAGTTGAAGTGCCTTGACTTCCTGACAAGTTCGAGAACTTACAAGAATTGTAGAATTGCATTTTGAAGATTGAATCAGATCATGCATGGTGTGTGGACAACTACTATCAATAATTTCAATAAGACCATTGCTATCCTGATGGTAGCCCCCTACACCATTGACTTGATTGGGAATAAATATATTACTCAAATAGTAAGATTTTTCTAAGGATGGATAGATTGGATCAATCTCATTAGTAACCTGAATAGAGGGATTTTCTTCATGCAATACTGGAAATGATAAGGAATGGAAAGGATACTCAATGATTTCATTACTTTCTTCTTGATCATGGATAATCCCATTACCTTGTGTTAATTCAAAACTTTCTTCATCAGATGTTGACCTTGAAGAGCATGGAGTATCTGCATAACAAGGTAATGCATTGCAAACAATAGAGAAAAAGGGATAATGACGTGAAGGAGAAGTTTCAATAAGAACATCTTCTCTCATTGAATTAGATTCTAAATCTGAATCTTTCATTACCAAAAATTCTTGAGAAGATGAAAGATCAATAGATGCACTTGGGCATTCATCTCCTTATACACCAATAGAGTCATCATTACTAGAATGATGGCTTCCCAAGACTTTAGTTTGATTGAGGAAATTGATTTCGTTTAATTTACTACCAACTTAAGATTATAATCAAACAAGAATGGAAGAACATCATCTTCGCATGGAGGACTTTGAAAAAGAGATGAAATATTGAAAGAACTTCACCTTTCTACTCCTCTTCCCATGAAATGTGACTGCCTTGAACCTGATCAATATTTTGGAAAATGTTGATCAAGCAAATCAAGGGGCAAGGGATCATGAGAAGTGTACATTAAGTAATAAAGGAATTTATATTATATGATATGTAATTTATTCTATGTTTAGTTGGCATGAAATAGTTAAAATAAAAATATACTTATAACAAAAAATATTTCACCACGGACCAATTTTTTTATTTATTTCAATATCCATATTAAATAACATAGTTTTAAATCAAGCTTATATAAAAAAATAAAGTAATTTAAATAAAATAAATTCTTATATATATATTTTTCATGTTTAACAATATGTAATATGTGATATGTATTATTCTTAATAAAGAATTGATTAAAAGTTATTAAAAAGAAAGTTTACTATTGATTATATATATATATATATATATATATATATATATATATATATATATATATATATATATAGATTTGTAATTCATTCATTTTTTAATATAGATTATCATATAACATTTTAAATATTAATAATAAAAATAACATATTTTTAAATCACATTTCAAAAAATTCTTGTCACAAATATTTATAACAAAAATATTTCTATATATAGAGAGTCCTATAAATAGATGTTTTCTACTTTCAAATATTATTGTGACATGTATTCACAGTTTAATGTGTAAAATGCAAATGATGTATAGATATATATATATATATATATATATATATATATATATATATATAATTCCATGAGTAGAGTTTGTGGAGAGATTTATAATTCATTCATTTTTTATACAAAATTTACAAGTAACATTCTAAACGTTAATCAACAAAATTCTATATGTATATGTGTTTTCTGAGCACGTATTAACATCTTAATGTGTAGAATGTAAATTACAAATAAAATATTTCAATGTAATATATATATATATATATATATATATATATATATATATATATATATATATATATATGTATATATATATATATATATGGGTTCTTTAAGGAGATTTGTAATTCATTTAATTTTTAATATGGAGTTGACATGTAACATTTAAAAAAATATTTATATATAGAGAGAGTCTTATGGATATATATTTTGTACTTCCAAATATGATTGGAGTATGTATTAACATTTTAATATGAATTTTATATATATAAAGAAAGAGAAAATTCGTATTCCAATAGTACGTATTTTTAAAGAGAGATTTGTAATTCATTCATTTTTTAATATGGAGTTGACATATAACATTTTAAATATTTGTTTTTGTAAGTGATAGGTGAACTTCATATTAGCAAGAATGATTCACATATGGTACAAAATTGAGAAAACTATGAAAGATTGTGTTTGGAGAGAGAGATGTCTTCAAAGAGCCTATTTTAGTCTTAGAAACATTATTGAGGGACCATATTTCCTTAGAAGGGAAATCAGATGATCTCTGGGTGAAGACATGAGAAACTTTAAGACAATTTTGAGCCTTTTTAGTACAAAAATGATGTTGTCTATAAGGGCTAAAAAAACTAAGGTAGCTATGCAAACTGAGAAAAATAAAGGCATGCAAAGCTTGGTCATAATGAGTGCCTGGAGTTGGTGTATATTGGAGTTGACATTGCTTTGCTTTGGGTTTTTTCTCTTGCTCAAGCATGTCCAAGTAGGCGAAAGGATCGTCGTATCCTTCAGGTAACCATTCAGGGCACTCTCATTTGATGACATAACCATTGGAATTAATTGGTTGAGAGGATTCACCCTTGGTAGTTTGGGAAGAATTTTCATGGCATTGAGGCTAGTTGTCAACATGTGGTTCAATTTTCTTGCAGGATGGGGAACCACCTTCTTCTACAGGACCTTTTCCTTTTTTCTACGTCGTAGGAGGGCCAGGCCTAGGAGGGATATCCCATTGGGTGGAACTTCCTTCTTCTGCAGGACCTTTGCGTTGGATTGTAGATTGGTAAAAAGAGAATTTACCTCAGGGTGATTAAATCCCATGGTTAGTGCTTTCTTCAGTTATTCTACGATGTAGGGTCCTGGATTGATTTGGATTTAATATGATGGAACATGTGCCTTCCCTTGCACTACTTCCTTGAATGATGCAAACCCATTTGGGTTTTTAGAGCAAGCAACATCCTTATATGAAACTAGGGTTCCTGTTTCTTATTACCCATAACTCCAACACACAATCTCGCAAGCATAATAATGGTGGAGTCTCCTGTAATACCATATTTGTGCAACGATGAGAAATCTATTAATTGCCTCCCTTCATGTATTAAATTTTGCAACATCATAGGGGTCCCCATCTGTTACTCTATCTTTTGTTTAAAATCCCACATGAGATCAGATTTGGTCACCCATAAGAGTATTGAACTCGCTTTAAGGGTCTTAACAAAAATATGAAAACCCTCCTTTAAGATCTGAAGGAATTCCAAATCCAACTCACCCTTTCTTCTGATAAGCTCAGATCTAGTGGATCGAGCTAGATCTCCTTGAAAAAAAAACACTCCTTTCTACACATTCCACAACTCCTTCATGGGCCAGAGATCCTAGATCTATTAGACCCCAGCCATGGCATCGAGCCTTTGGAAGACCAGAAAGGCTTTGTACCTAGGCTTTATATACATTCGATGTTGGAGAATGTAGTAGGGTAGGTATTTAAAATTTTCTCCTTATCCTTGATAAAAGTTTGTGATATTTATATTAGTTTATTTTATTCTTTGTTATCTTCTCTTCATCAAACAATTATCAAGAGCATAAATAAGAAAGACAATAGACATAAGAAGTAGGCTCCCAGACAGGGAAAAACCTATTCAAGGGGAAAACCAAGAAATAATCTCTTCTCTTCTTATAAAATCAATTCAAATGAGAAATCCAAGACCCTAAGACCAAATTCAAAACCTCCTTTAAGCACCAAGTCACCCCTTCAAGAATTTCTTCTAAACGAGTCAATGTTTGACCAAGTCAACAATGGTCAAACCTCTTCAAATTTACCTCACTTTAGAATTTCATCCTTCTACTTTAGATCTACAACTTTGGTCCTTTTGGAACAACAAAAATTATTTCTTTCTGGCATGTGTCAACCTTTCGAGAAGCCTTCCCTCAAGAAAATCAATGTATCCAAAGTCAACAAGAGTCAATCTAGGTCAAAATAAAGTTTCGACCCTCCTGCAACTTGGATTTACAATTCTCAACTTCCTGCAATTTGGACCTACAATTCTCAACCTTTAGAAACCCTAACCCTCACACGTGTGGACAAAAAACTATAGAAATGAGGTTTCCTGCCTTCACTTGGTCTTCTTCCTTCTCTTATAGCCTTATTCACTCTTCTTTTCTACTCTTCTTGCTCCTAATCAAACTTGTCTAGCTTGTATATCAAATGTGTGCTAAGAGGTCAAAGCTTTTCTTATATATACCAATGTGAGGAGGTTGAGTAGCCTCTTCTAGGCCAACTTGTCACTTGTAGGGCCGACTTTTGCTAGGATGCTTATTTGACTTTTTAGACTCATAAGCAATACCTTTTACATGTTATAACTTACCAAATATGATCTTATACAAATAACAAATATTAATTTGACTTGGACAAAATCTAGAAGCATGAAGAAAATGCTTTACCCAGATGACCAATAAAATGAAGCATGAAACACATGCTTTAAAAATGATATTTTTATTTCTTATTTTTCTTGTAACAAAAGATATACATAACAACATGAGTACAATAACAATTATGAAGAATGAAACTAGTTACATTTTCCAGCATTCCTCTTAACTAGGGAGGTATTGATAATTGTACAACCGGTACAAGGATATCCTCAAATTAAAGAGTTCTCATAAGAAGAGACGAATTGGTAAGCCATATTTTAAGCATCAATATTATGACCAACATTGCCAGCATAGTAAGGCCTTATTATGACAAGCTCTTCTCATATTAAAGCATAATGCTAAGAGGCTTTAAGTGAGACACCACACTACCTCTTCAAGGTACATATCCCATATGGATGTTCACTAGGTATGTTTTTTTAGGATTATTCTTATCTCATATTCCCAATCCTCAAAGAATATCGCTCCTCTTTAATTATTGTTGTCTTGGATATCTTTCCAATCCTCAAAGCGTGTCAGTCAACAAGAATACTTCCTATATTGTATTCTTTATCCTTAGAAAGCATTAATCTCAGATACTTATTGAATCCTCCATTCACCATTATCCCTCTATGGCCTTCACATAGATGTATGACTGTTAGTACTGGCCTAGTGCATGACACAAGAAGAAGTGAATATAATGTTCATCATTACTCCCTCCCAACTAGGGAGGATATTCTCATTCCCTCTTAATCAGGGAATAGATCCTTGTTCCTTCTTAATTATTTAAGGATACTTCTTACTTTCTCTTAAGCATAGAGGATATTCCTTCACTTCCTTTCAATTAGGAAGTCATAACCACAAGATCTTTAGGTTGTATTCATAGAGACAACAACTACTAATTCTTCATGGGGGTCTTCAAGTAGTAGTTGTATGGCTCCTCCTTTATTTTGCATCTCATCATATTGAACTTCTACTTTCCTGGATATTATGGAGCCATCCTCTTCCTTTAATATTGTGAAAGGGTTAATGCCATAAACCTTTCATGTCACTTTCCTCTAGTCATCGTAAATGAAGGCATTATGTTTAGCCTTATCATAGTTGTCTTTAAAAATGAAAGTGATTTTCACTGTTAGAGGAACATGAATATCAGGTTATATTTCTGTACTACTACCTCTTAATCCCAAGATGATGTAAACATGTTGACCATACAATCCTTCAAGGATTACCATAATCATTCACTCAATCCATATGTTCTTTGAATTGAGTTTATCACCAATAGTTTGTTGGGTCCCTATAAGACTAGTGATTACCCCATTACTATTGTAGTTGCATCCCTTATTAATATTGTTGTGCCCCTATTATCCCCATATTATTATTACTGTGCCCCATAGAATCCCTCTATTGTTATTTTTGTGGCTTTATATTATTATTGTTAGGTCGGTTGGGTTATATTGTGACTCCTTAGACTCCTATATATAGAAAGGAGGTTTTTCCATTTGAATCATCCAAGAATTTTTCATTTATGTAATGTAAAGGAGGTTTCCCCCTCGAAGAGGCTGAATTCTAAGGCGTTGATCTATCTTTTCTATCTTTTCTTGAGCTGGTTTCATAACATTTGGTATTAGAGCTTTGGATTCTAGGGTTTCGCTGCTCCAAATAGGTCATCGTGGAATTTTCGCTATAACTTTTTTCTGCGACATTTCAGAAGCTAAAAAAAAAAAACCATTTGAGAAGACATCACGTTGAACCTTGGGTCTGAATTTTAGAGCCTTTCACGCTATATTTGCGGAGATATGATCTGAGGAAGTTGGTCTTTTTGCAGACTCCTGAATTACATTCCAAACAGGTGACCTAGGGAAAATCATCATAACTTTCTCTCTGAGAATCAGATTGAAATTTCGTAAGAAGTTGTAGAAAGAGGACAGGTTGAAGTTTCTTGTAGATAGTTTTCAAAGCCAAAGGTCTAAACAATGACTCATGGCACCTCGTGCAAGTTATCTCTACTGAACTAGTATATAATCAAGTCACTGTGGGAGATTTTGCATAACTCTTCCTTGGAGAATCCAATTTGGGTAAGACTGGTGGCATTGGAAAGAGGACACAGGGGGATACTACAGGTCGCAATTTCAGAACTAGATGATTAGAAAGTACAGAGATACATCAGAGGTAATATTGAGCTCCTACAAAGTGAAAAAGGTGTGTAGATTTTTTTAAATTTTTGCTTAAGCTTGGTTTGAAAATTTATTTTGAAGGAATTCAAAGAGAATAGTAGAGCATTATTATCGGTAACTGATGCCCCAAGGAAAGAAAATGCAAACACGTAGTAAGCAACCTGAAATCTCTAGCATGACTCATGAAGAAGAGGAAGAAATGCTACATGATATATCAAAATTACAAGAACAAGTGCAACAAATGTCACTCTCAGAAAAGCTAACAGAAGCTAAGATAAATGGCGTGGAATATAAGATAAAGGGCGTGGAAGCTAAGATGGATGATTTGAAGATATATTTGAAGACAAATTTGAAGAGAGACATGGCAGATTTGAATACAGACATGGCGCATGTGTCCGGATTATAGGGAGCTCAACAAGCTCACTATTAAAGATAAGTTTCCCATTCCTGTCATTGATGAATTACTGGATGAATTGCATGGATCAATTTACTTCACAAAGTTGTATCTTCATTTAGGATATCATCAAATTAGAATGAAGACTGAAGACATTCCAAAAACAACATTTAGAACTCATGAGGGTCATTATGAATTTTTGGTCATGCCTTTTGGCCTTACCAATGCACCTTCAACATTTCAAGGTTTGATGAATTCCATTTTCAAACCATTCCTTAGAAAATTTGTGTTAGTATTTTTTGATGACATACTAATCTACAACAAGTCTTGAAAGGATCATGTTGAACATGTTAACAGGGTGCTACAACTATTGGATGAGAAACAATTATATGTAAAAAGATTCAAATGTTTCTTTGGAGTACAAGAGGTGGAATATCTGGGTCATATTGTATCTCATGAAGGAGTTAAGGTAGACCCTAGCAAAATTAAAGCCATTAAGGAATGGAAAATCCCCACATCCATAAAGCATCTGCGAGGATTTCTTGCGTTGACAGGGTATTATCGCAAGTTTGTTAAGAATTATGGGAGAATAGCAGCACCTATAACAACATTATTGAAGAAAGATGCATTTTCATGGACTCCAGAAGCAACAAAGGCCTTCGAACATCTTAAAGAGGCAATGTGCCAAGCACCGGTCTTAGCTACACTGGACTTCACAAAAACCTTTATTATGGAATGTGATGCTTCAAAAATGGAATTGGTGTTGTTTTAATGCAAGATGAAAGACCCATTGCTTTTGAAAGTCGTCCAATCAAGGGAAAGTTTTTACACAAAGCTATTTATGAGAAGGAAATGTTGGCAATACTCCATGCACTTAAGAAATGGCGACCCTACCTAATGGGAAGACACTTCAAGGTAAAAATGGATCATGATAGCCTTAAACACTTTTTAAAACAAAGATTATCCTCTTAAGAGCAACAAAAGTGGGTCACAAAGATGTTGGGTTATGACTTTGAAATCATCTACAAAAAAGGGAAGCAAAATTTGGTGGCAGATGCACTCTCAAGAAAGGATGAGGATGTGGAAGCATTGTTGTGCGCGATTTCTATTATCCAACTAGATTGGATAAACGAAGCAAGGGAGTAATGGAAGAATGGCGAAGAAGTGTGGGCACTTATTCGAAAGTTACAACAAGATTCTAGTACGTCTGATACATTTAGCTGGAAAAATGATTCTTTATGGTACAAAGATCGCTTATACCTCTATAAGAATTCCCAACTAAAGCAAAAGATTCTTATGGAATTGCACACTTCTCCCTTAGGAGGGCACTCAGGATTTTTAAAAACTTGCCACAGGGTTAAGAAGGAATTTTTTTGGGATGGCCTTAAATCAGATATTCAAAAATTTGTGGTGGAATGTTTGGTTTGCCAACAAAATAAATTTGAAACAATTAAGACACCAGGTCTATTACAACCTTTATCCATTCCAAGCCAACCTTGGAAGGAGGTTTCAATGGATTTTATCACAGGTTTACCCAAGTCTAAGGGAAAGAGTGTCATCATGGTGGTAGTTGATAGACTTACCAAGTATGCACACTTTTATGCATTATCACATCCATTTAAAGCTAGTACAGTTTCCACTGCATTTATGGAAACAATTCAAAAGCTACATGGAAACCCGAAGATTATTGTAAGTGACAGAGATCCCATTTTCACTGGAAATTTTTGGACAATATTATTTTCTTGTCTTGGTACTCAGTTAGCTCATAGCTCATCTTATCATCCTCAATCTGATGGGCAAACTGAGATAGTAAAAAAATGTTTGGAAGGATATCTTCGTTGCTTTGTATCTGATAAACATACACAATGGGTCAAATGGTTGCCTCTGGCTGAATGGTGGTATAACACTTCCTTCCATACAGAAATAAAAATGACCCCATTTATGGCACTTTATGGATATCAGCCACCATCCATCACATCATATTTAAGAGAAAATTCTAAGGTTCAAGCAGTGCAACATCACATCGAACATCAACAACAAGTCCTCCAACTCTTAAAGGATAACCTCGTGTTGGCACATAATAGAATGAAACAACAGGCAGATCAACATCGCAGTGAAAGAAGTTTTGATGTAGGTGATTGGGTATTCCTACGGCTACAACCATATAAAGCAAGCTAAGAAGGATAATAAATTATCACCAAAGTATTATGGTCCGTACAAGGTGTTGCAAAAGATTGGTACTATGGCATACAAATTGGAGCTTCCTGCAGCTTCTTGATTGCACCCTGTTTTCCATGTTTCATGTTTAAATAAAGTTATAGGTGACAAGCTCTCAGTTCAAACAATATTGCCAAAACTTGACGAGGAAGGAAAAATTATATTGGAACCGGAAGTAGTCATAGAAACAAGAACTCGACAACTAAAAAATCGATCAATTTCGGAGTATCTTATCAAGTGGAAGAACTTATCCACTGAAGATTCCACATGGGAGGATGAAAATTTTGTACAGAAGCATCCATAACTACTCAAGCGTCGAGGACAACACTTTTTTGAAGGAGAGGGGCATGTTGGGTCCCTATAATACTAGTGATTACCCCATTACTATTGTAGTTGCATCCATTATTAATATTGTTGTGCCCCTATTATCCCCATATTATTATTACTGTGCCCCATCGAATCCCTCTATTGTTATTTTTGTGGCTTTATATTATTATTGTTAGGTCGGCTGGGTTTTATTGTGACTCCTTAGACTCCTATATATAGAAAGGAGGTTTTGTCATTTGAATCATCCAAGAATTGTTCATTTATGTCATGCAAAGGAGGTTGCCCCCTCGAAGAGGCTGAATTCTAAGGCGTTGATCTATCTTTTCTATCTTTTCTTGAGCTGGTTTCATAACATAGTTGAAGTTTCCTCAATTGTCATTATGCATTTATGCAATATCCTTCTAGGTAGAAAAACAATATGTCAGCCAGATAACCAATACCAAAATATTAATATCAAATTTACTTTATCATGATGTCCCTTTCATTAAAGTATTTTCTTATTTTAATCCTTTGATATCAACATCCTTTCACATGATCCATCTTCATATTGTGCAAGAATCGTTCTCCGTGCATTCATTTATTTTCAAGGTGCCCATGGATCGAAATATCTTCCTTGAAGTTATCATTATTAACTCCATTTATTTCTTTTGGAGATTATACTTGATGTTGATCAATATCATTGTGTTTATGTCATGTTACCTTGTGGAAGAGTCTTTATCTTTTAGCCATTTTGAAACATATTAAACTTCTTCATTTAAGCATCGAGTAATCACATGGAAGACTTACCTAACATAATTTTATAACCAACTATTTTTGCAAGATTATTGTAGATATGAACACTACCCTTTAGAAGAGTTACTTAAAATATGCATACATTTTCTTCCATACAACCATCTAGCCATTAGAGCTTATTTCTTATATTTGTTGAAGATAGGTTTCTTTTCCAAGAGGAGAAAGGATTTTTTTATGTCTTTCATGTTGCAACTTGACCATTTGTATTCCTTCATCCTTCAAGAGTATTGTTTCCATACTAGATGGAATATATACAAGTTATCTAATAATGCTCTTTCCAATAACCTTCCAAAATCATGGTTCTTATAGGATCTAGATGATCCCTCTTTTCAAAATGACTACCTCCAACATGGTGTTAGAAAATGCTTGGCTGAAAAATAATATGCAATATGGTCTCAATATTCTCATTGTTTAAAGCTAGATGATTCCTACCAATGTAATTTAATCAAGTAGACTCTAATTCCTCTACTATCATTTGCTTCTTTCTATGATGCCACTCTTTACAAAAGTAAAGACTCTTATAGAGAATTCAATAATGCATACAACTCTACTTTCTAAAAGAAAGATAGATTTCATAAAGAACCTGATATAGATGGAGCTTCCTTTAATAGTAAAGATACATGGGATCTTCTCTTTTTGGCTTCTTCTCAGCTTTTCTCTTTTCTTTAGCTATGTGAGCTTCACTTCTTTCCTTTCTTTTGTTGTTATTTTTGTTTGGACAATCCCTCTTAAAGTGTCCATACTCATTGCATCCAAAGCATTGAATCTTGGACATATCTAGATTTCTCTTAGAATTTCCAAACTTCCATTTATTCATCTTCTTAGACCTTGCAATAAAGGCTTGAGTCTTTTCATTTGATTCGATGCCATCTTTTGCCTTTATTCTATACTCTTCCAAGATACATTGAGCCCATAACTCATCAAAAGGAGTAGTATCCTTTTTCGAGTAGATACTATGAAAAACTTCTCCAATCATGTGGTAAAGCATTTAATACACAAGTAGTCATTTCTAAATCAGAAATAACTTCCCCAAGTCCTTATAACTGGTAACTAGTCCCTTATTTGTGAGATCTTCATGAGATAAGTGGCCATGTCTTCATCCTTTTATTTCCTTATTCTATATAGTTGATTCGTTAAGGAATTTTTCTGACTTCGTGTACTTAGAGATTACAATTTCACCAACTTATATTACATATCCTGAATGTCTTCAAATCAACGACAAAGGGAACAAGATGATCCTTAGTGGATTAAAAAATGATCTTGTTCTCTCTCACTTCTCCTTTTTGTATTTTGCTACCTCTTGAGTCTTCTTTTTATCTAGTACAAAAAATTCACTAATAACATATTCCATGACTTCATTTTTTGTGAGTGGCAAGTCAATCCTCTTCTTCCATGCTAGGAAGTTTTCTGATCCAACGAGCTTGTTTCTTTCCTTGGAAAAAGTGGACATATGACCTGTATATTGAGACATAGAAGAAAATTTGATACTTAATTGTCAACCAAAAGTTCTCCATTTTGATTCTATCTCCAACTCTCTTGATGTTTTCAAGAACTTCGAGGAGATTTCAAAGATGACATAGAATAATGACTTCAAGGATTCCTTCAACAATAGTTTCTTCAAACAAATTCAAAGAGTGGATGATGATACCATGATTCCTTGATTCTTCTTTAAGAGCCTTCAACAAGAGCTTATTCTTTCTTCCTTTAATGATAACTTGATCATTTTTGAGATGATGAGGTCTTCAATGAAATCTTGATGTAATACTCTTCCTTCTATGTCAATGGGTCTTCTTCTTCTTTCTTGTATCATTTTGCAAATGATTCCCTTAGAACAATAATCCCTTCTTATGTCAACAAGATGATTACCAAGCTAGGCTTCTCTCCTTCACCTTAGCTTTGAAACCATGTTAGAGAATGTAGTAGGGAAACTATTTAAACTTTTCTCCTTATCCTTGATAAAATTTTGTGATCTTTATATTAGATTATTTTATTCTTATTTATGTTCTCTTCATAAAATAATTATCAAGACCATAAACAATAAAGACAATAGACACAAAAAGTAGTCTCCAAGTCAAGGAAAAACCCTCCAAGGGGAAAACCAAAAAAGAATCTCTTCTCTTCTTATAGAATCAATTCAAATGAGAAATCTAAGATCCTAACACCAAATTAAAAACCTCCTTCAAGCACCAAGTTAACCCTTAAAAAATTTCTTCAAAACAAGTCAACATTTGACCAAATCAACAAATGTCAAACCTATTCAAATTTGCTTCACTTCAGAATTTCGGCCTTCTACTTCAGATCTACAACTTCGGTCCTTTTGGAACAAAAAAATTCCTTTCTTTCTAGCATGTGTCAACCTTTCAAGAAGTCTTCCCTCAAGAAAATAAATATACCGAAAGTCAATGAGAGTCAAAATGGGTCAAAACAGAGTTTTGGCCCTCCTGTAACTTGGATATGCAATTCTCGACTTCCTGCTATTTTGACCTATAATTCTTGGCCTGCAAAAGCCTTAACCTTCGCATGTGTGGATAGAAAAAGATAGAAATGAGGTATCCTTCCTTCTCTTCTGTCCTTCTTCGCTCTTTTTTTCTTCCTCTTCTTGATTCATATCGAACTTGTATTGCTTGTAGATCGAATGTATGCTAAGGAGGTCGAAGCTTCTCTTATATATACCAATTTGAGGAGTTTGAGTAGCCTCTTCTAGGCCGACTTGCTACTTGTAGGGCTGATTTGCGCTAGGAGGCTTATTTGACTTTCTAAACTCATAATCAATATCTTTTACATGTTACAAGTTGCCCAATAAGGTCTTATACAAATCAAAAATATTCTTTTGACTTGGACAAACCCTAAAAGCATGAAGAACATGCTTGACCTAGATTACCAATAAAATGAAGCATGAAACCCATGCTTTAAAATAATATTTTATTTTCTTTTTCTTGTAATATAAGATATACATAATGACATGAGAACAATAACAATTAGGAACAACAAAAATAGTTACATTTTCCAACACCTGGAACCCGCAAGAATAGAGAAACCAATGGATGAAGCCATCATTCATTGGTGGAGGATTTTGGTAAGTTGTTACAGGAGGTAAAAAATTCCTAAAAAAATCGAGTCCTAAGTGTTAGAGCCTAGATTTGCCTTAGGCTGAAAAGACAAGGTTCTAGATCCACATCAAACCATGCTCAACCTTGTAGCTAGCCCTACGAGGACAGGAGAGGGCTCTCTCTGGGTCGATCTCGGCAAAAGACAAGCGATGGGGCTCTAGATGACTGAAATAAAAGCTAATTTTAGGCTAGGTATGAAGTACAAGGGTTTGATTTGAGTTTTTGAGTGTTTTGTTGGAAAAAAGGGACAGGAAAATTTGGGTCTAGGGATGAGGCACAGTTTCTACAAAGTTCTGATTGGGGCAAGGAAGGCAATCATTTTGATGCTTTAAATTGAGTGAATGGATAGATCATACTGGTGAGGAGCTAAGGAGAGCAAGAGAGTCTCAAGAATTCTCCCTAAATAAATGAAAACATGGAAATTTAAACAAATTCAAAAGCAGAGCATAGCAGTTAATGGATTCTACCTTAATCACTCATTTGTTCAAATTCAGAAGAAGAAAAAGGAAAATGATACACATAACACTAATGACCTTACAATTACTTAGAGACGCACACCATCAAAACATAAAGCCACATGGATCCCAAACAGTGTTGCAAAACCCTGGTCTTTCCTTAGCCAAAAATGCAGAGATAGAATGTACAATGATATGCCAAAGCAATCCCAAGTGTCCAACCCTGAAAATGACTTAGGAATTACATGATATAGACTAGCCCAACCCATTCCCTTGCCTCTAGGGGTCGAGCTCATCATTCTAGGAGCTGTTTCAACCAATTCTAAACAAAGCACTAAAATCTAGGCAATCAAAACAACTTGCCTCTATAAGGTAAGAAACTGATTCATTCATTAAATTTTCACTTTTTATTGAATGAATCCTCTAGAACAAGTAAATAAGTGCCAAAATTACATCATGTTTATCCAATTACAACAAGATAGATAAAAAATTACATCAAAAATCAAAACTAGTCAAACTGGCCGAATTTCTGAGCTGGAAGGTGAAAAATTGATGCACCGCGCCAAATCCTCTATGCGTCGCGCCACTTTGAGGCTGAGTTTGAGGAACTTTCTGAAGTCCAAATTGAGCCCAAGATATCTCATTAGAAATCCCTGCCTGTATACCTTCCAACTCAAGTGGAATTTTTCAATTTGGATGTCATTTGCCCCTCCAAAACTGCAATCTCCCAGGACTGCTTCCTGTGTGTCAAAATAAGGGTAGAGAGGTCATTTTTTGAGTGTTTTTGACCTCCCGAGGACTCAAAACTTGCCCAAATTTCTTGGCCATGCACCAGCAACCATGATTTTTAATGAAAAATCTAGAAATGTAAACTTTTTGCAATTTGGAGCTCCCTAGCAATAGCGCATGCCACGTGGCGTGGCGCATAGGGAGAAAAACTCTGTTTTTTAGTGCCAAAATTTGTCAAAATGCCAAAAATGCCCCAAATTTCTTGAAATTTGGGCTGGATCTTCTCCATCAAGTGTCATGCTGGGTTAAAGAGGCTTCGGCCAATATCCAAAGACGATCATTCTCCTTTTGCCTCTTTTGCTTCCTTATTGCCTTCTTTAATTTTGCCTTTAGATTCCTTATTCGTGCCTTGCAAACCATATTCCGCGCCCTATAGTGAAAATCCATGTGTCTCAACAATGCCTTGTCTCTATCGGCCTTATCCAGCAGTCTCTCCAAGTGGATGTTGACTCTCTCGAGCCAAGACTCTCGATCAGCGTTGATTTCTTGCTCAAGCAAAGTGAACTCCACCCTCCTTCTTTGGGCAGCTTGGCGGTTTTTCTTTATGTTTTTGCCACCTCTATGAGGCCTCCTGGGTGCATGTACTTCTATTGGTGAATCACTGTGGGTCTCCTCCTCATGATCATATGACGGATCAGATGCCATCTCTACTAGTGGATGAATTGTCTTGGAGCTGCCTTGAACTGTCTTGATGCAAAATAGGTGATTTTATGGTGTGCCTTGACCTTTGCCACCAAGGGGAACAATATAGGTGTGACTATGGAGTGTTATAGACATTTTTGGGCCCTACAAACCCAAACATGAAATGTCCATAAACCAAGGGCTCCTAAGTCCCTAAAAGTGTTGTTCTAACCCCTAAAGGAACAAGGTCAACAAATTACAGCTTCTCCCAGAAGTTTTCCATGAGAAACTGCTCAGAATTGGTAAAAATAGGATCATTGCAGCTGCTCCACTGGCTAAGTGCGTTGCATCTCACCCAAATACACTGTGAGGGTGCATTGCATTTCAAAAGTCGCTTCTGTGGGGTGCGATGGGCGAGAAATGACAAATGGCAGTGTCATTCCGCGAGGTGGAGAGGCAATGGAAGCTTCCAGAATCTTCTCCTGTGACACTTGCCTCACTGAATTTGACCAAGGATGAGTAAGAGGCCATCAGTATCCAAGTGGAAGCAACAACTATCAGAGAGAAGACACTAATCAAATCACAAGCTGACTCATCCCCCTTACAGATATCTATATATGGATCCCTCATCCCAGAGATCTAGAGGCTGGAATTTGCATATTGTAAGGAATTGCTGTTGGTCTCTTGAGACAAACATCAGATTGTTGGGTGATCTAAGCTTTGTTTGAGGTGAAGAGGGGCTTCTTTGTTGGGAGGTTGATGCTGGGTCAGAACAACTGGTTGTAACTCCTCTTGGCTCTTTTCTTGTTTATCAATAAAAGCTATTTGAGTTTTCCTCCATGCTTTTGTGTCATTGATGCTTGTTACATTTGTATGGTCAATTTACATATGATCCTAGATTGTTTATGATTATAGATCCATGTCTTTGTGTAGTGCTATGCTTCTGTGATCTTACAGGTACTTTGTGAAGCTGGGCGTGCAAGGGAGCAGGTAGCTGAGGACTATCAAAGAAGAGAGGGATCAAATCAGGAGATTAGTGCAAGACAAAGGTCGGTCTTTCTGTTCCTCTCTATCTATAATTCATAAAGGAAAAACAAAAGTAGCTTTTCTCTGTTTTTTTCTAAGGCAACTGTCACACCTTAGTGGGATAGAGAAGTTTTATATAGACACTTTTCCCTGTAACAAAATGGCGACTCCGCTGGGGAACTAATTAGTTTGTTTGTTTATCATTCTTTGTTGTTTGTTTCATAAACTTACAAGTAGCATTTGAACTACATTTGCCATAAGAAATGCAAAGTAGACAACTGCTACTTCAATCCATCTACTGGATCTGTTTATGATTTAAACAACTGATTCACAAACTATCTGATTGCCCTTGTGATAGCTCTTAGATCCTCCTTAGATCTACCCCTGATTGTTGCATTACTGATTTCTTTTTTCTCGGCCAAAACCCAAGAACTGAACTGAAAACTATGACTCGGAACCCGAACAAAGTCTCGTTTCTGGCCCAGCGCAGGTACTGTTCAGAGATTCTGAATTTCAGCGCACTTCCCGAGTGGACAACCTGCGCTGCATTTCAGATTCTCTGTGTTACAGGTGCGCTGATCAGACTAGCTCTGTGCAGTTGTGGCTTCTGTGGTTCATTCTTTCCAGTTCTATTCCTGAATTTTGCTGCTTGTGATCAGTATATGTCTGTTTGGAACCCCTTTTCCTTGCTGTTATTCCGCCTCCTTTGTACAAAAGAACTGTAGATGTTTTTGTGTGTTTGTTGAGTCATTTACAGTTCTCCTTTGCAAAAGTAGCGTAATCGTACTGTCGTCCTTTGATTTGAAACTGTCGCAAGTGTCGATTTCAATCGTAGGAAAGAGTTTAATTGCTATTGATGGTCGATTATCCTGTTACTATTGCTTTTGGTATGAATTTGTAATTTTCTAGTGTCGAGAACAAGTATTCATTTCAAAATCGTAAGGTGTTGTGATCGTCTCCATTTTTTGATTTCGAAAAAAAACTTGTTGATATTTGTCGTTGAAAAGAAATTCATATTTGTGCATCAACTTTCCTTTTAGCATTCATATACTAAGAAAGTCGAAAAAAAATACATGCGTGTGCATTTGCATATAGACAGTTTGATTGGCTTGATTTAGGAAAGTGCATTTAGAGTGTGCTCTTTGCTCTTTGTGAAAAGATTTTGTCTTTCTTTTCCCTAGTAGCTAGGATTTTCATTGCATAAAGGAGATAAAAAGTTTGTTTGTCATCTTAGATTGAATTTTAGGAATTACATCTACATCTCGTGGTGAAACCGAAAGGCAAACTTCATAAACAAGATCAACTTAAAATAAATTCAATGAATCTAACAACGCTTTGGAACTTAACGCACAACATTTAGAAGTCTAGGCTAGAGACGTATTCCGACGTCGTAAAGCCTGGTAACTGTTGTTCTCACTGATGGTTGGGTGATTCCTCCACTTTGAGACGATAAGTGCCATTACGGACTTGTGCTCCCACGTACCGTCGAGTATATTTTGGGAGACCCCAATAGGCTTAATCCTTTATCCATAGGAAGCCATGTCTGCCGCCCTATCGATCGCAATGCACTGAACACAACATTCGGGAAGATTGACCGCCGTACCGTAAAAAGTATTCTGCAGTTTTGCAATTGGTTTGATAATCCCTCTACCTAGATTTCCAGAGTAGTCCCTTTCGTTCCTTTTCAGACTCCTTAACGGAAAAGGTCCATCTGAGCACTTGTCACTTCAGGCTCATTAAAAATCGAAGGAGACTAGAGTCATCTTTTGTTTTTTCTCGACTCTTAAAAATTAAAAAAACAAGTTGTGTCAAAGCGTCTAAAATTTATTTTAAGCGGAATATTCATTAACCTTTCCTATGTTGATCTTGGGTTGAGAAAATGGAGTCCACCAACCAAGGAATTCCCCTTGGAGGAAATCCTAGTCCCTTCTCCTCTTGGGGAGATGTTGGTGCACCCCATATGGCCACATTGTCGCTTCCAGGACTGACAATTGGTTTGCCTGTATGGCTCTTCTCAACCTCCGTCGTTCAGAATACCACTATTCCTAAACAATCGAATCAGCAACTAGACGAGTCTAGAGTTACCCACCAACCTTCTACTTCCTCTAATTCTTCCTCTCCTCCTTCCTCTTCGCTTGATGGGGCTGGTAAAGCCAAAAGTCAAGTACCTAAGGAGAAGAAGGAAAAGAAGAAGAAAGAGAAGAAGAAGAAGGAGCCAAAAGCGAATGGGGACAAACGAATGTCGTCTAGCGAAAATCCACACACTGCACCGACCAGGCCTAAATCGCCATGTGTCATTTGCAAAGGAGACCACTATCATAGAGATTGTCCTTGCATCCCTCGGATCTTAAGGGACTGGTCTCCTCGTTTTCACAACCCGGTGTCCTCAACCTCTGATGATCATGTTGAAAACACACCGTCAACTAGTGAAAGTGAAGCCCTAGGAAAAAAAGGAAAATATAGATTTCCTTGTAAACTGTGTGAAGGCGATCATGCCGTCCACCGTTGTCCCTTCTTAGACGAAGCTAAAAGAGTTTTGGATGATCGTCTGGTTCCACCGTTACGACTTCCTCCTGGATATAAAAAACTCTTGCTGAGTCCGTCACTAGTTGAAAATCCGGCTAACCCACTCAGGTGATCAGCCGAAGCATCTATCATTGAAGATAAACCATCTGAACCCATACCAGACGAAAGTCAAAAGGTCGAGGCGGCAGTTGACCTGGTCTTGCCTTCAGAGGTTCCATCTTCAGATGATATAGTCACAGAAGAGAACAAGGATGACACCGTCCAAATTCTTTTCATAAGCACAGAATCCAACGAACATGGGGGAAATTTACCCGTTCCTTTACTGCAGGAAGGAAGTTCGTCAGAGTCATACCCGGCTGTCTATTCGGTCCCACCTCCAAGCAACCTAGTTGTCTCCTTCAACTGGAATCAACTAGGCAGACCCCGTTTACCAGCTAGTATACCATTCTGAATCATTGTTCAAATATATAGAATGGTTATGGCTGGTACCATCGTAGATGAAGGGGCTTCTATGAGTATCCTTTCCTCAACTGCTTGGAAAGAGCTTGGATCGCCATCGCTTTTGCCTGAAATGAGAAATCTAACAGGCTTTGATAAAGGAACCAGTCGACCATTAGGGATCCTTCCCAATGTGCCCATAAAATTGAGAGGGAAAACCATTCACATGAACGTGATGGTAGTTCAAGGACCCCTGGATTACAATCTACTCCTTGGATGAGACTATATTTATTGCATGGGAGCAATTGTCTCCTCACTCTTTAGAGTAATGTGTTTTCCGCACGAAGGAAGAGTGGTCAAGCTCGTAGACCAGCTTTCATTTCCCGGATCATACAGAGCAAATAGTCATATACCATCCCTAAATGGTCTTTTCACGCAAGAAATGTCTCAATCTCCAGTCCGTCCACCCGATGAGCGCGAGTGATTCGGGGGGACATGACTGAATCCCAGGGGGCATGCACCCTGGTCTGCTTCGGCAGGAAAACTTCGGGTATAAAGTAGGTTTCCGCGAGAGAATATGACCTCCGTACTCCCATCCGTGATTGGAAGAGGGAGTTGGACTGGAATAAGATCCTCTTGTCAAAGTTATGTGAGTTGGCGGGCATCGCCGCTCACCTCTGTTTATTTCGGTAGACATCGCCGAAGAAGTGTTTTGTTTGCGCTGTGAATAGAACAATCTTTGGGTAACCTGTAAGAGGTAGGCCTCTCTCGCTAAAACAAATGTTTTAACGGAAAGAAGTAGGGGTAACCTTGAAACTCTGTTTTATACCTGGGGGCATGCAAACCTTTTGGAGTGCAAGTAAAGAGCGGTCATTTAACTGTTTTTTGGATTGGTAGTTTCCTAACTTGCATAAAGAAAGGATGTGGGACAAAACTCTAAAAGTTTCCGTTTTTATATGAGACATTCTTATCATATGACTGGATTAATCGAACAGTTTTAGCACATAGTTCAAGCTCGTTAAAAAATAAACATAAGACATGAGCAAATGTTCCCCCCCGCGTTTAAGCTCGTTAAAAAATGAACTATTCCCCGGTAAATAACCATCGTGAATGTAGTACTTCAGCCATTAAAGCCTTGGTCGTGTTTGCACCGTCACCTCCACTTTTTCATTGGCCGATCATTCACCTCCATTTGATTGTTTACCCATTTTGAGGAACAGTTGCGAAGAGTGATTTCACTAGCCATCCTTGTGACACTGCCGTGATTGGAAAATTCCAAACCTTACCTGGAATCAGCTGCTACCCATTTTATCACTCGTTCCTCAAAAGACGAGTCTCCTTTAAGCTCTTTTCAACTGACTCGTAAAATATGAAAAGATTTCCGAGCCATTGGCCTCTCCAGCTCGTTAAAGGGACAGGAAGTGCTATCCCTCCCCTAGATTTTAATCTTTTTGGACCTGAGGGATTATTACACAAAAAGATCGAGCGCTTGTTTTGTTCGGCTCGTTAAAAGTATCGAAAATTCATCCCTTCTGTATTGTTTTATACTTTTTCGAACTTAAGGGATTAGATGACGAAAAAGGAATTTTGGAGTTACCTTTACGTTCCTTTTCAGACTCTCTAAAATTGAAAAGGATCGAGTTATCTTTGCCATTAAACTCGTTAAAAAGATTAATAGCAACAAACTTGTCTATAGATGAGAACGAGTTTCACTATCGCTAGGCTCGTTAAAACATAGCGATGGGTTTGCTCGAAGGGCAAATTATAGAACAAGCATATGTTATCCTCCTCAAGATTGAAAAAAATAAAGAGGTACTGGTCAGCAATGACTGGGGAAAATTGGGAAGAAAACTTGAAGAAATTTTGTTGGTAGCAAGTCGCTCTTGAACATGACACTTCCACTCCGTGTCCGAGTCGGGTTGGGTTGTTTCATTCACCGGTCACATCACCATGGTCACGCCATACCATCCACATTTGGGGTTAATGCTACCAATCCATCACATCAGTATCGCCGATATGTTCAAGAGAAGTCATTCAGTGAATTCACCTGTGTCTCACCCACTACCATACATTATACTCCATTCTTTCATGACCGCCACCCTGAACCTTATATCACCAGATCATTTTCACCTCCATTAAAATCATTTGCTCCATTCCGTGTCATTGATGTGGGATTCATTAAGGCCCTCCTGTGACAGATCACTTCTTGTCGACATCAGCTCATTATCCAAGAAGTTGATCTAGGAATACCCCATTTAGTACTTTGAAGCTTGCATGCCTCAATGGCAAGTTTCTCACTTCCGGCGACAGGTTTACATCAATGGCCTTCGACCGAAAGATTTTGCGAGATGTTTGACGCCAAGTCCTTTATTCACACCACGTGAATTGTACTGCAGTACCTTAAGGGTCATTATCATTATTGGTGATTCCTCTCGCGCTTGTTAACAGTTTACATCATTGACTGGTAATCAAGCGATGTATTTCCATGTTCGACTTCAGAACATTTCTCACATGGATCGACTTGTACTTCGAGTGAAGATCGGACGAGATTGAAGACCCCGGATCTAGTTTCATCCATCCGGGCTGCGATATATATTCAGGGAAATAAAGACATTAAATGTACATCATTGCTGCACAGATAATCATCCACTCAAAAGGATGATGGCTCTATCAGAATCATCAATCTACACTCAGACGATTGTCTGTCCTATGTACATGAAAATGAATTTATAAAGTTGAGCATGGGAATACCCACCTCAGCCGGATCATGAAAATATTATGAAGATAATGTATTGTATTGTATCTTATTACAGGTCTCCTCCCAGCATTGAAAGAACTTCGAATCCTCACAATAAAGCATTTCACCCGACATCAAAAGATTAACGACCTCATACTTTAGGGGGCAACTGTTATAGACATTTTTGGGCCCTACAAACCCAAACATGAAATGTCCATAAACCAAGGGCTCCTAAGTCCCTAAAGTGTTGTTCTAACCCCTAAAGGAACAAGGTCAACAAATTACAACTTCTCCCAGAAGTTTTCCATGAGAAACTGCTCAGAATTGGTCAAAACAGGATCATTGCAGCTGCTCCACTGGCTAAGTGCGTTGCATCTCACCCAAATACAATGTGAGGGTGCGTTTCATTTCAAAAGTCTCTTCTGTGGGGTGCGATGGGCGAGAAATGACAAATGGCAGTGTCATTCCGCGAGGTGGAGAGGCAATGGAAGCTTCCAGAATCTTCTCCTGTGACACTTGCCTCATTGAATTTGACCAAGGATGAGTAAGAGGCCATCAGTCTCCAAGTGGAAGCAACAACTATCAGAGAGAAGACACTAATCAAATCACAAGCTGACTCATCCCCCTTACAGATATCTATATATGGATCGCTCATCCCAAAGATCCAGAGGCTGGAATTTTGCATATTGTAAGGAATTGCTGTTGGTTTCTTGAGAAAAACATCAGATTGTTGGGTGATCTAAGCTTTGTTTGAGGTGAAGAGGGGCTTCTTTGCTGGGAGGTTGATGCTGGGTCAGAACAACTGGTTGTAACTCCTCTTGGCTCTTTTTTTGTTTATCAATAAAAGCTATTTGAGTTTTCCTCCATGCTTTTGTGTCATTGATGCTTGTTACATTTGTATGGTCAATTTACATCTAATCCTAGATTGTTTATGATTATAGATCCATGTCTTTGTATAGTGCTATGCTTTTGTGATCTTACAAGTACTTTGTGAAGCTGGGCGTGCAAGGGAGCAGGTAGCTGAAGACTATCAAAGAAGAGAGGGATCAAATCAGGAGATTAGCGCAAGACAAAGGTTGGTCTTTCTGTTCCTCTCTATCTATAATTCATAAAGGAAAAAAAAAGTAGCTTTTCTCTGTTTGTTTCTAAGGTAGCTGTCACACCTTAGTGGGATAGAGCAGTTCTATATAGACACTTTTCCCTGTAACATGGAGGGAGAGGGTAAGAGGGGTTTTAGGAATGTTTTCGACTGGAATTTGGGGAATAGAAGGGTTTTAGGGATAGTTTTTAGATTTTTGGATAACAATTAGGATTTAGGAACATGTAGCTAGGGTTTGGGATAATGAGAATTAGGGATATAGGGTTAATGAGAATTAGGGATATGGGGTTAGGGAATGGGTTTATGAAATTGGAAAATAAATCAGGGAGGGAGTGATGAAGTGGACTTGACAACAAAAGCTCAAACTGCAAACCCTAAGCAATTTTTTTTGAGGAAAAATTGCAAGGAGGTAGGGTTTGAAAATTTTCTCACTAAAACACCATAAACACCAAGGTAACTCATTCATTGGTCATGGGAGAAATGTTAACTTACTTGAACACAAGAAGATTGAGCAAAGTTTGCAATTTGGGAGAGTTTTTTGAGTGAATTTCAGGCTTTTTAGCCCAATGCACCACGCCTTCCCTATGCACCGCGCCAGTGTAAATTTACACTGGATATTGCTGCCCAATGCGCCGCGCCTTCCCTATGCATAGCACCTTTTTTCAGGAGCCTTTTGGAGGCCTTCCCGGTGTCCAAATTGGGTGCAGGATAGCTCGTTGGAAAGGTATTTGAGTATAATTTCCAACCCAACTATAATATTTTAATTTGGAGTTCAGATTCACTATAAAAAATCAAATCTACCAAGACTGGTCAAAATGTTCCAAATGAGGCTTCCTAAAGGCAGAGTGCTGTTACAGTCAACTTTTGAAGGTCTTCCTAAACTCCAATTGAGCTCATGATAGGTCATTGGAAATATACTTGTGTCTAGTTATCATTTTAATCATCAAGCAAGTTATTTGGCTAACCAAGCTAGGAGAAAACTTGATTTTCCCAAGGTCACTTCAGAGGTGCATCAATTCTCCCGAGGCAATTGTATTTTTGACATTTCTCTAAAACCATGACACCTATGTAAAACATGAAGGAGGTTTTTCTTCCTTGGCCTATTTTGGAAAAAACCTCTCTCATTTTTTCTAAATTCATATTTTATTTCTTAGAAACATCATTTTAGTAAAACCTACCCCAATGTGTGGAACAGGGGATTTGTCGAAATGAAACGAAATGAAGGGGATAAGGGGCTTCTAAATTCTTGAGGAAATTTTTGGAAGTGGGGAGGGATGTTAGGAAGTAGGGGAAAGTGGAATTTCAAAGGTTGAGTGGGGGGAAGGGGTCCAAAAGGGCAAAAAACAGGCCTAGCCTAGAAAATAGGGTTTGTAGCAAGAAACTAGGGTTTGTGCAAAAGTGAGGAATTTGGGAGATTTTAGTGATGGGAAGTGTTTAATAAGGTACATTATGGATAGGGGAAGGTGTATGAACATCAAGATACAAGTTTTCCCGATGATTTTACCATCCAAGAGAAATTGCCTTCAAAACCCTAGGAGAGGGAAATGAACCTTGCCTAGGCGCAACTGAAGCATGAACAAGGTATAAAATGACCTAGTGGAACTTGAAATGATAATGAAAACCCTATGAATGATGGTACACTCAGCTGAATGGTGACATGGAGCGACATTTGGAAAAATTTGACAGGAGTAAAAGCAAACCCTAGACCTAGTACTTAGTGACCAAATTTTGCTTGAAGACTCACTGAAATGACAAAATTTGACCTCGACACTTTAAAATCACTTTGTAAGAGCATGCTTGATCACTGGAGGAAGGCTACAAAGACTGACACTAACATTGGCTCCAATGGGGATGGTAGCTCCTTGGAGGTGCCAAGAACGGCAGATCTCTGGGAGAGCTAGACAGTGCCTTCATCCATTGGGCTATGGAGTCATTATTTTGACAAACAACACAAGACTCTGACTCAATTTATTTGACTGAAATTTGACTCAAAATGACTCGATGATGAAACTGAAATGACTGAAAAATGGTAGACCTTTGGCTCCAATGGGGATGGTAGCTCCTTGGAGGTGCCAAGAATGGTAGATCTTTGAGAGAGCAGACCAATGCCTTATCCATTGGGCAATGGAGTCAAAAACTCAAGCTGAAATGCATGATTGAAAACTGACGAATTGACGACACAAACTGATTCTCACTCAACTAAAAACTGACTCGATACTTGAACACAACCGACAAACTGGAAATGATGCCCAAAGTAGAGCTTTTTGATGAAAAACTACTCTAACAGTTCTTTCACCACCCAATCAAGTGAAATGGAACAACCAATGCAACCATGTAAGCATCCTAGCTGCTATTTGAATTCTCCGCAAGTGCTCACTTAGGAATAACAAGAGAAAACTATTGAACGGAAACTCCCATGGAAAGGCGGAATCAAGTTGACTGTTGATAAACTTGCAACGCATGAATTGACTGGATGACTTTAAGAATACTGCGAAAGGATCTTCATAAACATCGCTATTGATTTCCATTAACACATTACTGCTCTAGTCCAAGTAATCTTCATAGCTGGATATTAAAATTTTCCTCACATTTGTGCTGTCTTTCTTTGATGATTGCAACAAGCTGCCAAAAGGATCCTGAATTTCGTGAATAACCAAACTCTGTTGCTGATTCCAAACAGAACAAAAATCTCCTTTATCAATCTCCTCATATGACTGCAAACTTTGATCTGAGCTTTGTAATGAAAAATCTGTTAAACAAGACAATGAAGGTGACCTTTGAATCAGATTATTATCAACATTCTCTTCTGTCACATGGTTAGCCGATGGGGAAGAACTTTTACAGCAAACATCATCCAACACACGAGCAATAGGATCATCAAAAATTTGAGAAGACTGCTGTGATGTATCCATTAAAACTGTCTGACATCCTACTGGCTGTTCATCTTTTTCTTTAGAGATATTACGAAGATTCTGCCTTATAAACTGAAATGCTTCGAAACAAAAGGGTACAGAATCCTCTTGCATCATTAGATCATGTATTTCAGATTCCACGCCTTCATCTATAATCTGATCTTCAATTGTGTTTGGTGGCTGCAAATATGGTGTTAGGGAGGGTTTTGTATCCAAAATGATTTCATCAATCATTTTAGGGGAAGATTTCTCATTAACAACCTGCTCAAGAATTTCGCCATCTGTCTCATCCTCAACATTAAAACTGAGAGATTGTTGATTTCCTACACGCTGCTCATTTGAAGATTTACTATGCAATTTACCCTTCAAAAACTGAAATGATTCAAAACAGAAAGGTAGGGAATCTTCTTGTATCATTTGATCATATGTGCCAGCTTCCATGTCTTCATGTGCAACTTGACAAGCAATGGCTTTCGGGGACTGCAAAGCTGAATATGAGAATTCTTGAACAAGGTTTTCATTGCCCTCAAGATGGTCCAAATCGGGACTTGTTGACAGCTAATTTCTAATTGCATGAATGTTGTCTCTGATGAACTAAAACGAAGCAAAACAAAAAGGCAAAGATCCTTCACTTACTTCAAAATTTGTTGCACTTTCCTCGTCACTGTCATAGCTGATATGCATCGGCTGATCACTGTACTCGAGCTGCTGAAAACGAACTTCCTCTTCCCACAAACTAGTTGCTAATTTGTCTGCAAGATTAACTTCTGTTTGGAGGACATAATCATCATAATATTGATCAAACTGAGGCAAATAATCAGTATAAAACACATCATCAAGCATACATGTCATATCAACAGATATCTCTTCTCCAAGATGATCTATAAACAATCATTATCAGATCTATGACAACTAGGATAAGAAAGAAGATGTTTTGGATCAGCAACTTGTTCTTCTTCAAACAGCGAGCCCGGGCTTGAACATCATAATCATTCCTTACGTTTATCTTTTGCATCATCTATTCCACTACACTTACCAAAATGTCAAGCTTTACCTCTAGAGGTGTCGATTCCTCCGGATCTATATTTTTCATCTCTTCTTCCTTCAACCTTGCCCTTCGGATCAACAGATGAGCCTCTACATTTATTGCACTGTTCTGCATCTCTTCAAGTGTTGCAACATTTCTTTCTCTCAGCTAAAACTCCATTTCCAGATCAAAGGCACCCCCGGTAGTGCAAGAGAGCAGATCTAGGAGGAGGTCTTATATCAATTGGGATCGAATAATAAACTTGGTTAAATATGGCAGAAAATTGTTGTACTGTCTCTCCTAGCAATCTTTTCAGCTGGTTATACTCTTCTATAATCAAGAAATGGTTTTGTCTTACCACCCACCTGTCGAGAAAAACTTTGACGAATTGCTGGAAATCTGAGATGCTTGCATTAGGCAGGGTTTTGAACCAACTCTTGACTTTTCCTTGCAAAGAAAGAGCAAAAAGCCTTATACTAACATCTTCTTCATCAACTTCAAAAAGATCAAGAAAAGTCTCAACATTCTGTACATGTTGCTCAGCGTTGACATTCTTACATTCACCGTCAAATCTTGGAAAATATAGGTAATAATTTGCAGGGAAAGCATGGAGAATAGAAGGTAAAATAAGAGGTTTATACTTATATGGGACTATAAAAGGTGTAGGAGTATATACAAGAGCTACGAGATCAGTTTTGGTCTCTTGAGGTTCATCAGTTTTAAGACGGTCATCACAAGATTCAGAAGAAAGGTCTTGATCAAGCTCAAAGGTATGCAAATATTTGGTATTCACAATCTTCAAAGGGAAAGAATCAACTGCAGGCTGAGGATCTCTTCTCAAATACAATATACTTTGCAAAACATTCTTGACATTCTCAGGAAAAGAGAAGAAATAACTTATAAAAAAGAAGAAAATGTCTTGGATGAAATTCCAACTTGAATACCTGATCTGTCCATATTTTCCTTTCATGTTTCTACTGGTCAGGATCATCCTCCAGGGGAGCCTTTAGATCTGATCTCAAAACTAAATTAGAGTCGCCAGGTGAATGATTTCAGCCTTGCTAGTGTCTGATCATTGTCCACCATCAACAATCAGATCTGAACATGATACATGAACTGGGGTGATCATTTAGATCAGATGTTCAATTTATAAACTAGACCAAAGATTGACTGAAGTAGCTTTTATCTACTTGCGCTAATGCAAAGCAAAAGTGTTTCGAAGGCTACCTGGCTAACTTCAAGCTCCGTCTGTAGTATACAAAGCTAAACAATGAAAACAAACTTTCTTCCCCAGTATGGTCGCCACTATGTTAGAGCCTAGATTTGCCTCAGGCTGAAAAGACAAGGTTCTAGGTCCACATCAAACCACGCTCAGCCTCGTAGCTAGCCCTACGAGGACAGGAGAGGGCTCTCTCCGGGTCGATCTCAGAAAAAGACAAGCGATGGGGCTCAAGATGACTGAAATAAAAGCTAATTTTAGGCTAGGTATGAAGTACAAGGGTTTGATTTGAGTTTTTGAGGGTTTTGTTGGAAAAAAGGGACAGGCAAATTTGGGTCCGGGGATGAGGCATAGTTTCTGCAGAGTTCTGATTAGAGCAAGGAAGGAAATCGTTTTGAAGATTTAAATTGAGTGAATGGATAGATCATACTGGTGAGGAGATAAGGAGAGCAAGAGAGTCTCAAGAATTCTCCTTAAACATATGAAAACATGGAAATTTAAACAAATTCATTCGCAGAGCATATCAGTTAATGGATTCTACCTTAATCACTCATTTGTTCAAATTCAGAAGAAGAAACAGGAAAATGATACACATAACACTAATGAACTTACAATTACTTAGAGAAGCACACCATCAAAACATAAAGCCACATGGATCCCAAATAGTGCTGCAAAACCCTGGTCTTTCCTTAGCCAAAAATGCAAAGATAGAATGTACAATGATATGCCAAAGCAATCCCAAGTGTCCAACCCTAAAAATGACTTAGGAATTACATGATATAGACTAGCCCAACCCATTCCCTTGCCTCTAGGGGTCGAGCTCATCATTCTAGGAGCGGTTTCAACCAATTCTAAACAAAGCACTAAAATCTAGGCAATCAAAACAACTTGCCTCTATAAGGTAGGAAACTGATTCATTCATTAAATTTTCACTTTTTAGTGAATGAATCCTCTAGAACAAGTAAATAAGTGCCAAAATTACATCATGTTTATCCAATTACATCAATATAGATCAAAAATTACATCAAAAAGCAAAACTAGTCAAACTGGCCGAATTTCTGAGCTGGAAGGTGAAAAATTGGGCAAAAATCCTCTATGCGCCGGGTCAAATCCTCTATGCGTCGCGCCACTTTGAGGCTGCGTTTTAGGAACTTCCTGAAGTCCAAATTGAGCCCAAGATAGCTCATTGGAAAGCCCTGCCTGTCTACTTTCCAACCCAAGTGGAATTTTTCAATTTGGATGTCATTTGCCCCTCCAAAACTGCAATCTCCCAGGACTGCTTCCTGTGTGTCAAAATAGGGGCAGAGAGGTCATTTTTTGAGTGTTTTTGACCTCCCGAGGACTCAAAACTTGCCCAAATTTCTTGGCCATGCACCAAAAACCATGATTTTTCATGAAAAATCCAGAAATGTAAACTTTTTGCAATTTGGAGCTCCCTAGCAAAAGCGCGCGCCATGTGGTGCGACGCATAGGGAGAAAAACTCTGTTTTTTAGTGCCAAAATTTGTCAAAATGCCAAAAATGCCCCAAATTTCTTGAAATTTGGGCTGGAGCTTCTCCATCAAGTGTCATGCTGGGTTAAAGAGGCTTTGGCCAATATCCAAAGATGATCATGCTCCTTTTGCCTCTTTTTCTTCCTTATTGCCTTCTTTAATTTTTCCTTTAGATTCCTTATTCGTGCCTTGCAAACCATATTCCGCGCCCTATAGTGAAAAGCCATGTGTCTCAGCAATGCCTTGTCTCTATCGGCCTTATCCAGCAGTCTCTCCAAGTGGATGTTGACTCTCTTGAGCCAAGACTCTCAATCAGCGTTGATTTCTTGCTCAAGCGAAGTGAACTCCACCCTCCTTCTTTGGGCAGCTTGGAGGTTTTTCTTTATGTTTTTGCCACCTCTATGAGGCCTCTTGGGTGCACGTACTTTTGTTGGAAAATCATTGTGGGTCTCCTCCTCATGATCATATGATGGATCAGATGCCATCTCTACTAGTGGATGAAATGTCTTGGAGCTGCCTTGAATTGTCTTGATGCAAAATAGGTGATTTTATGGTGTGCCTTGACCTTTGCCACCAAGGGGAACAATGATAGGTGGGACTATGGAGGGAGAGGGTAAGAGGGGTTTTAGGAATGTTTCCGACTGGAATTTTGGGGAATAGAAGGGTTTTAGGGATAGTTTTTAGATTTTGGGATAACAATTAGGATTTAGGAACATGTAGCTAGGGTTTGGGATAATGAGAATTAGGGATATGGGGTTAGGGAATGGGTTTATGAAATTGTAAAATAAATCAGGGAGGAAGCGATGAAGTGGACTTGACAACAAAAGTTCAAATTGCAAACCCTAAGCAATTGTTTTTGAGGAAAAATTGCAAGGAGGTAGGGTTTGAAAATTTTCTCACTAAAACACCATAAACACCAAGGTAAGTCATTCATTGGTCATGGGAGAAATTTTAACTTACTTGAACACAAGAATATTGAGAAAATTTTGCAATTTGGGAGAGTTTTTTGAGTGAATTTCAGGCTTTTTAGCCCAATGCGCCGCGCCAGTGTAAATTTACACTGGATATTGCTGCCCAATGCGCCGCGCCTTCCCTATGCGTAGCACCTTTTTTCAGGAGCCTTTTGGAGGCCTTCCCGGTGTCTGAATTGGGCATAGGATAGCTTGTTGGAAAGGTATTTGAGTCTGATTTCCAACCCAACTGGAAGTTTTTAATTTGGAGTTCATTTGCCCTGTCAAAAATCAAATATACCAAGACTGGTCAAAATGTGCCAAATGAGGCTGCCTAAAGGCAAAGTGCTGTTACAGTCAACTTTTGAAGGTCTTCCTCAACTCCAAATTGAGCTCATTATAGTTCACTGGAAATATATTTGTGTTTAGTTATCATTTTACTCATCAAGAAAGTCATTTGGCAAACCAAGCTAGGAGAAAACTTGATTTTCCCAAGGTCACTTCAGAGGTGCATCAATTCTCTCGAGGCAATTGTTTTTTTGACATTTATCTAAAACCATGACACCTGTGTAAAAAGTGAAGGAGGTTTTTTTTCCTTAGCATATTTTGGACAAAAAATCTCTCTGGTTTTCCAAATTCATTTTTTATTTCTCAGAAACATCATTTTAGTAAAACCTACCCCAATGTGTGGAACAGGGGATTTGTCGAAATGAAACGAAATGAATGGGATAAGGGCCTTCTAAATTCTTGAGAAAATTTTTGGAAGTGGGGAGGGATGTTAGGAAGTAGGGGAAAGTGGAATTTCAAATATTGAGTGGGGGGAAGGGGTCCAAAAGGGAAAAACACAGGCCTAGCCTAGAAAATAGGGTTTGTAGCAAGAAACTAGGGTTTGTGCGAAAATGAGGAATTTGGGAGATTTTAGTGATGGGAAGTGTTTAATAAGGTACATTATGGATAGGGGAAGGTGTATGAACATCAGGATACAAGTTTTGCCGATGATTTTACCATCCAAGAGAAATTGCCTTCAAAACCCTAGGAGAGGGAAATGAACCTTGCCTAGGTGCAACTGAAGCATGAACAAGGTATAAAATGACCTAGTGGAACTTGACATGATGATGAAAACCCTCTTAATGACGGTACACTCAGCTGAATGGTGACATGGACCGACATTTGGACAACTTTGACAGGAGTAAAAGCAAACCCTAGACCTAGTACCTAGTGACGAAATTTTGCTTGAAGACTCACTGAAATGACAAAATTTGACCTCGACACTTTAAAATCACTTTGTAAGAGCATGTTTGATCACTGGAGGAAGGCTGCAAAGACTGACACTAACACTAAGTTTCCAACATCCATCCTATTGAAGAGATATGGGATTGAATTCTTCAATCCAAAGCCCGCCTCTTATGTGAATCATAGACTCATGGCCTATGGTGGCACCATCTGAGATGTTGCAAGGAGAAAAAACACTAAATCATCACTCACACTCCATTTTCTCCTTTCCCATTTTCTATCACCTGTCTCATAAATGAAAGCCATATAAAACAAAAGGAGTATATATTAGTGTGTTACTCAAAATCAACATAGATTTTCATTTTGAGAGATTTGATATCTCTCGAGGCTTGGTAGATCAGGAGTTAAGATGGATCTATGCTGGTATATATACATTTATGGAAAATAGTTATAAATTGAATAGAGCTATATTATAAAAATATAGTTATAAATTGAATAGATTTATATTAATAAAAATATTATTATGTACAAAAGTATTATTTTTTTTGTTCACTAAGTTGTGTAAGTCATGAGATGATTGCACAATGATTGCACTCTTAACTTTTGGCTTGAGAAATTGCAACCTAGGGGCATATGAACCATCAAAATCACTCTAGGATTGCACGTGGCATGAGCCACATCAATCCTTAATATGACTTTATTTTTGCCCATAGAGTTTCGAACTTGTGGCCTTCACATTATAGAGTGCCTTAACAATACAACCCATCACCCTCTATACTATGCCACATGGGCTATGTACAAAAGTATTATTATTATATTTAATTAGAGAAAAATATATTGTAACCTTACATTTAAAAACAATAAAATAATACTTACAATAATAAATTTAAAAAATAGTAATAACAAAAAAAAATGAATGTTGGCCATAAATGATCTAGGATACTTTCGCTTATAGATGTATGAAAAGAATCACATGTGAAAATTGTAGCTTAACACAAAATTTTAATGTGCACACAAGAAAATAAGAAGAAACACATAAAGCACGACAAGAAGACACCAAGACTTGATAATGAAGTTCATCCAACTCAGACTATGTCTCCAAGCCCTAATCTATCAATGGGGAGGCCTTCTTATATTAAATGACATGAAAAGAAGAGAATACAATCATTAGTACATCAAAAGAGGCTTATACCTCCATTTTGGACAATGGCTACGAAATGGAGACCTCAGATGGAGAAATGGACAACACCAATGTGTCCGTGGCGATGAAAGGGGCTGAAAACATATATGATTTGTCCAAATTAGACAAAGTACACTATCGGCCCTCCTGAAAACTCTCCTGCCTCGAACTGTGTGCTGAAAATCCCTCTCTCGTGCTTTCTTCATACATCGAGCCTTTATATATTTCATTTAGGAAAAGGTCGATTAATAATCAGAGGTCGATTTTCTTAGAATGTAAACTGTTCAGGTGGAAGGATCGGCGGGTGCAACAAAACCTTAAAAATAACCTTTGTATTGTTTAAAAGCGATAATACAAAAAACCCAAAAAACACTGAAAATCCGACCAAAACCTTTAAAAATGGACTTCAAATATATCAAATCGGCCCTATAATCCATCGGGTCTGATCCCAATCGCAAATCGCTATTGCTGAGGTCCATAGCCCCTGTATATCGGGGAATTTCCGCTCGTCGATCGCCGATTTGCCAATTCGCCGGTCGCTGATTAGATCCTGGCCGTCGATCTGCTTCCCGATCCGACGATTGAGATTGCACGTCACTGATCAGCGATCGCAATCGCAATGACCCAAAGGTCCAGGTCTTGTGCCTTGGGTTTCGCTGACTCAATCTACGGATGCCGACCGCTTTATGTCCCTGATATCGCTGATTGCCTGTCCCCGATTGCGATTAGTCGGAGATTGCTAATCGGGGTTCCGCTGCGCTTGCTTCTCCTCCTTTGACTTCTCTGACCCGATATATCGACAATCACTGATCGGGGGTCTTAAATTCCACCCTTTGCATGATTTCTGATGTGATTCCCTTTTAAAGCTAACAACCCATTTTTTTAGTGAAAAAATCCTCATTTTCCAAAGGAACAAGGTGACTTTCTTTTTGCCATAACTTCATCACCCAGACTTGGATTAGAGTGTCGTTTGCACCGTTGCAATCAGGGTGACGAGCACTTTGATCTGATGTCAAGATACCTGCTTTTCTACCACTTTGAATTTTGAGCTTTTCCATGCCATTTTATTTGAAGATCCACCTGGATCAATCCTCCCCATTGAGGAGCTTTTGGACCGCCAAAAGCTTTCTTTAGTCAATTGGAAAGTGAGGGAATTATTCCCTCACCTTTTCCTTCTCCAGCCATTTGGCCTTGCTGGGGTGCATTCCCTTAAAACCCACTCAAAGGTATTCCACATATCCTTGCTGTGAAGTCCTGGTCCTTCTATCAAGGATGATGTCTTTAGGTAACTCATTGAGATATTCTGGAGAAAAATCATCAACTGTAGGAACTGTGCCCATCTCATCGGTGTCCATGATCAATGGAGGTTCATACAGCTTTAAGTTCTCTACGTTCACTACTGAGTACATATACATATAAATCGACAAATCAAGACAAAAGGCATTGTTTCCAATCTTCTCCAATATGGTGAATGGACCATACTAGATTGGTCTCAACTTCTTCCCTTCTCCCTTCATCCTGTCCTTGCTGATGTGGAACCACACTTTGTCACCCACTTGGAATTGGTGGTCGACTCAGTGTTTGTCATGTCGATCCTTGTAATGGGCTTGAATTTTCTCCAACTACTCTTATACTGCTTGGTGAATCAATTGGATTCTCTGAATGAACTGATGAGCTTTGTCCCTATCATTACGCCCACTGGAGCCATCTTCCCTTCCAAAGACCATATCAAAAGGGTCCTTTGGCATGTAACCAAAGCATGTCTCAAATGGTGAACGCTGCATAGATGAATGCATTGCTCGGTTGTAGGAATGCTATACATATGGGAGATGTTCATCCCACAACTTGCGATGTTTCCCACAATGGCCTCATAGCAAGTGTACCACGGTATGATTGACAACCTCTGTCTGTCCATCAGTTTGTGGGTGGAATGCTATGCTTCTTTTCAGTTTGGTGTCCATAATCTTCCATAAACTGGCCCAAAACTCTCCAAGAAAGTGAGAGTCCCGATTTGGCACAATAGATGTGGGTAATCCAAGATGGACCCAAACAAGCTGAAAGAAAAGAGAAGCAGTCTGATATATAGTAATCTGCTTTTTACAAGGCATAAGAATACACATCTTGCTAAAACGGTCAACAACAACATACAAGTAGTCATGACTCTTTCTGGACAAAGGCAAGCCTCCTACAAAGTCCATTGACACACTTTCCCATGTACGACTCAGAATAGGGAGTGGTATGTAGAGACCGAGTTTCCTATTAGAGGGCTTTGAAACAGAACACATCACACAACCCTTTACATAGTGAGTCACAATGTTTTTCATATGAGGCCAAAAACAAAATATTTGTACATGACATAAAGTCTTTTCGACACCAAATTGTCTAGACACAAGAGAGGTTTGGGCCTCTCGAATTACATGTACTCTTTCCACACAATTTACCAAGTTGATACAACAGTTTCCCCTGCAAGTGATAGTTGTCCACTTGTGAACCACAGGTTAGTTTTTCATAAATCTCCTTAAAGTCATTATTGTTAGCATATTGTTCAGCATAACTCTCAAAAGATAACAAAGCATTATGCAAAATAATAGAAGTAGAAATAGGAGGGCGAGATATCATATTGGCCACTTTATTGCTAGTGCCCTTCTTATACTTTATTACCAGATGAAACTGTTGAAGAAAACCCAACCACTTGAAATGACGAGATTGCTGCAACTTAGTTTGGGACTGAAGGTACTGCAAGGGTTGATGATTCGTATGGATGATGGTCTCCTCACCAATCAGGTAGTGTTTCCACTTTTTCACACTCTACACCAAGGCATAAAGCTCCTTGTCATAAGTGGGATAGTTTATCACAGCTTGAGAAAAATTCTCAGAATGGTAACAAATTGGCTTCTTTTGCTACATCAGTACAACTCCCATGGCATAACCAGTGGCATCTGTTTCGATCTTGAATGGCTGTTGGATATCGAGTAAGGCTAAGATTGGTGCGGTACTGATATTTTCCTTCATTGTTTCGAAGGACTTCTGCTGTCTTCCTTCCCATTGGAAGACCTGTTTCACACTTGTCAATGTGTGCAAAGGTGTTGCAATAACAGAGAAATTAGCAATAAATCTCCTCCAATACTGGACTGCACCTAAAAAGCTGCGGACCTCAGTTACACTAGTAGGCTTAGGCCAATTTACAATTGCTTCAACTTTGGAGGGATCAATCTTTAACTAACCATGACCAACAATATGACCTAGATAACCCAAAGAGGTTTTCCTGAACTCACATTTTGACAACTTTACAAAGAGTTTTTATTTTTTCAATACATTAAGCACTTTCTTTACATGACACACATGTTCAACCCAACTCCTACTAAAGACAAGTATATCATCTAAATATACAAGAACAAATTCATCAATGAAAGGCTGAAAGAGATCATTCATGACCCTCATAAAAGTGGCTGGAGCGTTGCAAAGCCCGAATGGAATCACCATCCATTCGAACAACCCCTGTTTGGTCTTGAAGGCGGTTTTCCACACGTCCTGCTCTGTAATTCGGACCTAGTGATAACCACTGCGCAAATCCAATTTTGTGAAATAAAAAACAGTCTTTAACTGATCTAATAAGTCATCAATGCATGGAAGAGGGTAGAAGTTTTTCACCGTAATTTTGTTTAATACGCGGTAATCCACACACATCCTCCATGTGAAATCTCTCTTTGGCACTAATACAATCGGTGAGCCACATGGAGAAGTGCTCAGCCTGATGACTCCTTGGTCCAACAATTCCTACACTTGTTTCTTGATTTCCTCCATCTCAATAGCCGACATCCTGTACATGCCAATATTTGGCAAAGGAGCGTCATGCTGCAAATGGATCTCATGTTGGATTTCCCTCTTCAAAGGTAATCCCTTCGGTTCTTGAAACAAATCATCATAATTAGAAATTAATTCAGATAATTCCTGTTTATGTTCCTAATCATAGCCCTGGAAAGCATCAGTGAATTCTGCCTCTTTTTCCTTCACAACCATAAGCATGCAATCCTTACTGGAATTCACCAGTCTTTTCATTTGTCCAGTGCTTACAAGGCTGGAATTGATTTTAGTTTGATGAGCCTTTATTATATATTCTACCCCATCTTTTGTGATTTGGTATTTGTTTTCATGATAGAAAAATACTGCCTTTCTATCTAATAGATATGGACCCCCTAACACCATGCCACAGATATCCAATGGTATTACATCCAGTTCTACTTTATCTACTAGCTTAGAAGTGATCAAAAATTTGACTTTACACTGCTTGGTCACATTCAATTTTGCTTTATCATGTATCCATCCGAGCGGGTAAGGTTTCGGGTGTGGTTTTGTTTCTAAGCCAAGTTTCTTTACTAGGGATTTTGCAATTAAGTTTGCTTGGGACCCAGTGTCAAATAGAGTTTCAAATTTAGTGTAACTTACAACAACTCTGATATGAAACAGTTCAATTCTCTTTCGATCATTAGGAAGGGACTCATTTACAGAATTGGTGCCTTCATGCGATTCAGAATTAACATGAAGTGTAAGAGTACCTTTTGTTCCTGCTACTGTGATCAGCGCTTCATCTCCCAAATCCAATCCAAGGTCTTGCTGCGCCATTGCCACTGTCTTCTGCTTCCCTTTTCCTCCATACTTCTTTGGATGCTTTTCTAGGTGTTGTTTCCAACAGTGATCGTCATCGTGGCCTTCCTTTTTGCAATGATTGCAATACGACCGTTCTCCCTCTTTGGCTACTGCTGTATTCTTCTCCTTTCCTTTCCATTGCGAGGTTTGAACGGTGGCTTTCTGGAATGATCATCTCTTTCATTTTTCCCCTGTTCTCAATATGAATTGCCTTCACGCTGGCTGAGTCAATAGTGGTTGGTTCAAATAACAACAATGAATGCCTAATATAGCTATGCAATGAGCCAATATACTTAGTTACAACTTCAGGTGTATCAAGTGCAATACCCAGATTAAGTGCTTGCTTTCTAAAGTCCTCTGTAAAACTCTAAACATCCCGACCTTTGCCTTGTCTTAAATACTGCCAATTCATTAAAGCTTTTTGCTTGTATCCCAAGGGATAAAATTGTTCCTTTAATGTAGAAATAAAATCAGGCCATGAGGAAAAGAGTTTACCCTCATCCTCCACGATCTGCTAAATCCTACAGTAGACCTTAATCTGCCTAATCCAATTATTAAGCTTTTCTGCATTACTTTCACCATTAAACATGGGAAGATCAAATTTCACATCTAATTTAAAGAAAGGTTTCTTAGATGCATCCTTTGAATTTCTACGATTATGGTGGTGAGAGGAAGGAGAACCTTCACTCCCAGAAGGAGAAGGAGGGGGTTCTTCTCCACCATTCCCATGTGTTGAACCTTGTTCTTTTGGGTTTCTCTCTTCTGCTTTCTCCAGCCTTAAAACCAGCTGACTGATATTCTCTGCCATTGAATAGAAGGTCTTTCTGAAATTACGCTCCTCTTCAAGATGAGCCTCGTCTTCCATGTTTCTCCTTCGATGTGCACGCCCTGCTTTGGGATCGAAAGGTTCTAGTTCCCCTTCGCCTCTTTGGAGCCTGTTTCTTGTTAGCATACAAACATGCAATTCACATCTAAAAAGCCCTACTCTGATACCACTTGATCCAGGATACTTTCGCTTATAGATGTATGAAAAGAATCACATGTGAAAATTGTAGCTTAACAAAAATTTTAATGTGCACACAAGAAAAGAAGAAGAAACACATAAAGCATGAAAAGAAGACACCAAGACTTGATAACGGAGTTCGTCCAACTCAGACTACATCTCCGGGCCCTGCTCTATCAATGGGGAGGCCTTCTTATATTAAATGGCATGAAAAGAAGAGAATACAATCATCAGTACATCAAAAGAGGCTTATACCTCCATTCTGGACAATGGTTGTGAAATGGAGACCTCAGATGGAGAAATGGACAACACCAATGCGTCCGTGGCAATGAAAGGGGCTGAAAACATATAAGATTTGTCCAAATCATACAATGTACACTATCAACCCTTCTGAAAGCTCTCTTGCATCAAAATGCGTGCTGAAAATCCCTCTCTCGTGATTTCTTCATACATTGGGCCTTTATATGTTTCATTTAGGACAAGGCTGCTTAACAATCGCAGGTCGGTTTTGTTAGAATGGAAACCGTTCAGGTGGAAGGATCAGCAGGTGCAACAAACCCTTAAAAATAGCCTTTTTATCGTTTAAAAGCAATAATACAAAAAACCCAAAAAACACTGAAAATCTGACCAAAACCTTTAAAACCAGACTTCAAATATATCAAATCGACCCTATAAATCCATCGGGTCTGATCCCGATTGCAAATCACTATCGCTGAGGTCCATGGCCCTTGTATATCGGGGAATCATTGATTTGTCGATTCACCAATTAGATATTGGCCGTCGATCTGCTTCCCGGTCCGATGGATGAGATTGCACGTCGCTGATCAGTGATCGCAATCGCAACGGCCCAAAGGTCTGGGTCTTGTGCCTTGGGTTTTGCTGACTCGATCCGCCGATGCCGACCGCTTTATGTCCCCGATATCACCGATTGCCTGCCCCCAATTGTGATTAGTCGGAGATCGCTAATCAGGGTTCCGCTGCCCTTGCTTCTTCGCTTTTGACTTCTCTGACCCAATATATCGGCAATCACTGATAGGGGGTCTTAAATTCTGCCCTTTGCACGATTTCCGATGCGATTCCCTTTTAAAGCTAACAACCCAATTTTTTAGGGAAAAATCCTCATTTTCCAAAGGAACAAGGTGACATTCTTTTTGCCATAACTTCATCACTCAGACTCGGATTGGAGTGTTGTTCACACCGTTGGAATCAGGGTGACGAACACTTCGATCTGATGTCAAGATATTTGCTTTTCTGCCACTTTGAATTTTAAGCTTTTCCATGCCATTGTATCTGAAGCTCCACTTGGATCAATAAATAAAATATTTCAATTTCCACTTTAATTTTACATCCACTTTATATAGAGATAAAGTACTTGAAAGTAAGAAAATAAATTTGAATTTACTTTTTAATATTAAATAGATGTTATTCCTTTACTATTTAATAGGAAGTTCACAAGTACCATGTAAAAATAGTATAATTGATATTTACATGATATGTGATTTATCTTATGTTTAGTTCAAATAAAAATATACTAATAACAAAAAGATATTTTACTCGACCACAAGAAAAATATTTCAATGTCCATATTAAATAACATAGTTTTATCTTAAGTTTATATAAATAAATTCAAAGCAATATATATATATATATATATATATATATATATATATATATATATATATATATATATATATATATCTTTTTATATTTATGTTTTTATTTTTCATTTTAAGTGTAACTTATTGCATTCTTAATATGACACTGATATATATTAATAATTTTTTTAATGTTATATATATAAACAAAAATAATTTTATATAGAGAGAGTCTCTAATGAATATATGTTTTTAAATTTCAAATATGATTTGGTTTAATGTGTAAAATGTGAATCATAAATAAAATATTTCAATTATATATATATATACAGAGAGAGAGAGAGATTTGTAATTCATTCATTTTTTTAAATGGACTTGACATGCAACATTTGAAATATTAATAATAAAAAGTACGTGTATATATATATATATATATCTAACATTTTATTTTATTTTTATATGTAGAGAGAGTCATATGGATATATGTTATCTACTTCCAAATATGATTATGGAGTATGTATTAATATTTTAATGTATAGAATGTGAATCATAAATAAAATATTTCGATTAGAGAGAGACAGAGAGAGTTCTTATTCCATTAATAGGTTTTTTAAAGAGATTTGTAATTCATTCATTTTTTAATATGAAGTTAACACATGATATTTTAAAATTATCTATAACAAAATTATTTATATAGAAAAAAAGTCCTATGAATATATATTTTCTACTTCCAAATATGATTGGAACATATATTAACATTTTAATGTGTAGAATGTAAATTATATATATATATATATATATATATATGTTTTTTAATACAGATTTTATATATATAAAGAAAGAGAGAATTCCTATTCCAATAATAGGTTTTTGTAGAGAGATTTGTAATTCATTCATTTTTTAATATGGAGTTCACATATATATATATATATATATATATATCATTTTAAAAAATAATTATATATATAGAGACCTATGGATATATGTTTTCTACTTCCAAATATGATAGTGGCATGTATGAATATTTTAATGTGTATATATATATATATATATATATATATATATATATATATATATATATATATATATATATATATATATATATATATATATATATATATATATATATATATATATATATATATATATATATTAATGTTTTTTAATACAGATTTTATATATATAAAGAAAGAGAGAATTCCTATTCCAATAATAGGTTTTTGTAGAGAGATTTGTAATTCATTCATTTTTTAATATGCAGTTCACACACACACACACACACACACACACACACATATATATATATATATCATTTTAAAAAATAATTATATATGTAGAGACCTATGGATATATGTTTTCTACTTCCAAATATGATAGTGGCATGTAAGAATATTTTAATGTGTATAATGTGAATGGTAAATTAAAATATTTCAATATCAACTATATATGTATAACCAAAGAAATATATATATATATATATATATATATAAAAAGACATGACTAAGGGTTTGCAATTAATAAAGACTAGTTTATGGGCTAGAACCCTTACAAGATCTTTTCGGATTTTGACAATGGAAGTATATATCTGTCCATACAAAATTGATGCCAACTCTAGAGTTGCATTTATTTCTTATACTAAAAACATTTCTATTGATAATTCAACAAAAGGACCCAAGTTTTAAAATATATTTATAAAGCAACGTAAAACTTCATAGATGTTTAAAAAACCATCAAACTTAACATTGAGCCCTTCCATTAGCAGTGACCATGACTAGGAGTATCATCCTTCCACAAGTGGTGAGTTTTTTTCTTTTCAAGAGCAATGCTGGAACCAATTCCCCCCCAAGTCAAGCTGAGTGCAACCAACCATGGATTCATTCAAATATTTGACCCAAGCACTGAGATAATTAACTTCCCTTCGCAAACCATTAAAAGAGAGCTCCAAACTACTAATAAGTCAGAGAAAATTGGCTTCGAAGAGGAGCTAAGATGATTATATTTTCTTATCTTCCATGTCTTCCTGTTGTTTCCTAACAACCTACGACACATTGACCATACCTAGAAACCTCTCAAACAACAAACCTACATTTAAGTTCTCCAAAATTAATGAAGGTTCTGTCATTTATGAGGAGAGTCACTGCACTTGGCTAGCTATCACACTAACAAGCTTTACCCATGCTCCACGACTAACAAGGAACAACATCCCATAAAATTTCAAGAAAGCCAAATGCAACTTTAATAAACACATTGAGACCCCACGAGGAAGTCTGAAATAAAATTTCTATAGTTAGAGAAAAATCTTCAAAAGGATAGTGAATAGACTGCTGATTGAAATAGTGAGATGAAAAAAATAAATCCATCCCATTTCACAATGAATGGAACTCCATGGTCGTAATGATCTTCGCCCACTCCCACTGAAGGCGACTTAAATGCATATGCCACCTTGAGCTGTGGTGAATTTGGGTTACGTGACACTTGATAAGATGCATGCGACATCTGGAGGAAGCCTTGAATATCTTATGGTGGAAAATAAAAGGCCTCCATATCCCGATGCCCTTAATTCTTATAATCACATGAGCTAGAGACCAAGTTGAGTGGGAGGAAAATGTCCCCTCCCAAAAATGAAACAATTTCCCATTTATATCATGATTAAATATAAAGCTATAACACTAAGAATTATTGAGATGATTAAAGGAATGGGGGGAAACTATTTAAACCATGTTCCATCTCTATTCTACCTTGACCCAGAGCAGATCCTTTTTTCCCAAAGCGTCTTCCATTGAATTTAAATGTCTACAAACATATAAATACTACAAACACTTGCACTAAGAGGTGATTAAGATACTATTTGAAGAATGGGAGGGTGATCTCAGCATGACACCTTCTTGGCCTTGATCTCTTATCAAATAAAAAGCATTCAATCACTGAAAACCAATAAATTGGAAATATTCTTTGCTAGAGGGGTTTCCATACCTTTGCATAGTCTGTAAGGAACTCAGATTGATTGTTAGATGTGTGGCCAAGACCCTATGAAAATTGTGACATAATTTTTCCTTCGAGGCTAAACAATGCCCCTCCCACTCCTGCTTGCCCCAAATTACCTTTCGAAGCCCCATCAAAGAATAGTGAGAACTGGCTTCTATCCATTCTCTAGTGATTGAAGTTTAACTGATCTAGCCCAGTACTAGATACCACATTTCCAATGGGATGAAGCATAGATTTACCTAGGGGATTGAGATGATTCCTTACTTTATCCATTCATGCTCCATTGGACTTATATCCTCCATATGGCTTTATTCCTGATGATCTAAATGGACCAAAAGAGGAACTTAGAAATGGATTCCCAACATATTATTGGTAGAGAGGAGGATTTTTTAGTCCAAGGGTAATTAGATGTCCATAATTCAAACATTTCCACCCACAAGCCCGGGATAGAGTCGATACAGTAAACAAAAGCAAAGGTTGCACAACAAGACTCTAAAGAAAAGGGGCATAACTAAAATAAACATGAGATATCTTCCTCTTAATTGAAGCATAATACACACCTTGACAGACCATATGTATTCCTTTTCCTAATATTTTCGGCTGTGAGGATTTTATAATGAACAAGAGTCCCAAAAAACATATTCACTTTTTGAGTACCATCCTTGTTCCATATTTTTTACCACACTTTGCTGGGACGAGTGTGATGAAGCCACTTGACTAGATGCAAATATCCAATCTTGTTGTGTATTTATGCTAATAACTTAGATTCCATGTTTAGAGGTCATGCTGAGAAACAAAGATAGGGGCATGCCTTTTAAATTAAAAATCAAGCAGTCCCGTTGGAGCCCTAGATGGATTGGAAGCTCTAGTATTTTCCAACCTTTCCAAAGACCTTTATCATCCCAAAGAAAAATATATTTTAATTTGGTGAAACAATTTTGTTGCATCCAAATAGCCAAATCTCTAAATTCCTCACAATATCCTAGGGGAATTTAGAGGAAAAATGGTCTTTCCAAATATTAATGTGGGAACCATTCCTCAATTACCAGTTTAGATGGTCAACAATGAGAGGAGTAACCTCTTTACGTAAATTCCAGATTTTGGATCCGGAGCCAAACCAAATAGCTGATTCAACCTAGAGCAAACCATTTTTGTTGAAATACTTTCACAAGAAACCATTTTCCACCATTGCTTAGAGTCTGAAAATATTATCCAAATAATTTTTGCTCCAATGTTGAGGCTCATAAAAAAGGATCTTTCATAGCTAGACCACCATTTCCCTTTGGAGGGTGAACAATGTTCTAGTGCACTAAATTAAATTTATGTTAACTGTTTTTCCCTCCTTGCTAGAGAAATTTACTAATAAAAAGACTCATTTGATTAAGCACATACTTTGGAGCCAAAAGGCTAGAACAAAGATAAAGGGGGAGAGAAGATAAGACATATTTTACCAAAATCACTTGATCAACATGGCTATTCATTGAGCTCCCCAGGCTAGGTTTTCTTTTTAAACTTCTTTATAATGTCATACAAACTTTCCAAATTAGAAGTTCCTAGAGAGATTTGGATTCCAAGATATTTAAAAAACTGCCATTTGGACTCCAATGGGAAATCCAGAACCTTGGAGATCTCCAGAAGGGTTGAAACAAGGCTATTCCAACCGAATATCAAACTCTTTTTTTTTTTTAACGAGGCCCCTAGAGAAATCCATATATCAATCCAATATATGTTTAAATCGCATTGTAATTTTCATTGAATCACTCCCCAAAAGAAGTGTATCGTCAAAAAATTGGGAGTGATTGTATTCCTTAGTGTTCCTTACTATACTCAAACCCATTAATCTTCCCTCAATGCTAGAAAGCTCCAAATTTATACTGAGACTTCTACCACTAAAATGTATAGAAGAGTGGAGAGGGGGCAACCTTGTCTCAAACTCCTTGAGGCTGAAAAGAAGTTACAAGGATGACCATTGATCAAAGGAAAAATCCATGGGTTACTAATAAAAGATTTGACCTAATTAATCAACTCCCAACAGAACCCCATTTTTTCCAAAATAGAGAAAAAAAGGAATGCGAACTCTGTCAAAAACATTCACCATGTCAAGTTTAATATCCATACTTGGTTCACCACTTTTCTTACTAGAATGGATAGCCTCTTGAAATATGATAACATTGTCTAGAATTTGTACATGTTTCATAAATTGACCCTGATTTGCTGAGATTATTGTTGGTAATATCTTTCTTAGTCTATTTACTATAACTTTAATGATAATCTTATAGGATGAGTTGCATAAGGAAATAGCTTTGAAGCGAGAGAAGGAAGTAGGTTTTGAGTCTTTTGGAATTAAGGCCAGTAAAGAAGAGTTGGTATTCCTGCCCAACTTCCCTTTGCTTCTAGAATAACTTAGCATTCTTAGAAGATCCTTCTTAATTAAACCCCAAAAAAATTCTATACAAACTGATGGTGAAGCCATCTGGGCCGAGGGCTTTATTGGGATCTAGGGACCAAAATGCCTCAATCACCTCTTCTTCCTCAATCAACTTAATGAGTTGATGTTTTTCTGATTCTGTGAAGATAGAAGGAAGGAATGATATGAAATATTTCTCCTCACCTATATCATTATCTCTTACCTAAGAGTATAAGTCCCTCCAAAAATGAAAGACTTACCTTATTTCTAGGAAGGAAGATATTTTGGGATGGCCCTTTGGAGTGATTTCTTTGACCTAATTCGTAATTTCCCTAGCTCTGGTTTGTTTTTGAAAAAGGAAGAGTTCCTTTCTCCGACCTTGAGCCAATGAGTTCTTGATTTTAGCTGCCAGTAAGCCTCCTTTCGCTCACTGAGTTGAAGGATTTGCTTGCTTAATTGTTTTTATTTTTCAATGTGCCATTCCTTGACTAGGCCATTTTCCATCAAATATTGATGAGACTCAAGATGCCTGATAAGGTCGAGTTTTTCTTGACCTGGAGGCTTGAAGTTTTCCTTTGCCCAATTCCTAAGATCTTGTTTCAACATCTTCAATTTATATTCCCACACAAAAGAAGGAGATCCATTTACTGGAGTTTCCCATGCTTATTTTATTAAATATATTACCCCTTCCTTCTGAAGCCATCTTGGGTTGAAATGAAATGGGATTGGTCAAAGCTATTTAGGAGGATATATATTAAGCTTGATAGGTTGAAGATTTGAATCCCCTTGGGCCAAAATTGAGGAGATGCACTTAGTTCCTTTGACCAACCAATTTCTATGAATAAGGAAATCATCCAACCTCATCGTTATGTGTCCAGAACCACTTCTTTGACTAGACCAAGCGTATTTCCATTTTTTTGGAATTATATTAAGGAGATCGCATTCAATTAAAATGTCTTCCAATATTTCTCTAAAAATATCTCTAATGACACTTCCTCCACATTTCTCTGAACAAAATAAGGCAATATTGAAATTTCCACCGACAATACTATTTATATGCCATTATACCTCCTTTAATATAATTAAGGAGTCCCAGAATTCACCCTTCTCCTTGTAATGTACGAGAGCATAAACATTTACAAAATATACTATTTCTTATGTATTATTATCCTCTAACCTAACAAAAATCTTGATTTGAAACTATATATTAACAAAAAACAAGAGTTTAACCAAAATGTTCATAGACCACCAGAATCTCCAAAAGAGATTTGTGATATACTCAAACTATCTCTCCAAAAGGTTCTTGACAGGGCCAAAATCTCTTCTTCTAACAATTTCAATTCTTGCAAAAATAAGACCTGTGATTTTTCAATTTAACAAAACTTTTTACAACCTGGGCTTTAATGGGGTTTCCGATTCCCATTATATCCAAGATATAAATTTAGTTTAAATTTATAGGCATTTGACTTACCTCCTCAAGAGCTGATACTCCCATGTTCTCTATTGCTCACATTCTTGAGAATTTCTATGATTTGTGGCTGGTTGCCTAACTTGATGTTTTTCTCTACCTCTACTTCCCTTACATCCTTTTTAGAAAGTCTTCCTACTTTTTGTTATTTTATATCTCATGGAAGGTGGAATTAATTCCCCAGTTAAGTATATCCTTAACAATTCTTGTTAACACCTTTCCTACTCCCTCCTTATTCCTTGAGGCTCCAGGGACACATATTCTATTATTCTTTTCCCACCTATCTAGGTTTAGCAAATTCATGGAGCTATGTTGAATTTGGGATTGGACATTGCTAGCTGGGGCATATTCCCTTATCAGTTATTATTCTTGAAACTCTCCTTATTCTCCTTCACCCTTTTTGCCTTCAGGTCTTAGGGCTTCTTCACCTATAATTGGCACCTCTTGTTCATTCTCTTCCTGTGACAAGAGTTCATAAGGATTAGTGAACATTGAAGAAACATGTAGGGATACAATTTTGGTATTTTTGACGCTTCCTTTCCCCATTTTCCCCTTTTTCTGAGTGTTCCATGGTCTTATTTATGGAAACTCTTACATTTAAATAGAAGTTGCTCATAATCAAGCAACTGAATGTGTTTACACTCACATTGAGTCAAGATAATATAAGAGGGAATACCTTTCTCAAGGTACATTTCCATGCAAATTTTGGGGCACATAATTGCTAACCTTTCAGCTCAACACGATCTAGGAACTAACTAACACCATTTCCTATTTTCTTCAAGCAATTGTCACTCCAGTAGGATAGAAATGAGTGAGGAATTTTGCATAAAAAAAGAATGAAAATAAGGATGCCCTTGTCCAGATTAAAATCCAAAGGCCAAGCATTCAAATACATTCCCCTGGAGTTGAAAAAATGTGGCCCATTTTGGAACATGATGCCTCTGTACTCCTTGCACTCGAAGAAGGAAGTGAAAAATTATTTCCCACTACAAAAATGACAAGGTTCCCTTCATCATTGATTTCCAAGTCTTATCATACCACTACTGATCAAACTTGGGTGAAGGTCACATGCCCATAAAATTTCTAACAAGGGCCCTGTTAGAGAACGTTAAAGAGGTTTTCCAAAATCCCAGAGGGAGAGCAACCAACAGGATATTCTCATCCTTTTTAATAAAAATTGTCTACAATTATTTTTGTCTTGGGTGGATTTTGAGGGACGAAATCATAGCAAAAAAGGAGAATTCCTTGTCATAAGGAGGGGTAGGCCCCCCCGGGCCTGAAGCCACTAAGAATCAATGAAGAAAACACTGACAATAATAAGGAATTAGGGTTTCAGGTTGCCACAGAGTAGTTACAAAATTCCTATGATATATTACATGTAACATTTAAAATATTAATAACAAAAATTATATATGTGTGTGTGTGTGTGTGTGTGACATATATATATATATATATATATATATATATATATATATATATATATATATATAGCGTGTTACTCAAAATAAACATAGATTTTCATTTGAGACATTTGATCCATCTCGGGGCTTGGTATATCCAAAGTGAGATGGATCTATTTTGATATATATACATTTAAGGAAAATAGTTATAAATTGAATAGAGCTATATTAATAAAAATATTATTATGTACATAAGTTTTTTTTTTTGTTTGCTAAGTTGAATTAGTCCTAAAATGACTGCACACTTAACCTCTGGCTTGAGAAATCCTGACCCAGGGGCATTTGAGCCATAAAATCACCCGGGGATCGCACTTGTGTCAGGCCACACTAACCCTTCACATGGATATATTTTTTCCCATGGAGTTTCGAATCGATGGCCTTCACATCACGTAGTGCCTTAATACTACACCCCATCACCGTTCATTCTATGCCCCATAGGATATGTACAAAATAATTATTATTCTATTTACCTAGAGAAAAATATATTGTAATTGCCTTGTGAAATGACTTTTAATTAGTTGTTTTAAACAAAATATATTTTTAAAAAGTTTTATAAAAATTATAAAATATATAAATATTTTTTTAAATGAAGTGGCTATTTATGAGAGTTTGGAGATTTTTGTAATGAGGATTTTGATTTTTAGATCTCAGGGAAACCACAATATTCATTTTTGTTTCAACGTTTTGAGTCAATACCATAGGCCCTTAAGAATAATAAAATAGGCCCTTAATAATACAAAATTCTGATTTTCTTAATATTAAAATAAAATTTTATAAAAATAAACATAATTTCTTATATTAAATTAACATTCTATTAAATATATTAATTTATTACATTAAAAATAAATATATAAATAAAATTTTAATCTAAACTAAGACATTTATTTTTTGCCTTTGTTCATCAAATTTACTTAGATTGCTGACTGACTCCCTCTTACATCTTTTCCTCTTTCCAAAACCCTATTTATCTCCTCTTTGTCCTTCTCTTCTTATTAGGCTTTTCTTGATGATGAGTCATGGTATTGACTCGAAACGTTGAAACAAAAATGAATACCATGGCTAATTATATTATATCAAAATTTTGGTTTGCATGGCTAGCTCCATTTACATTCAAGAGTTGCATCAACAACTTCAAAATTCCAATAGAGCCAAAGCTTCATTTTCCTAGTGTTGAAGGATTTACTTTCTACACTATTACATTGATATTGTCAATAAATCCCACAAAATTTCCCCAGAAATTTCTTATATTGACATACCATACTACATAACTTTTTTAATTAGCCCCAAAAGGGCTAGGTTCCAAGTCTTTCTTGTTCTTAGGATTCACCTACGTGCCACAAGTTATTTCTTCCCCTCCTGCTGTTGTTGCAGTCTTCGCATCTTGAAAGTTCAAATTAGGATCCATGGGGCTTGTCTTTTCCTCTTCTTCTAAGCTCCAGGCCGCCTCTCTTTGCCTTGTTTTCATTAATAACATATTTGACTCCATGCAAAGGATCCTTCACTCCTTGTCGGTGTGAATCCAATCCAGCTTGTAGTTTGTCACCTTCACTCTGTAATCCCATTCATTCCTCATAAGCTCTTGCCTCCTTTTCAATGGCTCATACACCCCTATTAAATTTTGAAAAATTTCCTAGATGATTTCTTCTAGTGCTCAAAATATCCAAGTTCTTCCCTGCACTCCATCTTTAACTGTGACTAGTTGTCCCTCGATGGATTCCAACCTATGAGCATCCAAACATACTCAAGAGCCCTCCAACTTTCATTATTTATCTCCTCTCATTCCTCTCGAGAAATTTTTGTGCCATCAGATGTAATTAACTCGTCCTACAAGTGGTACATTGATTCAAATTCCTGATTCACTAAGCCAAACCTAGTGCTGAGAGAAATCATATTGTCATAAATGTGCCTCTCCTCTATTAACTGCCTTTCCCATATCAATTGTGCTTGTGAGGACCATAAGTAATTTAACACAAGTTTCCCTTTGATATTATAAGTCCAATTGAGGGGATATCTATGTGTGCAATGCATCATGTACCTAATAGGCCCAATTCCCATATGTCCTCTTCTGTCATTCTCCTTGTGTCGATTTGAGCCCATTTGCCAACTTGTTTTTATTCTCCTAAAATCCACTAACAGAAGTTTTCATTTGATCAGATTCCCAATGACTCTAATTAATTGCTTCATTTTATGGTATCAGAAAACTTAGGATCAATCCATCTTGGAGCAACAAGACTCCTTGGTCCAAATGAGAGCCTTAATTGGCCAAGGTGTATGCCTCCACATTGAGAGATTTGAGGATGTGGAGGAAATAAATATTTTCAAAATTTGTTGCCACCATTGCTATTCTTCAAAAATTGGAGGGGAATTTGTTGTGTTCCTTGATAATGCATGTGAAACATGCTTGATTACTAGCATTGAATCACCCAAAATTAATAGTTTTTTTAATCCATATCCTTTGAAAGGTCAATACCTTTTAGTAGATCCCAAAACTTCACTTACTTGTTGGTTTTCACTCCTATATCCCAAGCAAAAATATATTATTTTTGTTTTTTCAGGGCATTTGATTACCCCTCCTTCTCTGGTCGCCCCTAGTTTACCTTAGGAAGCCCCATTAGAACTAGGAATTGGAGTGGTTTGCCTAAATTTCTAGACTCAAAATTCATCCATCCCAATTTTGAGTCGAGAAAATGGGGAGGTTTTGGGTCTAGGCATGAAATTGACAACATGGTCAAATGATTTTGGAAGTTTGATTCAATCCCTCTCTTCTGGTGACGATTACTCTATGTCATTTGGCTTTAAACCTTTTTCCATGATGGATACTACTATTAAACATTGGGATTTTATGGCTATTCTATGTGTAGCTGGAGATCTGCCTTTGAAAACCACCATGTTTCTTTCCTACCAAATCATCCTGCAAAGGAATGTTGGCATTGTCAACCAAAATTTTTTAGCCAATGAAAATTTGATTTTATCATATGGGACATTACACTTCTAGGCTTCGAACATATTGTCCCAATTCCTTGGGATATTGGAGACATTATATACTTTCTTGAATGCTAATCTCCAGACCTCGAGTGAGAAAGGGTAAGAGAGGAATAAGTAATTGATCGTTTCTTCATTAGATTTGAATAAAAAACACCATGACAAGCCTTGTATGCTCCTCCTATGAATATTATTGGCTGTGAGGATATTCTCATGGATGAGAACCCAGTAGAAAGTATTTATCTCTGAGATGGCATCATTATTCTAAATCCTTTTCCATAGTTTCTTCTTCGCTGGATGAGTGAATTTTTTATTAAAAGGTTGTATCCATCCTTGATAGAGTACTACTTAGTTTTCCTTCAAATCTATGATCTCTTATCTACTGCTTCAAGAGAAATGGGAGCAAGTCCTTAAGGTCCCATTGCCCATTTAGATGAGAAGGAAGACCGATGCATTTCCAATCTATACAAACACCTAAAGAATCCTAGGAAGAGATATCTTTCAACCTTTCAATTCCTTTATCTTTCATCCATTCCTTTAAAGAGATCACTTCTTCAGAATTTATTGTGGTCATTGAAATTGTGTCTTTATAGAGGAAAATTATTCCACCATTTCCTGCAATCTAACCAAGGTTACTAACTAGTACCGGAGTGACAACTTTACATAGTCTCTAGATTTTGGAACCTTTTCCTACCCATTATGTTTTGTTCCATTGAAGGTACTTCCTTAAGAAGGATTCCTTCCACCATTCCTTGGAGTCTGATGCTAGCTTCCATACATGTTTGGCACCTAAATAAAGATTCATGAATAGTGGATCCTTAATTCCCAATCATCCTACTTCCTTCAAGAGGTGAAAATGTTCCAATTGAGAAGATGGAACTTCCGATCATTATTCTTTCCTCCTTTCTAGAGGAACTTTATGATCAATGCACCTATTTAAAGAAGAGTTCTCTTGGGGGTGAGTAATCCCAAGCCAAGGTAGATAGGAAGGACAGAAAAAACTTATTTAATAAGTATTTTTTTTCTTGCTATATTGAACCACATCGCACCCCAACCTTGAATCTTCTTCCTTAATTTCTACAAGATATCTCCCCAATCCTCCCTAGAAGATGTCTCGAGGGAAATTGGAATGCCAAGATACTTGAACAACTTCCAATTTATTTGAAACGAAAAAATTAGAGCTGTGGAAATCTCCTGCAAGACCAAGGATGAAAAATTCCACCCATACATTTAATGTTTTCTTTTATTTACCATACTGCTTGATAGACTGAGGTATAGGTCTAGAATTGATTTGAACCTGCAAGCAAAATAATGTTATTTGCAAGCTGGAAGTGACTAATATTCTTGGCATTCATGGCTATGCTTATACTTGACAATGAACTGTTCTTCTTGGCCTTTTCTAGGTTCCTGCTTAAACTTTCAACTACCAAAATATACAATAAGGGGGATAGAGGGAAACCTTGTATCGGGCCTCTAGAGGCTTTGAATAAGGGAATAGGTCTACCATTTATAAGAGGGTATATTCAAAGAGAGCCTGTACATTCATTTATCCATCAAATAAGTTGACCACAAAATCCATGTTTTTCAAAGAATAAGAAAAATGAAGGAGTGACACACATGATAGAAAGCATTTTCCATGTCCAGCTTGATGACAAATCCTAATTATCCCTTCTCTTTCCTTGTGTGAATGGCTTCCTGCACTAGAATGATGTTGTCTACGATATCTCTTTTCATGAGAAACCCTTGGTTTTATGAGATAACCTCAAAATGACCACCTTTAATCTATTAGATACAATCTTTATCAAAATCTTGTATGATGCACTACGTAGTGATATTGGTTGGAATCTAGAGAAATTCACAAGGTTGATCTCTTTTGGGATAAGGGAAAGGAAGGATCAATTTGTGCACCCTCTGATATTTCTTTTATTCAATGACCAACTCAACATCCTAAGAAGGTATTTCTTGATCACTGTCCAACAAATTCTGAAAAAGCTAATTGGGAACCATTTAGCCCAGGGAACTTATCCGGATCAATGGCCAAAATTGCCTCCATCACTTATTTTTCTCCTAACTTGTGAACCATTAGTTGAATTTCGTCTTCACTTATTTTTGGGAGAAAGGAATATAGGAACTCCTATGCCTTATTAAGATCCAATTCACCATTTGATGTGTATAGTGATTGGAAATGATCAAAAGCCTCTTGCTTAATTTCCAAGAAAGAGGTGATTTTTTATTTACCTTTCGGGGTTATTTATCTGACTCTATTCCTTAGATCCCTTTCCTTTTATTGCTTGTGAAAGAAGGTGGTGTTCCTATCTCTCGCCTGAAGCCAAATTCTTCTCGATTTGAGGTACCAAAACTACTCTTCCTTCCTGCACTCCTGAAAGTATAGGGAGTTTAATTCATTTTCTCTCACAAGGTGTCATTCTTCTAACTTGAAGTTCTCCATGTAAAATTAGTGTTGCTCCATCTATTGAAGAATGGTCACTTTCTTCCTTCTTGGGGAAACATAGGAATCTCTAAGCCACTATCAGATCGCTCACTTAACCTCTTTCAACTTTGATTCCCACACGAAGTTTGGGGATCCCATTACCTATATGCTCCATGCTTGTTTTGCAAGGTTCATCACTCCTTCTCGCAACCAAACCGGGTTGAATATAAAAGGAATAGGGCCAAGATCCTCTCCTATCTCCATTGTTAATTTAATGGGCCGATGATCACATTCTTTGAGAGGTAATATAGTGGAGGAAGCATCCCATCCTGATAAAATCCATGAGTTGTGAATTAAGAAACGATCTAATCTTGTGGCAATATTCACTACTCCACACCTTCTATTTGACCATGTATATTTTCCTCTCGTTGGCTTGATGTCCATCAAGTTCCATTCAACCATAAAGTCCTTTATTCTCTCCCTAAAAGGACCCCTAACCAATAAGCCTCCCTTTTTATCACGAGAAAACAAGGCTATGTTGAAATCTCCACCTACTATAGAATTCAGATGGCATTGTGCTTGTTTTAGGGAAATAAGATTATTGCAAAATTTAACTTTCTCACTATATATTACCTAGGCATAAATGTTCAATATTTTGACTCTTTCCCTAGTTCCTTTGTTTTCTAATTCCATAGCTACCCAATGCATTTCCACATGAAAATAATTTAAGATGAAAGAATTATTATCCCATAAGATACCAAGACCTCTCGATGCTCCCCTTGAGCTTTACGCAACTCCACAAATTTCTTTCCAGAATGTGTTAGAGACTCCCATCAGATCACAATCCTCTAACTTTGGCTCTTGAATAAAAAAAATTAAGGGTTTCTCCAATTTCACTAAATATTTTATTTGGAGGGATTTTTTGGAGTCACCCATTCCATTTATATTCCAAGAAATTAGCTTCATAGTTTTTTAGTAGGCGAGTGGGATTTCTTACCTCCATCTGATTGTCCTACACCTCCTTTACTTGCATCTCCTTTCAGAATGTCAGAGATCTGTTGTTAACTACTTAGTTTCTTATTTATTTATGCATCAGCCTCCCTTAGTTCCTTTTTGGAGTGCCTGCCCTTTCTCTTTGCTATGCTTTCCACTTTGTGACTGCTTGTGTCCTTACATCCACTTGGATGACGAGTCAAATTTCTGGTGAAGATATTCCCGGGACAACTCATTGGTTGAGATGGCCCAGAAGGATTGGCATCCATTGTTCAAATTTGACATAGCACCAGGCCCATCTCCTTGGATTTAGACTTCAATGGTTCATGGGTGTTTGGGCTGTTGTTTCTAACTGGGCCTTTGGAAGCTGCAGCGTCCGGTTCCTCACCTTTCTCTACTAAATCTAGAATCTCCCCCTCTTCTTTCATGTGTCCTCAAATTCATCTTCATCCATAGATTTAGAGGGATCATTCAAATACTTTGATTGTTTTTCTCTTGTTTCTTGAAGCACCCCAAAGGGATTATTAGAGGATGATGACTCAACATTATGTTGATCCGCTTGCTTATTTGGAGCCCGACATCTCCTATTTCCATTTCTTCTTTGAGTTTCTCATTGTCCCTCTTGTTGAGGTTGTGTTTATCCCCCCCTATTTGTATTTCTTGCAATACCGGGAGAAATTCCTATAATCATGGCATATTCTACACTTAAATGGAGGTTTCTCATAGTCTAAAATTTGAATGTGCTTCCATTCTCCTAGTGTGAGAAATATTTATGCCAAGAGACCCTTCTCTAAATCCACCTCCATGCATATTATGGTGCATGAAAAATATCATCCTTTAGGCTCTGCTCTGTCTATATATTTTCCAACTCCATTACCTATTGCCTTGAGATAGTCATCTCCTCAATAAGAGAGTGGAAGCCTTGGAAATTTCACCCATATTGGCACAACTGTGGGGAAATATTATGAGATATCGAAGTCTATGGTCCATCAATTCAAATACATTCCCATGGCCCTGAAGAAATAAGGGCCCTTTATGAATATTATGTCCCTATCCTCCTTGGACTCGAATAAGAATGTGAATTAGCCATTGTCGAAAACATAAATTCCTGATTCACCTTCATTTTTTCTCTCCAGTTCTTCTCTGCCCATTATTCTATAGACTTGGGAGATGGACACATGCCAGTGAATTCTCCCACCAGCATAGGTTTTGTGTAGGCTATCATATATCTGCAAAAAGTTGAAGGCAACAGAACCACATGAATGTTCTAGACCTTTTTAACAAATTTTGAATTACTTTCCTTCATCTTTTTCTTCATAGCAGGAGAAGTGATCATGGTCTGGGAGGCCTAGCGATCATGTCCAGAGGAGGAGAAAATGGAGGGAGGGGGAGCCCCCCATGGATGTCCATTGGACGTAGGTATCAAGGTTGCAAGTTACAGAGGGATGCAGAGCGGGAATCCAAATATATACATATTAATTAAATATTTGATATTTATAAAAATGTATTTTCATTTTTCTAAAAGTTGTATTCTAATTTTTTGATTGGAGAAAAATGTCGAAATGAGTAATTTTATCTCATTTAAAATGTTTATTTATTTATTTATTAAGAAAATAATAAAAAACACAAAATTTAAAAATTTATTATAGTTCCTAGTAGTAGTCATAAACATATTTTTTCCTTCCATTTTAGATAGCCCAACCTTCTTGATTTGTTAAGTCAATAAAACTATAGTGATCTTGGAATGCTTCTCTCCCTTCTTTTCAGTTATAGATATGAAATATTAAAGAATCTCGACTAATCTCTTACTTTCTTAAGGTTTGATAGATCTTATTGGTTTTAGTGGACGTTAAACATCACCATCACCATCATTATTATATTATTTTATTTACTTTCCCACAAATGATGTTGGAAAATTGTTAACTTATTCATTATTTATATATGCGGGAAATACCCAACATCCGATAAGAAAATTATTTCCCGAGGCACCCCATGGGTGTTGTGTAATAATTTTTACTTATATGTCTATGCATTAATTAAATTCTTTGCTATGCATTAATGCAATCTAGACTTTTTCAACAACAACTGTATGCAATTGGTATTAGGTCTAAGATCTAGGCAGGGATGGAATTTGATGGGATTTTTGCATGTAAAGAGGTGATTTTCACGTCAAATATAGTTAAAACGTTTCCCTTCCCATCGATGTTCTTTGATAAAATGATTAAAACTAACACTATAATTGCAGAAACCATCAAATTTGATAGGTGTTTAAGATTTGAAATTCCTACTATGGATCTAGCTAATCGTACAATTATCTAGTAGTTAATAACGCCGGAGCTTTCACACTTGTTTGTACATCATGTCCCCACAACAAGTCTTGAACCCAAGACCTAGTGTGAACTAGTGTCTATGATAGGAGTACACCTTAGATGACGAGCTTGAATAAGACTATTCATAATCCATGAAATGCAGAAACAAATTAGACACAACAATGAGTTTGTCACTAGATATATGTACGACAAATAATACACACCCTTTTCTGTGACTACACTTTTCCTGCATAGTTGTCACCATCCTAACTGATGTGGCTTTCTTCTTTTCCTGTAAGTATCTTGGTTCCCCATTGTCATCCAAGCACTCAATGGCTTTGCCGTAACAATCCACCTTGGTCCTATGAAGGTACAACCAATCCATGCCCAACAACATACTGTATGATCCTAACAGTAATACATTCAAATGTGATGTGGTAGGAATACCATTCAAATAAGATGCACAAGCTCTTATCCAATGATGAACTCACTTCTTTGCACCTATAGCCAACTATACTAACCAAGACTCTACATGTACTTATTTATTCAAACCGCACTTATCCACCAGATCAGGATTAACATAGCTATAATTAGATCCAAGGTCAATCAAAATAGAAAAAACTTGATCATAAAGCTTACCATCCATCTCAATGATAGACGCTTGATGATCTGCCTGTTTGTTATCCAGCACTGCATAGATCCTAGGAACACTCTACCCAACATCTCCCACTGTCTGTGCCTCTTGAGCACTGTAGATCTATGGTATACCACCCTTATGATGGGGACAATCTCTCCTTCGATGATCTTTGCCACAAGACCAACGCTATATAGGCTTTCAACCTACATCTTCATTCTTCTCCTTGGACCGATGTCTCTATCCTCTGTCAGATGCTTTGAACTTGTTAGGTGGCACTGCATTCTACTTATTACCTGAATCCTCAGGTCTTGCTTGCTTTTTGTCCATTTTTCCTTTGTTCTTTGCATTACCTTTCCAGTTTGGCTTAGTCTCATATCTTCACTTCGATTGCTCATAAAAATTCTTTAGTTTTCAGATGGCCTCCTCCAATGATCTAGGCTCATCGAACTCAATCTTGTCTTTTAATGCAATCTATAATCCACTAGTGAATCTTTGAATCTTGGCATTCTCATCCTTAAGGTAAGGCACATACCTTAGTAGCTCCAAGGACCTACTAGTGTACTCCTCATCTGTCATCGATCCCATCTTTAACTCATATAATTCTTTTTCCCTCTCATCAAAGTATATCTTTGATAGGTAATTCTTCTTGAACAATCTCTCAAACTCATTCCAAGTCAAGTCTTCCTCATGAATACCTTTGACATTCTTCACATATTCCCACCAAATATTTTCTTTACCTTCAAGACTGAAAGTAGCTATTCTTGCTTTCATGCTCTTTGAGTAATCATGCAACCTAAAGAAATTCCTCATGCCAAGAATCCATGCCTCTGCATTCTGTGATTTCTTCATCTCTCCATCAAATGTAGGTGGCTTTTATTTTTTAAATTCATCCAGAAAATATACCCTATCACTTCTCCTATAATGATGATAACAATATCGATTGTAATGCCTGTCAGAACCAGAACTAGAATCGTACCTGTACCCATCACATCTCCTATCCGAAGTATCCAAGGACCTGCCATCTATGAGGGCATCATATCTATTTGAATTGTACTCACCATGAGACCTACTTCCATATGCCCCATTAGTTCTTTCCTCATGCCCATGCTTGATCTGAAGAGCTCCCTGTCACTACAATTTTGACAAAAATTGAAGTATCATTGCATTTACCTCTTCTTGTTTCTCCTGTGCCTGTATGATTTTGTCATTGTCTGCCTTACAACTCCTTATTTCTTCCTTTAAGATTTTCAGTGTGTTTCCCAAATCAAAAGAGTGCCAAACACCACGCTGCTCATCTGATCCATAGGGAAAGTCACGGGAGCTGTAGTCTACCATCTTGCTAGTCATCTTTGATATTCTTCCTGGAGGGTATATCATGCCATCTAAACCAAATCACAATAAACCAACGTACCTTAGAATAATTCGGGGAGGATACTTCATCTGCAAGATCAAAAAATCAACCTAATGCATGTATAACATATTCATGACAACATATAGAAATATAACACATAAGCATATAACTATATAACCATCATTCTAGCTAAGAGTCTAGTCATCAATGCATGCCCATATCAACTACACATACCATGACCTCATGTATGAAAACAACCACCACATCATTGTACACTTAACCACATGAAATAATAACGTGCATAAGAAATGCATAATCAACCATACACTCATAACGACACAATCCACAACAACACCATAAAATTCCCATGGCGATCTCACTACAACCATAACCCATGCCATTCAAGTGCAACAAGAACATAAGAAACACATATGAAACTGACATAAATGCATTACCAACACACAACCCATCCAGTCTGAGGGGTGAACCATGCTCTTATACCACTCTGTAACACCCTCCTCCCACATCTACCCAAGTAATCGACCAATTGGGGTTAACATGTGACGAGAAGTTACAATGATATGATTCAACCTCCTAAGTCACCTTAAGGAAGTGGAACCGACGAAAGCACACCATACAAACCTTCCACATCAGAAATTTGACTACCATTAATCATCCCAACCTCTTAGGTAACCAGTCCCTTTGTCCCACTGAGATTTTTTACCATTAAACCCTAGACGCCCCCTTGATATGGACAAACATACATCCAGGAGGCTTCAGACGCTCCCACAACATGGGTATGCATGTGTCTAGGGGCTTTTATTCCCAGTGTTGTGCCTGCATCTTTGGGATTTGAGCCACTTTTTTAGGCCTAGAGCCCAGGTCACTACCCAAAACTCAATGACACTTCCAGAATTGCAAGAAAACAACAAAATAACGATACACATATAATTAATTGAACAAGGACTTGAGTGAACCCCTACTAGCCATGACAATAATTTCATCAAGCATGTCACAATTATTCAATCTACAAGTTTAAACAACATATCTGGGCATAAGGGTCTCATATTCATATGATAATTTATAAGAAGCATTGATGCCTCAACATATTAGTTGTAGTTTCATCCATTAGGCCATAGATACATCGTCCATTCATTTACAAGTAAAAACATGATGAGAGCCATACATAGCCACTGTCATAATACATGTTCATAACCAACATAATAGCATGAGAAATACTAAGGAAACAATAGCCATATAATCACAGATAAACCAATACAATACTCATGGAATAATAAGGAGAAATAACCTCATATTAATGATGCAAAAACCAACCAGTTGTGGGGCTTAGATGAACCACCTGACCGTAGACATGGCTGAGCCAAATCTCTCTTCAGCTAGTCACCCCTATGCCATATTCCAAGCATGAATGTGGGATCTCATAAAACACATCAATCAAGACCATCCACAGCTTCTAGAGGCCAAACCACCTCAACCCATCAGATAGTGATTCCACCTCACGGTCAGACATAACAAAACCATCATCAGATCGGTCTTTACCCAAGCCTTCCAGGGCTCCAGAGTGTATGTTCCAAAAAATTCTTCCAGGACTAGTAAATAAACCCATAACTTACTCCTGACTTCCAGAGCGTTTTTCCAACTAGGGCTTCCAGGACTAGTAACTCAACCCACCAAGGGCTTCTAGAGAGTTTTTCCAACCAAGGTTTCTAGGACTAATAACTCAACCCAAGATAAAGGAAACATGTGAACCAACCAAAAAACAAACTCACAACACCATGGCTATCCAGGAAATGGCAAGGCTAGGCAAATCCACTGTGAATCTAGGCAATCCTCCATGCCAATGATAGATCATGACTAATAAACCACATTCATATGCCATGCAAGCCAAAACTAGTGAGGAAAACATACATGCAACTCGGTACCTGATGAGCCCCAAAAATGGATAATTATATGGGCTCATTCAACCTCCTAATTCAACTTAATCCACCATTCTCATTAGTTTATTGCATGTTTTTGATTATATTTATGCTAATAGAGTGAATTGGGTTAGTCATTATGCCAACAAGTCTAATGAGTGCTTTGTGCAGATTTTTAGTCAATTTTGAGACAAAATCAAAGGTTTTAATGAGCACTTGGTAGCCAAATTCGTGGGAGAATAAGGGAGAGGATTTGTAGGAAGGTGTCCCCTCAATTTATGGGCCCTTATGTCAAATTCTCCACCATCAGCTCAGAGTTCGAAGGCCACCAAATCAATTATCACAAGGGTAGCCGAGAAAGTGCTAGTAAAGTGTTGTTAACTACAAGTTTTGGCAGCCGAGTTCCTAAAGTTTAGGAGGGCTGTTGGGGCCCTCAATTTGTATAAATAAGAGGGCTTAGGGCCTCATTTCAATTAGTCACTTTGTAGGCAAAAGTTAGCTAGTTTGTAGTTCGATTTTAGTCATTTTTTAGGCAGTAGGTTAGCTCTGCATTTCAACACATTTTCAAGTTTTCCTTGTGGACAGGTTTTGGAATGTAACTATTCTTTTGATCAATAAAGATGAACCCAGATTTGCACCAGCTCTAAATCTCTCTTAGGAGGCTGTAGCTCTTGGGGTTGGGCCCATCTCAAGTGCCCGGTACCTCCTTTGTTTACCTTTATGTGTTTTTGCTGCATTCTTAGAATACAATTTGCTATTTAGATTTAAATCTTGCTTTGTTATTTAGATTGCTTTTGATGATTAAAAAGGATTTTTATGTTCAGATTTAGTTGGTAGGTTAATAACAAAGAAGAGCTTCAGAAAAAGGCCATCAAGCACCTCTGATTTCACCTCTCCCTCAGTGGGATCAGGAGCTGGGATCAAGGTGACCTTGCTGCCAACAAAAACACTGACTTTGCTTTGCCATGCAATCATTAGTGTTTGATTTCCAGTTGCAGAAGTTGGTTATATGTTCAGATTCTTGAATGCTTCATTGCATAGTTAATATACATGGTTTCCTTGCGAATAAAACTTTTGTTCATTCTCTTTACTGTTAGCTAGATCAGATTAGGTCAACGTACTTAGGTCTTAGACTTTACAAGTCTTCGTTGGTTCAGTTGGAAAAACAACTTGCAGAGCACCTATACCATTTCTCTATCTTCCCATACTCCATCAATCCCATCTGCTCCATCCCCTAGCTTGGATTCTTGCCTCACATTTTCCATTTGCTCACATAACCCTAATTTTTGTGCAACATTGCTTCAGTCCTCCTTGAACAAATCCAACCATCTACATCTTTCCTCAACTCCATCCACCAAGTCCTGAACCACCTCAAACCCCCGTCCTACCTCCATACTCACTCCTTCACCTTTCTCTTTCCATCCATCCTCCAAAATCCCATTTTTGAACATTCTGTAGAAAATTACAGAACATCCTGTAGAAATTCCAGAACATCCTGTAGAACCCCTGCAGACTTCCTGTAGAAGCTCACGAATGAGGTTTCTTGATAGCCAAACTCTGTGAGACTCTCGGGAAGGGTGTTAGGGACCCCTTAGGCCCTATCTAAACCTTCCCGCCCTCCTCCAAGCATTTTCTCTCCCCAATCCACCTCTGCACAGTAAAAAAGAGTTAAATCACATGCATGATAATTCTGACAACTTATTCAAAAATACAAAAAGATGTTTCTTTTCAGATGTTACTGTAGAAGTAGCTTAGACACATGCATTTTACCTTCCTAGAAGTCAATGGAATCTCTTTCAGTAGCTTGCATCCTCTTTCTTGCATCAGTAGGGCTAGCTGGTAAAATTAGGGTTTGCTAGGGTTTGCGTTTCCTTTCAGCTTTCTAGTTTCTTTCTGCAAGTAGATTAGCCTTCTTTGAGTTAGCTTTCATCCATCAGTTAAAAAGCTTCTTCTAAGAGCTCATAGAAGTTGGCTTAAGCTCCTAGCGGACTTGTGCCAGCTGATCAAGTGACAGCCGCGGCAAGAGCTAGTACTTGTGCATATAGCACCGTCGCTTCCAAGTTTGTTACGAACTATCGGGTTGATAAAAGTAAAGAAGGGAGTCCAAGGAGTTGCAGAATTATTGCTGCAATACTAGAGCTCACCAGTACCTGCAAGCAAAACCCGTTGTAGTTGTTGATCTAGATCTCCTCTTGCGCTTTCCCACTCTTCCTTTGCCTTCTTGCTCCAAAAATCCAATTATGCCACACTCCTCTAAGAGTGCTCCAAGAAAACTCTAAGTTCCCAAGAGTATGTGAGAGAGAATAGAGAGAGCTCCAAAACTGAATTGACAAAAAGTCTGTGAATTGATCTTTGTAAGACTTTTTATTAATGAGGCCTCTATTTTCTTCATTTTCCATTATTTTCCTTGTTTTTACTCCTCACATACAACCTATGAACTTTCACCTCCCTTTTCTCCTAATTTCCATTATTTTCATAAATAAATGTGCCAAAAAGCCATTTTTCCTTTCCAAAACCTTTGTCATTGCCTTTGCCAATTTCCTTATCCATTAATTAATCACCAATGATTCCCATCACTATGATTTTTCCCAACATTCAGTTTGGAATAAGTGTCCCATCAACGTGGTTATTATTTTTCCTTTATTAACCTTTATTACATGGAATTTTCGCCAAGGTTGTTACTATATTAATGTTTTTGACACTTTTAGCAATGTATGGGGGTGTTGTACATAAAATGCTATTTTTGATATGAAAACATATTCATATATATAGACATTATAATCCTTGAGTAACAACTTTAAATGTATAATAAATCATTTCTATTTTCCATTGTTTTTAATTTATAATTATTATTATAGTATTAGAGCTTGAGTGAACCTAATGGTTAAGAGCATGTGTTTTAAAACTATTTTTGATGAAATAGGGTCCATTTTAAATATCCCAACCTTCTTGATTTGTTAATTCAACAAAACTATAGTGATCTAGGAATGCTTCTCTCCCTTCTCTTTAGTTATAGATATGAAATCTTAAATAATCTTGACTAATCTCTTACTTTCTTAAGGTATGATAGATCTTATTGGTTTTAGTGGACATTAAACATCACTATCATCATCATTATTATATTATTTTATTTGTTTTCCCACAAATGATGTTGGAAAATTATTAACTTATTCATTCTTTATATATGCAGGAAATACCCAGCATCCAGTAAGAAAATTATTTCCCGAGGCACCCCATGGGTGTTGTGTAATACTTTTTACTTATATGCCTCTGCATTAATTAAATTCTTTGCTATGCATTAATGCAATCCAGACATTTTCAACAACATTTGTATGCAATTGGTATTAGGTATAAGATCTAGGCAGGGATGGAATTTGATGGGAATTTTGCATGTCAAGAGGTGATTTGCACGTCAAATATAGTTAAAAAGTTTCCCTGCCCATTGATGTTCTTTGATAAAATGATCAAAACTAACACTATAATTGCAGAAACCATCAAATTTGATAGGTTTTTAAGATTTGAAATTCCTACAGTGGATCTAGCTAATCGTACAATTATCTCGCAGTTAATAACGCAGGAGCTTGCACACTTGTTTGCACATCATGTCCCCACAACAAGTCTTGAACCCAAGACCTAGTGTGAACTAGTGTCTATGATAGGAGTACACCTTAGATGACGAGCTTGAATAAGACTATTCACAATCCATGAAATGCAGAAACAAATTTAGACACAACAATGAGTTTGTCACTAGAGATATGTACAACAAATAATACACACCCTTTTCCACGACTACACTTTTCCTGCATAGTTGTCACCATCTTAACTGATGTGGCTTTTTTCTTTCCCTGTAAGACTCTTGGTTCCACATTGTCATCCAAGCACTCAATGGCTTTGCCGTAAAAATCAACCTTGGTCCTATGAAGGTACAACCAATCCATGCCCAACAACATATTGTATGATCCCAATGGTAATACATTCAAATGTGTTCTGGTAGGAATACCATTCAAATAAGATGCACAAGCTCTTACCCAATGGTGAACTCACTTCTTTGTACCTGTAGCCAACTATACTAACCAAGACTCTGCATGTACTTATTTATTCAAACCGCACTTATCCACCAGGTCAGGTTTAACATAGATATAATTAGATCCAGGGTCAATGAAAATAGAAACAAATTGATCACAAAGCTTACCGTCAATCTCAATGATAGACGCCTGATGATCTACGTGTTCGTTATCCAGCACTGCATAGATACTAGGAACACTCTACCCAACATATCCCACTGTCTGTGCCTCTTGAGCACTGTATATATACGGTATACCACCCTGATGATGGGGACATTCTCTCCTACGATGATCTTTTTCACAAGCCCAACACTATATAGGCTTTCGGCTTGCATCCTTGTTCTTCTCCTCAGACTAATGTCCTTGTCCTCTGTCAAATGATTTGAACTTGTTAGGTGGCAGTTCATTCTCTTTATTACTTGAATCCTGAGGTCTTGCTCACTTCTTGTCCATTTTTCCTTTGTTCTTTGCATTACCTTTCTAGTATGGCTTAGTCTCATATCTGTGCTTCGATTGCTTATAGAAATTATTTAGTTTTCGGATGGCCTCCTCCAATGATCTAGGCTCATCGAACTCAATCTTGTCTTATAATGAAATTGGTAATCCACTAGTGAATCTCTAAATCTTGGCATTCTCATCCTTAAGGTAAGGCACATACCTCAGCAGCTTCAAGGACCTACTAGTGTACTCCTCATATGTCATCGATCCCATCTTTAACTCATATAATTCTTTTTCCCTCTCATCAAAGTATATCTTTGAAAGGTAATTCTTCTTGAACAATCTCTCTAACTCATTCCAAGTCAAGTCTTCCTCATATATACCTTTGGCATTCTTCACATATTCCCACCAAATATTTTCTTTACCTTTAAGACTGAATGTAGCTATTATGGATTTCATGTTCTTTGAGTAATCATGCAACCTAAAGAAATTCCTCATGCCAAGAATCCATGCCTCTGTATTCTGTGATTTCTTCATCTCTCCATCAAATGTAGGTGGCTTTTCTTTCTTAAATTCATCCGGAAAATATACCCTATCACTTCTCCTGTAAGGATGATAACAATATCGATTGTAATGCCTATTAGAACCAGAACTAGAATCGTACCTGCACCCATCACCTCTCTTATCTATGATCGTGTCATCTCTATCTGACTTGTACTCACCATGAGACCAAATGCCATATGCCCCATTAGTCCTTTCCTCCTGCCCATGGTTGAACTGAAGAGCTCCCTATCGCTACAATTCTGACAAAATTTGAAGTATCACTGCATTTACCTCTGCTTGTTTCTCCCATGCTTGTATGATTTTGTCATTTTCTACCTTACAAATCCTTATTTCTTCCTTTAAGATTCTCAGTGTGTCTCCCAAATCAAAAGAGTTCCAAACACCACGCTGCTCATCTAATCCATAGGGAAAGTCTCAGGAGCTGCAGTCTACCATCTTGCTAGTCATCTTTGATATTCTTCCTGGAGGGTATATCATGCCATCTAAACAAAATCACAATAAACCAATGTACCTTAGCATAATTCGGGGAAGATACCTCATCTGCAAGATCAACAAATCAACCTAATGCATGTATAACATATTCATGACAACATATAGAAATATAACACGTAGGCATATAACTATATAACCATCATTCTAGCTATAGTCCAGTAGTCAATGCATGCCCATACCAACTACACATACCATGACCTCATGTATGGAAACAACCACCACATCATTGTACACTTAACCACATGAAATACTATCGTGCATAAGCAATGCATAATCAACCATACACTCATGATGACACACTCCACAATGACACCATAAACTTCCCATGGCGACCTCACTACAACCATAACCCATACCATTCAAATGCAACAAGAACATGGTTTACAACATAAGAAAAACATATGCAACTGACATAAATGCATTACCAACACACAACCCATTCAATCTGAGGGGTGAACCATGCTCTTATACCACTCTGTAACACCCTCCTCTCACATCTACCCAAGTCACTGGCCAACTGGGGTAAACATGTGATGAGAAGTTACAATGATATGATTCGACCTCCTAAGTCACCTTACGGAAGTGGAACCGACGGAAGCACACCATACAAACCTTCCACATCAGCAACATGACTACCAGGAACCATCCCAACCTCTCAGGTAACCAGTCCGTGGGTCCCACTAATATTTTTTACCATTAAACCCTCGACGCTCCCTTGATATGAACAAACATACATCTAGGGGGCTCGAGACGCTCCCACAACATGGCTATTCATGTGTCTAGGGACTTTTCTTCCCAGTGTTGTGCCCGTGTCTCTGGGATTTGAGCCACTTTTTCAGGCCCAAAGCCCAGGTCACTACCCAAAACTCAATGACACTTCCAGAATTACAAGATAACAACAAAATAATGATACACATGCAATTACTTGAACAAGGACTTGACTGAACCCCTACAAGCCATGACAGGCATTTCGTCAAACATGTCACAATTATTCAATCTACAAGTTTAAACAACATATCTGAGCATAGGGGTCTCATATTGATCTGATAATTTCTAAGAATCATTTATGCCTCAACAAATTAGCTGTAGTTTCATCCATTAGGCCATAGATACATCTTCCATTCATTTACAAGTAAAAATATGATGAGAGCCATACATAGCCACTATCATAATACATGTTCATAACCAGCATAATAGCAAAATAAATACTAAGGAAACAATAGCCATATAATCCACAGATAAACCAGTACAATACTCATGGAATAATAAGGAGAAATAACCTCATATTAGTGATGCAAAAACCAACTAGTTGTGGGGCTTCCATGAACCACCTGACCGTAGACATGGCTGAGCCAAATCTCTCTTCAGCCAGTCACCCCTGTGCCATATTCCAAGCATGAATGTTGGATATCATAAAACACATAAATCAAAACCATCCACAACTTCTAGAGGCAAAACCACCTCAACCCATCAAACAGTGGTTCCACCTCACGGTCGGACATAACAAAACCATCATTAGATCTGTCTCTACCCAAGCCTTCTAGGGCTCCAGAGCGTATGTTCCAACCAATTCTTCTAGGACTAGTAACTCAACCCATAACTTACTCCAAGCTTCCAGAGTGTTTTTCCAACTAAGGTTTCCAGGGCTAGTAACTAAACCCACCAAGGGCTTCTAGAGAGTTTTTCCAACCAAGGCTTCCTGGACTAATAACTCAACCCAAGTTGTTACAGGGCTTCCAGAGTGTTTGTCTAACTAGGGATTCCGGGAACTAATAACTCAACCCAAGATAAAGGAAACATGAGAACCAACCAGAAAACAAAGAAATGAACTCACAACGCCATGACTATCCAAGAAATGGCAAGGCTAGGCAAATCCACTGTGAATCCAGGCAATCCTCCATGCCAATGACAAATCATGACCAATAAACCACATGCATATGCCATCCATGCCAAAACCAATGAGGAAAACATACATGCAACTCGGTACCTGCAAGAAAAACCCGTTGTAGTTGTTGATATCGATGTCATCTTGCACTTTTCCACTCTTCCTTTGCCTTCTCGCTCCAAAACTCCAATTATGCCACACTCCTCTAGGAGTGCTCCAAGAAAAATCTAAGTGTCCAAGAGTATGAGAGAGAGCTTCAAAACTGAACTGACAAAAAGTCTGTGAATCGATCCTTGTAAGAATTTTTATTAATGAGGCCTCTATTTTCTTCATTTTCCATTATTTTCCTTGTTTTTCCTCCTCACATACAACCTATGACCTTTCACCTCCCTTTTCTCCTAATTTCCATTATTTTCATAAATAAATATGCCAAAATGCCATTTTTCCTTTCCAAAACCTTTGCCATTGCCTTTGCCAATTTCCTTATCCATTAATTAATCACCAATGACTCTCATCACTATGATTTTGCCCAAAATTCTGTTTGGAATAAGTGTCCCATCAACGTGGTTATTATTTTTCCTTTATTAACTTTTATTACATGGATTTTTCACCAAGGCTGTTACTGTATTAATGTTTTTGACAGTTTTAGGAATGTATGGGGTTGTTGTACATAAAATGTTATTTTGATATGAAAACATATTCGTATATACAAACATTATAATCCTTGAGTAACGACTTTAAATGTATAATAAATTATATCTATTTTCAATTGTTTTTAATTTATAATTATTATTATAGTATTAGAGCTTGAGTGAACCTAATGGTTAAGAGCATGTGTTTTAAAACTATTGTTGATGAAAGAGGGTCCATTTGAATCATGTCCTTTTCATGTTGGACAACTTTAGATTCTCTACAGTTTGTTCAATCAAACACAATCTTAAAATCATTTGATGGTCATATGCTCGAGCCTCATAGAATCATTGTTTCCTTTCCTTTTGAGTTAGGTGAAAATTTGTTTTAATTAAAGTTGAAATAGTTGACATCTAATTAGATTACAATCCATTTATTGGTAGGGTGTCACTGGCTCTATTTGCTGTATCCATTCTCAACTCACTTTGGTGTTCTTTTTCCTCAAAGTTAGATGTTATGATAGTTTAAGAAATGAGTAATTTAATAAGTAGACAAATTTATCATTTCTTTTAAAATAGATAAAGTCCACTTTGATTCACCTTTTTTTTTTTATAATTATAATGGTCTAAATAATTTTAAAATAAGACCAATTGAGTTCTCGACCTTGGTCATACCAGGGGACCATGGAGTCAATATTGCAATTCCATTACCCTCTATTAACAAATGATGACACTCCTAGGTAGGGTCCTCAAGGAAAAGCACAAGGACTATAACAACATTATCTCTTCTCCTAATGAAATTCAACTAGGCCAATGTCACCAACACTCTTATCTTGTGAGCCTAGATGCTTGTTTGACCCACATAAAGCACTATCTATAGTGAACATCAAGCCTCTAGCTCCAACACAAGCACTGAAGATGTAGCCCCAATGACTTCATTCGATAATTGATGCTTCTTCTACCCTCTCGGTGTATGTTTTTATTTTTATTTTCAGTAGAATAATTTCCTTATGCAACAATGTAGCTAGTAGTAACTTGCACTCGAATTTTAGTAGATCTAGACTAGGACATGACAACAAATTGTACTGCAAGTTAGTTTATTCTAGAATGGTTTTGACTAATAAAATTAGACCATTGTTAGCAATTCTAGTTCCCTTGTAACAGACTGTAACAAGACTTAGATCAAACAATAATTTCTTATTTTGTATGATTATATTTTGAGACAATAAAAGTTTTAATAAACAATTTTTTTTTTTTTTTTCTTTTTTTTTTTAAATAAGACACAATCATTAAGAGAAAATTCTATAATAAAAGTTACTAGAATTTCAAAAAAAAACTTTCTAACTATATGAATAATATTTTTTAAAAATTTCTTATCAACATCTATATATATATATATATATATATATATATATATATAATTAATTTTTAAGCATAGAATAACTTAGTGATCATTACCTATCACATATAAATGACATGTTAGCCCATTGATAACATTTTCCTTGTCCATGTTAACTAGTCTCTATTAGCTAGAAAAGAAATAAACATAGTTATATATCACCATTATCTAATGTTAAAGTTTAATTAAAAAATGTACAACTTGTTCTAATTATAGGGTGTGCATTAATCTTAGACACATAATGCAGAATACCAAGTCTTCTCAATGCAAAAATTGTGGAATGTTTGGCTGGTTATAAATTATAAATATTAAGTCTTCTTAATGCAAAAATTGTGGAATGGTTGGCTAATTATAAATTATAAATATTTATTAGTCCCTACCTCTGGGACTATAGCAATCACTTTGTGACAAATTTCCTTGAATATCTATTAATTTCCTCCATTTTGAGGTGCATAATCATTCAAAATTTCTTTTTATTTAGGATTTTTTTTTTAATTATTAAAACAATTTTATAATTTTTGAAAAATGTATTTCTCATTTTCTCTTTGGCCAAGAATATTTTGATGGAACATAATAGCCCTAGTGGAGTGCATTTTTTTCCTATACATGTCAAATCATTTTAAAATGAAAAAAGGCTAAATTTGTGACTCTCTGTGAGTGCTTTGACATTAACATTGACATTATTATGCTCAAAACTGCTATTGCTCTGCCCATTAATACCATAACAAATGAGCGGTTTTAGGCCCCTTGGGGGACATGGACTTAACAAATATTGAGCCATGAACATAATGCATAAGAGGTAAAACATTATCCAATTGCCAATTGTGGAAGTAATAGTGCGGAAAAATAAATATATGAAAATAAAGATGTATGAAGAGTAAAAATGACCTTGCCATTACCCGTTTTCCGCACAACTACTTTCGCAAAGTGTTTTCCTCCACCATTATTGTTATCTCCATTGCTAGAGTTATGTCGTTGCACCTCATAGTTCATTAGTCCCCAGGTTGATTATAAACAAACACTATTTATTTATATATCTACAACACCTCATAGTTCATTAGTCCCCAGGTTGATTATAAACAAACACTATTTATTTATATATCTACAACATGGGTGTGAACGATTCATGACACTTCATAGAATCTGTAATTAATGTGCGGAGGGAGTACATTTTATAATCCTAGAAACTATTCAAAACACGACATGATACTAAATGAAAGAAACCTTTGATTTCAGTGATGGTTATCTGTATGCATTTATAGGCTTGTTTTTATCATTTTATGTTTCCAATACATTCAGGTGTAATATTTCCTTTCATTCAATGATATTTTTATGGTATTTTATCTATTACCCAAGTTTGCTAAGATTTTATCCCGTAGATTCCGAGCAACAATTTTGGTCAACATGTGAAATTCACTTAGTTTTTGCAATATTTTATTACTCATAAATTTATGTTTATGCAACTGTGATAACTCATGATTGGCGAAGGTGGGGTTTCTATTTTGGTGTGTAAAGAAAGGGAATGTGGGAAAAAGTGTGTGCAGAGAAAGAAACACAAACTCCCACGTACATTTAACGAACAATTCAACCTAACCAGTGTTAAAACAATAATTGAATTATTATGGGAAGGACACTGGGCTAAGCTGAGCAAAGCAGTTTTCGAAGGAGCTGAACAAAGTAGTTATTTATTCAGAGAAAACACCATGAACAATAGACATGTATGAGAGCCATGCCATTACAATTCAACTCTTTAGGTTTTGAAGTAGTATTTATTTCACGTTGCCTCTTCACTATTCTAGAGTAACGAATCAGCTGCATAGGAACATTTGGGTTGGAATGCTCATGCCAATTTCTGCACTCTCCAGCGAATAAATGAATCACATGATCTCCTTCCTTGAGATTTGTTATGCCTGCTCCCACGCTCTCGACAATCCTGCAATTCATCAAATGTTCTCAGTGAACTATTTCTTTGTTTGTGATGGAAACAATATATAGTGAAATTCAAATAGATAATAGTGCCCTTCTAAGAACCTCCAGAGAATCCGAAACCATGGATCTATTGTTGGATTTAGAGACGTCTAATTACAATAATTGAGTTGGACATGCATGCATTATGATTATGATGTCAAATACTGTCAGCAAGATTACATTTATATGCCAAATAATGTGATTAATTAAGTCATGGCATTAAACGTATTTAAAAATAAGGATTTGGATACAAATACATATAGAATAATGTTAATCAATTACAATTGTTAATGGACCGATTATAATTGATTAAAAATAATAGCAGTAATAAATTTGAGCTGAATAAGGAAATCAGAATCTATTCTGATTGATTGATTGATTGATTGATTGATTTCAATCAATCTGAAATTTCAGACAGACTTGTTTCAGCTAAATTTTAGGCTGCCCTAGGATTGGGGTTTTGCACTGCTATAAAAGGGCTGAGTCTCCAAGGCTTGCAATCACTCATAAAAGATTGTCTGCTCCATTGAAGACTGGAAGGATTGCAAGCTCTTGGAAGGATTCAAGAGCCAATAACTCAAGTCAAGACCAGGAGCCTTTGAGGATGGAAAGTAAGTTCCGCTATGCATTAATTTCAATTTCTTACAAAGGAGTAGATCTTGGTTGGGGTTTAAGGTAATTAGGAAAACCCTCTCAAGTTAAATCCATCAATTGGTATCAGAGCCACCCTTATGTAAGAACTGTCATCTCCCGTCATGTTTTCTGAGTCAATCTTGATTTTTATCAAATCCTGATATAATCGTTACGAATGAAGCCAAACTGATTTTTTTTTTTTGGTTTTGTATAACAGTCTAATGTTTTGAAAAGGATTTGGTATTTTATTTTCTGACTGACACGATGAGTCTATTTTATTCCAATTCTTGCTGCTTTTGACTGTAACTCCATGGAAAAATTCTGCCACGTCTTGGATTTCGCCACCACAGAGAACCTGCAGCTTCCCTTTATGAGGGCCATCTTTATCCGTTCACTGAACCATGATTGATCTGTTTACAAAGGCAGATCGGAGATCGGATTTCGATTTCATGAATTTTTTGAGCTTTACTTTTGTTCCGAAGCAGTTGTGGCCGATTGAACTGATTTAGACTTTTTATTCCCCTTAGCAAGAAATATTTACGTTGTTTCTGTCGATAAGTTAAACTTTTAGCTCTTATCTGGGTATATTTTTAAGAAAACAACTTGCAAAATGTTACCGGAAACTACAACGAAAACAGTAAATATTAATATCCAAGGGTGCCATATGATTTCTGAACAACCTTTTCCATCCTCCTGTCTGCGGTTTTTTCTCAACTGTGGAATTAGCCTTGGCCAGGGTAATTTAATATTTATTTTATAGCGAATTATAGTTTGTGGAATTATTTTGGGTAGGGTAATGTAATATCTTTTTTATAGCGAGTTATCGTTTGAGATTCCGGTGGCTGCTGCAGCTATCGGCCGGTGGTGTGATGATGGAAAATTGAGATTTTTTGGTAAATCTATTAGGAGGCTTCCATGACAAGCAAGTCCAGGGCTGTTGAATTTGAAGTTGTTTAACTTGTTGAATTTGAAGTCGTTTAACTATTTTAGATTTTGAAGTTTTTGGTTAGAATATGGTGGAACAATTTTTATTTTTAATTATTTAAAAATTGTTTTTAATGTATAAATAAATGCAGTGCTCTAAAAATCTTTGAGACAGATGCAACATTTAGATTCAGTGCCCTAAGAAAATCTTTGAGACGCATGATTTGATAAGTATGCAAAGTTTACCAAAATAACTTGTAATGCCATCAAAATCTTGCCTAATTGCTGGCAAGTTTGACCCAAAAATATGCGCACAAAAAAAAAAATAAAAAAAATTACACTAGAATGTTGACTTTACGTTGCAATGATTGAATCTCCATCAATGTGACTTGTATGTTGGAACAAACGATAAGAACCAAAGACATCAAATACACAAATGGGGTCTGTTTACAGACTAATTATTTAATTGATGGAGATTCCATAAATGTTTAAAAACTTTTGGCTATAAGGGCTAAAATATGGTAGAGTAATTGTAAGTGATTGTAATTTAGGTTATAATTACTATAATTATTATATATACTATGCTATATTTAGGCTAATTATTAGGATTTAGATATTATTTAAAATTGGTATTAACACCAATTAAAGGGTATAATACTGAATTCTAAATTGATCACAATTATGGCATAAAAATTTGTATTAATATAATACTAAATTCGGATTTTATCACAATGATGCTAATCATGGCAACCATAAAATTATTTAGTATTCTCTAAATAAATTATTGAAGCATTTCTAAAAGGTAATTATTGTAGAAACTGTTAAAGTTTTACTAAAACCTAATAATTATTTTGATGAATATAGTTGACATATTAAATTTAAAAGAGTTATGAGACACTGTATTCTATATAGGACGAGTGGATTCTATAGGTACGTCCTAGATTAGGTTTTAGACATAATTTTGGAATCTAACTAAAGATGGTGTTTGGTATACATGTGTTGTTTTCGCATGAGTCAAGCATTGATGTTCGCAAACGAACCGCTCTCTGTAAGACAATTGCAAGGATGACTCATGACAAGTTGAAGTAACGTGCTGGCAATGGACGTGGGTGTTAGCTTTCCCAAAGGAGGGTTGGCGCCTGCTAAGTTGTTTGGTGCATAAGGGTTGCCTGAAGGTAATGATTGCACCCAAAGGTGTTTCATTACTGAATGGTGTTTTGGCTAAAGTTTTAATTGAGCAAATAGTTTTACACATGCCTTTAGATAGATTTTAGAATTATGATTAAATCGTGACGCATCGTATCTAAATTATTTCCTTGTTCTTGAATTTTTTCAGATCCAAACATAATGTTAAGTCTAAGTCAGATTAAGCCCCTCATGGGGAACAATTTCAAACAGTGGGAGGAAAAGCTGAAATTAGTCTTAGGGATCATGCAATTGGACACAGCACTGAGATTTGATCGCCCCAAGCCTAATATAGAGAGTGAGGTAACTCCTCAAGAGAAGGCTGATATTGCTAGATGGGAGCATTCAGATCGCATGTGCATAATGGTGATGAAGCAAACGATCCATGAGACTTTTCGAGGCATCATACCTGATACAGAGACAGGCGCTATTGAATACCTTAAGGCCCTTGAAGAAAAATTCACAAAGAGTAAAAAGACTGATGTGAGTACACTCTTTGTGAAGTTGGCAACAATAAAATACAAGGGAAAAGAAGGGGTTAGAGAGCATGTTATTGAGATGACAAGACTTCAACGTGCCTTGAAAGGGCATAATTATGACATCTCTGATGAGGTTCTCATTGAGTTCATTTTTCTGTCTCTCCCGTCTAACTTTAGTCAATTCAAGATGACTTATAATTGTCAAAAAGAGACGTGGACATTACCTGAGTTTGAGGCTCGGTTGGTGCAGGAGGAAGAGAGACAGAAAATGACTAAGGGAGAAAGTGCTCATGTAGTAACATCTAATCCTAAGGGTAAAGGCAAGAAGCGCAAGTTTACTGCCAAGGAAAAGGGACCTACCAAGGTAGCTGCAAACAATGCCGCGCAGAAAAGCAAGAAGGAAGATACTTCTGCGAAAGCAGGAGAAAGGAACTGTTTTTTCTGCAAAGCGCCAGGACATACAAAGAAATTCTGCACCAACTATCATGCATGGTTGGCAAAGAAAGGTATGTCTCTTGCTTTGGTTTGTTCTGAAGTTAATTTAAGTTCTGTATCTAGATATACTTGGTGGATAGATTCAGGTGCAACGACTAACATCAGTATGTCAATGCAGGGTTGCCTAAGCCATCGCAAGCCAAGTGAGGCAGAGCGCTACATTTACGTAGGAAATGGCAATAAAGTAGAAGTGGAAAGCATAGGAAAATTTAGATTATTATGTAAGACAGGATTTTATTTAAGTTTTGATGCTTTAGTGGTTCCATCTTTCAGAAGGAACCTAATTTCTATATCTTATTTGGACAAAAATGGTTATGTATGTTCATTTGGTAATGGAAATTTCAGTTTGTGTCAAGATTCTAAGCTTCTTGCTTCTGGTATCCTGTCTTCTTATGATAATCTTTATTTTCTAGATATAGACACTTCACATTCAGAGGCACTGCATATAGATAATAGAAAACGTAAATTAACTTGCGAGAAATCTGCAACATTATGGCACAAGCGATTAGGACATATCTCTATGAAAAGGATAGAACGTCTTGTGTCTACTGAAATTCTCCAACCTTTAGATTTTACAAACTTAAGTGATTGTGTAAATTGTATAAAGGGAAAACAAACTAATAAACGTAAGTATGATGCAAAAAGGTGTAATGATGTCTTAGAATTGATTCATACGGATATCTGTGGTCCTTTTCCAAAGACTACAAGAAATGGTGACCGTTACTTTATCACATTCATAGATGATTATTCAAGATATGGTCATATTTACTTAATAAAAGAAAAGGCGGAAGCATTAGACGTGTTCATAAAGTTCAAAACGGAAGTTGAGTTACAACTTAACAAACGTATAAAGTCCATTCGTTCTGATCGTGGTGGTGAATACTACGGTCGTTATGATGGATCAGGAGAACAACGTCAAGGTCCCTTTGCAAAATACTTAGAGGAATGCGGAATTGTGCCTCAGTATACGTTGCCAGGGTCGCCTGCAATGAATGGTGTTGCTGAGCGACGAAATCGCACCCTTAAAGACATGGTGAGAAGTATGATTGCTCGTACAACTCTACCTGAGAATTTGTGGGGAGAAGCCTTAAAGACTGCAGCATACATACTTAATAGAGTGCCTACTAAAGCAGCTAACAAGACCCCTTATGAGTTATGGGTTGGGCGCAAGCCTAGCTTGAATCATTTGAGAGTTTGGGGATGTCCATGTGAAGCTAGGCCTTATAAGCCAAGCAAAAAGAAACTGGACGAAAGAACCGTTAGTTGTTACTTTATAGGCTATTCTGAACGATCTAGGGGGTTCAAATTCTATAATCCAACAGAACATACAGTTTTCGAGTCAGGAAGTGCAAATTTTTTTGAGGATAATGAGTTTGTGGGGGGAGATATGACAAAAGATAGTATTTTTGAAGAAGAAGAGACGAATGCGAATGAGACTATGGACCAAAGTCCTAGTTTTGTTCAAATTCCGATTGCGTTTAGAAATACATCTTTTGACAATGTGCAAACTTCATCATCCCAAACAACTCAGTTAGAAACTCAACATGGAATAGAGAACACAAATGGACCTGAACCCAACCCAAACCCTCACATTGACATGACAAATGTTGATGGCCTAGGGCCTGTGGGAGAGTCAGAAGTTGGTACTGATGTTCTTCCTCTTGTTGAAGATCAAGTTGTAAATGAACCTCAAGAAAATCTAGAGCCTGTTCCAATTAGGAGATCTACTAGAGAGAAAAGATCTACACAATCAAAGGATTATGCATATCTTCAAGAACATGAGTTTGACATTGGCATGTTTGAAAATGATCCTGTTAATATCAAACAAGCTGTGGAAAGCTCTAACTCTCAAATGTGGATTAATGCCATGAATGAAGAGATGAAATCTATGTATGACAATGATGTTTGGGATATCGTTCTGTTGCCTAAAGACAAGAAACCCGTTGGTTGCAAATGGATATTTAAGACTAAGCGGGATTCTAAAGGCAATGTTGAAAAATACAAGGCACGTCTTGTTGCGAAAGGTTTCACACAGAAAGAAGGCATTGATTATAAAGAGACTTTCTCTCCAGTTTCATCGAAAGACTCTTTAAGGATTATATTGGCGCTTGTAGCACATTATGATTTAGAACTTCATCAGATGGATGTAAAGACGGCGTTTCTCAATGGTGACATTGATGAAACGATCTATATGAAGCAGCCAGAAAACTTTGTATCAGGTGATGCAGGGTCTATGGTTTGCAGACTTAAGAAATCTATCTATGGGCTAAAACAAGCATCTCGGCAATGGTATTATAAGTTTCACCAAGTTATTAGCTCATTTGGTTTTGAGTCTAACATAGTAGATGAATGTATATACCTTAAGTTCTGTGGGAGTAAATTTATTTTCTTGGTTTTATATGTAGATGACATATTGCTTGCCAGTAACGATAAGAACATGTTGCATCAAACTAAGAATTTTTTATTTAAGAACTTTGAAATGAAAGATCTTGGTGATGCATCATTTGTTCTAGGGATTGAAATACTTAGAGATAGATCTCAAGGTATTCTGAGGTTATCCCAGAGGAACTATATCGATAAGATTCTAACAAGATTTGGCATGCAAAACAGCAAACCAGGAGATACCCCTATATCAAAAGGAGATAAGTTTAGTCTGAAACAATGTCCCCAAACTGACTTAGATAAAAACCTCATGAAAGATATTCCCTATGCCTCAGCCGTGGGTAGCATCATGTATGCACAAGTATGCACGCGTCCGGATATTGCGTTCATTACCGGAATGCTAGGGAGATATTTGAGTAACCCAGGTATGGAACACTGGAAGGCAACCAAGCGAGTGTTGAGATACCTAAAGAGAACAAGGGACTATATGCTCACGTATCGGAGATCGGAACAGCTCGAGGTCATTGGATACACCGATTCTGATTTTGGAGGATGTGTCGACAGCATGAAATCAACATCAGGATACATCTTCATGATGGCAAGTGGTGCTGTGTCATGGAAGAGCGCTAAACAGTCATTGGTAGCCTCCTCCACTATGGCAGCTGAATTTGTTGCATGTTTTGAAGCATCTAATCATGGCGTATGGCTGAAGAACTTCGTCACAAGTCTGAAAATTGTGGATTCTATTCAGAAACCACTCAAATTATTATGTGACAACAATTCAGCAGTGTTATACGCATCCAACAACCGAAGTTCGTCAAAGTCGAAGTACATTGACATTAAGTTTTTGGTTGTAAAAGAGAGAGTGCAAAATAATGAATTATGTATAAAACACATAGGTACAGACTCCATGATTGCGGATCCTCTTACTAAAGGATTACCACCCAAGAAGTTTCACCAACATGTTGCTTGTATGGGTGTAATATCTGTTTAGGATAATTAGAAAAATGTGGGAGTCTGAATATGTTTTAAGTTCTGTTTTTTGATGTTCTATGTAATGCAATTGTAAACAATTTTGACGATATATACAAGTTGCATTCAGTTTCAGTTTCATTATTTCTTTCTTTAAAGTTTAAGTTTTTGGCCTCATACAGTAAAGTAAAGGTGACTCAATTAGAAATAGGCACGTCTAATCACACTTGCGTGTAATTTCTAAACTATATGTCCAAATCAGATTCATGTCATTCAGTTATGTTGGCAGCGTGATTTATGTCAGTTTAGTTGCGAATAAATGTGACAAATGCCGCTTAAGTCCTTTGTTAGCATAATTGATGGACAGAATTGTTTAAGAAATACGATAAGTAAAGACAGAAAAGTTGCATGCAATAAAGTTAAGGATATATAATCAAAAGGTTGCACTTGTCCATGTGGGAGATTGTTGGATTTAGAGACGTCTAATTACAATAATTGAGTTGGACATGCGTGCATTATGATTATGATGTCAAATACTGTCAGCAAGATTACATTTATATGCCAAATAATGTGATTAATTAAGTCATGGCATTAAACGTATTTAAAAATAAGGATTTGGATACAAATACATATAGAATAATGTTAATCAATTACAATTGTTAATGGACCGATTATAATTGATTAAAAATAATAGCAGTAATAAATTTGAGCTGAATAAGAAAATCAGAATCTATTCTGATTGATTGATTGATTGATTTCAATCAATCTGAAATTTCAGACAGACTTGTTTCAGCTAAATTTTAGGCTGCCCTAGGATTGGGGTTTTGCACTGCTATAAAAGGGCTGAGTCTCCAAGGCTTGCAATCACTCATAAAAGATTGTCTGCTCCATTGAAGACTGGAAGGATTGCAAGCTCTTGGAAGGATTCAAGAGCCAATAACTCAAGTCAAGACCAGGAGCCTTTGAGGATGGAAAGTAAGTTCCGCTGTGCATTAATTTCAATTTCTTACAAAGGAGTAGATCTTGGTTGGGGTTTAAGGTAATTAGGAAAACCCTCTCAAGTTAAATCCATCATCTATTTCACAAAAGTTACACGTTTTGAACCTGGGAGTAAATTCAAAAGCGCGCCTTCTGTTGGGTCGCCTGCTTGGGTGTAGATAACTTAAATCTTGTAGTGTTGGCTTATTGATTATGTATAGATAGTTAGTTCCCTTTGAATTCACAACTTGCTCTATCTATAGTGAGTGAGAAAACGAATTTCATGTTGGTTATATTTGTTCTGATTCATTTGACAGCACAATATCTTATTAGTTGATGGGTATGGCGGGATTGGTTCCGACTGCGCCCAGGATTCCTTTCACAGTGGAGATTCACTTGCTGTCATCAAGGATGTGTTACGCAAGGGTTCAAATCCGGAAGAGCATCCTTGCTAAGCAATGCGTAAAGCAGGCGTTGCGAAGAGCATCCTAGCTATATTCAGAAACTTGGAGTTACCTGATTCGGGAACGATATAATTCCTAACAAAGTGCCAGAAAGAAATAGGACGGCTACGGAAGGGAGAAGTGCGTTAATGAAGTGGGTTAAGTGATAGAATTAAGTGGTATTGAATCGTGGTGGAGGAGAGGTAGAATTTGAAGGGTTGTTTTTCTGTCAAAATGACCATTTAACATTTAAAGGTTTATAGGTAATGGGAATGAATCATAGTTACCAAATTTAAATTCCAAGTACTCACAAAAATGGTTTTCATAAAATTCAATACTTTGGATATATACATCCTAATATGATTAACATTTTTGTTTCAAAATTTTTTAAAAATTGAATTGGAATAATGATTATATTAAAAATTAAAAAAAAATCATTAAATCTTTTTTTTATACTTATTCCTAACTTTCACCTTGCATATCTATATAAGATGATCTAAAAATAACGAAAGAGAAGATACATCAAATTTATTAGTATTGTAAAGTAAGAAAAATGTAAATAAAATCTAATAACATGAATAACAACCCTGAAATATGAAGTTAAACATAAAAAATAAGACATTGGATATTAAAAGTAGGTTTAAAGTGATTTCCATGTACCAAAAAATTTATGCCTCAATCACTCTTCCTTTGGGATCCAAATTTATTTAACAATTAGTGTGTGCGCAGATTATCCTTTATGCAGATAGCAAAAAATGAACCTTTTGTTGAATTCCACACCACTGATCATCTCTTTTGCACTAGACTTAATAGCTATGATAATTGCAAACATCCAAAAAACAATAGAAAAATGAAAAAAAAAAAAATTAACTTTTTTATTTTTTAAAATATAGAACTTATATTTCTCTACAATATTTTAATAAAAAAAACTTATATTTTTAATAAGTAACTTACTATTAATTAGCTACAATTTTTTAGTATTGAATTTCTATAATATTTTTAATATAGAAACTATTGTTTTTCATTCCTATCTTTTTAATAAACAATGCTACTGTTTTCAGTCTTATTTTTTTAATAAGAAGCTTCTCTAAATTTTTAATATAAATTTTCTAAAAAAACTATGGTTTTTCATTCTATTTTTTAATAAGAAACTTCTCCAATTTTTTTATTTTTTAAAATATAAAATTTATCTTTCTCTACAATAATTTGATAAAATATAAAATTTATCTTTCTCTACAATATTTTAATAAAAAAACTTATAGTATTTTAATAAAAAAAACTTATATTTTTTAACAAATAACTTGCTATTAACTAGCTACATTTTTTTAATATTGAATTTCTATAATCTTTTTAATAGAGAAACTATTGTTTTTCATTCTTATTTTTTTAATAAAAAATTAATGTTTTTCATTCTTATTTTTAATAAGAAACTTCTCTAATTTTTTCTTATAAAATTTCAATACATTTTTTAATATCGAATTTATATTTTTTAACGAATAACTTGCTATTAACTAACTACATTTTTTTAATATTGAATTTCTATAATCTTTTTAATAGAGAAACTATTGTTTTTCATTCTTATCTTTTTAATAAAACTGATGTTTTTCATTCTTATTTTTAATAAGAAATTTTTCTAATTTTTTCTTATAAAATTTAAAAAACAACTATTGTTTTTAGTTCTATTTTTTAATTAAAAAAATTCTTTTTAATAAAAAAATTCTCCACACTTTTAATTTAAAAAATTAAATAACTATAAATAAAAAACTACATTTTCAAAAACTTCTCGAGACTTTTAATTTAAAAGAAATTAAATAACTATGAACAAAACACTACAATTATTAAATCTCTGAACTTTAAAAGTAATACAAAAAAACCACTAATAAGAATACAACCCATTGTTATTTAATTAAAAAAATAAAAGATCTAAATATCTCTGCAGGTGGTTCGGTTCCTCTTAGGCTTTAGTCAACTGCCCATAGCAAATGACAATAAGTGACGTGTCTATCAGTCACGCTCGGTTCATTTGTTTGCTCCATTCATATCATTCACTTCTTTTCATTCATTTTAATATAAAACTCATCGTCAACCAAAGAAATCCGCATCGTATCAATATCATCGTATTTTTTGGCGATCGAATCGTACGAACAAATTCTCGATTTTTTTTGTCCAATACGTTCGAACTTGGTAACTATGGAATGAACCAGTCTTTCATAAGTGACCGTTGAAGTTTCTTTATTATGATATTATGGTTGCCCTTCTCACCGTGCAAAATCAATGAATAAAGAATATTGCAGCTAGCTGTTCTAAGTAGCATAGGTGGCTCCTACAACCAGCTTCAATGTGGTGTAGTGTAATTGAAACGCCACAGATAATCCACGCCTTCTCCTATTACCCACTCCCTCCTCACTCATATTTGTTGCTCAAGAGATAAATTAAACAACCTAATTCGCCATACATAGAGGGTCACTAGGCCACTAGACATACATATACAAAGAACAGGCCAATTTTAATTAATTAATGTTTGTCCAATTGAGCTTTTCCATGGTTATAGCTTAGTAATAAGTACTTACAAACTGATGCAAGTAAGCTTAACAAATATATGATATAATATTATTCATAGGGTTTATAATAGTAATTCTTGGGTTTAATATAAATCTTTTAAGTTTATAGTCATGGTCAACTATGGTCCAACGTCATATCGTAGTAAATATTTTCTCAATATGAAAATCAACTTTAGTTAACCATCGTCAACCATGGGAAATCATCGTCTACTATGGTCCGACATTACATTATGACAAATATTGTCCCAATATGAAAATCTACCATGGTCCAACGTCGTATTGTCACAAAAATTGTCTCAATATGTAAATCAACCATGGTCCAACGTCGTATTGTCACAAAAATTGTCTCAATATGTAAATCAACCATGATCAACCATATTTGTTTTAGCATTTATAATATTTATCATAGGGTTTATATGCCTTGGTTTATAATAATTATAATTTATAATAATTAATAATTAATAATTATGATTGTTAGGACATTTTTCAGTATTCATCACATCCAGAGCTTTTTGTTGATGTGTTTCAAACCATCCAGTGTGGTTCATCATCAGGACAAGATGCAGAGTTAGATCATGGCAACATATTAAATAGTGATAGTGATGAAGAGAGTTAAATTTTTTCACTGTTAGAGTTTAACAACTAGCTTTGACCCAAAATTAAAATAATAATATAATGAATGAAGACCCTAATTGATTTTGACTAAATAATGAATAAAATATTTATTATTTAGTAAATATTTTTATTCATTATTTAGTCAAAATCAATTAGGGTCTTCATTCGTTATATTATTATTTTAATTTTGGGTCAAAGCTAGCTGTTAAACTCTAACCATCGAAAAATTTAACTCTCTTCATCGCTATCACTATTTAATATATTGCCATGATTTGAATCTTCATCTTGTTCAGATGATGAACCACACTAGATGGTTTGAAACGTGTCGGAAAAAATCTCTAGATGTGATTAGTACCGAAAAATGTCCCAACAATCATAATTATAGATCATAAAAGCCTAAATTCAGAATTTAATAATTAATTAATTATTATTAATATAACCATGGTTTACAATATCATTGATGTACGCATGTCGATATTTATTAACCAAATTTATTAATGTGATTGTGTTAATAAATACTTAAAAACTAATACCAATAAACTCAACAAATATATGATAGGCAAAATATCATGTAAATAGCTTCTTTTTTTTTCAAAAAAGACTAAATAAAACTATCCACCCTCAAAATTATTAAGGCAGTTTAATAGACGGACAAAAATAGTACTTCATAAAAAGGTTGAAAAATTTGAAGTAACCTTAATGGGCATTAATGCTTAGCAATACATTTGATTACTATAATCGCTAATAACTAGATCTATGGGTAGTGGTACACTTTTATAAGTGCGACCCTTGGACAAGAATCAAAGTGAGTGAGATTTCAATGTGCACTTATGTAACTTACTGTTTTTGCCATGCCATTCGAACGTTTTCCGAGTCTATGGAGAGTATCTAATCGATCGATAAATCCCTCTCATACCAAGCAAATACCTACCCTATTTGTGCCTTCAGAGCCCAGCGACGACAGTAAGGATCTGTGTCCTGTGCTATTCTGAATGCCCAAGGAGAAGGAACTTACTTTATACCCCCAACCAATATCTATGCTTTTTGCCCTACCATGTCTTTGGGATGCCTTGCCCATATCTAAGAACGAAGGGATTTAAAGAATGATTGGAAATAACTCCGTGAGTGTATTCCATTTGTGCAGTCACTGCGTTTCCCTCGACTCTTCATATTGGTGGCCCAACGGTGGTAAGGTCCATTATAAGGAAATTTCATGAAATAAAAAGATGGATTGTCAATGCTGGCTATAATGGTACTTATTCTCAAAAGCACATTACATGCACAACATTAGATATTATTTTTCAGAGCAACGTGGAAGTGCGGAGGTACATGAGTGTGGAGGTGTGGAACTTGTTTTTTTGCACAATTATTCCACTTGATTTAGATAATGAGAAAATGCATGTTTTATTAAATCAATTCGGAAAAATGTACATTCTATTTAGAAATGTATAATTTATATTCTATTCAATCGATTATGAAAAGTGTATATTTTATTTTTCATAAATTGATTGACAAAATTATATTTAATTTTTCATATTTTTTCTAAATTAACTGGGAAAATGTCTATTTTATTGTTAGTAAATCAACTCGGAAAAATGTATATTGTATTTTTAGTAAATTAATTGGGAAAATATATATTCTATTTTTCATAAATGTATATTATATTCCATTTTCAATTCATGGATGACCATGCGAAAATCTTTGTACATGCAGAAGTCCAGATGTTTCTTCTGCATTCTTCCTCCTTCCACACACGTCCCCACTTCCGCACCTCTGCACACATTCCCCACTATGCACCCTTCTTCTGCGCACCCTCAACCCACACAACACTTCTTCTACATGAAAAGTTTGGTTTACGTGTACAATAAATGCACTAGGTCATATGGTAATTTTGGATTGACATGAGCAATTGATCCAATAATTGCTATGAAATATTTGAAGTGACAATAGGCAACGTAAAAATAATTGATAGCATTGAGTATGAAAGTGTGCGAGAAATAACAAATGCGGGAAAACAATCGTGTGGAGTAGTGCTCGTGCAGAAGAAGTTGTCTGTATGGTGGAGATGTATTAAAGAGGTGTGAAGAGGCGGGAATAATGACAGATTGCAAAAATAGAGTGTTCTTGAAGAACGACAAAACACAAACCCCATGCTGCCTTAATCGCGTCGACATATCAATGGCAAGAGCTAACCAGCCTACCATAGGGTATTAAATGCCCCTATGGAGGCTGGCCCATCTATGGATGTCGAGCGGGTCATGGGGGCGCATCCATCTCCATGCATTGTAACTCTGACGGCCACCTTTGCGTTTCCGGCAACGAACGCGGGACCCACCAACCGCGAGCCCGCCTCGTCTTGCCTTTTCAAATAGCGACCTCGCGCCAAAATGGTATTTTCGCCATCCGGACTCCCGTTCGAAAATACTTTGCCTCTGCAACCCGCCTGGACGAAACGCAAGAGCTCTGTTCAACCGCCGATTGCTTCCCCTCGCAGGCTGGTTCCCGGGCTCCTGGTACATTCCTTGCCCGTGATTATTATCTATAACATCGCTTTGCATTGGAGTAGATTTCCTTTTGTTGTCAAAGTCATGACATAGTAAAAATCATGACAAAAATTGACATGTAGACGTGTAAACTTAGTGGTAAAGATATGCTTATATGTATATGAAGGATATGCACTTGCGTTTAGAAGCACTTGCAAAAATGTTTTTAAGAGGCGGAAACTATTTTGCATTCGTTGTCTCAATTTTGTCTAGAACTAATGCTGACAAATGAGCACAGATCATGGTGATACGTTTATGTCAGTCTATAATGCAATTTAAACATTTGTTTGAGATGTGCGATGGAAAAAGTGTTCCAAACTCGAAGCTTTTCTGATAGCATTTCATAAATTTCTTGGTGATTATGAACCAGATGAAAATGTTTGAATTTAATATTCCAGCTACTTTTAAATACAGTAAGGTTTCACCAGTAGAGAGAGATTAATAGTCAAGTCGGATCCTTGTTCTATGGAAACCTGTTTCTATATGCCATTTCCAGGAGCTGTGATCTGTCACTTTAGTTTAATTAGCTAGAACTAATGCTGACAAATGAGCACAGATCATGGTGATACGTTTATGTCAGTCTATAATGCAATTTAAACATTTGTTTGAGATGTGCGATGGAAAAAGTGTTCCAAACTCGAAGCTTTTCTGATAGCATTTCATAAATTTCTTGGTGATTATGAACCAGATGAAAATGTTTGAATTTAATATTCCAGCTACTTTTAAATACAGTAAGGTTTCACCAGTAGAGAGAGATTAATAGTCAAGTCGGATCCTTGTTCTATGGAAACCTGTTTCTATATGCCATTTCCAGGAGCTGTGATCTGTCACTTTAGTTTAATTAGTTGATTTTGACTTTTATTTTGAGCTGGTGAAGCTCAGGGCTAAAATGTAACTTCATGATTATTGTGTTCATGTCATGCATCTGGCTGGTTGGCTGTTGAAAGTTTACATCATTAAGAGTTTGCAAACTGCATCTTTTGAATCTTAAATATTTTGATATATGCAGGCTTTGGTCATTAAGAAACCTTCCTTGCTTTTACATTATGTGAAGAATACTGACATTTCTACATTTAACATGCATTCATCCCAACATCTTCTGTGCATACAAAGTGACAAGTTCCTGCCCCATAGGATTTCTCCATCCATATATAAAATTAAACACATTCGAGTTAAAGTTTGTTCTTTATGCCCAAAGTCTTATCACTGATATTTGATTTTCTGTTATTTTTCAAGGATGTGCATTCAGACTTGAGGTAGCATAAAAATAATCAATTTCAATCAGGATATTTTGTCATGTTAAAGTATTCTAACATGAATCTATTTTGTTGTTGTCACTATGCAGTGCTTCTAAGCTCACGGAATGGTGGAAAAGTGGACACTGTGCATTGAAGTATCATGCCGCCCCAATCCGGGTCCAGCATCTTTAAAATTTGTCCTTCACAATGGGGCAAAAAATCATGTGATTTATAGAATATGGGAAGTGCAGGGAAAGACAACCAATAACGAAGCATACTACATTACACTTGTTGCAGGTTTAAAAGAGGCAAAACACAATGGGGTGAATAACATAACAGTGCTGACAAACTCAGATTTAATCTGTAATCACATGGAAGGCATCTACAATGTTCGCGCAGACAATTTGAAGCCCCTCTACAGAGAGGCAAAAATCTGGAGTGCTCGATTTAATTCTTTTTCGATAAAGCACCTTGCGGAGATCCATAAAATCTCCACTGATCTAATGGTTGGAGCAATCTCAAGTGTAGATGCAGGTGCCAGAGATGATTCAGGATCATCGTTCATTCCACTGGTAAACATTGATTAGCATCAATATAGGTCTCGACTATGTGTATACACCATGGTTGTCATTTTTCTTGGGATTCTCATACCGTGGTTCTTTCAGTAAAGTACTCGTTAATGTACTTTTTTTTGGTTTTGTAATATCATTCACCTTAGATGTCCAATCATGTTATAACTGAATTCATGTGTCCAATTATGTACATTATATTTGAGGTGAACTAATTATTCTTAACCTACTAGTGGTTCAGCGAATATTATTGTAGCTCCGTATGAATTTAATTTTAATTTCAAGTTTTAGATGCTACCTCTTTAATAGTGTTGATTTCCACCTGGATGGATGCCATGGGAATAAATGAAAGTAACAAAAGAAGGTTATTTACATCTGGTTTGTTGGTTTTCACAACATTTAAGAAGTATAAGTCATTTCTGATGCAAACCCTAGCTATATCCATATCTATATGATGACAGGCCAAAAATAGTTGATGCGTAATCTAATGTGAGATGAAGAATTCCATACCATGAAACCCTCCTAGGAACATTGATGCATAATAATGACAAACTCTAACCTAGTATGAAGTTAATTTTCTTAGGTACATGGTTTGCCCTAGAATGATGCAATGTACGCATATATCAATGAAGCCCTACATGCCCATGATGCCTTTGAAGATGCCATAATCTTAATAAATAAAGTTAATAAATAAAGAACACAAGTGAAGAAACGCTCATCTTTCAAAATTGCCTAAAAGATTAAAAATATGGAGTCCGTAAACTTTGTCAAAATCATAATGATAAATTTTGCTTCAAAAAGCTTAATCCCCCATTTTCTTGACATTTGTTTTTCTTGACATGTCGCTTGTTCATCACACCCACACTAATCTTCCAACTAGGACACCTTTCTTACAAGCACAAGAAATGCTCTAGAGTCTAGTGTCCCATGTTTCCAGCACCAGAACCAAAAACTAAGGCTTTGGAATTTGCAAGAATGACACCAACAATAACAACTACAAATTTAAAGCGTAATGCCCCATAATATTGGCCATCTCGTTACCACAGGTCTAACTCAGCTAATGGCCATAACTAATCATCTAATCAAGAACACTCACTATTGACTTTACACCAGAATCAACGGTGATGTGCGACCATAAAAAGCATGCCATAAACCATAATAGGGAAGTACATAATCACCATCCATATTCATCAAAGTGTAACGAAGAAAGATGTAACAAAATACCATGCTTATTAACATATACACAACAACTACAAGAATCCTGATGGAACAGAGTAGGTTATCAAACATTTAGAACAATGCTCCATTCAATATCCACACAATATGGCAAGAACCCTTCAATAGCATGCCAAAAATAAACAATGTTCCCACTTGTAACAACCCAAAACTAGCAACAACCCTAAACTGTTCAGAGCTCAAGTACTTGTACACCACTACCTGCTCAATGGCAATTTAGGTAACCTTTACAACATTCCGTTACCCTGATGTACATGCATCTTTCACATCCAAACTAGTAAGTAAAGCAGAGTCTTTTACAAAGAAACGTTACAATGAGTTCGAAGCTCTCTTAAAACTTCAAAGTTTAAAATGAATATCACTTTACATTTGACCAAGTGAAATAATATATCTAAAACGGGGATTAATAACTCCCCAACCAAGTCAAATAATATATCTAAATGGAGGATTACTCGCTGTACCATATAATTCATCTTTAGATCCCGTGTAATGCATAAAGAGGTGGAATACTATGTTATGGAGCCCATGTACTATTATCACAAGCATCACTTTCACTTATATGAAGGTGTCAAGGTTATTTCTATATTATATGTTAATTAGAGTCTAGCAGTGAGCAGCTTGATTAATTCATATATCCTGAAGCCTTATGAATAATTGTATAGCTATGCTTTTATAGAGATGTAAAATTGGTTGTGTGAATGGCCTAGAGATGGCCTGTGCTCATGGTTTTTTGGAGCCAAGGCTAGTTTACATATGACATCACTATGTTTTCACAATCATAACAGATTATATCAGTCCATATACTAAATGAACTAAATTATGGTGCATCCAGAAACCAGATTAGTGTGGTATTAGACATTTTATTCATTAGATTTCAAATCCAGAATGTTTCAGTGTAATGCCTTCTGGACCTATTTTCACAATCATAACAGATTAAATCAGTTCATTTACTAAATGAATTAAAATATGGTACAACCAGAGACCAGATTAGTATGATATTACAACTTTTGTTCATTAGATTTAAATCCAGTGTAATGCCTTTAGGACCCTCTTTGGTATATGGGTTGTTATCTATGTAATGTCCTTAATAATTGCAACTTTTACAATAATGCTGTCTTTCCTCCTCCTCACTGATTGAAGAACAAGGATCCATTAAGCTGCCAATATCCTCCATAGACAAGATAACCGCTTAGCCGTATGGCTAGTTACATAGATCAAACTTTACAAAAAAAACTCGTTGAAAAACCATGGTGCTTTACAGGCCTTATCTTCCCAAGAATATACTAAAAGAATACAATTTTGTATAAATATAGTGAAAAATGCTACAAATTACAATGACATTTGAAAAACTCCATCATTAACTCTCCTTTCCAAAGCAATGGGTGTCTCACTTGGATGATACATAATATAGCCGAAAAGATATAACAATAACCAGATCGTTCTGCAGGAAAGTGATATAAGGTTAGACTAAACATCTGAAAAGAAACCTAATATATTCTTAGTGTGAACAGGACTTTATTAGTTATGACTTCCACCTGTTGCACCTTGTCACCATCCTATACGAACCAGCTGACTCCCTGATCAGAGAATATGTGAGATGGCTTTCCAAACAAACTTGGACAGGCTGATTGTATTCACTTTCATGGACATCAAAAGACAACTATAGCTCATTACAATGCATCGTTGGATGCCTAAATTTAGGATCTGTGACAGTGTGGCTACCTAAGTGGAGCAACACCCAGAGCAATCTAACATACAGTTTTCGAGTCAGGAAGTGCAAATTATTTTGAGGATAATGAGTTTGTGGGGGGAGATATGACAAAAGATAGTATTTTTGAACAAGAAGAGACGAATGCGAATGAGACTATGGACCAAAGTCCTAGTTTTGTTCAAATTCCGATTGCGTTTAGAAATACATCTTTTGACAATGTGCAAACTTCATCATCCCAAACAACTCAGTTAGAAACTCAACATGGAATAGAGAACACAAATGGACCTGAACCCAACCCAAACCCTCACATTGACATGACAAATGTTGATGGCCTAGGGCCTGTGGGAGAGTCAGAAGTTGGTACTGATGTTCTTCCTCTTGTTGAAGATCAAGTTGTAAATGAACCTCAAGAAAATCTAGAGCCTGTGCCAATTAGGAGATCTACTAGAGAGAAAAGATCTACACAATCAAAGGATTATGCATATCTTCAAGAACATGAGTTTGACATTGGCATGTTTGAAAATGATCGTGTTAATATCAAACAAGCTGTGGAAAGCTCTAACTCTCAAATGTGGATTAATGCCATGAATGAAGAGATGAAATCTATGTATGACAATGATGTTTGGGATATCGTTCCGTTGCCTAAAGACAAGAAACCCGTTGGTTGCAAATGGATATTTAAGACTAAGCGGGATTCTAAAGGCAATGTTGAAAAATACAAGGCACGTCTTGTTGCGAAAGGTTTCACACAGAAAGAAGGCATTGATTATAAAGAGACTTTCTCTCCAGTTTCATCGAAAGACTCTTTAAGGATTATATTGGCGCTTGTAGCACATTATGATTTAGAACTTCATCAGATGGATGTAAAGACGGGGTTTCTCAATGGTGACATTGATGAAACGATCTATATGAAGCAGCCAGAAAACTTTGTATCAGGTGATGCAGGGTCTATGGTTTGCAGACTTAAGAAATCTATCTATGGGCTAAAACAAGCATCTCGGCAATGGTATTATAAGTTTCACCAAGTTATTAGCTCATTTGGTTTTGAGTCTAACATAGTAGATGAATGTATATACCTTAAGTTCTGTGGGAGTAAATTTATTTTCTTGGTTTTATATGTAGATGACATATTGCTTGCCAGTAACGATAAGAACATGTTGCATCAAACTAAGAATTTTTTATTTAAGAACTTTGAAATGAAAGATCTTGGTGATGCATCATTTGTTCTAGGGATTGAAATACTTAGAGATAGATCTCAAGGTATTCTGAGGTTATCCCAGAGGAACTATATCGATAAGATTCTAACAAGATTTGGCATGCAAAACAGCAAACCAGGAGATACCCCTATATCAAAAGGAGATAAGTTTAGTCTGAAACAATGTCCCCAAACTGACTTAGATAAAAACCTCATGAAAGATATTCCCTATGCCTCAGCCGTGGGTAGCATCATGTATGCACAAGTATGCACGCGTCCGGATATTGCGTTCATTACCGGAATGCTAGGGAGATATTTGAGTAACCCAGGTATGGAACACTGGAAGCCAACCAAGCGAGTGTTGAGATACCTAAAGAGAACAAGGGACTATATGCTCACGTATCGGAGATCGGAACAGCTCGAGGTCATTGGATACACCGATTCTGATTTTGGAGGATGTGTCGACAGCATGAAATCAACATCAGGATACATCTTCATGATGGCAAGTGGTGCTGTGTCATGGAAGAGCGCTAAACAGTCATTGGTAGCCTCCTCCACTATGGCAGCTGAATTTGTTGCATGTTTTGAAGCATCTAATCATGGCGTATGGCTGAAGAACTTCGTCACAAGTCTGAAAATTGTGGATTCTATTCAGAAACCACTCAAATTATTATGTGACAACAATTCAGCAGTGTTATACGCATCCAACAACCGAAGTTCGTCAAAGTCGAAGTACATTGACATTAAGTTTTTGGTTGTAAAAGAGAGAGTGCAAAATAATGAATTATGTATAAAACACATAGGTACAGACTCCATGATTGCGGATCCTCTTACTAAAGGATTACCACCCAAGAAGTTTCACCAACATGTTGCTTGTATGGGTGTAATATCTGTTTAGGATAATTAGAAAAATGTGGGAGTCTGAATATGTTTTAAGTTCTGTTTTTTGATGTTCTATGTAATGCAATTGTAAACAATTTTGACGATATATACAAGTTGCATTCAATTTCAGTTTCATTATTTCTTTCTTTAAAGTTTAAGTTTTTGGCCTCATACAGTAAAGTAAAGGTGACTCAATTAGAAATAGGCACGTCTAATCACACTTGCGTGTAATTTCTAAACTATATGTCCAAATCAGATTCATGTCATTCAGTTATGTTGGCAGCGTGATTTATGTCAGTGTAGTTGCGAATAAATGTGACAAATGCCGCTTAAGTCCTTTGTTAGCATAATTGATGGACAGAATTGTTTAAGAAATACGATAAGTAAAGACAGAAAAGTTGCATGCAATAAAGTTAAGGATATATAATCAAAAGGTTGCACTTGTCCATGTGGGAGATTGTTGGATTTAGAGACGTCTAATTACAATAATTGAGTTGGACATGCGTGCATTATGATTATGATGTCAAATACTGTCAGCAAGATTACATTTATATGCCAAATAATGTGATTAATTAAGTCATGGCATTAAACGTATTTAAAAATAAGGATTTGGATACAAATACATATAGAATAATGTTAATCAATTACAATTGTTAATGGACCGATTATAATTGATTAAAAATAATAGCAGTAATAAATTTGAGCTGAATAAGGAAATCAGAATCTATTCTGATTGATTGATTGATTGATTTCAATCAATCTGAAATTTCAGACAGACTTGTTTCAGCTAAATTTTAGGCTGCCCTAGGATTGGGGTTTTGCACTGCTATAAAAGGGCTGAGTCTCCAAGGCTTGCAATCACTCATAAAAGATTGTCTGCTCCATTGAAGACTGGAAGGATTGCAAGCTCTTGGAAGGATTCAAGAGCCAATAACTCAAGTCAAGACCAGGAGCCTTTGAGGATGGAAAGTAAGTTCCACTGTGCATTAATTTCAATTTCTTACAAAGGAGTAGATCTTGGTTGGGGTTTAAGGTAATTAGGAAAACCCTCTCAAGTTAAATCCATCATCTATTTCACAAAAGTTACACGTTTTGAACCTGGGAGTAAATTCAAAAGCGCGCCTTCTGTTGGGTCGCCTGCTTGGGTGTAGATAACTTAAATCTTGTAGTGTTGGCTTATTGATTATGTATAGATAGTTAGTTCCCTTTGAATTCACAACTTGCTCTATCTATAGTGAGTGAGAAAACGAATTTCATGTTGGTTATATTTGTTCTGATTCATTTGACAGCACAATATCTTATTAGTTGATGGGTATGGCGGGATTGGTTCCGACTGCGCCCAGGATTCCTTTCACAGTGGAGATTCACTTGCTGTCATCAAGGATGTGTTACGCAAGGGTTCAAATCCGGAAGAGCATCCTTGCTAAGCAATGCGTAAAGCAGGCGTTGCGAAGAGCATCCTAGCTATATTCAGAAACTTGGAGTTACCTGATTCGGGAACGATATAATTCCTAACAAAGTGCCAGAAAGAAATAGGACGGCTACGGAAGGGAGAAGTGCGTTAATGAAGTGGGTTAAGTGATAGAATTAAGTGGTATTGAATCGTGGTGGAGGAGAGGTAGAATTTGAAGGGTTGTTTTTCTGTCAAAATGACCATTTAACATTTAAAGGTTTATAGGTAATGGGAATGAATCATAGTTACCAAATTTAAATTGCAAGTACTCACAAAAATGGTTTTCATAAAATTCAATACTTTGGATATATACATCCTAATATGATTAACATTTTTGTTTCAAAATTTTTTAAAAATTGAATTGGAATAATGATTATATTAAAAATTAAAAAAAAATCATTAAATCTTTTTTTTATACTTATTCCTAACTTTCACCTTGCATATCTATATAAGATGATCTAAAAATAACGAAAGAGAAGATACATCAAATTTATTAGTATTGTAAAGTAAGAAAAATGTAAATAAAATCTAATAACATGAATAACAACCCTGAAATATGAAGTTAAACATAAAAAATAAGACATTGGATATTAAAAGTAGGTTTAAAGTGATTTCCATGTACCAAAAAATTTATGCCTCAATCACTCTTCCTTTGGGATCCAAATTTATTTAACAATTAGTGTGTGCGCAGATTATCCTTTATGCAGATAGCAAAAAATGAACCTTTTGTTGAATTCCACACCACTGATCATCTCTTTTGCACTAGACTTAATAGCTATGATAATTGCAAACATCCAAAAAAACAATAGAAAAATGAAAAAAAAAAAATTAACTTTTTTATTTTTTAAAATATAGAACTTATATTTCTCTACAATATTTTAATAAAAAAAACTTATATTTTTAATAAGTAACTTACTATTAATTAGCTACAATTTTTTAGTATTGAATTTCTATAATATTTTTAATATAGAAACTATTGTTTTTCATTCCTATCTTTTTAATAAACAATGCTACTGTTTTCAGTCTTATTTTTTTAATAAGAAGCTTCTCTAAATTTTTAATATAAATTTTCTAAAAAAACTATGGTTTTTCATTCTATTTTTTAATAAGAAACTTCTCCAATTTTTTTATTTTTTAAAATATAAAATTTATCTTTCTCTACAATAATTTGATAAAATATAAAATTTATCTTTCTCTACAATATTTTAATAAAAAAACTTATAGTATTTTAATAAAAAAAACTTATATTTTTTAACAAATAACTTGCTATTAACTAGCTACATTTTTTTAATATTGAATTTCTATAATCTTTTTAATAGAGAAACTATTGTTTTTCATTCTTATTTTTTTAATAAAAAATTAATGTTTTTCATTCTTATTTTTAATAAGAAACTTCTCTAATTTTTTCTTATAAAATTTCAATACATTTTTTAATATCGAATTTATATTTTTTAACGAATAACTTGCTATTAACTAACTACATTTTTTTAATATTGAATTTCTATAATCTTTTTAATAGAGAAACTATTGTTTTTCATTCTTATCTTTTTAATAAAACTGATGTTTTTCATTCTTATTTTTAATAAGAAATTTTTCTAATTTTTTCTTATAAAATTTAAAAAACAACTATTGTTTTTAGTTCTATTTTTTAATTAAAAAAATTCTTTTTAATAAAAAAATTCTCCACACTTTTAATTTAAAAAATTAAATAACTATAAATAAAAAACTACATTTTCAAAAACTTCTCGAGACTTTTAATTTAAAAGAAATTAAATAACTATGAACAAAACACTACAATTATTAAATCTCTGAACTTTAAAAGTAATACAAAAAAACCACTAATAAGAATACAACCCATTGTTATTTAATTAAAAAAATAAAAGATCTAAATATCTCTGCAGGTGGTTCGGTTCCTCTTAGGCTTTAGTCAACTGCCCATAGCAAATGACAATAAGTGACGTGTCTATCAGTCACGCTCGGTTCATTTGTTTGCTCCATTCATATCATTCACTTCTTTTCATTCATTTTAATATAAAACTCATCGTCAACCAAAGAAATCCGCATCGTATCAATATCATCGTATTTTTTGGCGATCGAATCGTACGAACAAATTCTCGATTTTTTTTGTCCAATACGTTCGAACTTGGTAACTATGGAATGAACCAGTCTTTCATAAGTGACCGTTGAAGTTTCTTTATTATGATATTATGGTTGCCCTTCTCACCGTGCAAAATCAATGAATAAAGAATATTGCAGCTAGCTGTTCTAAGTAGCATAGGTGGCTCCTACAACCAGCTTCAATGTGGTGTAGTGTAATTGAAACGCCACAGATAATCCACGCCTTCTCCTATTACCCACTCCCTCCTCACTCATATTTGTTGCTCAAGAGATAAATTAAACAACCTAATTCGCCATACATAGAGGGTCACTAGACATACATATACAAAGAACAGGCCAATTTTAATTAATTAATGTTTGTCCAATTGAGCTTTTCCATGGTTATAGCTTAGTAATAAGTACTTACAAACTGATGCAAGTAAGCTTAACAAATATATGATATAATATTATTCATAGGGTTTATAATAGTAATTCTTGGGTTTAATATAAATCTTTTAAGTTTATAGTCATGGTCAACTATGGTCCAACGTCATATCGTAGTAAATATTTTCTCAATATGAAAATCAACTTTAGTTAACCATCGTCAACCATGGGAAATCATCGTCTACTATGGTCCGACATTACATTATGACAAATATTGTCCCAATATGAAAATCTACCATGGTCCAACGTCGTATTGTCACAAAAATTGTCTCAATATGTAAATCAACCATGGTCCAACGTCGTATTGTCACAAAAATTGTCTCAATATGTAAATCAACCATGATCAACCATATTTGTTTTAGCATTTATAATATTTATCATAGGGTTTATATGCCTTGGTTTATAATAATTATAATTTATAATAATTAATAATTAATAATTATGATTGTTAGGACATTTTTCAGTACCCATCACATCCAGAGCTTTTTGTTGATGTGTTTCAAACCATCCAGTGTGGTTCATCATCAGGACAAGATGCAAAGTCAGATCATGGCAACAAATTAAATAGTGATAGTGATGAAGAGAGTTAATTTTTCGACCATTAGAGTTTAACAACTAGCTTTGACCCAAAATTAAAATAATAATATTATAATTAATGAATGAAGACTCTAACTGATTTTGACTAAATAATGAATAAAATATTTATTATTTAGTAAATATTTTTATTCATTATTTAGTCAAAATCAATTAGGGTCTTCATTCGTTATATTATTATTTTAATTTTGGGTCAAAGCTAGCTGTTAAACTCTAACGATCGAAAAATTTAACTCTCTTCATCGCTATCACTATTTAATATATTGCCATGATATGAATCTTCATCTTGTTCTGATGATGAACCACACTAGATGGTTTGAAACGTGTCGGAAAAAATCTCTAGATGTGATTAGTACCGAAAAATGTCCCAACAATCATAATTATGGATCATAAAAGCCTAAATTCAGAATTTAATAATTAATTAATTATTATTAATATAACCATGGTTTACAATATCATTGATGTACGCATGTCGATATTTATTAACCAAATTTATTAATATGGTTGTGCTAATAAATACTTAAAACCTAATACCGATAAACTCAACAAATATATGATAGGCAAAATATCATGTAAATAGCTTCTTTTTTTTTCAAATAAATAAAACTATCCACCCTCAAAATTATTAAGGCAGTTTAATAGACGGACAAAAATAGTACTTCATAAAAAGGTTGAAAAATTTGAAGTAACCTTAATGGGCATTAATGCTTAGCAATACATTTGATTACTATAATCGCTAATAACTAGATCTATGGGTAGTGGTACACTTTTATAAGTGCGACCCTTGGACAAGAATCAAAGTGAGTGAGATTTCAATGTGCACTTATGTAACTTACTGTTTTTGCCATGCCATTCGAACGTTTTCCGAGTCTATGGAGAGTATCTAATCGATCGATAAATCCCTCTCATACCAAGCAAATACCTACCCTATTTGTGCCTTCAGAGCCCAGCGACGACAGTAAGGATCTGTGTCCTGTGCTATTCTGAATGCCCAAGGAGAAGGAACTTACTTTATACCCCCAACCAATATCTATGCTTTTTGCCCTACCATGTCTTTGGGATGCCTTGCCCATATCTAAGAACGAAGGGATTTAAAGAATGATTGGAAATAACTCCGTGAGTGTATTCCATTTGTGCAGTCACTGCGTTTCCCTCGACTCTTCATATTGGTGGCCCAACGGTGGTAAGGTCCATTATAAGGAAATTTCATGAAATAAAAAGATGGATTGTCAATGCTGGCTATAATGGTACTTATTCTCAAAAGCACATTACATGCACAACATTAGATATTATTTTTCAGAGCAACGTGGAAGTGCGGAGGTACATGAGTGTGGAGGTGTGGAACTTGTTTTTTTGCACAATTATTCCACTTGATTTAGATAATGAGAAAATGCATGTTTTATTAAATCAATTCGGAAAAATGTACATTCTATTTAGAAATGTATAATTTATATTCTATTCAATCGATTATGAAAAGTGTATATTTTATTTTTCATAAATTGATTGACAAAATTATATTTAATTTTTCATATTTTTTCTAAATTAACTGGGAAAATGTCTATTTTATTGTTAGTAAATCAACTCGGAAAAATGTATATTGTATTTTTAGTAAATTAATTGGGAAAATATATATTCTATTTTTCATAAATGTATATTATATTCCATTTTCAATTCATGGATGACCATGCGAAAATCTTTGTACATGCAGAAGTCCAGATGTTTCTTCTGCATTCTTCCTCCTTCCACACACGTCCCCACTTCCGCACCTCTGCACACATTCCCCACTATGCACCCTTCTTCTGCGCACCCTCAACCCACACAACACTTCTTCTACATGAAAAGTTTGGTTTACGTGTACAATAAATGCACTAGGTCATATGGTAATTTTGGATTGACATGAGCAATTGATCCAATAATTGCTATGAAATATTTGAAGTGACAATAGGCAACGTAAAAATAATTGATAGCATTGAGTATGAAAGTGTGCGAGAAATAACAAATGCGGGAAAACAATCGTGTGGAGTAGTGCTCGTGCAGAAGAAGTTGTCTGTATGGTGGAGATGTATTAAAGAGGTGTGAAGAGGCGGGAATAATGACAGATTGCAAAAATAGAGTGTTCTTGAAGAACGACAAAACACAAACCCCATGCTGCCTTAATCGCGTCGACATATCAATGGCAAGAGCTAACCAGCCTACCATAGGGTATTAAATGCCCCTATGGAGGCTGGCCCATCTATGGATGTCGAGCGGGTCATGGGGGCGCATCCATCTCCATGCATTGTAACTCTGACGGCCACCTTTGCGTTTCCGGCAACGAACGCGGGACCCACCAACCGCGAGCCCGCCTCGTCTTGCCTTTTCAAATAGCGACCTCGCGCCAAAATGGTATTTTCGCCATCCGGACTCCCGTTCGAAAATACTTTGCCTCTGCAACCCGCCTGGACGAAACGCAAGAGCTCTGTTCAACCGCCGATTGCTTCCCCTCGCAGGCTGGTTCCCGGGCTCCTGGTACATTCCTTGCCCGTGATTATTATCTATAACATCGCTTTGCATTGGAGTAGATTTCCTTTTGTTGTCAAAGTCATGACATAGTAAAAATCATGACAAAAATTGACATGTAGACGTGTAAACTTAGTGGTAAAGATATGCTTATATGTATATGAAGGATATGCACTTGCGTTTAGAAGCACTTGCAAAAATGTTTTTAAGAGGCGGAAACTATTTTGCATTCGTTGTCTCAATTTTGTCTAGAACTAATGCTGACAAATGAGCACAGATCATGGTGATACGTTTATGTCAGTCTATAATGCAATTTAAACATTTGTTTGAGATGTGCGATGGAAAAAGTGTTCCAAACTCGAAGCTTTTCTGATAGCATTTCATAAATTTCTTGGTGATTATGAACCAGATGAAAATGTTTGAATTTAATATTCCAGCTACTTTTAAATACAGTAAGGTTTCACCAGTAGAGAGAGATTAATAGTCAAGTCGGATCCTTGTTCTATGGAAACCTGTTTCTATATGCCATTTCCAGGAGCTGTGATCTGTCACTTTAGTTTAATTAGCTAGAACTAATGCTGACAAATGAGCACAGATCATGGTGATACGTTTATGTCAGTCTATAATGCAATTTAAACATTTGTTTGAGATGTGCGATGGAAAAAGTGTTCCAAACTCGAAGCTTTTCTGATAGCATTTCATAAATTTCTTGGTGATTATGAACCAGATGAAAATGTTTGAATTTAATATTCCAGCTACTTTTAAATACAGTAAGGTTTCACCAGTAGAGAGAGATTAATAGTCAAGTCGGATCCTTGTTCTATGGAAACCTGTTTCTATATGCCATTTCCAGGAGCTGTGATCTGTCACTTTAGTTTAATTAGTTGATTTTGACTTTTATTTTGAGCTGGTGAAGCTCAGGGCTAAAATGTAACTTCATGATTATTGTGTTCATGTCATGCATCTGGCTAGTTGGCTGTTGAAAGTTTACATCATTAAGAGTTTGCAAACTGCATCTTTTGAATCTTAAATATTTTGATATATGCAGGCTTTGGTCATTAAGAAACCTTCCTTGCTTTTACATTATGTGAAGAATACTGACATTTCTACATTTAACATGCATTCATCCCAACATCTTATGTGCATACAAAGTGACAAGTTCCTGCCCCATAGGATTTCTCCATCCATATATAAAATTAAACACATTCGAGTTAAAGTTTGTTCTTTATGCCCAAAGTCTTATCACTGATATTTGATTTTCTATTATTTTTCAAGGATGTGCATTCAGACTTGAGGTAGCATAAAAATAATCAATTTCAATCAGGATATTTTGTCATGTTAAAGTATTCTAACATGAATCTATTTTGTTGTTGTCACTATGCAGTGCTTCTAAGCTCACGGAATGGTGGAAAAGTGGACACTGTGCATTGAAGTATCATGCCGCCCCAATCTGGGTCCAGCATCTTTAAAATTTGTCCTTCACAATGGGGCAAAAAATCATGTGATTTATAGAATATGGGAAGTGCAGGGAAAGACAACCAATAACGAAGCATACTACATTACACTTGTTGCAGGTTTAAAAGAGGCAAAACACAATGGGGTGAATAACATAACAGTGCTGACAAACTCAGATTTAATCTGTAATCACATGGAAGGCATCTACAATGTTCGCGCAGACAATTTGAAGCCCCTCTACAGAGAGGCAAAAATCTGGAGTGCTCGATTTAATTCTTTTTCGATAAAGCACCTTGCGGAGATCCATAAAATCTCCACTGATCTAATGGTTGGAGCAATCTCAAGTGTAGATGCAGGTGCCAGAGATGATTCAGGATCATCGTTCATTCCACTGGCAAACATTGATTAGCATCAATATAGGTCTCAACTATGTGTATACACCATGGTTGTCATTTTTCTTGGGATTCTCATACCGTGGTTCTTTCAGTAAAGTACTCGTTAATGTACTTTTTTTTGGTTTTGTAATATCATTCACCTTAGATGTCCAATCATGTTATAACTGAATTCATGTGTCCAATTATGTACATTATATTTGAGGTGAACTAATTATTCTTAACCTACTAGTGGTTCAGCGAATATTATTGTAGCTCCGTATGAATTTAATTTTAATTTCAAGTTTTAGATGCTACCTCTTTAATAGTGTTGATTTCCACCTGGATGGATGCCATGGGAATAAATGAAAGTAACAAAAGAAGGTTATTTACATCTGGTTTGTTGGTTTTCACAACATTTAAGAAGTATAAGTCATTTCTGATGCAAACCCTAGCTATATCCATATCTATATGATGACAGGCCAAAAATAGTTGATGCGTAATCTAATGTGAGATGAAGAATTCCATACCATGAAACCCTCCTAGGAACATTGATGCATAATAATGACAAACTCTAACCTAGTATGAAGTTAATTTTCTTAGGTACATGGTTTGCCCTAGAATGATGCAATGTACGCATATATCAATGAAGCCCTACATGCCCATGATGCCTTTGAAGATGCCATAATCTTAATAAATAAAGTTAATAAATAAAGAACACAAGTGAAGAAACGCTCATCTTTCAAAATTGCCTAAAAGATTAAAAATATGGAGTCTGTAAACTTTGTCAAAATCATAATGATAAATTTTGCTTCAAAAAGCTTAATCCCCCATTTTCTTGACATTTGTTTTTCTTGACATGTCGCTTGTTCATCACACCCACACTAATCTTCCAACTAGGACACCTTTCTTACAAGCACAAGAAATGCTCTAGAGTCTAGTGTCCCATGTTTCCAGCACCAGAACCAAAAACTAAGGCTTTGGAATTTGCAAGAATGACACCAACAATAACAACTACAAATTTAAAGCGTAATGCCCCATAATATTGGCCATCTCGTTACCACAGGTCTAACTCAGCTAATGGCCATAACTAATCATCTAATCAAGAACACTCACTATTGACTTTACACCAGAATCAACGGTGATGTGCGACCATAAAAAGCATGCCATAAACCATAACAGGGAAGTACATAATCACCATCCATATTCATCAAAGTGTAACGAAGAAAGATGTAACAAAATACCATGCTTATTAACATATACACAACAACTACAAGAATCCTGATGGAACAGAGTAGGTTATCAAACATTTAGAACAATGCTCCATTCAATATCCACACAATATGGCAAGAACCCTTCAATAGCATGCCAAAAATAAACAATGTTCCCACTTGTAACAACCCAAAACTAGCAACAACCCTAAACTGTTCAGAGCTCAAGTACTTGTACACCACTACCTGCTCAATGGCAATTTAGGTAACCTTTACAACATTCCGTTACCCTGATGTACATGCATCTTTCACATCCAAACTAGTAAGTAAAGCAGAGTATTTTACAAAGAAACGTTACAATGAGTTCGAAGCTCTCTTAGAACTTCAAAGTTTAAAATGAATATCACTTTACATTTGACCAAGTGAAATAATATATCTAAAACGGGGATTAATAACTCCCCAACCAAGTCAAATAATATATCTAAATGGAGGATTACTCGCTGTACCATATAATTCATCTTTAGATCCCGTGTAATGCATAAAGAGGTGGAATACTATGTTATGGAGCCCATGTACTATTATCACAAGCATCACTTTCACTTATATGAAGGTGTCAAGGTTATTTCTATATTATATGTTAATTAGTCTAGCAGTGAGCATCTTGATTAATTCATATATCCTGAAGCCTTATGAATAATTGTATAGCTATGCTTTTATAGAGATGTAAAATTGGTTGTGTGAATGGCCTAGAGATGGCCTGTGCTCATGGTTTTTTGGAGCCAAGGCTAGTTTACATATGACATCACTATGTTTTCACAATCATAACAGATTATATCAGTCCATATACTAAATGAACTAAATTATGGTGCATCCAGAAACCAGATTAGTGTGGTATTAGACATTTTATTCATTAGATTTCAAATCCAGAATGTTTCAATGTAATGCCTTCTGGACCTATTTTCACAATCATAACAGATTAAATCAGTTCATTTACTAAATGAATTAAAATATGGTACAACCAGAGACCAGATTAGTATGATATTACAACTTTTGTTCATTAGATTTAAATCCAGTGTAATGCCTTTAGGACCCTCTTTGGTATATGGGTTGTTATCTATGTAATGTCCTTAATAATTGCAACTTTTACAATAATGCTGTCTTTCCTCCTCCTCACTGATTGAAGAACAAGGATCCATTAAGCTGCCAATATCCTCCATAGACAAGATAACCGCTTAGCCGTATGGCTAGTTACATAGATCAAACTTTACAAAAAAAACTCGTTGAAAAACCATGGTGCTTTACAGGCCTTATCTTCCCAAGAATATACTAAAATAATACAATTTTGTATAAATATAGTGAAAAATGCTACAAATTACAATGACATTTGAAAAACTCCATCATTAACTCTGCTTTCCAAAGCAATGGGTGTCTCACTTGGATGATACATAATATAGCCGAAAAGATATAACAATAACCAGATCGTTCTGCAGGAAAGTGATATAAGGTTAGACTAAACATCTGAAAAGAAACCTAATATATTCTTAGTGTGAATAGGACTTTATTAGTTATGAATTCCACCTGTTGCACCTTGTCACCATCCTATACGAACCAGCTGACTCCCTGATCAGAGAATATGTGAGATGGCTTTCCAAACAAACTTGGAAAGGCTGATTGTATTCACTTTCATGGACATCAAAAGACAACTATAGCTCATTACAATGCATCGTTGGATGCCTAAATTTAGGATCTGTGACAGTGTGGCTACCTAAGTGGAGCAACACCCAGAGCAATCTTTGGGTCAGGTCAACTAGATACTCAACAATTGGCAAATTAAGCTGATAGCTTTGTTCTATGCCATTGTTCCCTTCCTTGTCGGTTGAATGTATGCAAATGTGCATATCTATATAAAAATAAGTGGAGTCCTAAGCATGAAACCTCTAGCCTTGAGTTTTGGCAAACAAACAATATCCAAATCCTTCAATGTCTGGCACAGCAGGGGTTTGAGAGACCTTGCTCTTACCTAGGTTTCATTCTAATATCCATACTACGATCTTCCTCATTAATTACCCCAAATGAATTGGATACCAGTGCCAGAATCAATGGAAAAACTTCGTGTAGTGTCTTAGGTTTCTTTGGAGGTGCTTCACCTTCGTTGTTTTGTCTGTGTGTTGATTCAGGTTGGGCAGATATGGAGCATGCCTTTTAGTGTCACTGTGGCTTTGACAAGCTGCCCAATCGTCTTGGCTAGCATTTAAACTTTAAATCCAGAGGGGCCTACTAAAGAGCTTGAGGTTCAGGAACTATAGTCTGCAACTTAACCGTAAGGATGCAGTCTTTAATATGGTGCTTCAGGATTTGACAATATTCCTACAGATCCAGGTCTTGCAGCCTTGCACTGCATGATACTCACAACTTTTGTTAATTCATTAGAAACCTAAACATAAAACCCCCCCTGTTGGATTTCTCATGCTCGGGAAATGCCAGCCAAATGGATCCTGGGCTTCTAGAATCCAAGCCCAGATCATGTTCTTAGAGGGGTTACAACTGACAAACTATCCAACAAGGTTATGGCTGCCATTTTCATAAAGTATCCTTATATTCATCAGAAGTAATTTTAACTTGAGGATGAACAATGCAAACCAAAATATGGCCTTGCAGTAAGCTTGGGGACAAAGTTGCAGGCCTTCTTGGGTGCCCATCTTCTCCAAGGTCATCTCAAGGGCCGGGCAGCTGACTGGAAAGGCATACCTACTGACGCTTGAACTAAATGCACAGTAAGACCAGCAGATCTAAAGCATGCAAAACACAATAACAATGAAATCAGGAATAAATTCGACAGGACTACCAACAAACCCTCCTAGGTCATGATCCCCACCAGAGGTTGTTCATTACTTAGAAAATTTGAAAAAGCTTATAAAAAATGATGAAGACCATCCTGGATTTTGGCTTTAGCTTGTGGGTGGAAACTTCATTGATTAAATTGTTCATGTTCTTTGATTGGCTCTTTTATTAACAATGTTTTCCAAATTTGCAAGGTCTGAAGCTTTTCCTCATATTGTATCTGAGAATTTGACAAAGGTATTTATGGTCTGATTACATCTGGATTCCTTTTTTCGGTAGTCTCTTGTTTGCCTAGATCTTTTGCTTCCATGGTGATTCTTCCCTCTGGATTTCAATCGATGCTGTTGCAGAAGAGCTAACTAGCTCATTTCCTAGGTATTTTGATTTTTCCCACCAGACTCTTCTTCCTTACTTTGTGAAACCACTCAAGTATGTGGTAATGCAAAATTTTCCTTATGTTTGTTGCAACCTTTTTGGACACTTAGCCATCTGATTGTCTGTTCTATTTTTTTGTAATATCTTGCATCTAAAAGGCATATTTTTATAACCTACACGCTGCCTACAGCAAGCCCCATCACACTTAAGGATTACACTATCCAGCAATCCGCAGAGCCTCAAACCATCCTTGAGCTTACATTTGTCAGGAAGAATGCAATTATCCAAGTATTGCCAACTACCATGCCAAAAATGTAAGGGAAGTCTTACCCACACAGGGGTTGTGTATATGACATGGAAATTGGATCAAAGTCTGGAAATGGTGGTTTCATAAAACGACCAGGTGTACTTTTGACCCATGGTTCTTCCAAGATTAGCTTTCTGCCTTTTGGGTTCTGAAAATAATCTATGAAGAAAACCTTTGGCACATAAGTTTACCACAATGTTTATAGATCAGTTTGCAACAATTTAGACCACAAGTGCTGAACAACTTGGCTAGAAGCCATTGAAACAACAGACCAAGGCTCTTTCCTGTCTCAGGTCATCCTAGAATAAACTTGCGCCACTGGAGAGAGTTTATTAGTTAGTGACATGAGGGTTAGTCCAAGGACCAAGACTCCTAACATTTCAATACACAGAGACCATGGACACACAAACATGGATTTTTCATATTTTCATGAACCAGATGTTTGGATGGCATTATGCACGTGGAATATTACCCTAAAAGTGACACATCTCTGAAATGGAAAAATGTCTGCTAAGTGGTTTGGGTGATAGGTACTGGTTTGTCTTATAGATGCTAGTCTACCAAAGCCTAAAGGGGTGAATGCCACATGGATCAAAACGTAAAATAGGTCACATAGCTGAAGGAAATATCAGTATCACCCCTTAACCAATGGATCCAGCACATTGAAATGTCTGGGCTGCTAGTAAATACTAAAACTTTGACAAAAGACAATTAGTTGTAACCAACTCTTCTTTCTTTGTAGCATGTAGGTCAAGGAAACTTTCAAAAAGATAAGGTCTCCCGCCTGTAATTCCAATTTCAGACTGGAGACAAAAATGGTGAACATACAACTTATTCTCTGAAACCAGAATTAAATGGTTCTTTCTCAGAAAAACAAGAATTTTTGGATCCAAAGAAGGTTGCCCCTCACGAAGAACCTTAGGAACTAAAGACTGGATGGCATTTAATAATAATATTCAAAATTAAGGACCACTACCTTAAGTGGTCATGTTAGTCATGCAGCTTGGCATGCTTTAACAAGAAAATTTAATGTTTGGCCTTTCGAAGGTCAGATTTGTACCCTTTGATCTTTGAGGCCACTTCAGTAAGACTCTAGTGAGAATTTGGTTTCTACTGACTGAGCAAGCTACAAAAATATTGGTGTTTACCTGGCCTCAATCTTAGTGAAAGGTTACTATGTAGTTAGGCCACGTTATTCAAATATGCAGCTGTAACAGAAAATGCATATTGTTTATTTAAGCCTGCCCCTGAAGAACTTTTAGGCTTCTTTCCAAAACCAAAATGTAATAATGTTTCATTTGGTATATCATTTTTGTGCACTTGAAGTTTAATTTTCGGCAAATTTATAGTATGAATTATATGGAATGACAACAATGGTTGAAGCAGTTCAATTCCTTTTATCACTTGAAGATTAGGTTTAGCCTTTAGGAGACTTCCTATTAGGGTTTGCATGGATCCTCTAAAAAATACAAGGATATTGAAGCAAAAAGGGCAACTGCAAATGGGTAGAAATGGAAATGTAAACAGTAAGTCAGCAAGCATGGATCCTTGGGCCTGTTATCTGTAACTCCCAATGTTTAAGCAAGCAATATCATTATGGAGGCCTAAGAAGTGATGAAAAATGGTCAAACTGAAAAAAAAAAAAAAAAAAAAATATATATATATATATATATATATATATATATATATATATATATGGGGAAACTCACCTTGTGGTAACTGATAACGAGATGAACTGTGGTTTGAAGAGCATTTGGAAGGCTTGTGAGGCTGTTAAGATTTTTCTTTCCTAGAAGGATTAGTTTCTTAGATATGGCATGTCATTTCATGATCACCAGTTGTGGTGGTCCCCTCTTGTGAAGTTTGAGGGCAAGCTGCTGTTCGAACTCCACAATTTTCAATCATTTCCAGACACCAAAGGACTGACTTTGAGCATGTCAATAATTTTCACCAATTTTCATTGAAATTCATTTTGTATTGAAGCAACATGCCAAAATAACATCTACAATAATGAGCCAGCCTGATATATAAGAGTTCCAATTCTGCCTTTATGTACAATACACTATACTGTTACCCAAAAAGGATGTATCAAGCTTATAGTAGCAAAAAGGAAAATAACCTTTTCCTGGAGTTTGTTAGAGTTCAGCCAACATTTACACTGAGATTTTATATGCTTTGAGTTCAACAAAAAGATTTCAATAGCTCAATACAATAACCATACAAAATTGAAATTAGATAATGTTGTACATATCCAAAAACATTTTCAACCCATCATGCACACAACATGTTCTTGGATTAGGAGATCCCTTTATAGGGTTATGCCCATATTATATCCATGAATACTCATTAGCTCGAATATTTGTCATCTTGCCATTGATTGCTGGCACTTTGATTGTTCTCTTCACCCGCTATTTCCTGTATAGAGTGCAAGCGGCGATACAATCCGACTGGTTGTACAATAGGGGGCATCACCCTAGGGTGTGGAACCAAAATGTTATGGGTTGAAGTAGGCTGCCCAATGAATGAATTTGGTGCCATTGGTGGAAACAACCAGGGGGTTCAATGATCAAACGGGAAAGGTGGACGTGGTGAATCAAATGGAAAATGAATCAATGAACCCCCCATATTTGGATCCACATTATTCTCATGAAATAAACGCACTTGGCAACTTGAAGTATTATGAGATGTGGATTCTTGAGTTGTAACAAAAAAGAAAAAAACACGTTGTTATGCAATTGCATTGAAGGCAATGAAGATAATGATATTTTGAATTTCACATTAAATGGTACATCAATTAATATTTCCATACCAGTATTTTGCAAAATATAACCTTGTACCCTTCTAGATGTGTGGTCCAGATTGATTTCTTTTGTAGAAGAAATCTCCAATTGTTCATTCATGCTTCTTTTCCTTCCACGACACTGTCCAACCTTTAGAAACTGTGGTCCATATTTTCTTGATTTCAACGCAGGAACACTTTGCCCCCCTTTTTTGTTGGGCTCAAGAAACTATGTCGCCTCTTGGTAGTGACCTTGGATGGAGTTACAACATCAAATTTCTTATTATTGTACTCTTGGCTTACATTTTTTACCAATTGATTTAGTGCATATGCCTGCTCCAAAGATGTGGGTGTTATTTGTAATAAACCCCTCAATCTCTTATGAGTTGATGGCATCACAAGTTTAATTTCCTAATCGATTGTTAGGGCGCTATCTTGCCTTACAATGGTTGAATTAGTGGAAGGAGAAGCTGGAAGGTTCATTTCAATTTCTGGGCTCATTACAAATGATTCATTTAAATCAAGTAAATATCCAGGTCTTTCTGTAATAGACCTACAGACATTAGGCAATTCATTGCCCCTTGAAACCTTGCTAGTCACTACCATCTCAACTTTTAGAATATGCTTACAAATATTGCCATTTAGGGCCCATTTGCAATTACAAAAGTTTAGGTTCAGCCCTTTATAGATGACATGATACCATGTATCACGAGTTGCCGTAGTTTGGCTACGAACCAAATACTCACTTTCCTTGTTTCCATCAGCCATACAATCTTCATCTGGGATATTCTTTGCTTTGCACTTAAATTTATTTGTTGCTCAATTTTTGAAGCTCGGACAAAACCAACATTTTTTAGACGTTGCATGTGAATGTAATACAACTCAACCTTTTTTAATAATAGGTGCAACAGCCAATCCACCCTTCTATGGGACACATTATTCTTCTCACAGAGGTACCTTTGCTTTAGATACCGGTGATAAGATTCGATAGCATTATTAGTATCCTGGTTGGAATGTGGGAAGTCCCTATATGCTTTTGCCCACATATCTGGAAAAAAAACATATATTAGATGCGAAAAAACAATAGAAAATGGTCAATTACAAAATAAATTGATAAAATGCAACCTTAGGAAACTTACATAGCTTGTTGTTGTTTAACCAGTTGGTTGCAAAATAATCCAAAAACACAGTTTCTTCTTTGAATTCATCAAAGAAACTTTGAATTTCATGTTGCACAGATGCATCATCTTCACACGAATGCATGATTAATCCCAGAGCACGGAAGATACGGACTTTATTTTCCTTTCCCCTGACTTTCGTTCCAACATTTTTCAACCAGGCTCTACGGACATGCCATACACACAATAATAGTGTACAGTTTGTGCAAGTCCTGAAATAATATAACATTATAAGAGAATATCCTTGAACATTATTGCTTTTTATCTCTTCTAAAAAGAAAAAACTGGTTCACCTTAATGCCTCGATTTCCGCTGCTGCATCATCTGTGATGACAGCTCGGACATGCCAATCTGGGTTTTCCTTTTTCCCATTTGCAAATAATTGCGACATCCATTTACAAATATCAGGAGTACCATTCCGTGATGATATTACCCATGCCACTGGAATCCCATTGTGATGATCATCAAAAGCCATTATGGTGTACAATTGATACTGCATTACAATAAGAAAACAAGATTATAAGCATATAAGAGGATGACATTGAAATAAAGTAGAATAAATGAAGTTTTGGTAAATATGTTTACCCCATATTTGTTAGTGCTAAAAGTGGAGTCCATTGATAACATGTTGTTGTGTGAGTATCTCACCATCATTGAAAGCATCCACTTAGTTTGTATGCCTATAATGAAAGGAATGTTTTTAACAACATCTTGTTGTTGGTAGAAGAAAAAGCTCTCTGGGCACTCACTAACCCAACAATCCACACTCATTGGATCACTTTCATGCTTCACATACTCTAGCCTCTTGATATTATTGTACATGTTTGACACATCCTTTCTTGTCATGAAAGAATCTCGAGGTGCCCCTGTGAAAAACTCACCAGATCCATACCTTAAATCAAAGATAAATTTTTCCCAGATCATCGTAGCATTAAAACCATCACGAACCAAATCTTCAACAATAGTTCGTATATGCTCTGTTAAATGCGGCGCAAAATTGAATTTCTTGGGCATGTCATTTGCCTCATTTCCATGACAAACCACATTTTTGTCATCAATATGTCTGCATGCTGTATATATTAGAACGACATCATTTGGTCTAAGAGCAAGTCGTCGCATAATAAAGTGACACTGACAACCAACTTTGATGCTGTGACGTGGAAGACGTTTCTTAGTTGTGGATCCAGGTTCAGCCACATTGCTGGATTGTACATGATTTGGACCATAGGCACACCAATATCTGTGATCAAGAATTCACCAAAAATTAAATAAAATATTTATGCATGTTTGACATAGTGAACTTAAAATCAAAATTATATATATATATATATAGATATATATATATATATATATATATATATATATATATATATATATAGATAGATAGAGAGAGAGAAAGAGAGAGACTCACAACATATTCTAGATATGTTGAAGAGTTTGTCCTCTTGATATCCTTCACATCTTTAATTCGTCGAATTTTAGCAACAAATTGAGTAGGTGCACTTTCCCTCATTTGCTATCCCCTTATAAAATCCTCAAGTCGACAATATGGAATAATCACGACTTGGTCTCCTGCTACTTCTGTCCATGTCAAATCTTCCGCTGAAAACTCTATCATCCCTTCTGGGTCCTCAACCTCCAACTCATTGATCAATTCCCACTTCCTCATTCTTCAAATCCCTATACAAATGAGGGAACACGAATATTGACTAAAGATATGAGCAACAGTTCATACTATGAATATTGAACACCACTTGAAATGCAATTTTTTGTAGTGTGTAGAATTTACACTGAAGACCCCACCAGATATAAACACATTTACAGCATAATTCCCTATCTCCCCTTCAATATTTCCTACCCATGCACAAAACAGTATTATAGACTTTCAAATGCTTCATCTTGGTATAATCAATACATTGCTGAAAGAAACATAATAACATGAAAAATCTGTTGCAAAGAAAAAACTATTATACAACTTTAATCAGTTTGTTCCACTTTGTTATGCTCAGATGAAGTCCAAAACAATTACATAACAAAGTGTCCATATGATATGCATGTTATTTTTTTAGAAGCTTATGATTGAATATCCTAGGGGAGATTACTCTTTAACTGGCATTGCATTCAAGGGCTGGAAGTTAAGATTACAGCTGGGCTTGGCATTTTTGGGAAAGATGTAGAATCTTTCAAAATTGTAGCCAAAGTGGTTAAGCTGGCTATTTTTGCCTACACAAGGTGGGACAAATTGTATATTTCTTGATATATATTTGTTCAGTAGTGAAATATAAGATACATCATCTAAAAAACAGAAAACGTTTATATTGATGGTCAGAAAATTGTTATCCAAAAAGTTTTGATTGCATGGCTGAAACTCACTTTACTTCTGTATATATGATCAATGGAAGAAAGACAACTTGCATCATGAATAATATTGTCTGGAGACAATTTCTTCACTCTGAATAGACCAAGGTCACCTTTCTTCTTTGAAAAATGTGGCTCTGGGCTGAGCAGAGGTGGAATAGCCTGGGACTAAACAATAGGTGGAACTAGAAACTAATCCACGTTTTGATCTTCTGTCTATGCAAAGAAGGCATATATCTAAGCGTCAGGACAATGGGAGTGGAGACCTTCTCAATGAAAAGAGTATTTTGTCTATCACTAACCCAGGACATTAATCTCTAACTCTTCTTCCACTAGAATGGGGTGAGGCTTTCCATCCAGCTCTTCCACAAGTAGTCTCTTCTGATTAAACTCCAAAGAATAATGGTGTAAACCAATTCAGCTGAACAAGAGACTTGATTTCCGATGAATCTACCACAATGACGATCCATTACAAATAATAGAGTTCCTTGCACGAAAATAAAACTTCCATCATATGAATCTCTGTTTGCTGCTATGTGGTTCTTTAAGGTTTCATATTCAAATTCATACTAGTAATTTACAAATGTTCAGAACAACGTAAATAGTAGAACAAATGAGATGCATTATAGAACAAACTTTAACTCGAATGTGTTTAATTTTATATATGGATGGAGAAATCCTATGGGGCAGGAACTTGTCACTTTGTATGCACAGAAGATGTTGGGATGAATGCATGTTAAATGTAGAAATGCCAGTATTCTTCACATAATGTAAAAGCAAGGAAGGTTTCTTAATGACCAAAGCCTGCATATATCAAAATATTTAAGATTCAAAAGATGCAGTTTGAAAACTCTTAATGATGTAAACTTTCAACAGCCAACTAGCCAGATGCATGACATGAACACAATAATCATGAAGTTACATTTTAGCCCTGAGCTTCACCAGCTCAAAATAAAAGTCAAAATCAACTAATTAAACTAAAGTGACAGATCACAGCTCCTGGAAATGGCATATAGAAACAGGTTTCCATAGAACAAGGATCCGACTTGACTATTAATGTCTCTCCACTGTTGAAACCTTACTGTATTTAAAAGTAGCTGGAATATTAAATTCAAACATTTTCATCTGGTTCATAATCACCAAGAAATTTATGAAATGCTATCAGAAAAGCTTCGAGTTTGGAACACTTTTTCCATCGCACATCTCAAACAAATGTTTAAATTGCATTATAGACTGACATAAATGTATCACCATGATCTGTGCTCATTTGTCAGCATTAGTTCTAGACAAAATTGAGACAACGAATGCAAAATAGTTTCCGCCTCTTAAAAACATTTTTGCAAGTGCTTCTAAACGCAAGTGCATATCCTTCATATACATATAAGCATATCTTTACCACTAAGTTTACACGTCTACATGTCAATTTTTGTCATGATTTTTACTATGTCATGACTTTGACAACAAAAGGAAATCTACTCCAATGCAAAACGATGTTATAGATAATAATCACGGGCAAGGAATGTACCAGGAGCCCGGGAACCAGCTTGCGAGGGGAAGCAATCGACGGTTGAACAGAGCTCTTGCGTTTCGTCTAGGCGGGTTGCAGAGGCAGAGTATTTTCGAACGGGAGTCCAGATGGCGAAAATACCATTTTGGCGCGAGGTCGCTGTTTGAAAAGGCAAGATGGGGCGAGCTCGCGGTTGGTGGGTCCCGCGTTCGTTGCCGGAAACGCAAAGGTGGCCGCCGGAGTTACAATGCATGGAGATGGATGCGCCCCCATGACCCGCTCGACATCCATAGATGGGCCAGCCTCCATAGGGGCATCTAATACCCTATGGTAGGCTGGTTAGCTCTTGCCCATATCAATGACTATCAAAAGACACAACAACTATATTACTATACATCTATCACTCTTGTCTTTTATTTAACTTTTTATAGTTTCTAACTAAAGATAATTAACTTATAAATATCCTTGGGCCAAAATATTCAATCAAGTGAATAAGAAAAAACTTGACATACTATTCTAATTGTTTTAACATGTTAAATTTTTGTTAATGATGTTGCATTTATTGAAATTTTTGTTAACATTTATTACAATTTACACTATAGTCAACTTTATTTTTTTATATATTGAATATATGATAACCACACTAATATTTACCTACAAAAACCAATATTCACATACAAAATTTAATGGGACATTTGTATATTTGGAAGATATTATCTTTTTAATTTACTTTTAAAATAATGAGCGTTAATTTCCAATAACATTTTTACATTTTATTTTAAATTTATGTAAAATAAATTAATATATCATCTTTTACGAGTGGCATTAATTTCTAATAATATTTTTATATTTTACTTTAAATTTATTTAAAATGAATTAATATACCATCTTTTAGAAGTGGATTTTGATCTTCGTTGTTTAAGGTAAAATTATATATGTGTAAAATCCTTCCTATACAACCTAATTATTTATATTTTTAGTTTATGTTTACTTTTTAAAACTTAGTTTCAATACTATTTATACTAATACAAAATAATATTAGGTATATTTACATAATTAAAAAAATAAATATAATTTTTTAAAGTTTAAATAAAATATATTATAATTTATAAAACGATTAGCTGAATAAAAAAAATCATTTTATAAATTAAATTGAAATTAAATATTTTATTTTTGAATTATATTTATTATATTTTAATTTTAAATTATATTTATTATATTGAATAAAAAGTAATAATAAATCATAATTTTTAAAAATAATTTTAATATATTTAAAAACAAAAATATAAAAAAATATTTTGATTTATGTATTTCTAAAAAGCTTCCTATTTCACTATAATATTTGTAAAAAACTTCTCATTCTATTACATTATTTATTTTATGTAGTTGATTACAATCATATTAAAAATATTAATGTGGTTGTTATAGCTAAAAACTCTATAAATATAACAAAAAATTATTGCAACACAAAGAATGCCTTACCAATGCATACATGGCACAAATCTAATTTAACTTGAGAAAAAAAAGGAATTGCACATCTTATTGTAAAATGGACTATTTTGCTAAATACAATTTTCTTATATATTAATTTCCCTAACTAATTAGAATATGAACATATTAGAATTGGAATAATTTCAAATTCCTAGGATATTACTGGGTATGAAGCCATGTGGTACAAATAAAATATTTTTAATTTATTAAAAGTCAATGTAACCTAACAAACTTTGAAACACACTACAACTCTTGATAAACATTAAGACTAAGCATATATTGAGCATATTCCATTGATAATCAATCTAGTTTGTCAATTAAACAAATAAAAAAGAAGACAAATCCTCATCCACCTTCAGTTGAAATAAAAAACTTTCAACAACAATTTACATATTATATTATTTTATAAATAAAATATAGTATATTATAAAATATATGTTATATATTATAATATTTAATAAATTATATATGTGAAAAATATGTAGAAGAACGAATCTAATAGTGAAGTTCATCCAAACTATAAAATAAAATATAGTATATTATAAAATATATGTTATATATTATAATATTTAATAAATTATATATCTGAAAAATATGTAGAAGAACGAATCTAATAGTGAACTTCATCCAAACTTTAGCAAAGAATTTGAATTTGAATCAAATTTTATTGTTGTCAAGCTCGAACCGAACTAGTAACATTGATTTCCACTTTGAAATAAAAGGTGGATTGTGCTTGTGCATTGGAAATTAAGCCAATTTATTTTTAAACAAGCCATATAACACGAGTGTGAAATCAATAGCATATACAAGTGTTGAATGCCACACTCAATAACATATACATGTGTCCAATGCATGCACCATGACTCTTTACGTAGAGAACTTAAATAAATAGATTTTTGGAAAAACTTCAACGAGGAGAAATAATTTTTTTACTATTCGTTTAACATAGATAGATTAATGGGCTTTTGATTTGGAAACCATTTTAGATTATAGTTGTGGGACACATTTTCATAATTTTTTTTTTTTTTTTTTTTAAGAAAAAGTAACCATTAACCTATTTAAATTGTAGGTTTTTATTTTATTTTATTTTATTCTGTACATGTTTTACTCATGAATATGAAACTATTTGTCTTGTTATTTTGTGTAGCTGGTAATTTCAACTTATTACTAGCATGAAAACTACTCCATCATCATTTCTTAGTTATTGTTTTGAAGCTAGTCATTGATGCTTAAAGTCATAATGTACATGAATCATATGATTATAGTTTTAGATGTTGGTATAAATACTAATTGACCCAATCACCTATGACTTGCACCTACCCTAATTGCTTATCTATGTTTTTGCGGAATTGATTGTTAATGGGTGGCTTGAGAGACCACTTTAATGTGTATAACTAATCTATAACTCAGTTTCTTTTAAACTTCTACGAATTAATATATTTAATGCAATTGTAAATAATTGTCCTTTTTAATGAAGTTAAGATTTTATTTTTATTTATTATGGATAATTTGAAAATTTTATTATAAAATTATAAATTTAGTATATTGATTCTTATACATATTTCTATTCACATTAAAATATATAAATTCGATAAAATAATTAATAATTTTTTTCCTTTTAGTTATAAAATTAATTAAATAATTACCTTGATCAGGGTGCGACGGGATAGGAGATCCCCATGCGGATCATAGACATGTGTAAGAGGAAGGAGGATAGAGTAGGTGGGCAGCCCATCCAAGGACCACACGCACGATATTAAGAACCTGGAGAGGATGGTCACAAGTGGCAACTGCCTTGGGAAGGAAAATGGTAAAGCAAGGAGGTATACAAGTAAGAAAGGTGGTGAGGGGCACCATAGTTTGCATGCACGGTTTGTGGAGGAACTTGCCCGCGGGAGATGATATTGGTAGCAGGGTGGTGGAACTTTCCTGCGGAAGGAGAGATCATCGCCACCAATGCTTCAGAGGGACATTCGTACATATTTCAGGCCCTCCTTGTTCTAGATATGGAGCCTATGCTACAAGAAAGGAGGCTAGTTTGGCAAAGAATGGTGATGGTTCCGCATGTTTCTGGTGGAATTTGGTTCAGTTCACTACTGTTGATGTCCGACATTTTAATTTCAGTGTTATATGGTAATTTGTTGGCTAAAAGGGGCATGCATGGAGGGTTTGGGTCTGCTCTTGGCACTTGGGTTGTAAATTTCACCCCTGCATTCGTCAAACCCAGGTGTTTGGGACCTAGACGGGACTGAGGCAGCCCTGAGAGCCTGTGGTCGCTCGAAAATTTTCTGGGCCAGAGACAGAAGAATGGGGAGTCTGGGGTTCAAACTACCCATATTTTTGTTCAATATTTTATTGTCTGGTCTTTGGGTGATCTTCTGGTCCAGCGGGCTAGGAATGGGGAGTCTAGGGTTCAAACTACCTGTATGTTTTTTCAGTCTATTATTGTCTAGTCTTTGGGTGATCTTTTGGTCCAGTGGGCTAGGAATGGGGAGTCGTGGCCTTCTAAAACTAGGGTGTCTAACCTATCGGCCATTGTTTGGCTTCCAAGCAAACCTTTGGCTCAGTGGGGCATGAAAGGGGATTCGAGGGACCCTAACCCCTGTGTGGCTATCAATTATGCAATGGTGTGGTTAAATTCTTGGAGCCAAAGACCTGGCAGGGTCGGGGGTAGAATGAAAAGCCAGAGGGAGGGAATGTTATCAATCTTGGGCATGCCCTTTACCAACCTATTTTCCAATTCTGTCAAGGTCGGGTTTTATGGCAATGTCAAGGTCCAGAGGGGAATGAATGGTGAGCCGTGGTAACTGCTATGTGGAATTTTGCATCTACGAATACATACAATTTCCATAGGTGGGTAGCTACACCTAGAACAATAGATTTAAAGTGCTTATCCTTTTTCTATAGAAGATAAATAAGACAAGGGACCTACTTGTTATCTTTCGCTTTCAATTTGTCTCGTTTGTATGGCTCCCGTTACTCCTTCTCAAACTTAATCTGCTCGACAAGTACGTGCAATCATAAATAGAGGACAAAAACCAATCAAAGGAAGAGATCTATCTACTATAAGAAAATGGAATCGAAAGCATTTACACATATAATCATCACACATAAAGACAAGAATATGGGAAAAGTTGTAAACAACTTTATTAAGTAGAAGGAAGAGTTACAATCATGAAGTCTGATCCAATGTCACTCCTCTAGCTTGGGTTCCAACCAACATCACATCAAAAACACAACACTCCGACAACATAACAATACTTGATTACAATCTCAAACCTCACACCAACAGTATATCCTTACAAATTCTCAAAGTCTAGCCCCTGATCGCTTAGATGAGTGCTCAATTTATAAGAAAATGGAGGAGGTTTGGTCATAAATGAGGGTATTGAATGGCCTTCCAAACTTAGAGTTAGTTTCCATGGAGGAAGGGATGAGAGGATAGGAGGTTACTTAACTCATTCCCTATCCAATTTCGAGCTCATAGGAGATGATAAGTGTGGGAATCTTCTAGAAGGCTCCAGAAGATAAGAATATTCCCAGAACCCTATGAGGATTTCGCTCAATATCGCCCAACACAGGTCAAAGTGGGCCTAAGTGCTCTGAAATGCACCCTATCATGGGCCTACCTGCACTGAAGCACACTTACCCCTCACCAACGTTGTGCTGGTCCCTCAAGGAGGCATTTCTGGAGGGCTTTAGGCCAGGAAACTCTTAGGGAAGGAGGATCCAAAGTGATGACTTGTCTAGGGCATGTAGCAATTGAATTGGGGTTTGATGAGCCCTAATAGTATTGATCTGAATGTTTGGAGTGATGTGCCCAAATGGATCTGTAACAGCTGCCCCCTAAAGCATGAAGTCGAAAATTTTAATGTCGAGTGATATGCTTTATGATGTGATAAGGAGGTTCCGAAGCGAATGGTGACCTGCATCTATTACAATACATAATATCATGATATTTTGATTTTTTCATGAATCGCTAAGGGAAGGCATACCCATGCTCAATGTATAAACTTTCATTACAAGTACATAGGTAGTTGTCTACAGATATAGATCCATGATGGGATGACCATCAGTGTAAAGCCATTATAAGGATGATTTGGTACTTTCCAGAAATCGCAGCCCGGATGGATGAAACTAGATCTAGGGTCTTCTATCTCATTCAATCATTCGCTCAAGTACGAGTTTAACCATGTGAATATGTGAGCTAAAGTCAAACATGGGAAGACACCATCTGATTACCAGCCAATGATGTAAGATGTTAATAGACGCGAGAGAAATCACCGATAATGATAATGATCCTCAAGGTATTGTAGTACATTCTGCATGGTGTGAATGGATGTTTAGATGTCAAACACCATGCAAAGTCTTTTGGTCGAAGGCCAATGATGTTAACCTATCGCTGGAAGTGAGAAACTTGCCATTGATGCATGCAAGCCCCATGGTACTGAAAGGGTGTTTCTAAGTCAACTTCTTGGATAATGTGTTGATGTCGACAAGAAGCAACTCGTCACAGGAGGGCCTTGATGTATCCCACATCAATGACACAAAACAAGTGTAATGATTTTTGGAGACAGAATGTGACTGACGACACAAGGTTTAGGAATGGTGATCATGAAAATGAAGGTTTATGAGTATTGCAAAGGATGAATTTAACTGAGTGACTTCTCTTGAACATGTCAACAACACTGAATGGATTGACAGTGTTGACCCAAAACCAAAGTAATGTATGGTATAATAGACCAAGGTATGATGACCATCAAGCAGATAACCCAACCCAAATAGTCATAGTGATGAAGTGAAAGTGTCATGTTCAAGAGTGACCTATTGCCTTAAAGTGGTTTACCCCTTTTCCCATTTTCCCCAGTTATTGCTGATTAGTACCTCTTTGTTTCTATCAAGCTTGAGGAGGATATCATATGCTTGTTGTATAATTCCACCCTTCGGGTGAATCCATCGCTATGTGATGTTTTAACGAGTCTAGCGAAGGTGAAACTCAGCCTTGTCATGATGGAAAAGTTTGTCGCTATTTGATGTTTTAACAAGTTTAATGACAATGATAACTTGGTCCTTTTCATGTTTAGAGAGTTTGGAAAGGGACAAAAAAACTACACAAGTTCATTTTCGTAAGTATGTCTCTAAAGTTTGCAAAAGTGTAAAACAATACAAGAGAGAACCTGTTGACCATGTTCAATCAACGTATTCCTTTTTTGTAAATAATCTATCTTAGTCCAAAAAAGGGTTAAACTTATACTAAGTAGATGTCATTTCCAATCCGTTAAAGAGCTGAAAAGGATAAGCGCTCGACAATCTTTTCATATTTTGAGAGTGTGAAAAGAGCTTAAAGAGGACTCCAAGGGGGTTCCTTTTTTGATGTTTAACAGAGCTAAAAAAAGAGATAAAAGTATGCTCTGTGCTCAAAGTACAATTCATGATTGTACATGTCAAAGTCTGTAAGTAAGATGTAAATCTATTCAAAGCAACACCAAACAGATCAAACATACCTGTTTCATTGGTAAAAAATAGGTAAATACTAAAGTTTACTCATTTAATGATCATGAAATAAACATAAAACAAGAATTTACCATGTTATTTTCACCATTTGATATTTACCATTCAGTTTGTGCTCTGGACTTGTTTTTTACCTCGACCTTCAGCAGTTGATTGTGAGAGATTCTATGGATCATTTCTCATGCCATCTAGACCAGGTAGGAGATCTACCCCTCCTCTTTCTTTTCATGTCATTCTTTTATAGTTTCATGCAAGTTTTTAGGGTTTTTAGGGCCCTTAGGGTTAGAATATTTCTCCCTAGGATTAGCGAAGCCTTCCATGTCGAAAACTGCACTGCAGAGCACCCAGACAAAAGGGTAGCTGCTCTGGAACACACTGTCTCCTTGCCTGGGTTGCGCTGGGAAACTTTCACAAACTTATTTCACCTGTTTTGCCCAAAATTTCTCCAGTTTTTTGCATGAAATGGATCCTAACTAAGCTTATGGTTTGATTTCAGGCTTTCATCGGATCAGAATGTCTATTACTTGGAGAGAAAGAGAGCATGAAGAACAAGACATGGTTGCCCTAAATGATCTGGGTACTATTGAGGTCCTCAGAAACTGTGGGTTGCTCAAATACTTTAGGTTGTCTGAGATGAGGCAACAATCAGAACTATTGCAGTTCCTAGTTCATGCATGGGATCCAACGGATCAGGATTTTCACATAAGGGACAAAGTAGTCCCTATTATCATGGATGATGTTTACTTTCTTACCGGGTGTTGAGACGTGGTGCCCCCATTTTTCTTTTAGGTTCTTCCCATGGGCGTGAATCAATGAGGGACTATGTTCGAAAATTCTGTCAGCTAGGTACACAGCCTAGAAAGGATAGAAATAAAATCATCAAAGATATTCGTCATTTTCCTTTGAGAACAATCCTATTCACTATCACAAAGTTCGTAGGTAGTGTGACACTTCATCTGGGGAACAGATCATACATGCAGTATGTTTTGAGCCAACTCTATTCAACTGGTGCGAGGTCGTACTTTTTTCACTAAAAGAGCAGTTGACAAAGGTAAAGAGTGGTAAGATAAATAATTTTAGCTATGGATCGCTCTTAATCGCTTTTACCTTAGAGAGAATTCCATTGATGCAACCTCAACATGTAACACTGGGTGTAGCTAGTCCTAGAGAACCACAGATGCAGAGGTGGGTTAAATTGATGGCTAGACATGCTGGTCAGTCATCGATTACATTTTCTACTACATTCTTTAGTTGGATCGATCAACAACACATTGTCATCGAGGAGAATCTATACGCAGGAATGGATTTTCGTGGAGATCCAGAGTTGAGTTTACCAGTGGGCACTTAATGGGGTGCCATAGGTAAATTGCTTTTGATCAGATGTTTTTGTTTTCTAAGTTTCTACATGTTTTTGTGTTTTTGATGTTTCCAAGACTAAACTAAAATCGTTCTTGTGCATACATATGTTGGTATTGTTTGACCTATGGGACACCAACAGGAGGTAGGTGGACCAGTGCGGAGAAATGTCGAGAGGGCAGTTCTCCAGGATTTGGATTTGACTGAGACACTAGTAGAGTTGCAGGATCATGTAGAGGAGTTAACCCTTGGTATTCCAGATATCTAGATCAAGGAGTTATCTATGAGGCTGCAACACCATACTATTGGTGTTCCTGGTCGTTGGATGTGGTTATTGTACATGACAGTTCAGGCTGTGACCTGTTATCATAAGCATCACTAGGTTTACTTAGGATGATTTTTGTATGCATTTTGAGTTTTAACGTAAGATGAACAAACATGTCTTGGACACAAATTTTGTAAAAACTCTTAAAAAATCTATCTATTTTTACTTTTAGAGTTTTCATATATGGTTATGTGCAATCCTATTCAACTAATGTTGTGAATTGAAAATTTACTTTTACATGTGTCGCAAATTTTTATTTAACACATAGTTCGGTAATGAATCAGTTAATGTGTTAAATTTTCTGGAAATATGTTGATATTGAATGTACTCAAAATGTCTTTCCAAAAGATGAACTCTGAGGAACATACGAAGAATTGTCGGGCTTCAGACAGTATAAACATTTGTTAGTTGCAGTGCGATGAGTTGTGAGTCCAGCATAATGATGATTCGGCGAATGCCAAGTGAAATGGCATCAGAGCAAAGTTAGATCGATGTTCTATACTTAGCGATATTGTTTGTAGAATGACCGATACAATCCCTTGAAAACTCACTAACTCGCCTCTTGGAGCGAAAATGGCCCATGCTGCAGAAGATAGGTTCTGCATACTACAACTAGCACCATCGGCGTAACCAACAAATGGTTACAAAGATTCTGACATATGAAAAAAATGAAAAGTGGATTACTTAACCACATAAAAAATCTAAAAGACACATTGACACACACACATGCAATTAAAGCATATATACATTGATTTTACTACACTCAATTAAGCATAGTAACATTTGAGGTACAACTCGTTTCAGGGCTGTGTCAATGGAATTCCATCATAATCCACCAACTCGTATGCACCTTTTTCCAAAATACGCTTGAAAATGTAAGGGCCCATCCATAGTGGTTCAAATTTTCTTGCTCCTAGTATATCAGCTTCCTGATCATAAAGCAAGACCAGGTCTCCTTCTGAGAAAATGCGAGGTGTGACATTTCCAACATATTGTGCCTTGATTCCTTTCTTATGTGCTTCGTTAGCCAATGCGGCTTCACGACGGGTTTCATCCAGATGGATGAGTTCTAAGAAACATGCTTCTTCATCAGAAGTGTCGGGTAATAGGTCAATCGTGAGTTTAAGAGATGAAATTTCAAATTGTATAGGTAAGATTGCCTCCAAAACATACACCAATTGAAAGGGTGTGAATCTAGTTGCATTCCTTACCGAGGTTTGATATGCCCACAAAGTAGAGTACATGATTAAATGATAGTTTTGTTTATGAACCCCTATCATTATTTGAAGCATTCGCTTTAGGAATTTGTTGATGGCCTCAACTTTTCCATTAGGTTGTGGATAATAAGGAGTAGAACTATCATGTGAAAGTCTTGACTTGGAAGTTAACTCAGTCATCATGTGATTGTGAAAATGTGACCCGTGATCTGTAATTATAGCCGTGGTACACCAAATCGGGCAACCACATGGTTTAAAAAAGAAAAGTGCAGCCATCTCGCCATTGTTGTTTAATGTAGGCATTGCCTCAACCCATTTTTTGAAATAGTCAATGGCAACTATAATGTACCCATGCCCCCCGGCCGAGTAAGGGTTACATGTCATGAAATCAACGATGATAGGAAGCAATGGTTCAGGTGGTAATCTAGCTTTACGGTCATAGATCTGGCATGCATGACAACTTCTGATGGCAATAATGCAATCTTTGAATATGGTAGGCCAGAAGTAACTAGCACAGAGAATTCTCTATGCGGTAGCATAACCAGATAAGTGTCCACCACAAGCACCTAAATCGAAATCATTCAAAACTTTCTTGGCTTCTTCATGAATGAGACACCTCTGTAAAACCGTATTGATACTATGACGGTAAAGAGTGTTGCCAATGATCAGATAATATTTGGCTTGGTATTGGATACGTTGTTGTTGCGAGCGAGAGGTATTAGGCCAGAAAGTTTGGGTCTGGAGATAAATCAATATATCAATATATCTCCATCCCACGGGTCAGATGACGAAATCAGAAACAGAGACTCATCCAGAATTGATGGTTCTGATGTTGAATCAATGGTATTTGAGGGAAGGTCACAAAGAAGCTTGGCAAAAACTAGAGATTCCTTTGGTTTGGATTTGATGAATTCCAAATCAAATTCCTACAAAATGACGATCCATTTTGAGTATTTTCCCCACAACAATTGACATGACAAAACATATGGGGTTACAATCTGAAATGACAATGGTCTTTCGGAGCAGGATATAGTGGTGAAATCTCTGTACCGCTTGAACAACAGCCAGAGCTAAATTTTCGATGTAAGAGTACTTAACCTCTGTATCATTGGGATTGTGGCTCAAATAATATATTAGATGTTCAATCCCATTTTCTTCTTGGACTAAAACCATTCCAATGGTTGTATCTGCAGCGACAAGATACAGGAAGTAGTCGTTTTGATAATTCGGGGAATACATTAATGACACTCTAATCAAGGTATCTTTAAGAGCATCAAAGAAAGTTTGTGCAACCTGATCCAAATGGAAGGGTATCCCATTTTTCAAAAGACGAGTAAATCCTTTAGCCATTTCAGCATAATTGGGAATGAACCTCCTCAGAAATTTAGCCTTCCCTTGGAGTGTTTGTAACTGTACTAGATTTGAAGGTGGAGACAAGTTAAGAATTGCCTAAACCTTAAGTGGGTTGAGTTGAATTCCCTCCTTAGACATTATGAAACCACACAAATGACCAGAACCAACACAAAACACACATTTGTGTGGAATGAGTCATATTTTGTAGTGTCAACACCGTAAAATTATAGCTCTCAAATGCTGCGGGTGATCAGTTTACTTTCATGAATGAGCAGGTAAATCATCAAGATATGGTTGAACAATATGTTTGATGTCATGGAAGGCATAGTTCATTGCCCTCTGAAAATTTTCCCCTGTGTTCTTCAAACCAAAAGGGAGTTTCCTGTAAGCAAATGTGCCCCATGGACAAATAAAAGTAGTTTTAGATTGGTCCTCTAGGTAGATATTGATTTGATTATAGCCGGAAAAGCCATCCATAAATGAAAATATTTCACATTTGGCACATTCATCAATAATCTGGTTGATAAAGGGAGTGGGATAATTGTCTTTTGGACAAGCCTGATTAACATCCCTATAATCGTCGCACACTCGTATTGTCCCTTGTTTCTTCATGATAGGAACAAAATTAGAAACCCAATCAGTAAGAAGAATAGAGTATAGGAAACCAACATGCAAAAGTTTTTCAACTTTTGTTAGGCCCCTATACTACTAGTGTAACCCCTTATTGTTATTAGTACAACCCACTTATTATATTGATGTACCCATGTGTGCCCATATTGTTACTATTGTGCCCCATAGAAGGCCACTATTGTTATTATTGTGCCCTTACATTATTATTGTTATGTCGGCTTTGATTATGTTATGACCCCTTAGACTCCTATATATAGAAAGGAGGTCTTTTCATTTGTATCATCCAAGAATTGTTCATTTATGTAATGTAAAGGAGGTTTCCCCCTAGAAGAGGCTGAATTCTAAGGCGCTGATCTATATTTTCTATCTTTTTCTTGAGCTGGTTTCATAACATTTGGTTTCAGAGCTTTGGATTCTAGGGTTTCACTGCTCCAAACAGGTCATCATGGAATTTTTGCTATAACTTTTTTTTCTGTGATGTTTCAGAAGTTTAAAAAAAAAACCATTTGAGAAGAAATTGCGCTGAACCTTGGGTCTAAATTTCAGAGCTGTTTGCGCTATATTTGAGGAGATATGATCTGAGGAAGTTGGTCTTTTTGCAGGCTCCTGAATTACATTCCAAAAATGTGACCTGGGGAAAAGCGTCATAAATTTCTCTCTGAAGATCAGATTGAAATTTCGTAAGAAGGTACAGAAAGAGGATGGATTGTAGTTTCTTGTATGCATTTTTCAGATCCAAACGTTGAAACAGTGACTCGTGGCACGTCGTACAAGTTCGATGTATTGAACTAGTCTATAATCAGGTCACTGTGGGAGATTTTGCATAACTCTTCCTTGGAGAATCCAATTGGGATCAGATTGGTGGCATTGGAAAGAGGACGCAGAGGCCTACTACAGGTTGAAATTTTAGAACTCAAAGATCTGAAAGTACAGAGTTACAGTTGTTTCAAGATCGAGCTCCTAAAATCAAGAAAAAGCAAGATGAGGAAGTTTGATGGCAAGGATCCGGTAAATTGGATACTTCAGATGGAGAAATATTTTGATCTACATGGTGTACCACTGTTACAAAAGGTATGTATTGCATCTTCATATTTAGAACCGGATCAATTTTTATGGTATGAAGGGCTTTGTTCTCGTAAACAACTTGTTAGGTGGTCAATTTTCATGGAGGAAATGATAGCACATTATGAGGATACAAAGAGCAACACCTTCTTTAGAGCAACACCACAACAATTGGAAAGAGTAAAAGGGCTTTGCGACATATTGGAAAGAAAAATTATGGAAACCAGGAAGCATACCCCTCACAACTATAAAGATGGAAGTGTTGTTTCTCCTAGCCTTCCACAACCTACAAGGGTTACACCACAACAATTGGAAGAAGAAAGAGAAAAAGGGCTTTGTTACAATTGTGATAGCAAATGCACTAAAGGTCATAAGTGTGCTGAGAAGAAATTATTTTACATAGAATATGAAGAGGAGGAAGAAAAGGATTAAGAAACATCAAAAGAAGAAGATATACGCCAGGACCCCACCCCAGAGAAAGAAGAAATGAATCAGACCATATCTTGTAAAGCATTGGCAAGAATTACCACTCCTCAAACTCTCAAGATAGAAGGACATATCAAGAAGAAAAAGGTGCAAGAAGTGAAATATCACATCGAGAAAGAAGAAATGGATCCAACCACATCTTGTAATTCATTGGTCGAAATTACCACTCCTCAAACTATCAAGATAGAAGGACATATCAAGAAGAAAAATGTTCAAGAAGTGAAAGATCACATCGAGCATCAAGAAATGAATCCGACCATATCTTGTAAAGGATTGGAAGAAATTACCACTCCTCAAAATCTAGAGATAGAAGGACATATCAAGAAGAAAAAGGTCCAAGCAGTGAAAGATCACATCGAGCATCAACAACAAGTTCTCCAAATTTTAAAGGATAACGCCACTTCGGTGCAAAATCAAACGAAACAACAGGTAGATCAACATCGTAGTGAAAATTGTTTTGATGTAGGTGATTGGGTATTTTTACTGCTACATCTCAAGCAAGCTATTTATGACAAGGAAATGTTGGCAATACTACATGCACTTAAAAAATGACAACCTTACCGAATGGGAAGACTCTTCAAGGATGAGGATGTGGAAGCATTGTTTTGTGCTATTTCTATTATCCAACCAAATTGGATAAATGAAGCAAGGGATGAATGGAAGAAGGACGAAGAAGTATGGCCACTTATTCAAAAGTTGCAAAAGATCCCAATTCAAACAATATTGCCAGAAATTGAAGAGGAAGGAAAAGTCATATTGGAACCTGGAGCAGTCACAGAAACAAGAACCCAACATCTACGAAATCGATCAATTTTGGAGTATCTCATCAAGTGGAAGAACTTACCCACTGAAGATTCCACATGGGAGGACAAGAATTTTATACAGAAGCATCAAGAACTACTCAAGCGTTGAGGACAACGCTTTTTGAAGGAGAGGGGCATGTTAGGCCCCTATACTACTAGTGTAACCCCTTATTGTTATTAGTACAACCCACTTATTATATTTATGTACCCACGTAGTGCCCATATTGTTACTATTGTGCCCCATAGAAGGCCACTATTGTTATTATTGTGCCCTTACATTATTATTGTTATGTCGGCGCTGATTATGTTATGACCCCTTAGACTCCTATATATAGAGAGGAGGTCATTTCATTTGTATCATCCAAGAATTGTTCATTTATGTAATGTAAAGGAGGTTTCCCCCTCGAAGAGGCTGAATTCTAAGGCGTTGATCTATCTTTTCTATCTTTTTCTTGAGTTGGTTTCATAACAACTTTTGTTTTAATGGCAGCAACCTTCTTTGGATGAATAGGACGGAGGCATTGTTGTACTGGTTTGACATCAGGATACATTTTGATTTCATGTTTAACTATACTAGAGTCAATTCCTGGCATTTCCTCATATGACCATGCAAATATATCTCGGAATTCATGAAAGAGAGCATGATAAATATCAAGTTTTGATGGAGAAAAATATTTGCCAACATGAATGTTTTCTACAACTTTAGGTTTGGTCGAAATATTGATAGAAATTGTTTCTTCGATATTTGACAGGTTTCACTCGAAATCTACTGTATCTATTAAAACAAAATTCGAAAGGAAATCAACAATTGAAGAGTGATTAAGTTCATTTGAAAAATATTCTATGTGATCTGGAAAATGGGAATGATGATGATAATGTTCCCATGGTTCTTCTTCCGTAATCATTGATTGGATGATTCCTTCGTCAGTAGAAAATATACGTGAAAAAGGATAGGAGGAAGTACCATATTATAATGAATGATCTACCCATACAATTGGTGAAGATGGATTTGGGTTCGCAACACAAGCCAAAAATATTGATTGCTATGCAAGCTCAATAGGGCTTAGCGACATGATTTCATTACTACTATCAACTTCAGAACTATTGGTAATCTTCCTTAAGTTAGACGAAGTGGATCTTGATATCATGTTGCAAGTCTCAACTTTTGCCACTTTTGCCATGTTTGATGGTGGTGGTACCCATTAGGGAACAATCCTTGAAGAGACCTACACCAATGTTTTGAAAAGATAACGAGGATCCATGAACTAATGGAATGCTTCTGGTAGCATGTGAATTAGAGGCGAAAAAGGTGGGTTGGTTGATAACTGTGATTCCACCCTTATGAGGGAATGCAATCGTGCGAAAGTATGTTGAAACCACAACAATCATAGCATAAACCCATGGTCTTCCTAGCAAAATGTTGTAGTCAAGGGGTCTGTCAACAACCTCAACTTCAACAGTTACTGTTTCCCCACCTAGATCGATTTGCAGATTACTCAAGATTTCACAAGGCGTATATGTGCGACCGTCAAAATATTTTAACATTGTTGGTGAACGTGACAAAGGCAGTGAGCCAAGTGTGTTCCAGCAATTCATAAACATAACACAAGTAGATGCCCCCTCGTCAATAATGGTTCAGTGAATAAGTTTATTCAAGGCATTTACCTAAATCAAGGATGCTAATTGTGCTGGTAACTGTGGCGTATAACCCGCATGGTTGAAAACCATAAGATTCGAATCGGTTAGATCAATTCCACCAATTGCTGCCAACAAAGCCTGCTTTTGGGAGGGACAATTTTAAAGCACCTCGAGCGTCGACATAGCAGAAGGTGATTGATCCAAATCTTCTACTATGTTATAGTTTTGTGTAGATCAAGCTCGAGGGTTAAATGTTGATTTATGTACAACTCTCTTAGGTGGTTTTATTGTTAACTCTTGTGCAATAGGTGGTGAATAGGATCAGATGAAGTGAAAGTCGAAGGATTAAGTTGATTAGCCTGGTTATTTGACGACGACGGTTGATTTCCATAATCTTTACTTCGTGTTGACACAAAAACTTCAATTGTAGGCTTATAGGTGGATATCACAAGCGTTTGGGAAGTGGAAGCATGGTCTGTAGCAACCATATTTGTTTAAGGTTTTGGAAAAGGATTAGTCAACACCGCAGATGTATTAGATGTCTTAAGAAACTTTGAGACTTCAGATCAGTGAGGACAATCTCGCGTAAATTTCTCATCGTTATAGATCAAATATAGGTAAGGAGGTTTCCTAGCTGAAGGAGAGGAATCAGATGATTTCTCTTGAGGGGAATTATTTTGTTCCTTCTTTCTTTTCCCCTTCTTCTTGCTTCCTGGTTGCTTTTCATTCTTTCATTTGTCAAATGACATGGCATTGATTTTGGAAGCAAGAGTGTTATCAGATGGATTTGAAGTTTCATTGGAAATGGCAAGTGTTTGACCAGATGGTCTACCTTCCATTTGTGTGCTCGAAGAACCAATCACACTGTCACTGGCATGAGAGTCCTTACCCGATGGTGGTGGAGGAACAGTGAAAGTTGGTCGAGGTGCATTCGAAATCTTGTCATAGAGCATACTAGACTGTGTATAAATCAAGTCCAAATATTGGGCACGAGAAATTACTTGCTCTTCAGTGACAACTCCACCTTTCGCCACATCCTCGGTGATAGATGGCAACAAGGATTTTATAAACCATTAAGCTAAAAGCTGATCAGGAACATAAGTTTTAACCATTCGATGATGATGACACTAATCATGAAGATGGTCAGAGATATGAGTAGCAGTAGTCTGTTTAAAGTTGATTAATAGTTCCGTTCCAATTTCATATTATATGGATAACTGGAAGTGGGTTAAAAACGCGATAGATAAGGTTGTAAGGTTATCAAAAGAAGTTCATGGTAACTCAACGTACCACTTCACAGCCAGACTGGTAAGTGTTGGGCGTGGAATCCCCCCCCACAGCAGGTTTTGGGGCTCAAAGCCCAAGTTTTGATCAAAGGTTTTTCAAGGCTCCGCGAATTGCGGGCGCAGAGCGCGAAGTAGAGGATGAGACATAGGGTTGTCCACCCTAAAGTAATGTAATGTAATGTAAAGTCATGTCGGCCTACCCATGGTCTACAGACCATGGGATTGTATAAATAGAGTAAGGCTGTAAGTGTAAAGGGGGTAATAGATAATAGAATGGGTAGTGAAGGAATGGTTCAATCTTAGAGTAGAATTCTAAGTGTCTTGGGTTGTAGGAGTAGGAAGAGGCTCTCCAGCTGAGTGCGTAGATGCCTAGTAGAGTCCATAGCTGAGTGCACAGACCTCTGCAGCTGAGTGTGCAAGGTGGAGTCGAGTCTGTAACTGGGACAGAAAGCTAATAAAGAGAAGTTTATCCTAATTATGTGCATCTAGTCTTGAATTGTTATTCTATTGTTATGAATTACTTTTTCTCTGTTTATTTACTGTGTGCAATTGAGTAAATTCTTGTATGGTTCAGAATACTTATATATGAAAATAATCTAAGTAATCAGCTAACAGTGCATAATTAAGAAAGACTTGGGTAAATAACAAGGATTACGCTGCGAATAGGATTGCGCGAAGACAACATCACAGGCCGCGAGGTGCCCACTAGTGCGCATAGCACAGTGAGCATGAAGGTTGAACTGCATACCAATCCTAACATATCAGAAATCTCCAGGGTGCAGAAAACTGGTTCTAGCACCCTCCCATACTACTTCGGGTGAGACCTCAGTTTGCGCTCCGTGAACTGTTGCCGAAAGGGCCAGTAGTACCGAGATTTTCTTGGCTAAAACACCTTTGAACCTAGGTCAGGCCCCATTAAGCCAACAAATGGTTACGTTTTCGGGACTGGGATCTGCATAAAGGATGTTTGATGTTGTGCCACTGGAACCCTACAAAGAAAGAAATTGAAGAGTGGTTGGACAAGAAGATTCGCGAGTTCGCGGCGCAGGAAAACAGAAATCCGCGAGTATCTAAGGAACAGTGGTTGGATCGCCACTTGTACACTGAAATCCATGAAATTTTCTTTGCATATTTTCTGTCTGAGCTGTATGAGTGGATCGCGAAGTTAGCAGGCAGCCAGGGAAGGTGTAGGCTCGACAAACCAATAGTGTGGACTCCAGAACTAGTGTGCAAACTAGAAGCCTTAGAAGATAAGACAGCACGAGCTGTGGAACACTGGCTCGACCGAATAATAGGAGGATTTACCACTGAGTTCACGGTAGACATGACCATCAACTACAGTGAGGCAGAGCAACGTTTTCTCAAGGGACTGCGAGGTAAGTATGTTAAATATTTGAACATTTGGATTAAGATGCTATTGTGTGAAAAGCGGGTTATGCGAATAAATTAATGTTTGGGACTACGTGAAGTGGAAGGATCTACAGAAGTGAAAGTAGCGAAGAATTAGAAAACAGTCCCTTAATTTCACCCTTGCGAGAGAGCAAGGACGAGCTCACGAAGGTTTCTCTGAGAAGGGCGGTCAGTTTGATAAGGCAGTGAATTCCGCGTCTACCGCCCCCACCCACACTGCCTCCCGCTTCACCCCCCTCACCTCCATCTCCACCCACTCCACCTCCTCCACCTCCACAATTCAATATGTCAAGTGCGATCAAACTACCAGTATTCATAGGAGTAGGGAATGAAGATCTGGACCAATTCTGGTTCGTGGTAAGAGCAGTACAGGAAGTACAGGGCATCGTGGATGATACTATTAAAAAGGATACGCTAATAAGCGTGCTGCAGGATCACGTATTAATGTGGTATATCAATCATTCTAATGATCACCCGAATGCAGGAATTGCAAAGATCAAACCGTGTTGAACAGGGAATTTAGCAGGCCAAAATCAGAGACATAATCAATCATTGGGTTTAAGGAGATCATGATGCTCTCGGGCGAGACCCCCTGGGATCTAGACCAAAGGCTGAAGAGTATGATCTGCAAAGCCAATATGACGTTAACATATGCACAACATTGTGCATGGTTTGTGGCCTCACTTACGCGACACTTAAGGATGGTGCTGCCATAGCAAAAAATTTCTACCCAGGCCGAAGCGTTGGAGATGGAAATGAGGTTGCATGAGACCCCTATACAAGACCTTGGGTTGGAAGTCCAATAAAACCATGCGCAACTGCAGAATCTGTGTCTAGAGATGCAAAGTTTGAAACATGACAGGACAACTCGGCCAGTGGTGCGCGAGGAAGTATGGTGCATAAAATGCAAAGGCCAGGGCCATGACAAAGATCACTGTCCAGTGTTCGCGAACTACTTGGCAGGTGGAGGGCCAATGTCGTTAAGACCAGAGGCACAAGTAGGGCCGAGCACGGCGTCTGCATTATGGTGTGAGATCTGCCAGATAGGAGGAAAATATACCACATATAATTTTCATTTGTTGCAGAAGTATAAGCAGACGTCCCAACAATTATTTTGTAATTTCTGCAGGTCGGTAAGCCATGGTGAACGCACCTACCAAAGCTATGAAATAATTATGGATCAGACTCTTGCCTACAGGGTATAGGTCGAAACACGAGCCCTCCACCCAAATGCACAGATGGCGTGTGCTGGGTTTCAGTGGTGCGGTCGGGGTCGAGGTGGAATGGGGCCAGGAAGGGGTCGCGGACAGATAATTTGTTACAATTGTGGGGGGCCAGGGCATTATGCCCGTGATTGTACGAACCCAACTAGGATATCATGTTGGTACTATAATTAGTTTGATCATGAGGCAGAATATTTCCCTTCATTGATAGCGAAGATGCGTGAAAAGGGGGTACTCCAACCCCCTCCGACTCAGAATATACAAATGATGAGGTCTGAGCCACGCGAAGAAGACCCGAATGTAAACATGATGCTCAGGAGCAGTATGACCATGGGAGATGATAAGGGGAAGCAGCCAGAAGAAAGTACGTGGGTTTGAAAAGCTCCTACAAAGGAACCCAAGTTTGACTTAGAATGCGCGAAGGAGACATTCATGGAAGCTAAGAAGAGCTTCACGGAGGCCTCCACTTCAGGTAGTAAGGATCAACTAGAACTAGGGATGGATCCTTCAATGCTCACTACCTTTCTAGAGACATGCATGAAATGTCTGCGTGACAACAAGACAGTCAAAGGGATACAAGAACTTATCACTAGGTGCGCGGGGTCAGGAGAACCGCGCGTGGTCTGAAAACTTGGAAAGCATGCATTATGCACAGGAAGGGAGATGAGGTTGACTGCGCAGATTGGTGAGTATGAAATGGATCAAGTAATCCCAGATCTGGGTTCGGACGTGAATGTACTACCAAAGCAAACATGAGAACACATGGGTAGACCCGCGTTACAATGGTCCCCTATTTAATTACGAATGGTGAGCCAAGAGAATATTTTTCCCGTGGGAAGATTTCAAGGGGTGACAATTGATATTGAATGCGTGAGCACGCAGGTGGATTTTGAGGTGATAAGGATTGTCGATGAAAAAAACCCCTATCCCGTGTTACTAGGAATAGACTGGGCTACTGATATGAACAAAGTCATAAATATGAAGAAGCGCACAATGACCTTTGAGAAAAAGTCACTACGCATAGTAGTACCCCTAGACCCAACCGAAGGAGCACGATACACTGAACCAGTGCGTGATGACGATCTCGACTATATCTACAAGATAATTGCACAAGGATAAGATTGGGTGAATCCGACTGTAGATGGATGGATTTCATGGGAGTGAGAAAGCTCTTGCACTTTGGACTCAGACGAAGAAATAGAGTGATGGCAGAATTGGCTGCACGAAGTAACAACAATGAACTGCAACATGATGATCAGGCCATTGTGTTGCGTAACAATAGAGGCCAGGGAGCTGCTGACATATGATGGATTGTCAGTGGTGGATGAATTTCTAAGCAAATTCAAAAGTGCAGTACTAGAACAACAACAGTTCGATGCACTGAAGTGGGCATTGCGTGCAACACCCGCACGATGGTGGGGTACACATCAAGGAACTTTTGAAGACTGGTGTGGATGCAGAAGGATGATGCGCCTACGTTTTGGAAAACCCCAGCTTTGAACGAAAGCTAATCAGTTGGGGCAGAACAACTTGCGTGCCCACCTTTCCCAATGGGTACAAACATATGTTGTACAACCCACACAAACACATCCCAACCCCAGAATAGGAAGTCAGAGCAAATCGCAGCAGCAAGAAAGGCGATGCGCACTACAAATTTTCCACGTGAAAGCATTCAATAGGGTGTGCGGAGTCCTGAACAAGGTTCACCGGGCGAGACAAATTGATTGGGACCTGTGCGTGCTAGTGGTTTGATGGGCCTATAGGACCATGTGCAAAAACCTGAGCGTGGAGATGATTCCAAAGATGTGGAACCGAGTCGCAACCATAAGTTCGGAAGAAAGGAATCTACATGTAATAGCTCCCATAGTTGGGACAGTGCATGAAGACTAGGACGAAGGAATCACACGGCTACACGAGGACGAACATATAAGGATTCAAGAAGCCATTTGGTGAGGGAACCTTAGACTTCGCGAACTCGAAGAAGATCGGGTACGATTGAGGAAGAAAAGCATGTTGATGGACACTAAGATCAAAAAACTGGAAAACAAGATCGCATAAGCATGTGTCGTCGATAAACCAAGGATGACAAGGCAAGATACGGACAGCCATACCACTGCATTAGAAGATCATTGCCAGGAATTTATGACTCTACTACCATGGCTACAACCGCACCTTACCAACCGTAGTAACCAGGGGAGCGCACCGCATAAGGTAGAACGCGTGACGCTGACTGTCGCGAGGGTAATTGAGGAGTGCCCACGGACTATACTAGAAGGCAAATTGAAGTCTCACACAGATGGTGCGACCACCTGACTAGCTGTAGGGAGAACAGTCTCAACGCTCTAGACAGTTGAAAGAGAGCGCGGGACTCTAAATGAGTTTGTTTGGGAAATGCGCGGTAAAGGAGGTGTGTGCAGAATCAACATGGTACAAGGTTCGCGCCCATGCATGGGGGGCTACACTGCCACGTGGGTAAACTGGGAAGTAACCATTGGCATCACTATTCATGATGAGATGTCCAATTTAAGGCAAAAGGGAGTGGGCGGTGGGTAATTAAGACACGAATTAAGAGCTAGATTTGGGACGATTTGCCACCAAGAATGCATTAATAACTCAGAAATGGGGGGAACGGTTGAATTCAAATTCAAAAGATGCTATAAAACTCCAAGGAATAGCCACGAGACAACACTTGGTTGTTTGATATTTGAGTAGTTGCAGAGTATTGAGCGCTGAGCAATCTTACCATCTTTGAGTACGCGACAGAACATATCCCATGCAAACACGATGACTGCTACCAAGCCAAGTGTGAGCTTTGCCGAAGATACTGTTGGCGAGGCTGCGCCACCCCATATGGTCCATGAGGAGCCCGGAGATGCGGTAGTTGCACTAGAAGTTCCAAAATCACCACGGACACTGTGGCCAAAGAAAGATAAACAAACTATGGGACCAGTCTGCGTGTCCCCAAGAAACCTGTGGTTCGGCAAGATATCAATGGAAGAAAAAGGCAAGGCCATCACCATTGAATCAGACGAAGAGGAGGAGGACTTACAGGCTCTAATTGATCAAATAGAGGAGCAAGAAGATATGGAGGAGGACATCCCACCAATGCCTTCTGCCGCGAAGTTACCCGAGTACGTCCCTCTGTGGAAAGGGACAGCTAGGGTGCCCAAAGACCTGGAGGCCACGAAGAGTGCACTCCAGACCCCGCTTCTCCTCGACGGAATTACTTTTGAAGGTCTACTCCTAGGCTGGGTGCCTACCTTGAAATTCAAAGATTGGGACCTCACGGATAGCGAGAAGTTCCCGCACCTAGCGATAGAGAGCTTGATGAAACAAAATTCGGAGGGGCCAGTAATCACGCTGGAGCCGCGAAAATGGCTGCGCGGTGTGGAGAAGGTCGGGTTACTTCATCTACGATGGATACCCCACTTTCACCACGTGCCCATCACCATTTTCGTCATCAGGCAGTTGTTGTGCCTGGTGCATGATGGGTATCTATGGCTGGAGGAGCCTATTCCCATCACGACTACCCTCATTCACTAGATTTCTCGACTTCCCTATAAGGGAAAGGACCCCGCGATGATGGTGGGCAAAAGTAGTGATTTGGCTCTCGCAGAAGCCATGAAAACTAAATACAAGCTAGAAAAGAAGAAGTGAGGCTATGAAATTGTGAGTATCAAGGACAAAGGGTTGTGCATCGCCACCCAGCTCTTGGCCGGCAAATTAATGCGGAAGTGTCGTGCTGATGAAGTACCAACGCCTATGCTTTCACTGGCCTAATAATGTGCGGAGGGGGTCCAGTTCAACTAGGCTAAGTTCCTCTGTGAGGAGTTTTTGATAAACTGCAAGGAGGCCCAAGAGTAGGGTAAGACCTTCCACTACATGTGGTTTCTCTTATCCATCTTGTTGGTAGTGGTCGAACTACTAGAAGATAGCCAGTTCCCAAACATCGATTGGGATCTACTTGAGGCTGCGAAGTACGCTTCGCTCTGTGCCATTGAGGACGCGAAGCGGATTTGTAGAACCAAGGTTTTTTGGGTGCTGATGGAGGTGAGCATCCGGATGTGGATTAATAGAAGACCACGGTTGTCTCCCACAGTGTACGCCACTCTATAGAGCTTTGCAGAGTTTAAAGCGGACATGCACAACATTTATGTCTAGGCACGGAAAGATCCGGAAAAGGGATGGATGAAGCTCCCATTCATTGCTACTGATGACGCCATCTTCACGGTGTTGGAAACATGGCCTCCGGAGTGGCATGCCTCAGACTTGGCAGGAATGGAAAGAGTCGCAACTCAACAAAGGAAGAAGGACACCAAGATGTGCATTGCACAACTGGCTGAAAAGAGGCACCAGGAAAAAGCAGCAGTAGAGGCAGGCGCATGGCAGAAGCCGGTCGATGTAGCAGCAACAACACAGATAGCAGAAACAACAACAGCGCCAAAAAAAGATGCCAAGGAGGGCCATGACATGTCCACATGGCAGGGGGCTGAGGACATAGACCTGGACGAAGAGCGAGTGGACCTAGAAAACACCTCACAACAGTTGAAACAACCGTGTGTCCCTAAGAAACTGGTCCCCAGAAAGAAGGTTAAAGCCTCGAAGACATCTATCAACCCAATCACGCTTACAGAAGGTGATATTTTTGACATCGGCGAAACGGTTCGTGATGTCACTAAGGACGTGCTCCAAGAGGTGGTGATGGGGCAGAACACTGTGTTGGGGGCGTTAAGAGCGTAGTTACAAGAACTATAGGTGCAAGCCCCACAAATAGGAACAATGGTGCCGTATGTCATAGCAGGTACATCAGAGGCGGAACAGATGCTGCGTGCCCGAACAACCAACACTTTCGTGTTCCATGAGGGCACGTTAGAAGCAGTGAATAAAGTTGACTGAGCTGCAGTGGGCAGGATTAAGGGACTAGGCTTAAACTTGGCTACCCTTCTATGAGAAACCCTGTACCAATTACAGGATAGGGTCACAACTGAGCTTCACGCTAGAGAAGACCACGCGCTACAGGTATTGAGCAAACAAAAGATCAATATGGAACAGCTCAGCTGGTAGCATGATGAACTGGTTGCGCAGACTCAAGGACTGGAGCAGTTGGTAGACAATGCTGTTTGAGACATCCCAGAATTGGCCATCCTGGTAGATCTACCCATAGCAGAGTGAATCCACAAATTAGCCAGTGGATTCCGCGAGGCAAAGGAGGAAGCAACGAGGGTACAGTTGGACCTCAACCTTCAGATTGTTGAGTTGCGATTAAAGGTGTAGCCCTATACACCCCCATAAGTTAGGGAACAGCGCGCTGGTGCTATTAAAAAAGGGTTGGAGGAAATAATCCAAGTAGTATAGAACCGCACCGCTATGTTGGAAGCATCCTTCATGGTCCTCGCTTCATTATAGGAGGACCCCAACATACAATGCCTGGAAACGGAGGTGCGGGAGCTTCAAGTGTAGTATGACAGTGTGCACGGAACGACGCAGACAGTTGTCTTGACCCAATAGCTTGCGAAGCTACAACAGGCAAAGGCGTTGAAGGAACACGTGGATGTTGTGCGGCAGAAAGAAGAAGTCCTTAAAGTGCACATCCAACCTTAGATTGATGAAGCCTTCCTCATCACTGCAGACATCGAAGGAAAGCTCACACAAATGAAGGTGATACATGCCTTAAGACAGGGATTTTCCCCTAACAATGAGACTTCAATAGAAAGAGTGGAGCAGATCTAGCAGACAACAGAAAGGTGCGTTGTGGACCTCTGCGTAGCACAGGATCAGTTGGAAGGGCTCCGTGCCAAGATCGCCACACCAGCAGAGTGACTTAGGAAGAGTCATGATGATTGTGTTGGGGGCTTGTTGGGCATGGAATCCCCCCCCACAGTAGGTTTTGGGGCTCAAAGGCCAAGTTTTGGTCAAAGGTTTCGTAAGACTCTGAAAATTTTGGGCGTAGAGCGCGAAGTAGAGGATGAGTCGTAGGGCTGTCCGCCCTAAAGTAATGTAATGTAATGTGAAGTCATGTCATCCTACCCATGGTCTGCAGACCATGGGATTGTATAAATAGAGCAAGGCTCTAAGTGTAAAGGGGGTAATAGATAATAGAATGGGTAGTGAAGGAATGGTTCAAGCTTAGAGTAGAATTCTAAGTGTCTTGGGTTGTAGGAGTAGGAAGAGGCTCTTTAGTTGAGTGTGCAGAGGCCTAGTAGAGTCCGTAGTTGAGTGCGCGGACCCCTGCAGCTGAGTGCACAGGGTGGAGTCGAGTCTGTAATCGGGACAAAAAGCTAATAAAGAGAAGTTTATCCTAATTCTATGCATCTAGTCTTGAATCATTATTCTATTGTTATGCATTACTTTTTCTCTGTTTATTTACTGCGTGCAGTTGAGTAAATGCTTGTATGGTTCAGAATACTTATATATGAAAATAATCTAAGTAATCAGCTAACAGTGCATAATAGAAAGACTTGGGTAAATAACGAGGATTGTGCTGTGAATAGGACTGCGCGAAGACAACATCGCAGGCTGCGAGGTGCCCACTGGTGCACGTAGCATAGTGAGCACGAAGGTTGAACCGCATACCAATCCTAACATATTAGACATCTCCAGGGTGCAGAAACCTGGTTCTAGAACCCTCCTATACTACTTTGGGTGAGACCTCAGTCTGCACTCCACGGATTGTTGCTGAAAGGGCCAATATTACCGGGATTTTCTTGGCTAAATCACCTCTGAACCTGGGTCAGGCCCCACTAAGGCAATAATAAGCATTCTCTAGAAAAGACGTAGTCTAACTGAATCACCATTCAAGAATTTTGGTGAACACCATAAATGAAAAGTCATGACATGTTTGGATGGGTCTTCTCCAGGGTTTCCATTGAATTTCAGAATATCGAAAGGTAATTTATGAGGAATCGCCGACCACCAAGGTGCACAAAGAATTGGGTCATTGGTAAGCCGATTTAGATATGGTAATTCAAGTGTTGCAACAAAAGGCAACTTTCTATTGGGGTTAGGTTGAGCATATCCAAGGTAAGATTGGATTGCCTGGGAAATATGCCTTTGCATACCAACATAAGGCATCTGCTACTGGTAACCTTGATAAGGGTATGTTTGTTGAGCAAATATGGTGTAAGGTTGTTGTTGAGCATCAGAATACATTTGTTGTTGTCCAAACCCAAGATAGGCATGTTGACCAGGACCTCGGTAAACTTGTTGTTGAACAAACCCAACATAGGCTTGTTGACCAGGACCTCGGTAAACTTGTTGTTGAACAAACCCAACATAGGCTTGTTGACCAAGACCTGGGTAAACTTGTTGTTGACCAAACCCAACATAGGCTTGTTGACCAAGTCTAGGATGAGGTTGGTATTGTTGGAATTGTTTTTGTTGATATTGGGGCTGCCAAGGCTGTTGAAGCACTTGTTGTTGTTGTTGGTACAATGATTGTTGATTTAATGGTTGTTTCCCACCAATGTAAGCTTGACCAGGTTGTGAATACACTAAACAAGTGTAAGTTTGAGCCATTCCAGTAAAAGGTAAACTGACCAGAGGTTGTTGGACTCTAGGCACAAGTGGTTGTTGTAAAACTGCTTGAGAAGGATGAATCTGTAAACCTGAAACTTGGGGGTCTGAGGTTGAAGGACCAGCTTGCACAAGTTGAGATACAACAATTTGAGCTTGTGACTGTGGTAATGCCGTAACAACAGGCATAGTAGGTATGGATGAGATAGATTTCACATAAGTTTTGATGGGTACACAAGCCTAGGTTGAACGGGCATTATTGGCTTCCACTGACAAACAATCATTCCAGGTTGACCTAAAGACAACGGCATACTGACATATGGTTGCCCCCCAGAAAATGGAGGATAAGGAGATTGTGGATATTGTTCTTGGTATGGGGGTAGTCCATTATAAAGTGGATATATAGGATGGTAACCAGATGGGTCCAATTGTTCAGTATCCGTTAATGAAGAAGAAGATAAAATTCCAGTAGAGGACATTGGTGAAGACCAAGGGCTAGAAGCAACACCTAAGTGGGTTCCAGATAAATATTGGTAACCCGATGGGACGGACAGAACACCATACAAGTGTGACTCAGGTGTCGTAGTAAACATCGAAGAGATTGTGACAGAAGATTCTTCCATAGTTGTAACAGATGGTATAGTCTAGGATGTTGACTCTGCCATAGTCAAATGTCAAAATAAATTTCCTAACGAATCAACGAGTGTCTGAAAGTAATCAAGATCAAAAGAAGCAGTAAAATGAGGAGTATGAGGATATAGATAAAGTCCAGTTCCAAAATGGAATGGAGTTCTGGGTGTTTCTACCTCAGGTTCCTCTTCTATCGAAATCAAACTAAGTGGAAGGATTTCACCGTCATATCTGTAATAGATTTTTGGTATTTTTTCTTGAGGTAAAGAGGAAGTATAGATAGTTACGAATGTCTGATGATGTACCACTCGATATTCTTCCAGTATAGTAACAACTTCTAATTGTTCAACCTAAATATCCAAGTGTTCTGGTAAAAGAACATGTTCAAGTTGGGATTCTTGAACAACTTCTGGTTTAGAAGTAACCTTTGATTGAAAAGTGATAGGTTCAGGATCAACTTATGGTTGATAATAGATTCATGTTCAGAAGTAATTTCTTGTTGAACAACTTCGGGTTGAGAATCAACTTGGGTTACCGTTTCACTAGATTCAGTTCTAGTGTCCTCAGGTAATTGTGGAGATTCCACTTCAGTAACAGATGTACCAGTAATTGTAGGAGTAACTGGGGTCACAGTACTTACCAGTATAGGTGTTTCTGGTAATTCAGATGAAGAACCAGAAGTTTGTGAAGTATTGGATTCAGTCAAACGAGACTGCTTTGACTGGATGGGTGTAGCTTCGGGTGGTAAAGGCGGTTTACTCGCTGTCCTCCACGAATGACGGGGTAAGGGTTGATGTTCCTCCATGATTGCTAATTGATTTTATTACAAAAAAGAAATAAACAAAAAGGGGTAAGCTAGGCAAAAGGTTTACCAAGAAATTGTGAATTGCAAAATACCTCTCGACGAATCGAGAAGTACGGGCAGGAAATCTCCCCGAATGTTGTGTTCGGTGTATCACAGTGTACAAGGAGGCCGACTCGGTTACCTAAGGATGGATAGAAACCTAGTGTTTTCCTCCCATATATACCCGAAATTACGTGGATGCCCAATCCGTATTAGCATTGTATAATGTGAAACCGCATAGTGAGAGCATTCCTTTATACTTTACGTACTGTAACGCTGCCCTATATACTCGAAGGTACATGGACGAGCTACAATATAATCACATACATGGAATGAGGTATCACACTCAGAATGTATCGTAGACAAGTTAGCGACAACTGATATGTTATACGACGCCAGAACACATGTCTAGCCTAGAACCTCTAAATGTTTTGCGTTAGGTGACAATGCTCCAGTAGGTTAATTGAGGTTAATTTTAAGTTGATCTTAATTAAGAATTTGTCTTTCAAGGTTCACCATGTGATGTCTTTGAAATTCATAGAATGAAACTAATATGATAAGAATTCTTTTCATTCAATTTTAACAATGAAAACCTTAGCTAATAGGGATAGAGCAATCAGATTCTTTTAATCAAAGAGCAAAGAGCACATCTAATGCAATTTCCCTAAACTATTCCTATGAGCACACTCAAACTTTTTCAATGCACGTTGCAAGTTTTTCTTCTCAATTCCCTTAATGTTGAGATGAACAAAAGGAAACTAATGCGCATACAATCAATCAATCTTTTTGCAAGAACAAATACTTTACGACAGTTCATTTTCGAAAGAAATGAAGACTTTTATGACACTTTCTTTTGAACAAAGATTAATCGACTATAAAGTAACTTTGACAAAGAATTGATAGTGATAAAGAAATCATTTAAGAAACACTAAACAATCAAGGTCAAAGTAGGGCTAGCAAAGGAAACACAAATTGATTTCAGAAGTACAACAATCATTGATGTTTTAGTAAGCACAAACAGAAGGAAATTTGGGAAAAATCAAGTCAAAGATGATATTTTTGACCTAAGGAGGATCAATGCAACCCTGAATGGGAGACAGTGCACTTCAGAGCACTGTCCTCAAGCCAAGGGTGCTCTGCAACACTCTGTCTCTTGACCAAACCTACGCTGGTGCCAGAGAGGCCATCCTAGGGGCTTTCAAGCATAATTTTTACCAAAAAACACTTCAAAAAGGCTGAAACAAGATCAATGGAAGCAAGTAAAGTCTACTAGGGTGTACTAGGATGAAGATAAACTACCTAGAACAATGATTGTTCCCCAATGGAGTTGCCAATTTGTTATATGGATTTTTGCATCTACGGATAAATACAATTTCCCTAGTTGGGTAGCTACACCTAGAACAACAAATTTACAGTGTTTATCCTTTTTCTATAGAAGATAAATAAGACAAGGGACCTACTTGTTATCTTTCGCTTTCCCTTTGTCTCCTTTGTATCACTCCCATCACTCCCTATCGAACTTAATCCGCTCCACAAGTACCTGCAATCATAAATAGAGGAAAAAAAACCAATCAAAACAAGATATATATCTACTATAAGTAAATGGAATCGAAAGAATTTACACATATAATCATCATACATAAAGACAAGAATACGGGAAAATCTGTAAACAACTTTATTAAGTAGAAGGAAGAGTTACAACCATGAAGTCTGATCCAATGTCACTCCTCCAGCTTGGGTTCCAACCAACATCACATCAAAAACACAACACTCCGGTAGCATAACAATACTTGCTTACAATCTCAAACCTCACACCAACAGTATCTCCTTACAAATTCTCAAATTCCAGCCCCTGATCACTTATATGAGTGCTCAATTTATAGGAAAATGGAGGAGGTTTGGTCATAAATGAGGGTATTGAATGGCCTTCCAAACTTAGAGTTAGTTTCCATGGAGGAAGGGATGAGAGGATAGGAGGTTACTTAACTCATTCCCTATCCAATTTCAAGCTCATAGGAGATGATAAGTGTGGGAATCTTATAGAAGGCTCTAGAAGATAAGAATATTCCCAAAACCCTATGAGGATTTCGCTCAATCTTGCCTAGCGCAGGTCAAAGTGGGCATAAGTGCTCTGAAATGCACCTTGTCATGGGCCTACCTACACTAAAGCACACTTACCGCTAACCAAGGCTGTGCTGATCCTTCAAGGAGGCATTTCTGGAGGGCTTCAGGCCAGGAAACTCTCAGGGAAAGAGGCATCCAAAGTGATGACTTATCTAGGGCATGTAGCAACTGAATTGGGGTTTGATGAGACCTAATAGTATTGATCTAAATGTTGGGAGTGATGTGCCCAAATGGATTTGTAACAGTCACCAAACCTCTACAGGTCTATCAATTCAATTAGGGTCTGGTCTACCACTTGCATCGAAATACCTTAGTGTCTCAACACCTCTGAGTCTGTCAAGTTGGTCATGGAAGGGATTAATCCAGGGAACCAAAGGGCTAGCTGGTGTAGGGTGCTAAAAGGTATCTTTTAAAACTCCTAATTGCTTCACATTAATTATCGACTTGGGTAAGTGTTTTTATTCCAAGAGTGTACATAATATGTGCATGCTATAATCCTAGAGACTAATGTTTCTTAAAATGTAGTATAGATATTTGATACAAAAGTAAACATATGCATCTAATAAACTCAAATTGCAATTATTAAAGAAAATATGATATCTAAACTTCAAAACTCAATCCTCTACTCAAATCATAATCAAATCTCAAACGAGCAATTCAATTAACAATAGCATCAGCCGAGAGCATAGTAGCAATAACTCATCTCTTCTTAGCTGATTCAATATAAACTATACTCAATCTCTACGAAGCAATCAAAATGGAAATGATATCAATCTGAGAGTTCAATAGCAATAACCAAACTCTTTACAATTGATTAAAACAATCCGAATAATTATCTAAGTAACTTAATTTGCAATGAATGTAAACAGAATCAAACGACAATGATGTAAATCATATAAAGCAAAGATATTCCTTCAATACAGGAAAATAGTAAAAAGCGCATAAGATGGGAAAATTAACAAATTAATCAATCTTGTGGAAATTAGAAAGATATAATACAAAGAAGTAGTTTAATCCACCAGAGGTTGGGCCCTTAGCTGCCAGTGAATGTTGCTAAGCTACTTCAGATATGGCGAATGAACAACAACCTCAAATTATATATTAATCATTGAAATTGAGTGACATTACAATATGATTGCATTCTCTTGATAACACAAGTCTGTAAATTAAAATTACAGTTTGAAATAACAAGGATTGATCCCCCTCTTTGATCTCTGTTCTCATTTAAATACACAAAGAGCAGAGAGAAGTTACAACAGATATGATTACAAAATGTTTCCCATAACAAAATTAGATTGTTCACAGCAAATTGATCAAAAAGATCATATCTAAAATATGTTTTCATCAGCATTCAACAGGAACAGGTCGAATTTGGTATTGCAACTGAGATAATTTGGAAACCGGCCGCAACAACGAATTTGAGAAAAACGTCTTCGGAGAACCTTCCGTTTATCTTAATACGAACCGAATTTGTGAAAACTGCTCATCAAAAAACTAATTTGGTCCATTCTGAACAAAACCCATGTTTCGGATTTTCCAGATTCTTCTCCATTTGCTCGAAACGTCCAATGCAAAACTGTCACTTCTTATTCCAGTGAATTTATGAGTTGGAATATTCAATGGTGAGCTGGAGATCAAATCTGCAATTTGGAAAATATCTTGGAGGCTAAAATGGTGAGTGATGTTAGAAAAAATTTATTAATAAACCATCATTGGTAAAATCATGCATAATAATCATCAATTTATTAAAAATAATGGGCAAGAAATAATATTTATCATAAGAGCATAAATAATTATAACTTGGAATTATATGATAAATCATGATAAATGACATGATAAAGAATGGTAGAAATGGATGAAATAGGCGTTAAAGAGTGATAATAATAATGACAAACTAGCGCCCCAACATACCCCCAAACCGAATATATTGCATGTCCTCATGCAACCCAAAGACTCTGTATTAACCAAACAATAATAAAAAAAAATTTTCATCCCAACTCATGAAATGAATGGAACAAATGAATTCTTCCTCAAATAATGAATATTCAATTTTAGCAATGTTGATGAAAGCGTAACAATTTTTACATTGACGTTCAACTATATGTATATGAAGTTGCAGCAAAATATAATATAGGTAACAACAAACTCCATTAACCATTTTCTCAAAAACTACAAATGAGATTTTGCTGAAATTTTGCAAGTAGATTTCTACTATATTAATGCTTCTATGATCCAAAAATCAGATCGTTTTGATGCAGGGATCATGAGATATAAGCAAAATGGCTGTAGGTGACAGTGCATGATATCTGAAATTTGACAAACTAATTTAACTTGAAATTTTCTGGGTTTGTGTATTTTAATAATACCTCTTTGTTATCCAAAAATCACAAGAATTTAGTTTATAGTTTTAAAGATATACGCCAATCAATTTCTGCACTGTATAAAAATGAAATTGTATGCCTTAAATGAGAAATAAAGTAGAAAACATTCATCATGTGTAGAAATTCCTCCCCCAAACTGGAGAATTAGCATGACCTTATGCAATGTTAGAAAACAAATTGAGGTGGTCGCTACCGTCTGTTGAAATCTATGTTTGGTGTAAAACAACATGGAATAAGGGAGGTATTGAGAATGAATACGAAGATCAATAAAGAACATGAATGGCATGGTCATAATAAATAAATAAATGAAGGAACACTCCCTCAAACTGAAAGAATCTATGTTTTTGAAAAATGGGAAATGGTAAAGATGTGGAATGAATGATGGTAAATAATACTAAATGGATTTTCATAAAATTCTCCTAAATTCGTAATAAATCAGAAAATTATGCTATTTTACCTCAAGTTTTACCTTCGAAAAGAAAAATGTGGAATGACATGTATGGACTGGAATTTGTTGAAGTTGATGTAGGTTGAGCAGATACTGAAAGTGATGCAAAAGGTGGGATCCAAGCAAGCACATCATGTCTGAACAATTGTACGCGTTCACGAGTTTATAGAGCCTCTTCTGTTAGTTGCAATAGTGTGGTCGTGTTGCGAATAGAATTCCGCCCATACTTGTTGTTCTCTTGTAAACAATTCACTATTCAGCATGCAATTTTCTTGAATCCACTGTGTTAGTTTCGAACAACAACAAATAAGCCGTATGCAAAAATACCAATAAAAAAAAAACTTTTGTATAAATGCAATACTAATATTTTGTCAAATCAACAAGTTATGGCAGAGTTCAGTAATTATATCACATGCTATCCGATAATGCATATATTCCCCCCTCCAATTGGAAAAGGGATTCCATGACCATAAAGCATATGAAAGGTGTTGTGCTGACAACAAGGCAAGGGAATGAACAATACGCCAATAAATGAAGTAAAGTACACATATCAATGATAGGACGTTGAGAGGTATGGTTATAATGAGAGCAGAGTGTGTAAACATAGTTATGAATAAGAGATAGGATGCTTTGGATTGATGATAAGTTATGCGAAAAAGAAAAAGGACAACAATATGCCAAAAAGATACTTTGTTGACAGTATTCAAGCTGAAAATGATGCGCTTGATCGGAAAACAATTTCTCATGCGTAAATGTTCAAAACAAGGAAAAATTAAGGAAATAACTTCTCCGATAAAAAGAGAGAATAAAAAAGGGTATTATAGTAATAATTGACGATAATATATAACTTCAATACCATAAGCAGAGCCTTTACTGCCAGAAGGCGTCCATAGCCTCGGCAGGGTTGCTTTTTAATCCGTACGAGCTAGGATCCTCAATTTATAAATGGAGAGTTCCAGTGGTGTTCTACAAAAGAGATCATTGTGCTGGCGTGGTAACCAGATAACCACACTGCCATTCACTAACATGTAGCAAAAGTTATCAGGCCTGCTCATGATGAGACCTCCTGTTCCAAGGATATTTTTGCTATCCAATGGATCATAACCCTGGTGTGGTGGCCATAGTGGGAATGTCACTTCGCTACATCCTTATAAACATGGTAGGTTGGCTCTTAATGAGACACCCTACCCTCTATCTGTAGGCAAAATTTTTCTTTTATTACACATTTTTATGATAAATAGATGGAGACTCAGTACTCCTTAAGGATAGTGATGGTGGAAGAAGTTGAACATGTCAATAGAAATAAATATACCCATAATCTCATTTATTACAGACAGAGAAGATTATAACCAGGAAGGGTGGAACCAGCATGGTATTAAGATGATCAATCAGTATCATGTACAACAAAAAACAATGTAGTAAAGTAGTATATAAATAATTGTGTCCCTTTTGAAAAGAATCTATCATCAAGGAGCTGCTTGTTAAAGATCATAACGTGAATGATATTAACTCGCTTCAATAGAATCCATAATTCTTCTCCTCATAAAATGATCAGATATTGATCCAGGACTTCAGTGATAGCTCAAATTTCAAAGTGTTCAAAAGTGTGTCGAACCTGAACAACCAGATAGATCTCATCCTCCTGATTCTGGCACTGTGAACAGTTCAAAAAACGGTCTCCATATGAGGAAGTTATGCCAAAAAGAAGAATTGCCCAATAACATTGAAATTTTGAATTTTTTGACAAAAAATTTAAAATAGAATATTCCTTTTGGGCAACGAATTGCAAGCTGCCACGTGGCAGACTCAGAGGCCACCACATGGCCTAGATGACTTCACAAACTATGTTGGGCGCATGCTTAATATTTTTGGTAGTTTTGAGTATTGAACCCGCGACCTATAGTCTACAAGCGCCACGCCTTACCGTTGGGCCACAATTTCGGATCTTGAAAGCAATGCGGGCAGAATGATATTTAAGCTTTGAACTGGAGTTGGGTGGGGCCCGAAGGGGGCCAGCCCCTTTTACATGGAACCTTGGCCTGAAAAACCGTGGGCTTAAGTCCTTAAACTGCGTGACTTATTTTAACGATCCCTGCTTATGGATGTTACGTGGTCACGTTGCCATATAACGCGGGTCTAACACGCAGTTTAACCGAAGTCCAGTGCTAAAACCAATGCAAAATTGTCGTTCCGAAAATTGCATTCACATGCGCAGTTTATCATGTGGTTAAACTAACAGTCAGTTTGGCGGTGGACTTGGCGGAGGCACCAAAATCAATGGTCCCGCCCTATTTGGCGGGCCTAACTAAACTTCCACTACAGTTAGTTGGAGTGATTTTAGGGCAAACTGGCAGTTCAATAAAGGAGCCATAACTTTGGCTAGGAAAGTTGTTTTTGGACGATTTTTATTTTTATTTTGAGTAATCAGATGATTCTGAAGCCATTGGAACAGGTTAGAGAGCAATCAAAAGTCATTTGCAGGTGTCTTTGCTCCGTGGAAGTTCTAGGAGCCACCAGGGCCCAATATTGTGGGAGATGTATAGGGTTGCAGGTACCCATTGGATGAGAACCAGTAGTCATTTCTGACTGAATTAAGCATTTTGGATTCCACCACGTGGCCTGGATGACATCATAAAGTATGTTGGCCTTATGTTTAAAATTTTTGGCAGTTCTGAGTATTGAACCCATGACCTACAGTCTACAAGTGCCACACCTTACTGTTGGGACACAACAATGGAACTTGAAAGCAATGCGGGTGGAATGATATTTAAGCTTTGAACTAGAGTTGGGTGAGGCCCGAAGGGGGCCAGCCCCCTTTACATGGAACCTTGGCCCGAAAAATAGTGGGTTTAAGTCCTTAAACTGCGCAGCTTATTTTAACGGTTCTCGCTTATGGATGTTATGTGGTCAAATGGCCATATAACACAGGTCTAACACGCAGTTTAACTGAAGTCCAGCGCTAAAACCAATGCAAAACCGTTGTTCCGAAAATTGCGTTCACATGCGCAGTTTATCATGTGGTTGAACTAATAGTCAGTTTGGCGGCAGACTTGGTGGAGGTGCCAAAATCGGCGGTCCCGCCCTATTTGGTGGGCCTAACTGAACTTCCACTACAGTTAGTTGGAGTGATTCTAGGGCAAACTGGCAGTTTAGTAAAGGAGCCATAACTTTGGCTAGGAAAGTCCTTTTTGGACGATTTTTTTTTTTTTTTTTTTTGATTTTGAGTAATCAAATGATTTTGAAGCCATTGGCATAGGTTAGAGAGCAATCAAAGGTTGTTTGCAGGTGTTTTTACTCCATGGAAGTTCTAGGAGCCACTAGGGCCTAGTATTGTGGGAGCTGTATAGGGTTGTAGGTACCCATTGGATGAGAACCAGTGGTCATTCCTGAATCAATTGAGCATTATGAATCCATTTTTATAGTGCATTTCACATGATAAGGCTTGTATTCAGTTGTACAATCATTTTGAGCTTTTAATCAAATCAAGGACATGCCCATTTGGGAGCCTTGGACCCAACAGATGTAGCTCAGGAGGGGTGAACTGCTTCATAAACTTCTTTTTCATCTATGGTTGAGTTATTTTGTAGAACAAATCTGTTTTAGTGTGTTAAACAGAAAAAGGAAATAATTCTACTATACGTAAATGGGTCATAAAAAGCTGAAAATTTCATTTGTTTTTAACTGCAAGACAAGTACATCATGTTAACATGTATATTTATTGAATTGAATACCTTACTAAGCATTTCAAGTAGTTTCATATTCAGATCAAGTTGGTATCAGAGCTATGTTGTTGTTTCTTTGTATCAAAAGAAGTCAAATAAACTATAGACAGAGCCAGAAATGAGCCAGGTAGCCTTCAAAATGCTCTTGTTATATAATTGCAAAGTAGATAAATGCTCTTTTCAATCAATCTCTGGTGTAGTTGTCTTTTGATTGTTTTTGTGCAAGGATATTTTGATTGTCTTTCAAGTTTTGATCATAATAGCTTGATTGTATAGCTTGAAAGGTGTTAAAGTAGTGTTGAAGATTGACTGCTTTACTATCCTGCAAACTGCATGTTGTTTGAGTTTGCTGAATTTTTGGGATAGCTATTGATTAGCTAAGTCTTGGAGAAGACAAAAAGGAATAGCAGATATTTTCCTTACCCCAAAGGTCCTCAAAATCACTACAAGAATTTCACTTGAGTTGATTTGTTGATGACTGCTTGAACATGATGTTCACTTGATTTGTGTGTTGTTGGCTGCTTGAATGTGATGGCTGTGAAGACATCTGGGTAAAAAAAATCTTCGTCATTTGTTTTGGAAAGCTTTAAGAACATTGTTGAAGTTAATTTGTTCATTGACATCATAATGACAACTTCATCAAGTGAAGTTTCCTCCTTCACAAGATTCTTTGATGAAGGCTTGAAGCAAGAATTTTTCATCATGATGAATATGGTGAGAGAAATGTATGAGGATGAAAGGCAGAGCTCTAGACTTCAAGAGCAGTTGAATTCCATGTGGGAAGAGAAGCAGTTGCTTTCTGACCAATTCCAGGAAATGGAAGGCCAACTTCATATTGCAAACATGAATCCGGAAAGGATATGTGAGTTAGAGACACAACTCCTTGTTGCCAAAGAAGCCTTAGCCAAGTATCAGCTTGAAGAAGAGGTAAACAATTTTAGTTTGTCTTCAAATTCTTATAAGAATGTTTATGCTGGTTCTTTTGAGAAACATACCAGAGGCATAGGGTCCAAGTTGATGTCCAAAATGGGATATGAAGGAAAAGGATTGGGAAAACATGCACACGGTATAGTTGAGCCAATAATGGTTGAGGTAAGGCCTATGTATTTGGGTCTTGGCTATGGACAATCTTATGGAGAAAGTTCCAAAGTAGCCATGAAGGCAACTAACACAGTTCCTAGAAGGAGTTTCATTTCAGGTTCTCTATCTCAAGGTTGTAAATGTTGTATCCTTAAGGAATGCAATAGTTTGAAACATGCTTTGCAAGAAGAAGGTGTGCATAAGCATGCACTTGAACAAGAAAGTGGTGAAAGCTCTAAAACCATTGAAGGGATTGATAGTGTTCAAAGGGAGTTTCTTCTTCTTTCGATTCACCTCCTTATGAAGGTAATGAAGGTGAAAGAGAAAGGTATAAATCTGATTTCCACCACACTTCCTTTGATCATGTAAAGCGTGGAAAATTTCCACACAAGCATTGGAAAAGAATTGCATGTTCTTTTTGTGGTTTGGTTAACCATAGTGTTTCTAGATGTTGGAAAAGAATGGCAACATGTAGGAAATTTTTGAGGGAAAGGAGGCAAGAAGCCAAAGTTCCATTGAACAATGCAAATCATGCTATCAAGAAGATGAACATGTGTTGCACTTATTTCCATAAGGAAGGACATACTGCTGAAAGGTGTTGGACTATGAATCCAACAATGCTTCCACGAAAGTTGAAGAAATTGGAGAAAGAGTATGGCAAGAATGGGAAGGAAGCTTCCATCATTGATATGTGTCAGGATGATACACATGTTGATATCAATGTGTAGTTAAAGGAAGCGCCTTTGAAATGGATTGGTAAGAAATGGTTAGAATTCTTATCCAATTAAAGTTGCATGTCTTTTGATTGAATGCATTTCTTTGTTAAGGGAATGCGAGTTGCAGGATGGAAAAGCTGAGTATGAGATTCACTCTATCACAACAAAAGTTATGTTCATTTTAGCTTTGAAAGTACATGTACATATGATCGAGGATCTTGTACTTATGATTGTACTTAAGAGAAAGTTGAAGGATAAACTGCATGCATGAGAATGATATGCATGAGCACAGGGATCATGATGATTTCCTTGTATTTTAAACATGTATGTGTGATTAACTTGAAGGGTTGATTGCTTTGTTTTTAACCATGCATTTAATGTAGTATTTACTTGGAAAAAGTTAATTTGATCTCCAAGATTGTAAAGAGGAGAAATGATGAAGTGTTTCATCTTTGTAAAAGCATCGTTTAAATTCTTTTTGTACATGCTTGACTTGAAGGGTCAAATGTTTGAAAGGCATGATTTTGTCGACTTGTGATTTAGTCGATCATTTGTAAACATGATGTATAGATCCAATGTTGATTCACAGGATGTGAAAGATGTTTCTTTTGTTGAAACAAGAATTTATTCATCAAGTTATTATCTTCTTTCGACATCATCTATAGAAGAAGATTTGCAGCAGCAAAAGTCGCCATGGTTACATTTGTGACTTTTTCATGGAAGTGGCTTGGAAGCGATGTTCAACTACCTTCTGTAAATCCTAAATGAGTTCAAGGAAGACAGTTCTTGACAGGAGGACAAGCGCATTCAGGAAGGGAAGTGTCGTCTACCTTCGAGTTTTTGTTGAAAGGCACTAGCTATGCAGGCAAGTGTATAGAGGCTAAAAGAAGAGGGTGCTATACTCTCATTTACTGTTCAGATCAGTATATCAGTCTTTTGGGGTCCAAAAGATCCTAATGGGGAGGAGTGATTAGATATTGATCCAAGACTTCAGTGATAGCTCAAATTTCAAAGTGTTGAAAAGTGTGGGTCCAAAAGATCCTAATGGGGAGGAGTGATTAGATATTGATTCAAGACTTCAGTGATAGCTCAAATTTCGAAGTGTTCAAAAGTGTGTCGAACCTCAACAACCGGATAGATCTTGTCCTCCTAATTCCGGCGCCATTAACGGTACAAAAAACGGTCTCCATATGAGGAAGTTATGCCAAAAAGAAGAATTGCCCAATAACAAATAAATTTTGAATTTTTTAAAAAAAATTTAAAGTAGAATATTCCTTGGAATATTCCTTTTGGGCAACGAATGGCAAGCTACTATGTGGCAAACCCGGAGGCCGCCATGTGGCCTGGATGATGTCACAAAGTATGTTGGGCGCATGTTTAAAATTTTTGGTAGTTCTAAGTATTGAATCCGCGACCGATAGTCTATAAGCACCACACCTTATCGTTGGGACACAGTGACGAAACTTGAAAGCAATGTGGGCAGAATGATATTTAAGCTTTGAACTGGAGTTAGGCAGGGCCCGAAGGGGGCCAAACCCCTTTACATGGAACCTTAGCCCGAAAAACTGTGGGCTTAAGTCTTCAAAATGTGCGGCTTATTTTAACGGTCCCCACTTATGGATGTTACATGGTCACATTGCCATATAACACGGGTCTAACACGCAGTTTAACCGAAGTCTAGCGCTAAAACCAATGTAAAACCACCTTTCCGAAAATTGCGTTCACATGCGCAGTTTATCATGTGGTTAAAATAATAGTCAATTTGGCGGCGGGCTTGGTGGAGGCACCAAAATCAGTGGTCCCACCCTATTTGGCGGGCCTAATTGAACTTCCACTATAGTTAGCTGGAGTGATTCTAGGGCAAACTGGCAATTCAATAAAGGAGCCATAATTTTGGCTAGGAAAGTCCTTTTTGGATGATTTTTGATTTTGATTTTGAGTAATTAGATGATTCTGAAGCCATTGGCATAGGTTAGAGAGCAATCAGAGGTCGTTTGCAAGGGTTTTTGCTCCGTGGAAATTCTAGGAACCACTAAGGCCCAATATTGTGGGAGTTGTATAGGGTTGCAGGTACCCATTGGATGAGAACCAGTAGTCATTCCTAATTGAATTGAGCATTATGAATCCATTATTACAGTCCATGTCACCTATTAATGCTTGTATTCAGATGTACAATCATTTTGAGCTTTTAATCAAATCAAGGACATGCCCATTTGGGAGCCTTGGACCCAGTAGATGTAGCCCAAGAGGGGTGAACTGCTTCATCAACTTCTTTTGCATCTGTGGTTGAGTTATTTTGTAGAACAAATCTATTTTAGTGTGTTAAACAGAAAAATGAAATAATTCTGCTTTACTTAAATGGGACATAAATAGCTGAAAATTTCATTTGTTTTTAATTGCAAGACAAGTACATCATGTTAACATGTATATTTATTGAATTGAATACCTTTCTAAGCATTTCAATTAGTTTCATATTCAGATCATAAAAGTAGTGTACTTCATGCCATGAAAGGAATCAGTGAAATATGGTTAAGATGAACTAGGAATAATCCCATAAGAGGAAGGAAGGGTTGTTCTCGAAAATACTCCCAAAGTGTTGTTCCCTTGAAGGAACAACAAAAACACTCGAAAAAGTGCTGTTCCCTTTAGGGAACAACAAAAACACTCGAAAAGTGTTGTTCCTTGTAGGGAACAACATAGGAAATGCACGCCAAAAAGTGTTGTTCCCTATAGGGAGCAACAACTATTTCCTGTAGGGAACAACAAAGGAAAATACACGCAAAAGTGTTGTTCCCTATAGGGAAAAACAAAGAAAATGCACGCCAAAAAGTGTTGTTCCCTAAAAAATGCACACAAAAAGTGTTGTTCCCTATAGGGAACAACAAAGAAAATGCACACGAAAAAGTGTTGTTCCCTATAGGGAACATCAAAGAAAATGCACACGAAAGTGATATTCCCTATAGGGAACAACAAAAAATACACACAAAAAAGTGTTGTTCCCAGTAGGGAACAACAAAAAAATGCACACGAAAAAATGTTGTTCCCTATAGGGAATAGCAGCTGTTCCCTGTAGGGAATAGCAAAAAAATACACACGAAAAAATGTTGTTCCCTATAGGGAACAACAACAAAAAATGCACACGAAAAAGTGTTGTTCCCTGTAGGGAACAATAAAAAAATGCACATGAAAAAGTGTTATTCCCTATAGGGAACAACAAAAAAATGCAGATGAAAAAGTGCTGCTCCCTATAGGAAACAACAAAAAAAATGCATGCGAAGAAGTGTTGTTCTTCATAGGGAACAAAAAAAAAATGCACACGAAAAAGTGTTGTTCCCTATAGGGAACAATAGTTGTTCCCTATAGGGAACAACAGCTGTTCTCTCTAGGGAACAACAAAAAATGCATGTGAAAAAGTGTTGTTCCCTATAGGGAATAGCAAAAAAAATGCACATGAAAAAGTGCTATTCCCTATAGGGAACAACAGCTGTTCCCTGTAGGGAACAACAACTGTTCCCTGTAGGGAACAACAAAAAAAATGCACACGAAAAAATGCTGTTCCCTATAGGGAACAACAAAAAATGCACATGAAAAAGTGTTTTTCCTTGTAGGGAACAACAGTTGTTCCCTGTAGGGAACAAGAAAAAATGCATGCGAAAAAGTGTTGTTCCCTATATGGAATAGCAAAAAATGCACACGAAAAATGTGATGTTCCTTATAGGGAACAACAAAAAAATGCATACGAAAAACTGATTTTCCCTGTAGGGAACAACAAAAAAATGCACGCGAAAAAGTGTTGTTCTTTATAGGAAACAACAAAAAATGCACACGAAAAAGTGTTGTTCTTTATAGGAAACAACAAAAAATGCACACGAAAAAGTGTTGTTCCCTGTAGGGAACAACAAAAAATGTACGCGAAAAAGTGTTGTTCCCTATGTTCCTTATAGGGAACAGCAAAAAATGCACGTGAAAAATGTGTTGTTCCCCACAAAAAAGTGTTGTTCCTTATAGGGAACAACAAAAAATACACACCAAAAAGTGTTGTTCTTTATAGTGAACATCAGTTGTTCCCTATAGGGAACAACAAAGAAAAATAGGAAAAAAAATGACGAAGAATCATCTCTACTACTCTAAGCAAATAGAATTGAATAGAAAAAAAGAAAAACAATTATATGTACAAGTTTCAAAAATAAATTCTTTACGGGACTAGTGTTGTCGAACAGTGGGCTTCTGCAGCGAGAATTTGCATGGTGGGGCCTCATCGTTCAATTGCCAATGGAGCGGAATCTTCAATTTGAAGGAAGAAACACCTAAAACACAAAAACATAAGTGAAATCAGAAAATAAACAACACTTTATTTAGAAACAATATATAAATAAATAAATAAATTAAGTTACAACAACTATGATGTTATTTCCTAAGGGAATATCAATCTGTTAATGGAAAAAAAATGATCTCTTGGAAAAATGTTTTGGCAGCTGTGACATGAATCTTCGAATGGAAATCAATTCTTCATTTGTTCTATATGAATCTGTTCGGTAATGAATTGGATGAAATGCCTTTGTTTCATTAAAATTTCTTTCAAGAGTCGCTCATCCATAAATTGACCAGGTTCTTTATTCTCCTAAGACCTGCAAAAAACGAGTGTCTACCTGCAATAAAACATTAAATCATGGAGAAACATAAGTGATCAGGCTCCCCTAATCCAAGCATTATTCAAAAAACTAACAAGTAGTTACTCTGTAAAACAAATCTACGAAAAGAATAACAAAGTAGAATCAATTTATTACCTACAGGAGAGCAGTGTCCAATCATACTAACCAGTAGTGTTTTAATCACAACTCCTTTGTTTTTGGTCCGATTCGAGTGATTCAAAAGCCAAATGAGAGCTAACTCAAAGTTGTATCACCAATAGAAATAGGTTTTGAAAATTCAATGACATGAGATGCCAATTTTACTTAGAACAACCTGCATAATAGAGTCATTTTTGATTTCCCCACTTAGAACAACAATGGATATTTTAAGCATAGCTTTTTATTTTGATGACGGATTCAAATGATTCAAATTGGAAATGAAAGTAGATTCATTTATTTATCTCCAATAGAAACAGGTTTTGAAGAAAAGAATAATTTATAGGTCAAATACTCTAATGAACAGCCGGAAAAACAGAGTTTTAAGAGTGTTGATTTACGATAGACAGTCAATATTTTGGTCATAACTTTCTCATACGATATCAAAAATGAGTGATTAAAATTTTCTTGTAAACTATATTCATAGGGAAATATACCATATAAACAAGTTTTCAAAATATAGTCATTTAGGCCTCCAAAAACTGACTGTCCCAACTTTGTTCCTGAGCTGCCTACTAGACACCCAATCAATGTTTTGGTTATAACTTTTTCGTTTCAAATCCAAATTGAGTGATTAAAATTGGGTTGGAAATTAGACATCAAGGGATACTTAGGATAGAAACATGTTTTAAAAATATAGTCATTTAGGCCTCCAAAAATGGATTGTTCCAACTCTGTTCCTAAGCTACCTACTAGACACCCTGTCAATGTTTTGATTATAAAGTTTTCATTTCAAATCCAAATTGAGTGATTAAAACTGAGTTGGAAAGTAAACATCAAGGGATAATTAGGATAGAAACAGGTTTTAAAAATATTCCCTCTTGGTCCTTCAAAACATGACTGTCCCGGCTGTGTTTTCAGAAATTTCATAAGGCCCACAAGCCAAAAAAAATATGATATTCAAGCATTTTTTTCAAATCGGTGATAAAAATAAATATGAGTGTTATAGAACTTTTATTTCCATTATAATTCATCTACATACACAAATGAATTAAAACATTTATCACCGATGTTGATTTCCACAACGTGTTGCAACAAAAACAACTATTTTTACATAAAAACAAAATGTATTTATTTATGTCCTTATTTTATTTTTTATTTTTTTTACACTGACCTATTCTAATTTGAAAAATGAATATGATTACGTATAAGAGTACTTCTAGTGGAGCCATTTTCAAAATAAGGCTTCAAGTATGCACATACCCAAATTTGAAAAATGCATGTTAATAAATATTAGGGTATGAGAAGCCAACTTCCCTTGAAAATATGGTATAAAAAATTGTTGAAGTATGGAGTGGTGCTGCAAAAAATGATGGAGTGAAACCAATCTTCAATATATCCTTTAATTTCTTGATTTCTTATGGCCATCATATCATGAAGTTCTTGAGCTTTTAAAATGACTTGTTGATGCAGACTAGAAGAAACCTCATGTTCTTCCATAACTTCTACAATTTTTGAATTTGAAACATTCTGAATCTCATTGTAAGTTTTCCCCAATGGTGCATGTGAGATAGAATGGTTAGGATGGGTGGGTAAATTTTGCAGTTCAACACTGTAAGGATGTTGTACTGGTTTATTATGGTGAGGGTGTGGAATGAGTTGAGCAGGAAATTGTGTACAAAATGAAGCATTTTGATGATGTAATTGATTGGGTTGAGTGGATGATTTTGATAGGAAAGCAATATGTTGTGGAAGAGCTCGTGGAGAATATGGAGTATGTGTTTATGCTACAAGACGAGGGCGAGTAGTCATGCAATCATAAAATGAACCATGCCAAACTTGTATACAAGATTTATGGGGGTTATATTGTGATGGACATGACTACCCTAACACATGAGTATTCCATAATGGATTATGCAAGTAAGAGAATGGAGAGGAAGTGTTTTGAACCATACCTGTAGGCCATGATTTCCATGGTTTTGACCTTGTTGCAGCTTCCTCATCTCTTTGATATGCTACTTCCATCCTAGATAAGGAAGAACAACTATCTATGGGATGATACTTTCATTAATGAGGGCAAAACACTTCATCAAATTCTTGAATTTTCTGAACCTGCAAAACATCCAATTGTGAATTTAGAGAGATAATAAAATCAACTTTAAAATGTTGAAATAAAACATTGATTTTGGCTCTTATATCTCCTATTCTTGTAGCAGATTTGGCAAAGAAAGAACAAACGTCTCTAGAATTCTTACCAGCCTTGGATATTCCTCTTGAGTACCTTATGCACAATTCACAAACATCATCATATGATAACTAAAAAACATCAAATTTTCCTATCAGATTTAAGAGTTCTAAAAATTCATCTTTGATTCCTTTGAGTAGGAGTGTTTTTAAGATCTCTTTTTCCAAGTACTTATGCTTTGATTTTTGAAGGTTATATCAAAATCGCTCCACATAGTCCTCCAAGCTTTCATCCTCCCTTTGTATCATATCGAAAATATCTTCATTGGATTTGTAGTAGTCTTGGTACTTCTTCAAGAATATGTTCTTCATGTCCTCCCGTGTTTGGATGCAGTTCCCACCTAGGCTCATGAACCATCGGAGAACTACTCCTTTTAGAGCAAGAGGAAACACTTTCAACCTTTGAACATTAGTACAATAATCATATCCTCTACAAAGTATTTCGAACTCAAATAAGAACGTATCTGGATCTTCATTTGTCAAACCATGAAAATTTGGTGGAGAAGATGGGGGAATTATGTGCATTTGTGTCACTCTTCCTAGATCTTTGATAGGGAATTCAAAAGTAGAAATGTGAGCCATTTTTTACCATAATAGAAGATGTTCTTCATGTGCTTCTTTGAGGCTCCTCCTTCGAATGTTCCTGTCAATTGGTTAGCGAAATGGGTGGTGCATACATCACCACTCGAGTGGAATTATGAGATTTTTAAAAAAAATTCTACCTCTAAATTTCCAACTTCAATTCCTACGCAATTTTGCTGAAAAGTAGGTGGAGGAGAAAGCACTTTACTTGCTCGTTATGCAGGTTCTTACCTTCCATTTTTATACCAAATTATTTTATAGCAGACCACTTACTTCAACTTCTATGAAATTGTGCTGAAAAGCGGGCAGAGGAGCAAGCATTTTACTTGCTCATTACGTAGGTTCTTACCTTCCGTTTTTAATACACAATTCTTTCCCAGAAGAAAATATCAAACATACATCACTCTCTGTGAAATGGCAACACTCTCCCTGGCAATGGCACCAAAATGTTGGGTGCTAAAATGTGTCTTTTAAAACTTTTAATTGCCTCACATTAATTATCAACCTGGGTAAGTCTTTTTATTCCAAGAGTGTACACAATATGTGCATGCTATAATCCCAGGGACTAATGTTTCTTAAAATGTAGTATAGATCTTTGATACAAAAGTAAACGGATGCATCTAATAAACTCAAATTGAAATTATTAAAGGAAATATGATATCTAAGCTTCAAAACTCAATCCTCTACTGAAATCATAATCCAATATCACACAAGCAATTCAATTAACAATAGCATCAACCGAGAGCATAGTAGAAATAACTCATATCTTCTTAGCTGATTCAATATAAACCATACTCAATCTCTATGAAGAAATCAAAATGGAAATGATATCAGTATGAGAGTTCAGTAGAAATAACCAAACTCTTTACAGTTGATTAAATCAATCTGAATAATTATCTAAGTAACTTAATCTGCAATGAATGTAAATGGAATCAAACGACAGTGCTGTAAATCATATAAAGCAAAGATATTCCTTCAATACGGGAAAACAGTAAAAAGCTCATAAGATGGGAAAATTAAAAAATTAATAAATCTTACGGAAATCAGAAATATATAATACAAAGAAGCAGTTTAATCCACTAGAGGCCGGGCCCTTAGCTGCTAGCAAATGTTGCTGAGCTACTTCAGACAAGGCGAATGAACAACAACCTCAAATTATATATTAATCATTTAACTTGAGTGACATTACAATATGATCGCGTTCTCTTGACAACACAAGTCTGTAAATTAAAATTATAGTTTGAAATAACAAGGATTGATCCCCCTCTTTGATCTCTGTTCTCATTTAAATACACAGAGAGCAGAGAGAAGTTACAATAGATATGATTACAAAATGTTTTGCATAACAAAATTGGATTGTTTACAACAAATTGATCAACAAGATAATATCTGAAATATCTTTTCATCAGCATTCAACAGGAACAAGTCGAATTTGGTATTGCAACTGAGATAATTTGGAAACCGGCCGCAACAGCGAATCTAAGAAAATGTATTCAGAGAACCTTCCGTTTCTCCTTAATACGGACCGAATTTGGGAAAACTACTGAATACAAAACTGATTCAATCTGTTCTGAACAAAACCCATGTTTCGGATTTTCCAGATTCTTCTCCGTTTGCCCGAAATGTCTAATGCAAAACTGTCACTTATTATTCCAGTGAATTTCTGAGTTGGAATATTTAATGATGAGCTGGAGATCAAATCTGTAATCTGGAAAATATCTTGGAGGCTAAAATGGTGAGTGATGTTACAACAAATTTATTAATAAACCATCATTGGTAAAATCATGCATAATAATCATCAATTTATTAAAAATAAAGGAGAAGAAATAATATTTATCACAAGAGCATAAATAATTATAACATGGAATTATATGATAAATAATGATAAATGACATGATAAAGAATGGTAGAAATGGATGAAATAGGCGTTAAAGAGTGATAATAATAATGACAAACTAGTGGTCCAATAGTGGGACCCGGGGGGGGGGGAATTGTGAGCTAGAGGGAGGGAATTCACCTAAGTCTGGGTGCAGTGAGGATGAAGGAAACTAATGATGGGGTTGGGTGGAAACTAGGTTTCACTCCTTGAACCTGGAAACATGACTTAGTAACTATGCTCCATAAGGAACGACTAGATGGTAACACTTCCATTTCATTTGGTTTTAACTTTTTCACTTACGACAAGTCCTTATAATCTTCTTCCCCCTCCGACACCATCTCTTCTTCTCTGGGACAAGGTAAGATTTTGGGAGTTCCCGTGGTTGAAGGAAACTCTGATAGAAGGCAATATGGTGAAGGGAGAAGTAGGGCTGAGAAAAGAGGGCACCGCCACAACTGTAAACAGACCGACAACAAAAGAAAAACACTGATGGACTCGACCAGTAAGACCCATTAGAAGAGGGGCGGGAAAACAAGGGAGGAAAATATGCAAAAACTTATGCATGCATACAGTGGGGGAACTCCAGCATGGGTCAAGTCCCTAATTTCGTCATGGGAGGCAGAATTAAACACCAAGGCTGTGGAAAATCCGCTTCCAATAGAGGATTGAGAATCCCTTCTTTTAGACCTGGGACACATCCGAGGTAGGCATGCTCTCTTCAAACAGACAGTCCAACTCTACTAGGTTATGAAGAACCTTTTGTAAAATGCAATGTAGTAACTAGGAATTTGGAGGATCCGCTACAAACCCAGCAAGATGGGCCAATCTTAAAAGACATTCAAAGGGAGATCTAGGCAGTACAAGTGCAATGGTACCACCAGAATGTCCACTTAGGCCAAATGGAAAAAAAAAAATTCAAAGCCTGTTGTAGAATGAAATTCCAGGGCCGAGTGTTAAGGACCCAACTCCCATAGAATCGTCAGATGACTGAATGCTGAGAAGTTGGGAAGTAATGAAATTTGTTGTTGTTTTGTTACAATGATCTGGTCGGATATCATTTACTTTGACAATAGTATGTTTAAACATATAGTAGACACAATAGCTTATTTAGCCTTGATGGACGACATATTATGCTGATTAGTGGCCAACATACTTGGTTTCCTTTGGGTAGGTTGAGGGAACTAGCTATTTTTGTTACCTTCCCTATATATGATGAATAGAAAAGAAAGTACTACCAAGCTTACACAAAAAAAGTTTAATTAAATAATTATTATTGTTTAGGCTTTTCATAAATATTTACTATCATGGCAGATGACAAACAACATATGTATATATTATTAGCCCTAAAATATGCCCATGAGATGTAGACTATTTGGTTTGCATCGGGTTTAGTCCCCACCAGGTCACAGGTTCATACCTCATGGGAAGGGGTTGAGGATGGAAGTCACTTTGGGTGAATTAACCATCCCAAGGGGCATTCAAGCTCCATCGAGCCTCACACAATCTTGGTGAATAACAACCCATTGTTATTAGTGTGCTAATTTTGCTTGTTTATCTTTGAATTCGTCTTCAGTTTTATGTCAATCAAAGTTTATGGGATGAAATTGGTATAAAAGGAAAGGAAAAATAAAAATAAAAAAGGAAATAGTTGAAATCAAGAGTATCAACTCTAATACCTATTCATAATCTAGTAATATAGATTTGGTTTAGACACCCAAGGTTGATGATGATAATATGAATTCAATGCCTAGTCTTTCAATATTATTGATCTAAGCTATATCATTATATTATTTGTCATGTATCCCAATGCTTTCATAATGGAAAAAATTGGAGGAATTTGGTTACAGAGTGATATTAATGGTGGGTTCCAATACGGAGAATTAGGGTATAAAACCTTCTGTAGCCAATTTTCAGAAATTAAATGATGTTTTTGAAGTAAAAAAGATCTTTCTTACATTAGCCCTATGTGGTTGTTCTACAGTCAAATACCATTCCAAAGATGCAAGAATCACATCAAAAAGAGTAATTTACACCTACCACAATTTTACCTACCTCGTTGACCACCACGGTATAAGAGGATGCTTTCATCAACTCCCATTACTCATGCATATGGGGATAATCACATGTGGACTTTCAATAAGGCTCTAGAATGTCCAAACCTGTAACTCTAGTTGTGGGTTGAGGGAGTCAAACCATACACCTAGTTGGCTACTAGGAGGATTAGGGGTTCCATTATATGTTATTATATTTTGTTCCATTGTAGGAGTCCCATTCGGTATGATGGCACAGTTTCCATTTTCTTAAAGATTTTCCTTAGCTCTTGCTTGTCAACACATGAGAGTGGTCTACTTTGCCTTCGAACAACGAGGTTCGCGTGCCTGGCGAGTGCTTAGTGTTACTTGTATCAAGGTTCTTTCATTGTAGAGAGACAGGGTGGAAGTGAGTCTCAAGTCAAAAGGGAATAGTCCCAAATTTGTTAGAGACACACAACACCACAGGACATGTGCAGCTTCCAACGGAGTAGTCCACATGGATGCAGCAGTCACAAACACACAATGAATGGATAACATGTACAACACCCAACGGAGTAGTCCACACAAGTGCGATGATTGTTATAACAAATTTTGAGAATGGTTCTGTCAAGTGTCCAGTGGGATAGCCCACACAGACGGGACAATGTTAACAATTTATACAAGACATTTTCGTAAGCAAATGTATTAGAACAATCAAAATAGTTCAACTGTTTTAACATAGGTTAAAGCAACATGCATTACAAGTGTCCAAAGAATAGTCTTACAAACAAATACAATACATGTGTGAAAATGTGTTGGTCTGTTATTAGGATTCCGAATTAAGCAAAAGTTCCAAGACACATCTATACACCATATATCACTAACACTGATAGCGGGGCGTTGGAGCCACTATTCGCTCCTCAAAGAAAAGACTACAGACTCTCAAGGCTACGTGGGAGGAACCAAGTTGAAAAGTCCTTTGCATGTACAAATGATGGGTATTTATAGCCAAAGGTAAAACTGGCCCTTGTGACTATTTGGCTACCCTCATGACTGTTTGACTTATTTGACTCTTCAACTTTACATGACTCTTCATATTAGATGCGGGGCTCTTGGACTTCCATGTTACATTACATTGATTTAGAACAGCATGGCCCACAATAGTGATCTGGCCGAGATGACTCATGACACGACTCGACATGACAGTGATGGTATGTTCATGCTGCTGGTGGTGTCCATGTCAAGCTACAACGATGCTGAGTGATGGATGTGCTCTTGGTGTATCATAGCTTCACCTCCACATGGCAAGGTGTGTGGAGTCTTCAGTGGTATTGGTAATCGCATGTGCATGTCCTTCCTTCACTCGTAATTTTTCATGCTTCACATGTTCATCCGTTCGCGAAAAAAATATCCTTCACACATTCTTCGTTCATCTATTCACGAAAAATCTCCTTGCATGTGCTCTCCTTGTTCATCCTGTTTGTCATCGCATCATGTCTCATCCATGTACTTGTATATGCAATCCCTCATGATGAGACGACATCAAATCCATAAATCTCCCAGTTTACCATGATGCATTATCTTTTGCCTTTGGATGTAGGTGACCGGGAGAGACGACAAGGATCTTGAAACTGCGCAAGGCAGATTTCAAGCTGGGATGCGGGCTCAGGGCACTACCGGTGAAAATTGTGCAGAAGTCACCGAGAGACTGAGATGGAAAATATAGATCAATAGTGACCGTTCGCAGGATCTAGCTTGGATCCAGGGCATATCCATACAATGTTTTGAGGGAAGAAGTGTAGGCAGAAGAGGGGATTGGTAGTAAAAACTACGCGATTCCTCTACAAAGATGGCAGCAAGTTGTAGGAGTCTTGCTTAGAAAAAAGTGAAATTTTTTCAGGGAGCTGTCAGTGGATTGTGGGAGTGTTGTTGGAAAAAATTCTGAAATTGCTGGGAGGTTGGCCTACTAAACATCCTTGTACAGTTTATGTGCTAAGCGGGATGTTGGGCATCTAGGGAACTACTCATGAAAACTGCGCAGTTTTCCAGGTGAGCAACAGGTCGACTGACTGGAAAAACTGCACAATTTTTTGAGGGAGATAATAACGAACACAAGGTGTCTATCTGACATGTCTGCATAATTTCCTTACTCAATGGAGTGGGCATGCTTTGCAGCTTTTGCACAATTTTTTAGGGGAGTGAATCCTAGGGTCACTGCTAGGCCAAACTCTGTAGTTGACCAGCTGGAGGCATGTTTGATGTGCTTGCGGGTAGTACATATTGAAATGGCTTGTTGGGAGACTTTTGCATTGTTCTGGGTGACACTTGGTGGAGTCAATTCCAGGGTTGTGCAGTGCAGACTATCTGGGAGGCAACATCAAGCTCTGTGCAATTCTGGGTAACAATACATGATCACTGAGGGCTAAAACTGCGCAATGTAGATCAGCGGATGTCCGACTATTGGACGAAGGTCTAGTTGATAGAGATTCAACAAAATGACCAAGTGTGTGAATGAGTGACTTTATACATGCATGACATTGAGAACACACACTCAACATGAATTGACGACAAGACACCTCAAACCAATAAGACAACATACACTTTGTGTGACTGACCGACGGTGTGAACGATAAGCACAACACTTGTGATAGATTGTTGAATGACTACGACGATGCTTGCACGATAGTGCATACAACTTCATGTGTGAGTGCGACGAATGTTTACATAGCGGATACAACTTGTACACACGAAGCAGGACCTTGTGCATGACCAAAATATGGTTGCAAGCATGGCATTGTGACCAACATGCTAAAAGATATCCATTGAACGATCAAGCGAGGAGGGTGCAAAGACTCAACACGAGCTCACGGGATGAGCCTGAGTGCTTGCAAACATCAAGGAAAAACTCAAGGAAGGTTCCAAAATTGGATGCAGGCCATTGGAGGGTGTTACAGCCACTACAACACTTGGTGACACATTGGTTGAATTCTAGCTTCTCTGTTTTGGTTCATGGATAGTACATGGCCTTAGTATTTCAGGGAGTATTGAATTGTTGTGCAGGTTACTTTGGCTTCCCCACTTACCCCATGGATAGGCATGGTTCACCTTTCATTAACTCAGTCAAACACAACAACAAGTTTCATCTTGATCACATGTTTCGAAATCGAGAAGGGTAGTTTGGCTCGCGAGTTAAAAGTTTCAGAGTATAAGTTTTCATCTCTGGTATTGCTTCGGTGCTAGCAGGTCTGGACAGTACCCCGATGGAGTCACGTAGGAACACATGCATTTCTCCACTGCTAGCGAGCCTGGTCAATACCCCGGTGGAGTTGCATGTTTCACTTCTCTGTGGAGGAAACCTTTCTCTTCTTTCACCTTTATATTTTTTAAGAGGACTGTGCATATGCACTTATTTATTTTTGGTGCGAAAGGGGGATCTTAACTTATTGAAAGAAGAAGAGGTTGTTCCTTCAGAGAATCATGTCAGACCTTTGACATAGGTTTGCTCATTTAGGTTTTCCCCTTCTCCACTTCTACTACTTGGATGAGCTTGAACACATAGAGAAAAAGTCTGAGTACAGGCATGGGGTTTCACAGTGTTGACACAGTTTCATGGTTGGACCCAAGCTTCCCTTGCAGGCAACTTGTATTTTCCGTCAAGACTTCATTGGCAAAAGGTTATAGCCAAGAACACATAAGATAGACACAAGACTGGCCAAGTGTTGTAGTGTCACAATACTCTTTAGATCTCAGCCACATACTCATTCAAAAGCCAAAACTTAGTAGAGGGTAGCACTTATTTACAAAACAAAAATAGTAGAAAACTATGCAAACAAAACAAAACAAAACAAAAATAGTAAGTAAAGAAAACAAAACAATCAAGCAACATACATACTATGAAAATGGTGTGGGGTGTGGCCTGACCTACTAAAAATAATGTTTGATATCTTAGCCATTGATAGGAAGGTTGTCAATCCTCCTGTCAAGTGATTGCAGATAGTATGTGTGAGGGCCAAGCTTCTCGCGAACCAGTATTGGACTATCAGGTTTCGCTACTAGAACTCGGTGGTATCCCGAAAGACCATTAGGTGAAGAAAACATTCTTGCTCTAGATACTATGTGTAACATAGGTTCTGATGATGGAATGGGGTAGTTGTTTTTGTTCCGAGAATGGTTCAAGTTTTAGAAATCAATGCATAAGCGGATTTCCCTAGATTTCTTACGTACATAACTTAAATTAGAAACCCATGTAACATAACGAACTTTGTAAGTGATACGAGCATCCAACAACTTAGTTAGTTCTTTTTGTATAAGGGGTTCAAGAGACATATTTATTTTACCCGGTTCTTGCTACAATGGCTGGAATCCTTCTTTGATTGGAATCCCGTGTTGGATTATGTGCATGTCGCATATACCCAGGTCATCATATGCCCACATGGATACATCCTGGTACTTTTTGAACAAGTAGACAAAAACTTGCTACTCTTGTTGTGTGCAGTGCATATTGGGACTGACAAAATTTAGATCGAGATCTATTTCTAGCTTTATCTGTTCGTTCCTCATGGTGGAACTATGGGTTTTGCTGTTTCTTTCCCCTTAAAAGCGGTTCTGCAAGTCATAAAGCAAGTTGAGAGAAACCACATCCTTGGGGATGAGGTTGCCTTTCTTTCCATAAGTTGCAACTTGCAAGGATTTCTCGTGCTCATCTTCATCAGCTATTGTGTCCTTGAAGACATCAAGGTTGTCCATGAAGTGCAGTATGTTTTGATCATTACCAAAAGTGCATAGATTAGTTATGTTATAAAGGATAGAAGGCTTATACAAAATTTCAACAGTAAATCTATCCCTAAGCATTGACATGCTAGCAACTGCATTTGCTAAGGTATCGGCAGCTGCATTATGTGTTCATGGCACAACAATGATATTGAATCCTTGGAAGTTAGAGATTAGTCGCCATACCTCTTTCTAGTAACTTTTGAGATGAGGTGATAAATAGTGTATGGTGTTACACACCTGTTGTATCATGATTTTTGCATCACCTACCACTTTGAGCACAATAATGTCTAGGCTAATGGCCTTTTGCAATCCCAACACGAGTGATTCGTATTCAAAAATATTGTTTGTGCACTCGAACTCCAAGCAGCTCAAGGTCACATGTTTCCTAGGCTTTGGGTCGATCAAGATACACCCGGCTCCACAGCCATCTTTTGTCTTCAATTCGTCAAAATACATGGTCCATAACTCATCTGTACACGAACCGTTCGACGCACTTGTACTATTTCTACTGCTATTACTACTAATGTTACAATGCGATGTACATGTTTCATTTCCATCTGTGGGCAAGGAAGGTGACCCAACTACGTGTCTTGTGGGGTCGGAGCTGGCTATGCGCGAAAACACCCGAGTGTTTTTTCCAAGAGGTAGTCGCCGAACTTGAGTTCTGCAAAGGCCAACGGTTCGTTCTCGCCATTGATGTGGGTGACATTGTGCCTCATGTATCTCTTGGATAACACCTGATTTTGATTTCTTTTTCCCTTATACCCATTCAACTTGCTATACCAGTTTCTACTGAGCAGTAAACCATATGCTTCCGGTATGTCCATAACAACGATGTTTATGCACTGGTTAACTAGGTTGTGATGAGGTAGTTGGACGATCACATCATGAAGTTCACTAATGGCTGGTACACATGTACGATTGAGTTAGATGATCTACGCAGATGTCTTGCTCCATTGAGAATTGATCTTCTTGGTAATGGAGAGCGACATGACATTAGCTAACGTGTCAGAATCAACCAAACAATTGTGAACATTGTAGTTAAAAATTTCAAATGAAAGCAAGAAGGGAGGGATAAAAGAGTTTGCTTCATCCATCCGAAGTGTGTTTAGCACAGTTGTGAGTGATCTGGGATATGTGTTTCCTCCCTTATTGGTAGAGGCTGCACTGTCTATAGATGTCTGTCCCAGTGCATGTAGCAGGATGTCTTGCTCACCTTAAATCTTGGCCAACTCGAACAAAATGATGTTCACACGAGTTTTCTTCATATCTTCTATAATGTTTTAATCAAGGGCGGGTAGATTAACTAAGATGCCTGGGTTAGAATTGTGTTCGTATTATTTGGTGGAGTGTTCTGCAGTTTGCTGCTCATGGACGTACTCTTGTCTGCTGTTGTCTTCTCGGGCTTGCTTTTTATTTTCTTCTTTGGGACAACTAGTGTATCAACCTTCCTCATCAGTTCAAGCCTTTCTCGCATTTCCCCAATTGTAGGGGGAGCCCTTGACTTTTGAGATTGTAACAACCATTTTTCATTTGGAGCTGCTTCTTAGTGTTTGTCTTCCGCGCTGCTTGTGAGAACTAATACATGTTGATCACCTACCCAGTGCTTGATGTCTCATTGGACACAACATTTTTGTCATCATCCGTATCTCCTGGCTGTCCTTGCGTACTACTCGCTATGTCTAATGCATAGTTGCATAGTGAGCCTGCAACTCATTTCCAATCCGAACAAGACCCTTCCAAGTCATCGTATTCATGGAATGAGAAAAATTTGTGGTTCGCATATTGTTCTATCTAGAACACTGAGCTAAAGCTTTGCACAGTTTTAGCCAAGAAGCAATTGCTACATGATGACATGCTTCCTTGTCTTTGTCTGGGTGGCTAGCTATTCCCAGATGTGTCAACTATTCTTTGTTTGAGCTTAGACACTTATATTGTCAAGTTCTTGATAAGCCGCAGCCTAGGCCTTCCTGCTCGCATATTTGGAGTCCTTCATTGGTTCATCATCCTTGATGACTCTAATCGTGCGCAGGTCCTTCTCTACAACGATTTCCTCTTCGCAATTTTCTAATAGTGTTGGTTTTGCAGCGTACTTGACGAACTACACAATGTTGGTTGGCAGTGCAGACGTGTAGTAGTCGACAATAATGGAGTCATGAGGCTTCGTGTCCATTGAAAACTTATTCAATATGTGTAGAAACCTCTGATTGAAATATTTTACCTTTTCTTTCCCCTCCATCTTTAGGCTTCCCAACTCTTTGAGCAACATCGCTGGGGTCTTGTCGCAATTTTTTCCTCAAACATGTGTTTGAACGTACTCCAGTTATGGGTAGATTTCACAGGAAGGTTGTGATGCAACAATGTTGTGTGACCATCCAAGGTACACAGAAACAATTTGCATGCAAGGTCATCGTACCATACCTCAAGTGTCTGCAGCTATAGGTAGAAGTTGTCCAAGTGATATTCTTCCTTCACTGTGCTGTTAGGGTCAAACTTTGTGATCATTATCTCTGAACGATTTGTAATCCTATGTAAAGCACCTGGGAGAGCCAATGGTCCCTGAGTCATCCATTCCAAGTTTTGGTCAGCCATGTCTTCTTCTTCTTCATCCTCCTCCTCTTCTTCAAAATCTGATGGTTATGGCTCTAAGTCCGTTTGTTCGTCTCCACCTCTGCTCCTCCACTGCCTTCTCGTCTACCTCTTGTACCAGAATCTGAGCCCAAGATCGGGAGGGTTTCTCATTATCACTATTGGAATACTGCAGGTTCCTCTTTGTCTTCAACAACTTCTGCTAGACATTTAAGTGTGGCAAGAATTTTTTCTTCCACTAATGATATGAAAACTCCTATGGGACTGGTCTTTGGCTTTCTTGATGTGTATGGAAGATCTTGTATTCCTGGGATTAGTTTGACTACTTTCATGAACTAACAGGTGATCGGACAAACATAGCGAAGATGCTGATATGAAATTTTGTGTTCACGTCTAGGAGGTGAGGAGTAACCAACTTTAAAGTCGTGCGTAGGTGAGAGGGAGTGCAAGTTACTGCCTTGAACAAATGATTGATGAGTGGGGGTGAGAGAACATTCATCCATAAATAACTAGCAACCCTCCTTCTAGTGCCATAAATGTTGACGGTGTTGGGCCCACCAACATTCAGGGAATCTCCGCAGTATGAAGTCCCAACTAGACCTCACACCGTTTGGTGTAGGAGTCCCATCTGGTATGATGGCTCGATTTCCATTGTCCTAAATGTTTTCCTTAGCTCTTGCTTGTCAGGACATGATAGTGGTCTTCTTTACCTTCGAACAATGAGGTTCACGTTCTTGGTGAGTGCTTAGTGTTAATTGTGTCAAGGTTATTTCACTGTAGAGGGAGAGGTGTAAGTGAGTCTCAAGTCGAAAGGGAATAGTCCCAACTCTGTCGAAAACACACAACATAATAGGACATGCGCAACTTCTGGCAGAGTAGTCCACAAGGATGTGATAGTCACAAACACACAGTGAATAGATAACACATCAACACCCAACGAAGTAGTCCACATGAGTGCAACGATCGTTATAACAAGTTTTGAGAATGTTTCTTTCAAGTTTCCAATGGGATAGCCCACACGGGCGGGACAACGTTAACAAACTATAAAACAAATTTTCATAATCATATGTATTAGAACAACCAAAATAGTTCAATTGTTTTAACATAGGTTAAAACAACATGCATTGCAAGTGTCCAAAGAATAGTTTTACAAACAAATACAATACATGTGTGAAAATGAGCGGGCCTATTATCAGGCTTTTGAATTAAACAAAAGTTCCAAGACACATCGGTACACCATACATCACTAACCCTGATAGTGGGGCGTTGGAGCCACTGCTTGTTGCTCAAAGAAAAGACTACAGACTGCCAAGACTATCTGGGAGGAGCTAAGGTGAAAAGCCCTTTACATGTACAAATGAGGGGTATTTATAGCCAAGGGTAAAACTAAACCTTGTGACTGTTCGAATTCCCTCATGACTGTTTTACTTATTTGACTTTTCAACTTTACATGACTCTTCATATTACATGTGGGTCTCTTGGAATTCCACATTACATGACATTGATTTACAATAGTATGGCCCATAGTAGTGATGTGGCTAAGATGACTCATGACACGACTCGACATGATAGTGCTGGTATGCTCATGCTGGTGGTGATGTCCATGTTGAGCTGCAGTGCTGCTAAGTGATGGATGTGCTCTTGGTGTATCATAGCTTCACCTCCACATGGAAATGTGTGTGGAGTCTTCAATGGTCTTCGTGTTTGCTTGATGTCACAGGTGCACATCGCTCCTTCGCTTGTACTTTTGCATGCTTCACATGTTCGTTCGTTTGCGAAAAGAATCTCCTCGCATGCATTCTTCATTCATCTGTTCGCGAAAAAATATCCTTGCATGTGCTCTCCTTGTTCACCCTGTTCGTCGTCGCATTAGGTCTCATCCATGTAGCTATATTTGCAATCACTCATGACGAGACGACATCAAATCCAAAAATCTCCTAGTCTACCATGAGGCATTAATTTTCGCCTTCGGATGCAGGTGACCGGGAGAGACGACAAGGTTTTTGAAATTGCGTAAGGCAGATTTCAAGCCGGGATGCAGGCTCCGAGCACTGCCGTGAAAATTGTGCAAAAGTCACTAGGAGACTGAGATAGACAATCCGGATTAGCAGCCACTGTCCCCGGGATTTGGCTTGGATGGAGGGCAGATCTGTGCAATGTTTTTAGGGAAGCAGTGCAGGTAGTAGAGGGGATTGGTAGCCAAAACTTCGCAATTCCTCCGGGGAGCTGGTAACAGGCTGCAAGAGGCTTGCTTAGAAAAAATGCTTAATTTTTTCAGGGAGCTGGCAACGGGCTGCAGGAGTGCTTCTGGAAAAAACTGCGCAATTGCTGGGAGGCTAGCTTGCTGAACATCCTTGCGCATTTTCTGAGCTGAGTGGGATACTAGGCAGCTGGGGAATCGCTCATGAAAAGTCTGTAGTTTTCCGGGCGAGTAACAGGCCGACTGACTTGCTGGAAAAACTGTGCAATTTTTTGAGGGAGATAGTGACAGACACATGGTGAATGTCTGACATGTCTGTGTAGTTTCTTCAATTAGTGGAGTGAGCATGCTTTGCAGGTTTTGCACAATTTTTTAGGGGAGTGAGTCTCGGGGTCATTGCTCGGTCAAACTCTTCGGTTGACCAGCTAGAGGCTTGGTTGATTTGCTTGAGGGTAGCATAAATTGAAATGGCTCGATGGGAAACTTTTGTGCTGTTTTGGGTGACAATTGGTCGAGTCATTTCTAAGCTTGTGCAGTGTATACTGCCTGGGAGGCAGCCTCAAGCTCTACACAATTCTGGGCAGTAGTGCATGGTCACTAATGGTTGAAACTACGCAATGCAGCTCAGGCGATGTTCAACTATTGGAGGATGGTACGGTCAATAGAGCTTCAAAAAAATAACCAAGTGTGTGAACAAGTGACTTCGTACACGCATGACCTTGCGAACACACACTCAACATGACTTGACGACAAGACACCTCGAACCAACAAGACAACATACACTTAGTGTGACTGATTGATGGTGTGAGAGACAAGTGCGACACTTGTGATAAATCAACGAATGACCGCGACGACGTTTGCGCGATAGTGCATACAACTTCGTGTGTGAGTGTGACGGATGTTTACATAGCGGATACAATTTATACACATGAAGCGAGACCTTGTGCATGGCTAGAATATGGTTGCAAGCATGGAATTGTGACCAACATTCTAAGAGATGTTTGTTGAATAGTCAAGCGAGGAGGGTACAAAGACTCAACACGAGCTCATGGGATGAGTCCAAGTGCTTGTAAACATCAAGGAAAAACTCAAGGAAGGCTTTGAAATTGGATGCAAGGTAAAATTTTGGAGGGTTTTGTAGCCCCTACAACACCCTCGACTCTTCATATTGGTGGCCCGGCAGTGCTAAGGTCCATTATAAAGAAATTTAATGGAATAAAAAGATGGATTGGAAATGCTTGCTATAGTGGTACTTATTCTCAAAACCACCAATTACAAGCAAAAGTGTGCTGAGGTTGACAACCTTATACTTATTTTTTAGAGCAATGTGAAAGTGCGGAGGTATAAGAGTGTGAAGGTGTGGAACTTGTTTTTTTTGTATAACTATTAACAGTGTAAACTTTGAAACTGGAACTGCTACTGTTACCCGTTTTGTAGAGATAGCAAAAAAGTGACCCGATTTTGAAAAGGGGTGATGCAGAACACACATGTTTTTTTTAAAGCATAGTTTTTGAAACTTTAATTTTTTTTATGTACATTGCGTTTTAGAATGGTAGTGATTTTCATGCTGATTTAAAAAAGTGGTTATTCTGCATCAGACCCTTTTTTTAAAAAACCTATTTTTTGACTTTAAATTTTTCTAACATATGAAATGTAAATAATTAAAAAAAAACTCTAAAATTAAGTAGGCAAGAAAGGGGGATCTTAACTTATTGAAAGGGGGATCTTAACTTATTGAAAGAAGAAGAGGTTGTTCCTTCAGAGAATCATGTCAGACCTTTGACATAGGTTTGCTCATTTAGGTTTTCCCCTTCTCCACTTCTACTACTTGGATGAGCTTGAACACATAGAGAAAAAGTCTGAGTACAGGCATGGGGTTTCACAGTGTTGACACAGTTTCATGGTTGGACCCAAGCTTCCCTTGCAGGCAACTTGTATTTTCCGTCAAGACTTCATTGGCAGAAGGTTATAGCCAAGAACACAGAAGATAGACACAAGACTGGCCAAGTGAGTGTCACAATACTCTTTAGATCTCAGCCACATACTCATTCAAAAGCCAAAACTTAGTAGAGGGTAGCACTTATTTACAAAACAAAAATAGTAGAAAACTATGCAAACAAAACAAAACAAAACAAAAATAGTAAGTAAAGAAAACAAAACAATCAAGCAACATACATACTATGAAAATGGTGTGGGGTGTGGCCTGACCTACTAAAAATAATGTTTGATATCTTAGCCATTGATAGGAAGGTTGTCAATCCTCCTGTCAAGTGATTGCAGATAGTATGTGTGAGGGCCAAGCTTCTCGCGAACCAGTATTGGACTATCAGGTTTCGCTACTAGAACTCGGTGGTATCCCGAAAGACCATTAGGTGAAGAAAACATTCTTGCTCTAGATACTATGTGTAACATAGGTTCTGATGATGGAATGGGGTAGTTGTTTTTGTTCCGAGAATGGTTCAAGTTTTAGAAATCAATGCATAAGAGGATTTCCCTAGATTTCTTACGTACATAACTTAAATTAGAAACCCATGTAACATAACGAACTTTGTAAGTGATACGAGCATCCAACAACTTAGTTAGTTCTTTTTGTATAAGGGGTTCAAGAGACATATTTATTTTACCCGGTTCTTGCTACAATGGCTGGAATCCTTCTTTGATTGGAATCCCGTGTTGGATTATGTGCATGTCGCATATACCCAGGTCATCATATGCCCACATGGATACATCCTGGTACTTTTTGAACAAGTAGACAAAAACTTGCTACTCTTGTTGTGTGCAGTGCATATTGGGACTGACAAAATTTAGATCGAGATCTATTTCTAGCTTTATCTGTTCGTTCCTCATGGTGGAACTATGGGTTTTGCTGTTTCTTTCCCCTTAAAAGCGGTTCTGCAAGTCATAAAGCAAGTTGAGAGAAACCACATCCTTGGGGATGAGGTTGCCATTTTTATGATTGATTTTTATTTTTGATGTTTGTTTTTTTTTGTTTTATTTTTATTTTTATTTTATGTTTTGTTTTTAGTATATATTTTTATTTATGTTTTGTTATTTTTATTTTTATTTTTTTTGTTTTGTGTTTTTCATTGTTTTAACTTTTTTATTTTTTATTTTTATTTATTTATTTTTTCTATATGAAATTTTAATGTTTTTCGCGGTCATGATAAAATATTTTATGCTATTATTTTGAAATGTTGAAATTTTACCCTTGAAAAACAATTTGTTATCCCAGCATCAACACTTTTCGTTTTGAGGGTGTTTTCTGCACAAAATTTACCATTGAGAAAAAAAAAATGTTATTCGAACATCAACACTTCGTTTTGAGGGTATTTTTTGGATAATTTTTGCACAAAAAATTGGTTTTCACCGCCATTTTTTAAACATGTTGAAAATTTACCCTGGAAAAAAAAAAGTGTTATTCCGGCATCAACACTTTTCGTTTTTAGCATTGTTTTTGATGTTTTTTCGGGGTTTTTTGGCCAGAGTTCCCGTTTTGAGTTTATAGTTCCCGTTTCAAAGTTTACATTGTTTATTCCTGCACTTGATTTAGACAACTTACCATGATCGATGCCTCATGCTTACAAAATCAAATGGAAAATGTATGCTCTATTAAATTAATTGGGAAAAATGTATATTCTATTTTTAGTAAATCGATTAGGAAAATGTATAATGTATATTCTATTAAATCAATTGGAAAAAATGTATATTCTATTTTTCATAAATTGATTGGGCAAATTATATTATATTTTTCTTATTTTTCATAAATCAATTGGGAAAATGTCTATTTTATTGTTCGTAAATCAACTCAGAAAAATGTATACTTTATTTTTCGTAAATTGATTGGGGAAATGTATATTCTATTTTTCGTAAAAGTATATTATATTCCATTTTTGGTTCATCGACGACCATAAGAAAATCTATTGCACATGTAGAAATCTAGATGTCTCTTCTGCATTCTTCCTCCTTCCACACACATCCCCACTTCCACACCTCTATACACATTCCCCACTATGCACCCTTCTTCTGCATGCCCTCAAACCACACAACACTTCTTCTACATGAAAAGTTTGGTTTATGTGTATAATAAATGCACTAGGTCATATTGTAATCTTGGATTGACATGAGCAATTGATCCAATAATTTTCGTGAAATATTTCAAGTGACAATAGGTGGCATACAAACAATTGATAACCTTGAGTATGAAAGCATGCCAAAAATGCAGGAAAGCAATTGTGTGGAATAGTGCTTGTGTAGAAGAAGTTATCTGTATGGTGGAGATGTATCAAAGAAGTGTGAGATGCAGGAATAATGACAGATTGCAGAAATGATGCGCTCTCGAATAACAATAAAAAGTAGACCCTAGAGTGCTTTAATCATGCCAACATATGATGCCTATCAAAAGAGACAGGGACTATGCTACTATATATCTATCACTCTTGTGTTTTATTTAACCTTTTATAGTTTCTAACTAAGAATGGCCAACTTATGAATATCCTTGGGCCAGAATATTCAATCAAGTACATAAGAAAGAGCTTAGCATACTATTCTAATTGTTTTAACATGTTAAATGTTTGTCGACGATATTATATTTATTGAAAATTTTGCTAACATTTATTACACTTTGCAATGTAGTCAAATTTATTTTTTTGTTGAACACATGATAACAATACTAATATTCACATACAAAAACCAATCTTCACATATAGAAATTAATAAGGCATTTGTATATTTAGAAGATATTATCCTTTTAGTTTAATTTTTTTTAATATACATTTCAATGACAAATTTAAAATCATGAGCTTTAATTTCCAATTACATTTTTATAATTTATTTTAAATTTATTCAAAATGAATTAATACACTATCTTTTACAATTAGATTTTGATCTCTATTTAGAATATTGTTTGTGCTTGAAAATCATATACATGTAAAATCCTTCCTATACTTACTAATTATTTATATTTTTAGTTTATGTTTACATTCTAAAACTCAATTTTAATACTATTTATGCTAATATAAATTAATATTTAGTAATATTAACATAATTAAAAAATAAATCAAACTCAAATAAAATATATTATAATTTATAAAAAATCAACTAAATTATAAAAAATCAACTAAATTATAACTTGGAATTATATGATAAATCATGATAAATGACGTGATAAAGAATGGTAGAAATGGATGAAATAGGCATTAAAGAGTGATAATAATAATGACAAACTGGTGGCCCAACATACCCCCAAACTGAATATATTACATGTCCTCATGCAACCCAAAGACTGTATTAACCAAGCAATAATACAAAAATTGTTCATCCCAACTCATGAAATGGATGGAACATATGAATTCTTTCTCAAATAATGAATATTCAATTTTAGCAATGTTGATGAAAGCGTAACAATTTTTACATTGACATTCAACTATATGTATATGAAGTTTCAACGAAATATGATATAGGTAACAACAAACTCCATTAACCATTTTCTCAAAAACTACAAACCAGATTTTGCTGAAATTTTGCAAGTAGATTTCTACTATATTAATGCTTCTATGATCCAAAAATCAGATCGTTTTGATGCAGGGATCATGAGATATAAGCAAAATGGCTGTAGGTGACAGTGCATGATATCTGAAATTTGACAAACTAATTTAACTTGAAATTTTCTAGGTTTGTGTATTTTAATGATACCTCTTTGTTATCCAAAAATCACAAGAATTCAGTTCATAGTTTTAAAGATATATGCCAATCAATTTTTGCACTATATAAAAATGAAATTGTATGCCTTAAATGAGAAAGAAAGTAGAAAACATTCATCATGTGTAGCAATTCCTCCCCCAAACTGGAGAATTAGCATGCCCTCATGCAATGCTAGAAAACAAATTGAGGTGGTCGCTACCATCTATTGAAATCTATGCTTGGTGTAAAACAACATGGAATAAGGGAGGTGTTGAGAATGAATAAGAAGATTAATAAAGAATATGAATGGCATGGTCATAATAAATAAATAAATGAAAGGAACACTCCCTCAAATTGAAAGAATCTATGTCTTTGAAAAATGGGAAGTGGTAAAGATGTGGAATGAATGATGGTAAATAATACTAAATGGATTTTCATAAAATTCTCCTAAATTCGTAATAAATCAGAAAATTATGTTATTTTACCTCAAGTTTTACCTCCAAAAAGAAAAATGTGGAATGACATGTATGGACTGGCATTTGTTGAAGCTAATGTAGGCTGAGCGGATACTGAAAGTGATGCAAAAGGTGGAATCCAGGCAAGCACATCATGTTTGAACAATTGTTCGTGTTCGCGAGTTTATTGAGCCTCTTCTGTTAGTTGCAATAGCGTGGTTGTGCTGTGAATATAATTTTTTCCATACTTGTTGTTCTCTTGTAAACAATTCATGATTCGGCATGAAATTTTCTTAAATCCATTGTGTTAGTTTCGAACAACAACAGATAAGCCGTATGCAAAAATACCAATAAAAACAAACTTTCGTATAAATGCAATACTAATATTTTGTCAAATCAACAAGTTATCGCAGAGTTCAGTAATTATATCGCATGATATCCCATAATGCATACATTCCCCCCTCCAATTGGAAAAGGGATTCCATGACCATAAAGCATATGAAAGGTGTTGTGTTGGCGGCAAGACAAGGGAATGAACAATATGACAATAAATGAAGCAGCGTACACGTATCAATGATAGGACGGCGAGTGGTATGGTTATAATGAGAGCAGAGTGTGTAAACATAGTTATGAATAAGAAATATGATGCTTTGGATTGATGATAAGTTATGCAAAAAAGAAAAAGGAACAACAATATGCCAAAAAGATGCTTTGTTGACGGTATTCTAGCTGAAAATGATGTGTTTGATCGAAAAACAATTTCTCATGCGTAAAGGTTCAAAACAGGGAAAAATTAAGGAAATAACTTCTCCGATAGAAAGAGAGAATAAAAAAAGGGTATTATAGTAATAATTGACGATAAGATATAACTTCAATACCATAAGCAGAGCCTCTACTGCCAGCAGGAGTCCATAGCCTCGACAGGGTTGCTTTTTAATCCGTATGAGCTAGGATCCTCAATTTATAAATAGAGAGTTCCATGCTGTTCTACAAAAGAGATCATTGTGCTGGCGTGGTAACAAGATAACCACATTCCCATTCACTAGGATGTAGCAAAAGTGATCAGGCCGGTTCGGGATAAGACCTCCTGTTCCAAGGATATTTTGGCTATCCAATGGATCATAACCCTGGTGTGGTGGCCATAGTGGGAATGTCACTTTGCTACATCCTTATGAACATGGTAGGCTGGCTCTTAATGAGACCCCCTATCTTTTATCTATAGGCAAAATTTTTCTGTTATTACACATTTTTATGATAAATAGAGGGAGACCTAGTACTCCTTAAGGGTAGTGATGGTAGAAGAAGTTGAACATGTCAATAGAAAAAAATATACCTATAATCTCATTTATTACAGACATAGAAGATTATAACTAGGAAGGGTGGAACCAGCATGGTATTAAGATGATCAATCAGTATCATGTACAACAGAAAACAATGCAGTAAAGTAGTATATAAATAATTATGTCCCTTTTGAAAAGAATCTATCATCAAGAAGCTGTCTTGTTAAATATCATAACGTGAATGATATTAACTCGCTTCAACAGAATCCATAATTCTTGTCCTCATAAAAGTAATGTACTTCATGCCATGAGAGGGAATCAATAAAATATGGTTAATATGAACTAGGAATAATCCCACAAGAGGAAGGAAGGGTTGTTCTCGAAAATACTCCCAAAGTGCTGTTCCCTTGAAGGAACAACAAAAACACTTGAAAAAGTGTTGTTCCCTTTAGGGAACAACAAAAACACTCAAAAAAGTGTTGTTCCTTGTAGGGAACAACAAAGGAAATGCATGCCAAAAAGTGTTGTTCCATATAAGGAACAACAGTTGTTTTCTGTAGGGAACAACAAAGGAAAATACACGCAAAAGTGTTGTTCCCTATAGGGAATAAGAAAGAAAATGCACGCCAAAAAGTGATGTTTCCTAAAAAATCCACATGAAAAGTGTTGTTCCCTATAGGGAACAACAAAAAATTCACACGAAAAAGTGTTGTTCCCTATAGGGAACAACAAAGAAAATGCACATGAAAATGCTATTCCCTATAGGGAACAACAAAAAATACACACAAAAAAGTGTTGTTCCCTGTAGGGAACAGCAAAGAAAATGCACACGAAAGTGTTGTTACCTATAGGGAACAATAAAAAATACACACAAAAAAGTGTTGTTCCCTGTAGGGAACAGCAAAGAAAATGCACACGAAAGTGTTGTTACCTATAGGGAACAATAAAAAATACACACGAAAAAATGTTGTTCCGCGAAAAAGTGTTGTTCCCTATAGGGAATAGCAAAAAAAATGCACACGAAAAAGGGTTGTTCCCTATAGGGAACAACAAAAAATGCACGCGAAAAAGTGTTGTTCCCTATAGGGAACAACAAAAAAATGCACATGAAAAAGTGATGCTCCTTGTAGGGAACAAAAAAAAAATAAACATGCACACAAAAAAGTGTTGTTCCCTATAGGGAACAACAACTGTTCCCTATAGGGAAAAACAACTGTTCCCTCTAGGGAATAGCAAAAAATTCACATGAAAAGCGTTGTTCCCTATAGGGAATAGCAAAAAAAGCACATGAAAAAGTGTTGTTCCCTATAGGGAACAACAACTGTTCCCTGTAGGGAACAACAAAATAATGCACACGAAAAAATGTTGTTCCCTATAGGGAACAACAAAAAATGCACACGAAAAAGTGTTGTTCCCTACAGGGAACAACAAAAAATGCACGCGAAAAAGTGTTGTTCCCTATATGGAACAAAAAAAATGCATGTGAAAAAAGTGTTGTTCCTTACAAATGCACATGAAAAAGTGATGTTATATGTAGGGAACAACAAAAAAATGCACGCAAAAAAGTGTCGTTCCTTATAGGGAACAACAAAAAATGCACATGAAAAAGTGTTGTTCCCTGTAGGGAACAACAAAAAATGTATGCGAAAAAGTGTTGTTTCCTATGTTCCCTATAGGGAACAACAAAAAAAGCATGCGAAAAAAGTTTGTTCCCTATAGGAACAACAAAAAATGCACACAAAAAAATGTTGTTCCTTATAGGGAACAACATAAAAATACATGCAAAAAAGTGTTCTTTATAAAGAACATTAGCTGTTCCCTATAGGGAAAAACAAAGAAAAATAGGAAAAAAAACGACAAACAATCATCTCTACTGCTCTAAGTAAATACAATCGAATATAAAAAATAAAAACAATTATATGTACAAGTTTCAAAAATAAATTCTTTACGGGACTAGTGTTGTCGAAGAGTGGCCTTCTGCAGCGAGAATTTGCATGGTGGGGTCCTCATCGTTCAATCACCAATGGAGCAGAAACTTCAATTTGAAGGAAGAAACACCTGAAACACAAAAACATAAGAGAAATTAGAAAATAAAAAACACTTTGTTTAGAAACAGTATATAAATAAATAAATTAAGTTACAACAACTATGATGTTATTTCCTAAGGGAATATCAATCTGTTAATGGAAAAAATGATCTCTTCGAAAAATGTTTTGGTAGCTGTGACATGAATCTTCGAATGGAAATAATTTCTTCATTTCTTATGTATGAATCTATTAGGTAATGAATTTGATGAAATGCCCTTGTTTCATTAAAATTTATTTCAAGATTCGCTCGTCCATAAATTGACCTTTTTTATTCTCCTAATACTTGAAAAAAAACGAGTGTTTACCTGCAATAAAACATTAAATCATGGAGAAAGAGAAGTGATCGGGCTCCCCTAATACAAGAATTATGCAAAAAAATAACAAGTAGTTACTATGTAAAACAAATCTACAGAAAAAATAACAAAGTAGAATTAATTTATTACCTATGGGAGAGTAGTGTCCAATCATACCAACCAACAGTGTTTTAATCACAATTCCTTTGTTTTTGGTCTGATTCAAGTGATTCAAAAGAAAAATGAGAGCTAATTCAAGGTTATATCACCAATAGAAATAGGTTTTGAAAATTCCATGATATGATATGTCAATTTTACGTAGAACAACTTGCATAATAGAGTCATTTTCGATTTCCCCACTTAGAACAATAGTGGATATTTTAAGCATAGCTTTTTAATTTGATGATGGATTTGAATGATTCAAATTGAAAATGAAAGTAGATTCATTTATTTATCTCAAATAGAAACAGGTTTTGAAGAAAAGAAGAATTTATATGTAAAATACTCTAATGAATAGCCAGAAAAACAGAGTTTTAAGAGTGCCGATTTACGATAGACATTTAGTATTTCGGTCATAACTTTCACATACTATATCGAAAATGAGTGATTAAAATTGCCTTGTAAACTAGATTCATAAGGAAATATACCATATAATTTTTTTTTTATAAATATAGTCATTTAGGCCTCCAAAAACTGACTGTCCCGACTCTATTCTTGAGCTGCCTACTAGACACCCAATCAATGTTTTGGTTATAACTTTTTCGTTTCAAATCCAAATTGAGTGATTCAAATTCTGTTAGAAATTAGATATCAACAGATACTTAGGATAGAAACAGGTTTTAAAAATATAGTCATTTAAGCCTCAAAAAATGGACTGTCCCAACTCTGTTCCTAAGCTTCCTACTAGACACCCTGTCAATGTTTTGATTATAACGTTTTCATTTCAAATCCAAATTGAGTGATTAAAATTGGGTTGGAAAGTAAACATCAAGGGATACTTAGGATATAAACAGGTTTTAAAAATATTCCCTTTTGGTCCTTCAAAACATGATTGTCCCGGCTGTGTTTTAAGAAATTTCATCAAGCCCACAAGCTAAAAAAATATGATATTCAAGCATTGTTTTTCAAATCGGTGATAAAAATGAATATGAGTGTTTGTAGAATTTTTATTTCCATTATAATTCATCTACATACATAAATGAATTAAAACATTTATCACTGATGTTGATTTCCACAGCATGTTGTAACAAAAACAACTATTTTTACATAAAAAAAAAAATGTATTTATTTATGTCCTTATTTATTTATTTATTTTTTTTTACACTAACCTATTCTGATTTGAAAAATGAATATGATTACATATAAGAGTACTTCCAGTGGAGCCATTTTCGAAATAAGGCTTCAAGTATGCACATACCCAAATTTGAAAAATGCATGTTAATAAATATTAGGGTATGAGAAGCCAACTTCCCTTGAAAAGATGGTATCAAAAATTGTTGAAGTATGGAGTGATGCTGCAAACAAATGATGGAGTGAAACCAATCTTTAATATATCCTTTACTTTCTTGATTTCCTATGGCCATCATATCATGAAGTTTGTTAGGTCCCTATAATACTAGTGATTACCCCATTACTATTGTAGTTGTATCCCTTATTAATATTGTTGCACCCCTTTGTCCCCATATTGTTATTACTGTGCCCCATAGAATCCCTCTATTGTTATTTTGTGCCTTTATATTATTATTGTTAGGTCGGCTGGGTTATATTGTGACTCAGACTCCTATATATAGAAATGAGGTTTTGTCATTTGAATCATCAAAGAATCATTCATTTGTGTAATGTAAAGGAGGTTGCCCCCTCAAAGAGGCTGAATTTTAAGACGTTGATCTATCTTTTCTATCTTTTTGTGAGCTGGTTTCATAACATTTGGTATCAGAGCTTTGGATTCTAGGGTTTTGCTGCTCCAAATAGGTCATCGTGGCATTTTCGCTATAACGTTTTTTCTACGATGTTTCAGAAGTTAAAAAAAAAACCATTGGCGACGAGATCGCACTGAAGCTTGGGTCCGAATTTCAAAGCTTTTCGCGCTATATTTGTGGAGATATGATCTGAGGAAGTTGGTCTTTTTGCAGACTCCTGAATTATATTCCAAACAAGTGACCTGGGGAAAATCGTCATAACTTTCTCTCTGAGCATCGGATTGAAATTTCATAAGAAGGTACAGAAAGAGAACGGACTATAGTTTCTTGTATATATTTTTCAGAGCCAAAGGTCTAAACAGGGACACGTGGCACGTCGTCCAAGTTCGCTCTACTGAACTAGTGTATAATCAGGTCACTATGGGAGATTTGGCATAACTCTTCCTTGGAGAATCCAATTGGGATTAGACTGGTGGAATTGGAAAGAGGACACAGAGCGCTACTACAAATCACAATTTCAGAACTGGATGATTCAAAATTACAGAAATACATCAGAGGAAATATCGAGCTCCTACAAAGTGAAAAAGTGTGTAGAATTTTTTTAAATTTTTGCTTAAGCTTGGTTTGAAAAATCATTTTGAAGGAATTCAAAAGGCATAGTAGAGAATTATTATTAGTAACTGATGCCCCGAGGAAAGAAAATGCAAACACCTAGTAAGAAACCTGAAATCTCTAGCATGACTCATGAAGAAGAGGAAGAAATGCTAGATGATATATCAAAATTACAAGACCAAGTGCAACAAATTTCACTGTCACAAAAGCTAACAGAAGGTAAGATAGATGGCATGTAATCTAAGATAAAGGGCGTGAAAGCTAAGATGAATGGCGTGGAAGCTAAGATTGACGATTTGAAGATAGATTTGAAGACATATTTGAGAAAATTTCTACAAGAAATACTTACTAATGGTGAAAGGGTAGTAAAGGAAACTCATGATGCGAACAAAAGAAATGTTAATCATGATTTCATAAACTTTAATATTGGATCGAAGATCCACCATATTCCAAAAATCGATATGAGGAAGTTTGATGGCAAGGATCCCGCAACATGGATATTACAGATGGAGCAATTTTTCGATCTCAGTAATGTGCAAAACACACAAAAGGTACGTATTGCAACTTTATATTTGGAACCAAATCAGTTTGTATGGTATCAATGGCTTTTCTCTTGTAAACAAATTATCACTTGGGAAATTTTTACGGAAGAATTGACAGCACATTATGAGGATACAAAAAGCAACACTTTTTTTAGCCAATTGATAAGTCTCAAATAAAAGGGTTCAATAATGGAGCACATTGAGGAGTTCCAAAAATTGAACATAAGGGTAAAAAAATATTCCAAAGGAGCATAGGATTAATGTGTTCATAGGGACTCTAAAGAATAATATCCAACATGATGTTCACCTTTGGAAACTTAATTCATTAGAGAAGGCATTCAGGTTAGCAAGAAAAATGGAGAACAAAATTATGGCAACTAGGAAGCATACCACTCACAACTATAAAGATGGAAGTATTGTTGCCCCTAGTCTTCCACAACCTATAAGGTTGACACCACAACAATTGGAAGAAAAAAGAGCAAAAGGGCTTTGTTACAGTTGTGATAGCAAATACACTAAAGGTCATAAGTGTGCTAAGAAGAAATTATTCTACATAGATTGTGAAGAGGAAGAAGAAAAGGAGCAAGAAAGGTCAAAAGAAGAGGATACTCCAGGAACAAAGCCTAGATAAAGAAGAAATGAATATGACCATATCTTGTAATGCATTGGCTGGAATTACCACTCCTCAAACCATCAACATAGAAGGACAAATCAAGAAGAAAAAGGTAATAGTGTTGATTGAGTCAGGATGTATCCACAATTTTATTCATTGTAAGGTAGAAAAACAATTGAATTGCTTCCTATATCCAGCACTAGAGTGTCAAGTGAGGGTTGCAAATGGAGGAACAATAAATTTCTCTGGAAAGTGCCATAATATCAAGCTATCCATGGGAGAATATGTATTGACTAGCCCAATGCTTTCCATTCCAATGGGAGGCGCTGATGTTGTACTAGGAGTCAAATGGATACAATCCTTGGGTACAATAGCTTTTAATTTTCAAGAACTTTTCATGAAATTTTATGCGGAAGGAAAGGAAGTTGAATTAAGGGGTATTGCAGGGAAACCAGGAAAGATAATTAGCTCTAACGGTATGACAAAGCTTCTAAAAAAGGAACAAAGAGGTGTAATTGCACAATTATGTTCACTAGATGTTTCCACATCGAAATCATCTATTTCTCCAGATCTCCAAAAAGTCTTGGACAATCATTCCAAGGTATTTGAGACTCCCAAAGGTCTCCAACCTATTCGTGATCATGATCATGATATTCATCTGATTCCAGGAAGTTTTCCTCTAAACATCAGGCCGTACAGATATCCCTATGCCCAAAAGAGTGAAATTGAATGTATGGTTGCAGAAATGCTAGAGGCTGGTATAATTCAACCTAGTCAAAGTTATTTCTCTGCTCCAGTTGTATTGGTGCACAAGAAGGATGGATCATGGCGCATGTGTCCAGATTATAGGGAGCTCAACAAGCTCACTATTAAAGATAAGTTTCCCATTCCTGTCATTGATGAATTAATGGATGAATTGCATGGATCAATTTACTTCACCAAGTTGGATCTTCGTTCAGGATATCATCAAATCAGAATGAAGACTGAAGACATTCTGAAAACAACATTTAGAACTCATGAGGGTCATTATGAATTTTTGGTCATGCCTTTTGGGCTTATCAATGCACCCTCTACATTTCAAGGTTTGATGAATTCCATTTTCAAACCCTTAGAAAAGTTGTGTTAGTATTTTTTGATGATATACTAATCTACAACAAGTCTTGGAAGGATCATGTTGAAAATGTTGACAGGGTGCTATTACTATTGGAGGAGAAACAATTATATGCAAAAAGACCCAAATGTTTCTTTGGAGTATAGGAGGTGGAATATCTGGGTCATATTGTATATCATGAAGGAGCTAAGGTAGACCCTAGCAAAATTAAAGTCATTAAGGAATGGAAAATCCCCACATCCATAAAGAATCTGCGAGGATTTCTTGGGTTGACAGGGTATTATCGCAAGTTTGTTAAGAATTATGGGAGAATAGTAGCACCTATAACAACATTACTGAAGAAAGATGCATTTTCATGGACTCTAGAAGCAACAAAGGCCTTTGAACATCTTAAAGAGGCAATGTGCCAAGCACCGGTCTTAGCTACACCGGACTTCACAAATTTTTTTATTGTGGAATGTGATGCTTCATGAAATGGAATTGGTGCTGTTTTAATACAAGATGAAGACCCATTGCTTTTGAAAGTCGTCCAATCAAGGGAAAGTTTTTACACAAAGCTATTTATGAGAAGGAAATGTTGGAAATACTACATGCACTTAAGAAATGGCGACCCTACTTAATGGGAAGACACTTCAAGGTAAAAACGGATCATGATAGCCTTAAATACTTTTTAGAACAAAGATTATCCTCTGAAGAGCAACAAAAGTGGTTCACAAAGATGTTGGTTTATGACTTTGAAATCATCTACAAACATGGAAGCAAAATGTGGTGGCAGATGCACTCTCAAGAAAGGATGAGGATGTGGAAGCATTGTTGTGCGCCATTTCTATTATCCAACCAGATTGGATAAACGAAGCAAGGGAGGAACGGAAGAATGATGAAGAAGTGTGGGCACTTATTCGAAAGTTACAACAAGATTCTAGTACATCTGATACATTTAGCTGGAAAAATGATTTGTTATGGTACAAAGATCACTTATACCTTTGTAAGAATTCCCAACTCAAGCAAAAGATTCTTATGGAATTGCACACTTCTCCCTTAGGAGGGCACTCAGGATTTTTAAAAACTTACCACAGGGTTAAGAAGGAATTTTTTTGGGATGGCCTTTAATCAGATATTCAAAAGTTTGTGGCGGAATGTTTGGTTTGCCAAAAAAATAAAGTTGAAACAATTAAGACCCCAGGTCTATTACAACCTTTATCCATTCCAAACCAACGTTGGGAGGAGGTTTCAATGGATTTTATCACAGGTTTACCCAAGTCTGAGGGAAAGAGTGTCATCATGGTGGTAGTTGATAGACTTACCAAGTATGCACACTTTTGTGCATTATCACATCCATTTAAAGCCAGTACAGTTTCCACTGCATTTATGGAAACAATTCAAAAGCTACATGGAAACCCAAAGATTATTGTAAGTGACAGGGATCCCATTTTCACTGGAAATTTTTGGACATAATTATTTTCTTGTCTCGGTACTCAGTTAGCTCATAGCTCATTTTATCATCCCCAATCTGATGGGAAAACTGAGATAGTAAACAAATGTTTGGAAGGATATCTTCATTGCTTTGTATCTGATAAACAAACACAATGGGTCAAATGGTTGCCTCTGGATGAATGGTGGTATAACACTTCCTTCCATACAGCAACAAAAATGACCCCATTTATGGCACTTTATGGATGTCAACCACCATCCATCACATCATATTTAAGAGAAAATTCTAAGGTTCAAGCAGTGGAACATCACATCGAGCATCAACAACAAGTCTTCCAACTCTTAAAGGATAACCTCGTGTTGGCACAGAATAGAATGAAACAACAAGCAAATCAACATCCCAGTGAAAGAAGTTTTGGTGTAGGTGATTGGGTATTCCTACGGCTACAATCATATAAACAAATGTCCCTCAATCAAGCTAAGAAGGATAATAAATTATCACCAAAGTATTATGGTCCGTACAAGGTGTTGCAAAAGATTGGTACTATGACATACAAATTGGAGCTTCCTATAGCTTCTCGAGTGCACCCAGTTTTCCATGTTTCATGTTTAAAGAAGGTTATAGGTGACAAGCTCCTAGTTCAAACAATATTGCCAAACCTTGACGAGGAAGGAAAAATTATATTGGAACCAGAAGCAGTCACAGAAACAAGAACTTGACAGCTACGAAATCGATCAATTTTGGAGTATCTCATCAAGTGGAAGAACTTATCCGCTGAAGATTCCACATGGGAGGATGAGAATTTTATGCAGAAGCTTCTTGAATGATTCAAGCATTGAGGACAACACTTTTCTGAAGGAGAGGGGCATGTTAGGTCCCTGTAATACTAGTGATTACCCCATTACTATTGTAGCTGTATCCCTTATTAATATTGTTGTGCCCCTATGTTCCCCATATTGTTATTACTGTGCCCCATAGAATCCCTCTATTGTTATTTTTGTGCCTTTATATTATTATTGTTAGGTCGGCTGAATTATATTGTGACTCCTTAGACTCCTATATATAGAAAGGAGGTTTTGTCATTTGAATCATTAAAGAATCATTCATTTGTGTAATGTAAAGGAGGTTGTCCCATCGAAGAGGCTGAATTATAAGGTGTTGATCTATCTTTTCTATCTTTTTGTGAGCTAGTTTCATAACAAAGTTCTTGAGCTTTTAAAACGACTTGTTGATGCAGACTAGAAGAAACCTCATTTTCTTCCATAACTTCTACAATTTTTGAATTTGAAACATTCTGAATCTCATTGTAAGTTTTATCCAATGGCGCATGTGAGATAGAATGGGTAGGATGGGTGGGTAAATTTTGCAGTTCAACACTGTAAGCATGTTGTACTGGTTTATTATGGTGAAGGTGTGGAATGAGTTGAGCAGGAAATTGTGTACGGAATTGAGTATTTTGATGATGTAGTTGATTGGGTTGAGTGGATGATTTTGATAGGCAAGCAAGATGTTGTGGAAGAGCTGGTGGAGAATATGGAGGATGTGTTTGTGCTACAAGATGAGGGAGAGTAGTCATGCAATCATAAGATGAATCATGCCAAACTTGTAGACAAGATTTGTGGGGGTTATATTGAGATGGACATGACTGCCCTAACACATGAGTATTCCATAATGGGTTATGCAAGTAGGAGAATGGAGAGGAAGTGTTTTGAACCATACCTGTAGACCATGGTTTCCATGGTTTTGACCTTGTTGTAGCTTCCTCATCTCTTTGATATGCTACTTCCATCCTAGATAAGGAAGAACAACTATCTAGGGGATGCTCCTTTCGGTAATGAGGGAAAAAAACTTCATTAAATTCTTGATTTTTCTGAACCTGCAAAACATCCAATTGTGAATTTAGAGAGCTAATAAAATTAGATTTAAAATTTTCAGATAAAACATTGATTTCGGCTCTTATATCTCCTGTTCTTGTAGCAGATTTGGAAAAGAAAGAACAAACGTCTCTAGAATTCTTACCATCCTTGGAGATTCCTCTTGAGTACCTTATGCACAATTCACAAACATCATCATATGATAACTGAAAAACATCACCTTTTCCTATCAGATTTAAGAGTTCTAAAAATTCATCTTTGATTCCTTTGAGTATGAGTGTTTTTAAGATCTCTTTTCCAAATACTTATGCTTTGATTTTTGAAGGTTGTATCGAAATCGCTCCACATAGTCCTCCAAGCTTTCATCCTCCCTTTGTATCATGTCGAAAATATCTTCATTGGATTTGTGGTAGTCTTGGTACTTCTTCAAGAATATGTTCTTCATGTCCTCCCATGTTTGGATGCAGTTCCCACCTAGGCTCATGAACCATCGAAGAGCTACTCCTTTTAGAGTAAGAGGAAACACTTTCAACCTTTGAACATTAGTACAATAATCATATCCTCTACAAAGTATTTCGAACTCAAATAAGAATGTATCTGGATCTTCATTTGTCAAACCATAAAAATTTGGTAGAGAAGATGGGAGAATTATGTGCATTTCTGTCACTCCTCCTAGATCTTTGATAGGGAATTCAAAAGTAGAAATGTGAGCCATTTCTTACCATAATAGAAGATGTTCTTCATGTGTTTCTTTGAGGCTCCTCCTTCAAATGTTCCTGTCAATTGATTAGTGAAATGGGTGGTGCTTACATCACCACTCGAGTGGAATTATGAGATTTTTTTCAAAAATTCTACCTCTAAATTTCCTACTTCAATTCCTATGCAATTCTGCTGAAAAGCGGGCAAAGGAGAAAGCACTTTACTTGCTCATTATGTAGGTTCTTACCTTCCATTTTTAATACCCAATTCTTTCACAGCAGACAAACATCAAACACCTACTTCAACTTCTATGCAATTGTGCTGAAAAGCGAGCGGAGGAGCAAGCACTTTACTTGCTCGTTACGTAGGTTCTTACCTTCCGTTTTTAATACCCAATTCTTTCCCAGCAGAAAATATCAAACATACATCACTCTCTGTGAAATGACAACACTCTCCCCGGCAACGACGCCAAAATGTTGGGTGCTAAAATGTGTCTTTTAAAACTCCTAATTGCCTTACATTAATTATCTACCTGGGTAAGTCTTTTTATTCCAAGAGTGTACACAATATGTGCATGCTATAATTCCAAGGACTAATGTTTCTTAAGATCTAGTATAGATCTTTGATACGAAAGTAAACAGATGCATCTAATAAACTCAAATTTCGATTATTAAAGGAAATATGATATCTAAGCTTCAAAACTCAATCCTCTACTGATATCATAATCAAATATCACACAAGCAATTCAATTAACAATAGCATCAGCCGAGAGAATAGTAGAAATAACTCATATCTTCTTAGCTGATTCAATATAAACCATACTCAATCTCTACGAAGCAATCAAACTGGAAATGATATCAATCTGAGAGTTCAATAGCAATAACCAAACTCTTTACAGTTGATTAAATCAATCCGAATAATTATCTAAGTAACTTAATATACAATGAATGTAAACAGAATCAAACAACAGTGCTGTAAATCATATAAGGCAAAGATATTCCTTCAATACAGGAAAACAGTAAAAAGCGCATAAGATGGGAAAATTAAAAAATTAATCAATCTTGCAGAAATCAGAAATATATAATACAAAGAAGCAGTTTAATCCACCAGAGGCTGGGCCCTTAGCCGCCAGCGAATGCTGTTGAGCTACTTTAGACAAGGCGAATGAACAACAACCTCAAATTATATATTAATCATTGAACTTGAGTGACATTACAATGTGATTGCGTTCTCTTGATGACACAAGTTTGTAAATTAAAATTACAGTTTGAAATAACAAGGATTGATCCCCCTCTTTAATCTTTATTCTCATTTAAATACACAGAGAGCAGAGAGAAGTTACAATAGATATGATTACAAAATGATTCCCATAACAAAATTGGATTGTTCACAACAAATTGATCAACAAGATCATATCTGAAATATCTTTTCATTAGCATTCAACAAGAACAGGTCGAATTTGGTATTGCAACTGAGATAATTTGGAAACCAGCCACAACAGCGAATCTAAGAAAAATGTCTTCAGAGAACCTTCCGTTTCTCTTAATACAGACCGAATTTGGGAAAACTACCCATTACAAGACTAATTTGGTTTGTTTTGAACAAAACCCATGTTTCATATTTTCTAGATTCTTCTCCATTTGCTCGAAACGTCCAATGCAAAACTGTCACTTCTTATTCCAGCGAATTTCTGAGTTGGAATATTTAATGATGAGTTGGAGATAAAATATGCAATCTAGAAAATATCTTGGAGGCTAAAATGGTGAGTGACATTACAACAAATTTATTGATAAACTATCATTGGTAAAATCATGCATAATAATCATCAATTTATTAAAAATAAAGGAGAAGAAATAATATTTATCATAAGAGCATAAACAATTATAACATGGAATTATATGATAAATCATGATAAATGACATGATAAATAATGGTAGAAATGGATGAAATAGGTGTTAAAGAGTGATAATAATAATGACAAACTAGCGGTCCGACAGCGGGACCCGGGGGGGGGGGGGGGGTGATTGTGAGCTAGAGGGAGGGAATTCACCTAAGTCTGGGTGCAGTGAGGATGAAGGAAACTAATGATGGGGTTGGTGGGAAACTAGGTTTCAGTCCTCAAACCTGGAAACATGACTCACTAACTGCGCTCCATAAGGAACGACTAGATGGTAACACTTCCATTTCATTTGGTTTTAACTTTTCTACTTATGATAGGTCCTTCTAATCTTCTTCCCCCTCTGACACCATCTCTTCTGCTCTAGAACAAGGTAAGAGTTTGGGAGTCCCCGTGGTTGAAGGAAACTCTAATAGAAGGCAATATGGTGAAGGGAGAAGCGGGTCCGGGAAAAGAGGGCACTGCCACAACTGTAAACAGACCGACAACAAAAGAAAAACACTGATGGCCTCGACCAGTAAGACCCAACAGAAGAGGGGCAGGAAAACAAGGGAGGAAAATATGCAAAAACTTATGCATGCATATAGTGGGGGAACTCCAGCACAGGTCAAGTCCCTAATTTCATCATGGGAGGCGGAATTGAACACCAAGGCTGTGGCAAATACACTTCTAGCAGAGGATTGAGAACCCCTTCTTTTAGACCCGGGACACACCTGAGGTAGGCAGACTCTCTTCAAACAGACAGTCCAACTCTACTGGGTTATGAAGAACCTATTGGAAAAAGCAATGTAGAAACTAGGAATTTGGAGGATCCGCCGCAAACCCAGCAATATGGGCCAATCTTAAAAGAAATTCAAAGGGAGATGTAGGCAGTACAGGTGCAATGGTACGACCAGAATCTCCACTTAGGCCAAATGGAAAAAACAAATTCAAATCTTGTTGTAGAATGAAATTCCCGGGTCGAGTGCTAAGGACCCGACTCCCATAGAATCGTCAGATGACTGAATGCTGAGAAGTTAGGAAGTGATGAAATTCTTTGTTGTTTTGTTACAATGATCTGGTCGGATATCATTTACTTTGACAATAGTATGTTTAAACATATAGTAGACACAATAAATTATTTAGCCTGGATGGATGACATATGATGTTGATTAGTGGCCAACATACCTGGTTTCCTTTGGGTTGGTTGAGGGAACTAGACATATTTTTGTTACCTTCCCTATATATGATGAATAGAAAAGAAGCACTACCAAGCTTACACAAAAAAAGTTTAATTAAATAATTATTATTTTTTAGGCTTTTCATAAATATTTACTATCATGGTAGATGACAGACAACATATGTATATATTATTAGCCCTAAAATATGCCCATGAGATGTAGACTATTTGGTTTGCATCGGGTTTAGTCCCCACCAGGTAACAGGTTCATACCTCATGGGAAGGGGTTGAGGATGGAAGTCACTTTGGGTGAATTAACCATCCCAAGGGGCGTTCAAGCTCCATTGAGCCGCACACAATCTTGGTGAATAACATCCCATTGTTATTAGTGTGCTAATTTTGTTTGTTTATCTTTGGATTCGCGTTCAGTTTTATGCGAATCAAAGTTTATGGGATGAAATTGGTATAAAAGGAAAGGAAAAATAAAAATAAAAAAGGAAATAGTTGAAATCAAGAGTATCCAATCTAATACCTATTCATAATCTAGTAATATAGGTTTGGTTTAGACACCCAAGGTTGATGATGATAATATGAATTCAATGCCTAGTCTTTCAATATTACTGATCTAAGCTGGATCATTATATTATTTGTCATGTATCCCAATGCTTTCATAATGGAAAAAATTGGAGGAATTTGGTTACAGGGTGATATTAATGGTGGGTTCCAATATGGAGAATTAGGGTATAAAACCTTCCGTAGCCAATTTTCAGAAATTAAATGATGTTTTTGAAGTAAAAAATTTATTGCTTAGATTAGCCCAATGTGGTTGTTCTACAGTCAAAGACCATTCCAAAGATGCAAGAATCACATCAAATAGAGTAATTTACACCTACCATAATTTTACCTACCTCGTTTACCACCATGGTATAAGAGGATGCCTGCATCAACTCCCATTACTCATGCATATGGGGATAATCACATGTGGACTTTCAATAAGGCTCTAGAATGTCCAAACATGTAACTCTAGTTGCGGGTTGAGGGAGTCAAACCATACACCTAGTCGGTTACTAGGAGGATTAGGGGTTCCATTATATGATATTATATTTTGTTCCATTGTAGGAGTTCCATCTAGTATGATGGCACAATTTCCATTTTCTTAAATATTTTCCTTAGCTCTTGCTTGTCAACACATGAGAGTGGTCTGATTTTCCTTTGAACAATGAGGTTCGCATGCCTAGTGAGTGCTTAGTGTTACTTGTGTCAAGGTTATTTCACCATAGAGAGATAAGGTGGAAGTGAGTCTAAAGTCAAAAGGGAATAGTCCCAACTTTGTCAGAGACACACAACATAACAGGACATGTGAAACCTCCAACAGAGTAGTCCACATGGATCTGACAGTCACAAACACACAGTAAATGGATAACATGTACAACACCCAGTGGAGTAGTCCACACAAGTGTGATGATCATTATAACAAATTTTGAGAATGGTTCTGTCAAGTGTCCAGCGGGATAGCCACACAGACGGGACAATGTTAACAATTTATACAACACATTTTCGTAAGCATATGTATTAGAACAATCAAAATAGTTCAACTGTTTTAACATAGGTTAAAGAAACATGCATTACAAGTGTCCAAAGAATAGTCTTACAAACAAATACAATACATGTGTGAAAACGTGCTGGTCTGTTATCAGGATTCTAAATTAAGAAAAAGTTCCAAGACACATCTATACACCATAAATCACTAACACCGATAGTAGGGCGTTGGAGCCACTATTTTCTCCTCAAAGAAAAGACTACATACTCTCAAGGCTACGTGGGAGGAGCCAAGTTGAAAAGTCCTTTGCATGTACAAATGAGGGGTATCTATAGCCAAGGGTAAAACTGGCCCTTGTGACTATTTGGCTACCCTCATGACTGTTTGACTTATTTGACTCTTCAACTTTACATGACTCTTCATATTACATGCGGGTCTCTTGGACTTCCACGTTACATTACATTGATTTACAACAGCATGGCCCACAGTAGTGATGTGGCCGAGATGAATCATAACACGACTCGACATGACAGTGTTGGTATGTTCATGTTGGTGGTGGTGTCCATGTCGAGCTACAATGATGCTGAGTGATATATGTGCTCTTGGTGTATCATAGCTTTACCTCCGCATGGCAAGGCGTGTGGAGTCTTCGGTGGTATTGGTAATCGCATGATGTCACATGTGCATGTCGCTCCTTCACTCGTACTTTGGCATGCTTCACATGTTCATCCGTTCACGAAAAAACTCTCCTTGCACACATTCTTCATTCATCTGTTCACGAACAAATATCCTTGCATGTGCTCTCCTTGTTCATCCCATTTGTCATCGCATCATGTCTCATCCATGTACCTGTATATGCAATCCCTCATGACGAGACGACATCAAATCCATAAATCTCCTAGTTTACCATGATGCATTATCTTTCACCTTCAGATGCAGGTGACCAGGAGAGACGAAAAGGCTCTTGAAACTGCGCAAGGCAGATTTCAAGCTAGGATGCAGGCTTAGGGCACTACCGGTGAAAATTGCGTAGAAGTCACCAAGAGACTGAGATGGAAAATCCAGATCAATAGTGACCATCCGCAGGATCTAGCTTGGATCTAGGGAATATCCGTATAATGTTTTGAGGGAAGAAGTGCAGGTAGCAGAGGGGATTGGTGGTAAAAACTGTGCAATTCCTCCACGGAGCTGGCAGCAGGTTGCAGGAGCTTACATAGAAAAAATGCGCAATTTTTTTAGGGAGCTGTCAGTGGGTTGTGGGAGTGTTGTTGGAAAAAATTGTGTAATTGCTGGGAGGTTGGCCTGTTGAACATCCTTGTACAGTTTATGAGTTGAGTGGGATGTTGGGCATCTGGGGAACTGCTCATGAAAACTACGCAGTTTTCCAGGTGAGCAACAGGCCGACTGACTGGAAAAACTCCACAATTTTTTGAGGGAGATAATTACGAACACAAGGTGTCTATCTGACATGTTTGCACAGTTTCCTTACTCAGCGAAGTGGGCATGCTTTGCAGCTTTTGCACAATTTTTTAGGGGAGTGAGTCCCGAGGTCACTACTTGGCCAAACTCTCCAGTTGACTAGCTGGAGGCATGGTTGATGTGCTTGCGGGTAGTATAGATTGAAATGGCTTGTTGGGAAACTTTTGCATTGTACTGGGTGACACTCGGTGGAGTCGATTCCAGGGTTGCACAGTGCAGACTGCCTGGGAGGCAACATCAAGCTCTGTGCAATTCTGGGTGACAGTACATGATCACTGAGGGATAAAACTGCGGAATGGAGATCAGCGGATGTCTGAGATAGAGATTCAACAAAATGACCAAGTGTGTGAATGAGTGACTTTGTACATGCATGAAATTGAGAACACACACTTGACATGAATTGACGACAAGACACCTCGAACCAATAAGACAACATACACTTCGTGTGATTGACCGACGGTGTGAACGACAAGCGAAACACTTGTGATAGATCGTTGAACGATCGTGACGACACTTGCACAATAGTGCATACAACTTCGCGTGTGAGTGCGACGAATGTTTACATAGCGGATACAACTTGTACACACGAAGCGAGACCTTGTGCATGAACAAAATATGGTTGCAAGCATGGCATTGTGACCAACATGCTAAAAGATGTCCATTAAACGGTCAAGCGAGGATGGTGCAAAGACTCAACACGAGCTCATAGGATGAGCCTGAGTGCTTGCAAACATCAAGGAAAAACTCAAGGAAGGTTCCAAAATTGGATGCAGGCCAAAATTTTGGAGGGTGTTGCAACCACTACAACACTTGGCGACACATTAGTTGAATTCTAGCTTCTCTGTTTAGGTTCATGGACAGTACATGGCCTTATTATTTTAGTGAGTATTGAATTGTTGTGTGGGTTACTTTGGCTTCCTCTCTTGCCCCATGGATAGACATGGTTCACGTTTCATCAAATCAGTCAAACACAACAACAAGTTTCATCTTGATCACAGTGTTTCGAAATCGGGAAGGGTAGTTTGGCTCACGAGTTAAAAGTTTAAGAGTATAAGTTTTCGTCTCTGGTATTGCTCTGCTGCTAGCAAGTTTGGACAGTACCCTGACGGAGTCATGTAGGAACACATGCATTTATCCACTGCCAGCGAGCTTGCTCAATACCCTGGTGGAGTTGCATGCTTCACTTCTCTGTGGAGGAAGCCTTTCTCTTCTTTCGCCTTTATATTTTTTAAGAGGACTGTGCATATGCACTTATTTATTTTTGGTGCAAAAGAGGGATCCCGACTTATTGAGAGAAGAAGAGGTTGTTCCTTCAGAGAAGCATGTCAGACCTTTGACATAGGTTTGCTCGTTTAGGTTTTCCCCTTCTCCATTTCTACTAGGGATGAGCTTCAACACACAGAGCAAAAGTCTGAGTACAGGCATGGGGTTTCAGAGTGTTGACACAGGTTCATGGTTGGACCCAAGCTTCACTTGCAGACAACTCATATTTTCCATCAAGACTTCATTGGTTGAAGGTTATAGCCAAGCACACAGAATACGGACACAGGACTGGCCAAGTGCTGCAGTGTCACAATACTCTTTAGATCTCAGCCACATACTCATTCAAAAGCCAGAACGTAGTAGAGGGTAGCACTTATTTAAAAACCAAAAATAGTAGGAAACTATGCAAATAAAACAAAACAAAAAAAAAATAGTAAGTAAAGCAAACAAAACAATCAAGCAGCAGACATACTATGCAAATGGTGCAAGGTGCGACCTGACCTACTAAAAATAATGTTTGATATCTTAGCCATTGACAGGAAGGTTGTCAATCCTCCTGTCAAGTGATTGCAGACGGTACGTGTGAGGGCCAAGCTTCTCGCGAACCAGTATTGGACAATCAGGTTTCGCTACTAGAACCCGGTGGTATCCCGAGAGACCATTAGGTGAAGAAAACATTCCTGCTCCAGATACTACGTGTAACATAGGTTCTGATGATGGAATGGGGTAGTTGTTTTTTTTCCGAGAACAGTTCAAGTTTCAGAAATCAATGCATAAGCATATTTCCCCAATTTTCTTACGTACATAACTTAAATTAGAAACCCATGTAACATAATGAACTTTATAAGTGATCTGAGCATCCAACAACTTAGTTAGTTCTTTTTGTATAAGGGGTTCAAGAGACATATGTATTTTACCCAGTTCTTGCTGCAATGGCTGGAATCCTTCTTTGATTGGAATCCTGTGTTGGATTATATGCATGTCACATATACCCAGGTCATCATATGCCCACGTGGATACATCCCGGTACTGTTTGAACAAGTAGACAAAAACTTTCCACTCTTGTGGTGTGCAGTGCATACTGGGATTGACAAACTTCAGATCGAGATCTATTCCTAGCTTTATCTGTTCGTTCCTCATGGTGGAACTATGGGTTTTGTTGTTTCTTTCCCCGTAAAAGTGGTTCTGCAAGTCGTAGAGCATGTTGAGAGAAACCACATCCTTGGGGATGAGGTTGCCTTTCTTTCCATAAGTTGCAGCTTGCAAGGACTGCTCGTGCTCATCTTCATCTGCTGTTGTGTCCTTGAAGACATCAACGTTGTCCATGAAGTGCAGTATGTGTTGATCATCACCAAAAGTGGGTAGATTAGTTATTTTATAAAGGATAGGCTTATACAAAATTTCAACAGTAAATCTATCCCTAAGCAGTGACATGCTAGCAACTGCATTTGCTAAGGTATCGACAACTACATTATGCATTCTTGGCACAACAATGATATTGAATGCTTGGAAGTTAGAGATTAGTTACCATACCTCTTTCTAGTAACTTTTGAGATGAGGTGATAAACAGTGTATGGTGTTACATACCTGTCGTATCATGATTTCTACATCACCTACCACTTTGAGCACAACAATGTCTAGGCTAATGGCCTTTTGCAATCCCAACACGAGTGATTCATATTCAAAAATATTGTTTGTGCACTCAAACTCCAAGCAACTCAAGGTCACATGTTTCCTATGCTTTGGGTTGATCAAGATACACCCGGCTCCACAGCCATCTTGTGTTTTCAATCTGTCAAAATACATGGTCCACAACTCATCTGTACATGGATCGTTCGACACACTTGTACTATTTCTACTGCTACTGCTACTAATGTTATAATGCGATCTACATGTTTCATTTCCATCTATGGGCAAGGAAGGAGACCCAAATGTGTGTCTCGTGGGGTTGGAGCTGGCTATGCGAGATAACACCCGAGTGTTGTTTCCAAGAGGTAGTTGCCGAACTTGAGTTCTGCAAAGGCCAACGGTTCGTTCTCGCCATTGATGTGAGTGACATTGTGCCTCATGTATCTCTTGGATAACACCCGATTTTGATTTCTTTTTCCCTTATACCCATTCAACTTGCTAGACTAGTTTCTACTGAGTAGTAAACCATATGCTTCCGGTATGTCCATAACAATGATGTTTATGCACTGGTGAACTCGGTCGTGATGAGGTAATTTGACGATCACATCACGAAGTTCACTAATTGCTGGTACGCATGTACAATCGAGTTAGATGATCTGCGCAGATGTCTTGCTCCATTGAGCATTGATCTTATTGGTAATGGAGAGCAGCATGACATTAGCTAACATGCTAGAATCAACCAAACAATTATGAACATTTTAGTTAAAATTTCAAATGAAAGCAAGAAGGGAGGGATAAAAGAGTTTGCTTCATCCATCTGGAGTGTGTTTAGCATAGTTGTGAGTGATCTGGGATATGTGTTTGCTCCCTTAATGGTAGAGGTTGCGCTGTCTATAGATGTTTGCCCCAGTGCATGTAGCAGGATGTCTCGCTCACCTTGAATCTTGGCCAACTCGAACAAACTAATGTTCACGCGAGTTTTCCTCATATCTTCTACAATGTTTTAATCAAGGGCAGGTAGATTAACTAAGATGTCCAGGTTAGAATTGTGTTCGTATTGTCTGGTGCAGTGTTATGTAGTTTGCTGCTCATGGAAGTACTCTTGTACGTTGTTGTCTTCTCGGGCTTGCTTTTTATTTTCTTCTTTGGGACGACTGGTGTATCAACCTTCCTCATCAGTTCAAGCCTTTCTAGCATTTCCCCAATTGTAGGGGGAGCCCCTTGACTTTTGAGATTGTAACAACCATTTTTTTCATTTGGGGCTGCTTCTTAGTGTTTGTCTTCTGTGCTGCTTCCGAGAACTAATACATGTTGATCACCTACCCAGTGCTTGATGTCTCATCAGACACAACATTGTCGTCATCGTCCGTATCTCTTGGTTATCCCTGCATACTACTCACTATGTCTAGTGCATAGTTGCATACTGAGCCTGCAACTCATTTCCAATCCGAACAAGACCCTTCCAAGTGATCGTATTCATGGAATGAGCAAAATTTATGGTTCACATATTGTTCTATCTGGAACATGGAGCTAGAGCTCTGCATAGTTTTAGCTGAGAAGTGATTGCTACCTGATGACATGCTTCCTTGTATTTGTTTGGGTGGCCAGCTATTCATAGATGTGTCAACTATTCTTTGTTTGAGCTCAGACACTTCTATTGTCATGTTCTTGATAAGACGAGTAAGGGTTTCAATATCGCTTGTTTCCTTATCTTTACCCTTGCTTGCTGCTCACATATTTGGAGTCCTTCATTGGTTCATCATCCTTGATGACGCCAATTGTGTGTAGGTCATTCTCTACAATGATTTCCTCTTTGCAATTTTCTAATAGTGTTGGTTTCGCAGCTTGCTTGACAAACTGCACAATGTTGGTTGGTAGTGCAGACGTGTAGTAGTCGATAATGATGGAGTCATGAGGCTTCTAGTCCGCTGAAAACTTATTCAATATGCATAGAAACCTCTGATTGAAATATTTTACCTTTTCTTTCCCCTCCATCTTCATGCTTCCCAACTCTTTGAGCAACATGGCTAGGGTCTTGTCATCAACATTTTTTTCCACAAACATGCGTTTGAACGTACTCCAGTTATGGGTGGAGTTGACAGGAAGGTTGTGATGCAACAATGTTGTGCGACCATCCAAGGTACACAAAAACATTATGGGAATCTCCCCGGTATGAAGTCCCAACTAGACCTCACACCGTTTGGTGTAGGAGTCCCATCCAGTATGATGGTCTGATTGCCATTGTCCTAAATGTTTTCATTAGCTCTTGCTTGTCAGCACATGATAGTGGTCTTATTTATCTTCGAACAATGAGGTTCACGTGCCTAGTGAGTGCTTAGTGTTACTTGTGTCAAGGTTCTTTCACCATTAAGGGACAGGGTGTAAGTGAGTCTCAAGTTGAAAGGGAATAGTCCCAACTTTGTCAGAAACACACAACACAATAGGACATGTGCAGCTTCTAGCAGAGTAGTCCACAAGGATGCGACAGTAAAAAACACATAGTGAATAGATAACACGTACAACACCCAACGAAGTAGTCCACACGAGTGCGACGATCGTTATAACAAGTTTTGAGAATGGTTCTTTCAAGTTTCCAATGGGATAGCCCACACGAGTGAGACAAAGTTAACAACTTATACAACACATTTTCATAATCATATGTATTAGAACAACCAAAATAGTTCAATTGTTTTAACACAGGTTAAAACAACATGCATTACAAGTGTCCAAAGAATAGTCTTACAAACAAATACAATACATGTGTGAAAATGCGCGGGCCTATTATTAGGCTTCTGAATTAAGCGAAAGTTCCAAGACACATCAATACACCATACATCACTAACGTTGATAGCGGGGCATTGGAGCCATTTCTTGTTGCTCAAAGAAAAGACTACAGACTGTCAAGGCTATGTGGGAGGAACTAAGGTGAAAATTCCTTTACATGTACAAATGAGGGGTATTTATAGCCAAGGGAAAAACTGACCCTTGTGACTGTTCGAATTCCCTCATGACTATTTTACTTATTTGACTTTTCAACTTTACGTGACTCTTCATATTACATGTAGGTCTCTTGGAATTCCACATTACATTACATTTATTGACAACAGTATGGCCCATAGTAGTGATGTGGCTAAGATGACTCACAACACGACTTGACATGATAGTGCTGGTTGCTCATGCTGGTGGTGGTGTCCATGTTGAGCTGTACTGCTGCTAAGTGATGGATGTGCTCTTGGTGTATCATAGCTTCACCTCCGCATGGAAATGTGTGCGGAGTCTTTAATGGTCTTGGTGTTCGCTTGATGTCACAGGTGCACATCGCTCCTTCGCTTGTACTTTTGCATGCTTCACATGTTCGTCCGTTCGCGAAAAAAATCTCCTCGCATGCATTCTTCATTCGTCTGTTCGCGAAAAAATATCCTTGCATGTGCTCTCCTTGTTCACCCTGTTCGTTGTTGCGTTAGGTCTCATCCATGTAGCTGTATTTGCAATCACTCATGATGAGACGACATCAAATCCAAAAATCTCCTAGTCTACCATGAGGCATTAATTTTCGCCTTCGGATGCAAGTGACCGGGAGAGATGACAAGGCTCTTGAAACTATGCAAGGTGGATTTGAAGTCGGGATGCGGGCTCTAAGCACTGCCGTGAAAATTGCGCAAAAGTCACTGGGAGACTGAGATAGACAATCTGGATCAGCAGCGACTGTCCCTAGGTTCTAGCTTGGATGGAGGGAAGATCTGCGTAATGTTTTTAGGGAAGCAATGCAGGTAGCAAAGGGGATTGGTCGTCAAAACTTCGAAATTCCTCCGGGGAGCTGGCAATAGGCTGCAAGAGGCTTGCTTGGAAAAAATTCTTAATTTTTTCAGGGAGCTGGCAACGGGTTGGAGGAGTGCTGCTGGAAAAAACTGCGTAATTGCTGGGAGGATAGCTTGCTGAACATCCTTGCACATTTTTTGAGCTGAGCAGGATACTGGGTAGCTGGGGAACTGCTCATGAAAACTGTGCAATTTTCCGAGCGAGCAACAGGCCGATTGACTTGCTGAAAAAACTATGCAATTTTTTGAGGGAGACAGTGACAGACACATGGTGAATGTCCGACATGTCTGTGCAGTTTCTTAAATTAGTGGAGTGAGCATGCTTTGCAGCTTTTGCACAATACTTTAGGGGAGTGAGTCTCGGGGTCATTGCTTAGTCAAACTCTTCGGTTGACTAGCTAGAGGCTTGGTTGATGTGCTTGCGGGTAGCGTAGATTGAAATGGCTTGATGGGAAACTTTTGTGCTATTCTGGGTGACAGTTGGTCGAGTTGATTCCAGGGTTGTGTAGTGCAGACTGCCTGGGAGGTAGCCTCAAGCTCTGCACAATTCTGGGCAGCAGTGCATGATCATTGAGGGTTGAAACTGCGCAATGCAGCTCAGGCGATGTTCGACTATTGGAGGATGGTATAGTCAATAGAGCTTCAAAAAATGACCAAGTGTGTGAATGAGTGACTTCGTATGCACATGACCTTGTGAACACACACTCAACATGAGTTGACGACAAGACACCTCGAACCAACAAGACATCATACACTTAGTGTGACTGACTGATGGTGTGAGCGACAGGTGCGCACTTGTGATAGATCAGCGAATGACCACGACGAAGTTTGCACGATAGTACATACAACTTCGTGTGTGAGTGCGACAGATGTTTACATAGAGGATACAATTTGTATACACGAAGCGAGACCTTGTGCATGGCTAAAATATGGTTGCAAGCATGGCATTGTGACCAACATTCTAAAAGATGTCTATGGAATAGTCAAGCGAGGAGGGTACAAAGAATCAACACGAGCTCATGGGATGAGCCCGAGTGCTTGTAAAAATCAAGGAAAAACTCAAGGAAGTCTCCGAAATTGGATGCAGGCTAAAATTTTGGAGGGTTTTGTAGCCCCTACAACACCCTCGACTCTTCATATTGGTGGCCCGGTAGTGCTAAGGTCCATTATAAGGAAATTTAATGGAATAAAAATATGGATTGGAAATGCTTGCTATAGTGGTACTTATTCTCAAAACCACCAATTACAAGCAAAGGTGTGCTGAGGTTGACAACCTTATACTTATTTTTCAGAGCAACGTGAAAGTGCGAAGGTATAAGAGTGTGAAGGTGTGGAACTTGTTTTTTTGTATAACTATTCCTACACTTGATTTAGACAACTTACCACGATCGATGCCTCATGCTTACAAAATCAAATGGAAAATGTATGCTCTATTAAATTAATTGGGAAAAATGTATATTCTATTTTTAGTAAATCGATTAGGAAAATGTATAATATATATTCTATTAAATCAATTGGAAAAAATTTATATTCTATTTTTCATAAATTGATTGGGCAAATTATATTATATTTTTCTTATTTTTCATAAATCAATTGGGAAAATGTCTATTTTATTGTTCGTAAATCAACTCAGAAAAATGTATACTGTATTTTTCGTAAATTTATTGGGGAAATGTATATTCTATTTTACGTAAAAGTATATTATATTCCATTTTTGGTTCATCAACGACCATAAGAAAATCTATTGCACATGCGGAAATCCAGATGTCTCTTTTGCATTCTTCCTCCTTCCACACACATCCCCACTTCTGCACCTCTGTACACATTCCCCACTATGCACCCTTCTTCTGCATGCCCTCAAACCACACAACACTTCTTCTACATGAAAAGTTTGGTTCACATGTATAATAAATGCACTAGGTCATATTGTAATCTTGGATTGACATGAGCAATTGATCCAATAATTTCCATGAAATATTTCAAATGACAATAGGTGGCATAGAAACAATTGATAACATTGAGTATGAAAGCATGCCAAAAATGCAGGAAAGCAATTGTGTGGAGTAGTGCCTGTGTAGAAGAAGTTGTCTGTAGGGTGGAGATGTATCAAAGAAGTGTGAGATGCAGGAATAATGACAAATTGCAGAAATGGCGCGCTCTCGAATAACAATAAAAAGTAGACCCCACATTGCCTTAATCACGCCAACATATGATGCCTATCAAAAGAGACAGGGACTATGTTACTATATATCTATCACTCTTGTGTTTTATTTAACCTTTTATAGTTTCTAACTAAAAATGGCCAACTTATGAATATCCTTGGGCCAGAATATTCAATCAAGTGCATAAGAAAGAGCTTAGCATACTATTCTAATTGTTTTAACATGTTAAATGTTTGTCAATGATATTATATTTATTGAAAATTTTGTTAACATTTATTACACTTTGCAATGTAGTCAAATTTATTTCTTATATTGAAGACATGATAACAATACTAATATTCACATACAAAAACCAATCTTCACATACAAAAATTGATAAGGCATTTGTATATTTAGAAGATATTATCCTTTTAGTTTAATTTTTTTTAATATACATTTGAATGACAAATTTAAAATCATGAGCTTTAATTTCCAATTACATTTTTATAATTTATTTTAAATTTATTTAAAATGAATTAATACACTATCTTTTACAATTAGATTTTGATCTCTATTTGGGCCTGGAGTATGCCCTAAAACTGCTTCTGCTTGGCTAAGAGCTCGTCTTCCTCGGACGTAAGGAAACAGGTTAACAGCCCAAGACCCAGAGGCATCTGGCAGGAGTGAAAGCCTGCTCCCTTACGGACCACCAGCGGGTTATTTCAGGTGGCGTGGTTTTCCTTGATAACAGTGATGTGTCAACTAACATTTGCGGATAGCAGCCAGAGATGGTTGTCCTCACTGTTGGTTTGACGAACTGAGTTTGATAGGTTTTTCCACCTTTTGAAAAAAAAAAAGAAAAAAAGAAAAAAAAAAGAAAGATTTTGATCTCTATTTAGAATATTGTTTGTGCTTGAAAATCATATAAGTGTAAAATCATTCCTATACTTACTAATTATTTATATTTTTAATTTAGGTTTACATTCTAAAACTTAATTTTAATACTATTTATACTAATATAAATTAATATTTAGTAATATTAACATAATTAAAAAATAAATCAAATTCAAATAAAATATATTATAATTTATAAAAAATCAATTAAATTATAAAAAATTAATATAAAATTAATTGGTTAAATAAGAAAAAATAATTATTTATAAAAAAATCAATATTAAATTAATTAGCTAAAAAATTATTTTATAAATTAAATTGAAATTAAATATTTTAATTTTGAATTAAATGTTTTTACTTTAATACATTTTAAAATGAAAATAAAAATATAAGAAATTATTTTGATTTATGTATCCTTAAAATGACTCTACTTCACTGTAATATTTGTAAAACACTTCTCATTTCATTACAATATTCGTTGTATGTAGTTGATTGAGCCATGCTTCTGCCTGGGAAAGGAAATCCTTTTCAACGTTATAAATAGAAGTTTAAGGTGTTGATGCTATAGACCCACCAATTAACTTTGTTAATTTATGTTATAGTTTCCTTTTACGTTACACGGTTCACTGAATTTGACCCTTCAACTTCAAAATTCAGGGAGCCCCTATTTAAAAAATGATTTTGTTGAAATTTGGGCCATGAAATTCGCTAACCACATAGGTAGGCCAACTGTAGCGAATTGATGCCCAGCAGTGACTTCCATATACCTTGTGTTCAATAACCGAGATCTGATTCTTAAATATTCTATATACAATGGTTTCACAAATGTTTTTACCCTAGGTAATATTCTCTTGAGATCGACTATGGGATAATACTTTGTTGGGATTATTAATTCAGAATGTATAGCATTTCCATATTGTATTATTTTATAACTAAAATATATGAAGTATATTTTATATATATACATATATATCTAAACGAATTTAATGGTGAATTTCATTTAAATTTTAGCACAAAATTTGAATTCGAATCAAATTTTATTGGTGTCAAGCTCAAACCGAACCAATAATATTGGTTTCTACTTTGAAATAAAAGGTGGATTTGTTTGTGCATGGGGAGTTAAGTCAATTTAATTTAAACAAGCCTTATAACACATGAGAGTGAAATCAATAGTATATACCAGTGTTGAATGCTACACTCAATAACATATACTTGTGTCCAATGTATGCACCAAATTTTATTGGTGTCAAGCTCAAACCGAACCAATAATATTGGTTTCTACTTTGAAACAAGGGAGGCTGCATCGTAGCTAGTCCCTGCCTTTTGCTAGGTGAGGTTTATGAAGGAAAGAACATGTGATGTGCTTTAGTTAACAGTCTAAATACACATAAGAATAGGTTTGTAGCTAGATTTGCTTAAGATCATGAAAGTAAAATAACTTTGAACATTGAGGAATAAGATATATACACTTCATAGCATGCAGTGAATAAAACCGTGTTAGCTAAAGTATCCAACAAAAGACGAGTTACTTTCACAAAATACCTCAGAAAGCTTTGTTTCAACTGATTTTCGTTTAAAAACATATCATAAAAGAGATAAAGAGGCTCATCTCTGCTACAACCAACTTGCGGTGAACAACTTGTTTTCTTGTTGCGTACCACTCTTCATCCTTCCTCAGCGAAGTAAGGGCTGGAATCAGCCTTAAGTTCCCAGTATTGATATAGGTTGGGCACAAATTGATAAAAGTTAAACATTTGAATAGGATTGCCGAGTGTACTGAGTTTCCACTCTTCCGAAAGTTTTTAATAGAGATGCTCAACAACTCTATTCAGAGGAAGCAACAAGTATTGTTGAGATGTGGCGGGGTAAACCAGGGTGGTGTATTGCGATCCATCAATAGTCGGTTTGCAACTTTGCATGATGGCCACCATTGTAGATGAACGGCTTAGAAGATAGTACGAAGAACGTCCACTCAAAGAAATCTCTATGTTAAAGGGACAAAGTACAGAACGCATAAAATAGTTAGGAGGAATTTACAGAAGGACGAGAGGAACAGAAAGTAATGCAGGCGTGCGCCCTTGTTAAGACAACCAATTAGAGATCTTACTGTACTTTCTTCGGGGAGAATACTGATATAAGAAAGTAGAAAACACTTAGTTTTGCCGAGTCTAAGAAAGGTTAGTAATATTTGAAAAGCACTGTCCTGAGAGAGTAGAAAACACTTAGTTTGCAGAGTCTAGGATAAAGTCGTACTATATTTAAAAAGCACTTGAGTTTAGCTCGGCCAAATTTAGGAAAAGCTAAAGAACCAAAGCATTCAATCTTCACTTCCAAGAAATTAGCTGTTACCAAAACAATAGAATTGGCTGGATGCTTAAATTGGTCAGCTTTCTCTTTTAGGCTTCTCAAGCTAAATTTTAGCGGAAATTTTATTTGTCCGCCATGTCATGAAAGCCAAATGAAAATTTAAATGAAATCTACACGCATTGTCTCTATCTTACTTTGTATTTGTTCACAGAGTCCATACAAAGATCTGCCCAAAAATGGAGATTAAAGTTTTCAGATAGTTAGAAAAGCAAGAGAAATCCATCTTAAACCAAATAAGAAACGTTAAATTTTTTTATTAAAAGCATTTTATTTTATTAAAGATTATTTATAATTTATATTTATTCCTATCATATATAAGATTTTTAGTTATCATTTCAACACAACCTGTTCCTTATTGAAATTCTTTTTGAATATACTCTACAAAACTTTGCATAGTGGCAAATATATGTAAAGTATCAAAGATTTCATGTATGTCGAGGAGTGTGTTAATAAAGTTAAAAAAAAACCAAGTAGGAGTTTGCATGCATTTGACGTGTCAGTAGCAGTGCATGCATTTCCCACTAGGCCAGAGTAACCGCAATTACGTGTTATTGCGTTCGAATCCCTTGAGTCCGCATTCCGGTAAGCAGGATAGGATCCGGAGGCATAGGAGTTGAATTAAGACCAAATGCTAGCGAGCACGAATCCTTTGTTTGTTTAGTCACGAATCCCCCTTCTTTTGCGTTAATTGCGAATCCCTTCTTGAAAGCCTTCTTCCCTGCTTCCTCAACCTAGAAGAGAGCAAGAGCTGCAACAGAGGGTTCCAGAAGGGGAGGGCGGCAACCCTTGAAGAAAGAAAGCATGTTGATGTAACCGTTCTGAATCAAAGCGACCAGATCATGCATTGTCAGGTGAGAGCCATTGCTTATAATTGGAGTTGTTGGGTCTCGATTGTGTATGGGGAGAATAGCTCAGTTCAGAGGGAATCGCTCTGGAATGACATTGTATCTCAGGCCTCTGTGGTGAGGGGAAATCCATTGATGATTACTGGGGATTTTCATGCTATCAGAAATCACAACGACAGAGTAAGTGGGTCGAGTGATTGAGAATGAGCCGGGCGAGAGGGAGGGTTGTTAGCAAGTTAGGCAATTATGGGCCAGTTGTGGATCAAGCAATAAAGAAAGGGTGCATGCATAGGACAATATCAATTTGGGTTATGTACTGGTTGGTGTACAACGGACTGTTCCAATATTAACTCAAAGTAACTGACTGCCTTTTATTCATATTGATTGATTATGTAGCTGCGAAACTATAGGTAAGTAAATCTAAAAGAAAACTCATTTAAATGCTGTAGGAATTAAATGTAGATCCCAATTTTATTAAGCATTAAAATTTAAAACTTCTTTCTTTCACAACTGCTTACTGCTTCTACTAAGCCATCTAGCGGATGAGATACGAGCTTGCTGAGAGGGTATGAAAGGAGATAAAAGAATAATAATGTGGGAGATATACCTGAAGGTTTATCAAAGGTAGGGCAGCAGCGGGCGGTATCTGTGGAGATGCTTATACTGTATCATTTGCCTTAAAGAGTTTCACTCATATAAGACAAGTTTCACTCATAGTAGCCCGTCTTGGACCGCCGATTTCCAGAGCTCAAGAAATGGCCAGAAGAGGCTCGCTCCTCTCTCGTCAGGGGCTTATGCAGGAACAATCATAAAAGAACAAGAGTACAACCATTATGCGTAGATTGACTGAACGCAGAAAACTTGATTTCGTACCTGTAGTCTTTCTATCTCATCAGTAAGGGATTGGACATCTGGGAAATGGTAGTGTGACCACCATTATTTCCTGATCCGTTTTCATTTGCTTGGATAGACCCAAGCAACCCAAGCAAGACCTCAGGATGCAGCTCAACCCGTCCATAAGCAGCATCAGATTCCAATCACATTCGTGCGAAGCATAAGTAGATAGAAGTCGTTTGGTGCCCGGAAAAGTTAAGCGCTGCGTTCGTCCAGTTCGGTGCCCGGCGTAAGTCCTAGCGAAGCGTCCCGACTTCTATAATAAAATGAATTACTCTGCCTTCCTGTTATCTCTGGTTTATGGGAGAATATTTCCGTGATAATGGAATGCACGCATTGATAATCTATGATGATCTTAGCAAACAGGCGGTGGCATATCGACGAATGTATGACACATATATGACACATGTTTAGATGTAAACAAAGTGGTGGATGTAAACGAAGTGCAGGTAGGCGTACATGCAGTGGCGGTGCAGTGGTAGATAATATAGTTACATGTACTGTTGCATATTCATAACATTTAATGCCTTAAACTAATATTAGAATTAGTTTACCTCCCTAAAAAATTCTCAAAAATGCGAAAGGAACATACTAATATATGATATGATTTTAGCCTCCCCGCCTCAGGAAGAGGCTAAATAAGATGATTAAACCGATTGCCTTATAAAACTACACGGTGATCCTTAAAGAGTTCGGATAAAGTTAGGTTATCCATGAAAATGACCAGCTAGAACTAATGCTATCTCACAATTTTCGATTGCTATAGTCCGTGGCCATTGCTAGATGGCAGGGACTAATAAAAGGTGGATTTGTTTGTGCATTGGGATTTAAGTGAATTTAATTTTAAACAAGCCTTATAACACATGAGAGTGAAATCAATAGTATATAATGCTACACTCAATAACATATACTTGTGTCCAATGCATGCACCATGATTCTTTGAGTAGAGACCTTAAATAAATAGATTTTTGGAAAAATGTTAATAAGTAGAATTTTTTTTTTTAATTTTTTTTTATTTATTTTGCATAGATAAATTGAAGGGATTTTGATTTGGAAACATTTTAGATTAGTTGTTGGACAGTCTTCATAAAATTAAAAAAGTTCTTTTTCAAAAGAGAAAGTAGTCATCGATCTATCCAAATTGTAGGTTTTCTTTTGATTTTATTCAGTGCATGCTTTACTCACAAATATGAAACAATTTGTCTTGTTATTTTGTGTAGTTGGTAATTTTAACTTACTACTAGCATGACATCTACTCCAGAGTAATTCCTTAGTTATTATTTTGAAGCTAGTTATTGATGCTTAAAGTCATAATGTCCATGACTCATATGTTTATAGTTTTAAATGTTGGTATAAATACTAATTGGCTTAATCACTTGAGACTTGCACCCGACTTAATTGTTTATCTATGCTTTTGGGGAATGGAATGTTAGTGGGTGGCTTAAGAGACCATTGTTTTTAATGTGTATAGGTAATCTATAGCTCAATGTATTTTAAACTTCTAACACTTAATATATCTAATGCAATTGTAAATATTTTTCCCTTTTCATGACATTAAGATTTTATTTATTTATTATGGACAATTTGGAATTTTTTATTATAAAATTATAAAATTTGGTATATTGATTCTTATGTATATTTCTATTCACATTAAAATATATAAATTTGATAAAATAATTAATAAATTTAATTTATTTGTCTTTTTAGCTATAAAATTAATTAAATAGTTATTATTGTTTAGAGTTTTCATAAATATTTACTATCGTCACTGTTGGGCATTGGATAATCCAATGCTCTCCCTGTGTTTCGTGACATGTGCTTAACCACCTCTCGAGGATCTGTTAACTCTGGCGATGCGTATGTTTACTAAAACCTATGGGTTTTGGTGTAACGAAAATCGTGATCCCAACAAGAAGAACATATCGGAGGAGCAAACAGAGCAAACAGAGGAGCAAACAGGGCTATCGGAGGAGCAAAGAGCAAAACAGAGCTATTGGAGAGCATAGGAGGAGTCTTATCGGGAGTAATACATGCCAAAGAGTCTTATCGGGAATAATGTATGCCAGCCAAAGAAGAGCGGAATACATATATGTGGAAGAGTTAAAAGGAGCGGAGTTGTATATAATATATGTATATGCGAAATACACTATTGGAGCAAAGTATGGCAAAGAATGCCAAAGAATACACTATCGGGAGCTATCGGGAACAATATAGTGTATATGCATACAAATACACTATCGGAGGCGCAAACACATATATATAGGCTATATACACTAGCGGAGGCAAAAACATGTACATATAAAGGAATACATTATTGGAGCGGAGAATAATGTAGAGATCGGCAATATTGTAATCACCGGGTTCGGTTATATGCCACTACCCAAAACCCCCGATTGTGATATATATGTGCGGGTGTATAAACATGTGAAGTTCAGGTAAGTGCTTCAAAGCAGGTTTTAAGTGTATTTCATATATGCGGGCCTTTAAGTCTTGCCATGTTAAAACATGCAAATTTGCAATCAATATATATATATATATATATATCTCTCTCTCTCTATATATATATATATATATATAGATATCATATAACTGCGATAGGTGCTGACCCGCTGCAACATTATGCAATGGTTTAATGATATATCGCATCCGTCTATCGCAATAATACAAAGGGGTGTCACCCCTGAAAGCGCCGATTGCGATACATGTTGCGGACCCGATGCAACATTACAATTTGGCTTAATGTAATATCGCATCCACAAGTGAATCAACCATCAGCCATCAGGAAGTTGCGACTGCCGATTACGATATATGTAGCGGACCTGATAAAGTTATAAATGTGGGCATAATAAATTTGAAGTTCGGCCTTTTAACGTTTTGGTCGTCTTTTCATATATTCCTGTGTAGTTCGAAAAATTGTATTGCACGGGGTTTGAAGGCCAAAATGCATAAGAGACGCTCCCGATAGTTTAGGAGGCTTGAACGAAAGCCGATTGCGATTGCGATTATGATGTGGCATGTGGGTTTGTCCTGTTGGTACAGTCTCTCCGTAAAATGATAAAATCTGGTGCATGAACGGTATCAAAGAAAAAAGGGCTCTCTCTGATATCAATTAATAAGCATCATTTCCTTTGTAATACAGCCTACTCTTTTGTATTAACGTGTCTGTGAAGCAGTGGCTAATCTGGAGAGACAGAGGAAGCTACATCGATCGAAAAGCCAGGAAGCCGAAGGGTAAGCCAGCGCAGAAGAAACCGAAAAGCTAAAGCAATGAAGAAGAAGGAAGCCAAAGGACAAGCCAGTGCAGAGGAAGCTGAAGCGAGCATTGAAGAAGCCAAAGAGCCATAGGAAAGAGGAAATCGAAGGTCAGCGGCATCAAGAAGATACAAAAATAGAGAACAAGTAGTGTTGAATGTTGTTGTAAAAGTTGGAGGAAACAGAGGCAGCAGGAGGGTCCAGCAGAACAGAAAAGGGCCAAAGGACCAAGAGGACAAGAGGCATTTGAGGGGGAGAAGTAGTCAGCAGAGAAGCAGTCATGCTGAAGCACTTACTATGGTAGTAAGGACAAATGCTTGAACAGAAATCTGGTTCTTACGCAGAGCTTAGTGCAACTAATAGTAGACTCACTAAAGCTGTGTGGAGACATTATCAAAGGTCATCTATTGGAGACTCTGTGTGGACAGTATGAAGAGTTGCAAAGAATCTTTCATAAGAAGACTGGTTGTCATTGATTTTGTAGCATGGAGACTACAGTGAAGCTGTAAACAGGCAGAACTCAGTAAAGAAGAGTTCTGAGAGCAGAAAATTACTATCAAACATGCCTTAACAAGAGTGGGTCAGAACCCTTGGGGTTGGTGCCTCAAAAGTAAGAAGGATTGGAGTCCTTGGGATTGGTGTCTCAGTAGTAGGAAGGATAAGTGTCCTTGGGACTGGTGTCTTAGGAACTGGAAGGATCGAAGTCCCTAGGAGTTGGTGCTCCTAAGTCCAATATTTTTGCCTTGGTGAAATAGAGTTGGAGCTCTGGAGGTTGGAGCATTACAAAAGTCCAAGTTGCTGCTTGGGAACTGATTGCAACCATTTATATATTGTATCTATTTTATTGCAAAGATTATATTAATAAAATCATTGATACTTGTTGTTCATCTTGTGTTCTGAAATATAAATGTTTTAACTGGTAAAATAACAGTTGGAAAAAGAAATATTGATTCACCCCCCCTCTTAGTATTTCCAATAGTGGCAACTAATTGAAAACATATGTATATAATATTATCCCTAAAATATGCCCATGAGATGTAGACTATTTGGTTTACATGGGGTTTAGTCCCCACTAGGTAACAGATTCAAACCTCATGGGAACGGGTTAAGGATGGAAGTCACTTTGGGGGAATTAACCATCCCAAGCGGCATTTAAGCTCCATCAAGCCTCACATAATCCTGGTGAATAACATCCCATTGTTATGAGTGTGTTAATTTCACTTGTTTATATTTGAATTCGTCTTGAGCTTTATATCAATGAAAGTTTATGGGATGAAATTGGTATAAAAGGAAAGGAAAATAAAAATAAAAAAGGAAATAGTGGAAATCAAGAGTATCAACTCTAATACCCATTCATTATCTAGTAATATAGGTTTAGACACCCAACCCTCCCTCTAATGTTAATGATGAGAATATGACTTCAATGCCTAGTCTTTCAATATTATTGATCCAAATTGGATCATTATATTATTTGTCATTTATCCCAATGCTTTCATAATGGAAACAAATGGAGGAAGTATGTTACAGGGTCATATTAATGGCAGGTTCCAATATGGAGAATTAAGTTATAAAACCTTCGTTACCCATTTTTCATAAATTAAATGATGTTTTTGAAGTCAAAAAGTTCTTGCTTACATTAGCCCTCTATGATTGTTCTATAGTCAAAGACCATTCCAAAGATGCAAGAATCACATCAAATAAAGTAATTTACACCTACCACAATTTTACCTACCCTGTTGACCACCATGCTATAAGAGGATGCTTGTGTCAACTCCCATTACTCGTGCATATGGGGCTAATCACATGTGGACTTTCAATAAGGCTCTATAATGTCCAAACATGTAACTCTAGTTGAGGGTTGGGGGAGTCAAACCATACACCTAGTTGGCTACTAGCAGAATTAAGCGTTCTATTATACATTATTATATTTTGTTCCATAGTTTAAGCAAAGCAATTAGGAGTGGGAATCTAGAGAGAAAATAGATGGGGTTAAATTTTGTAGTAATCTTATATGCCAAAAGTCTTTGGTAACTCCATAGAGAGCACAAGGGCTTCATTGGGGGAGAAATACCATATCACGTGCATTCATATTGGGGGATATATATATTGAGAAAAAAATGACATAATATATTGGGGGATATAGGGTAAAGGGTTTTTATATTGGCATGTATAAAAAATGAAGCTCAAAGTTAATGAAAAAATATAAAGGGTTGTAAAAAATGTTAATAAAAAAATGGATACTTACAATATCTAGTGAAAGTAGGGCTTTTTTAAATTGGGAAGGTGTATTTGGTTCGTATTGGTAGGGGGTTAAATGATGTGATTTTTAAAGTTATTTTCCAGTATGTTTTCAAATTAAGGGTATTCTTTAGTATGCTACAAACACACGTGATATGTCAAAGATTCATTGAGTGAAGCCCCCATAATAGAGAGTATCTCTTCTTTGGTGCTTGCATATTTCCATACCAGAGAGGAGAGCAAAGCAACCTCACCTTCCAGCTAGGTTTTAGCTTGTAAGGGTTTCCAAGGAAAAAATTATGTTTATTGGGGATGGTCTGGGTGTGAGCAAACCTCACCTTCTAACTAGGTTTTATCTTGTAAGGGTTTCCATGGAAAAACTTATTTTTATTGGGGATGGTGTGTGTGTGTGTGTGTGTGTATTTCTTTTGATTCTTTATTTTCACATTTCATTTTTTCATTTATTTAAGCAGAAAATTAGTTATTAAAGAATATGAAATTTAAAGGAAAAATTACCCTATATAGTATAGATGTCAATAATTTTATCACATGTGCTTTTTTATTTATTAACTAGAATGTGAATTTTGTATTTATATGAAAGTCTGCACCTGTATTGCAACAAATACGTCAAGTAGTACATAACTATATCTTCAAAAAAAATTCCTAAACCCTCTTACCAACAAAACTACGATATTTTCTAAAGGGACTCCAATCTGGACAACAAGAAACGAGGTTTTGTAGGTATATACCTTACAAAATTGACCCACCAAAAAACAAAATTTACATACCATACTATAACTGATTGATATTGTAATCTTTCAAAACTATGCAATTACAATCCATTTAGCTTAAGGAATAGGGGAGGGCTTGATTCAACCATTGATTTTTTAATCTCCAAATCTTAATTTACAGCCTTGATTAACACATAAGTTTTCATCATTATTGAGATCATAGAGAACCCTTCCATTGGTTTACTAATTTCTTTCATAAACTCTCTAATGTTTTGTCCCTTAGAGAGAAACCCTTCAACAAATGTTGAATAAGAAGGAGTGAGTCTCCCAAATCAGTGAGAGAAGCTACATAATTTTCTTTAGCTAACTGCATCCCCTGGTATAGGGCGTATTCTTCATCTTAGTTGTTCATCATACATCCTAAACCCCATAAATACTTTACAACTTTAACTTCCTAGAATAATTTTATCAAATTTATTAAATTATTCCAATAAAATATCTATTACAATTTACAAATCAATTACAAGTATTTATAGAAATAAACTAATAAAAAAAAATATATATATTGATTAAATAAAAATCATCATCTATCTCAAATGCAATAAATTTGGAATTAATTGCTTTCATTACAATTATAAACACTTAATAAACTAAAAATTTAAGAGAAAATAAAAATAAATAAACACTTAATAAACTAAAAATATCTAGAAAATAAATAAATAAATAAAATTATCATATATTCCGATAGAAATAAAAATCCAAATCCAATGCATACCTAGAAGTTCTAATCACATATAAATCAAATACAATGTTACTTATTTCACATATTTTTATATATAAAAAAATCAAATACCTTCATGACTGTTTATATATATATATATATATATATATATATTTTAACACAGTCGGTTACTTTTTATATATTGCAAAAAAGAAAAAAAAAGGGAAAGGAAGCTAGTTCCTTGTACAATCAGGGGAGGGCAGGTTCAAAAGTAGTGCGCAAATGGGAGTGCAGTCCCCACAACTACTTTTGCCACCCTGAAACCATAAACTTCAAAACTAAAGTGCTGGTGACGTGGATATGAGCTGTGGTATAACTTTCCAAAAATTTACTTGAACTCCTTAAGCCTCGCGCAGAGACCAAACCCGCACTTAACTTTGGAAAAGGCAGATATAACCCAAAACCATTATCCTTGAAAAGTCAGCATATAAATAAAAACACGAGAAATTTTTCTTTTCTGAAGCCTTGATGCGATTTTCAATGCTTACCTTTATTACGCTCGATCTCCACCGTAGAAAATCCTCCGTCAAATTTGACCGATCAAACAACTTGCACGTCACTTTGCCACTGTCGATCCACTCACGATAGATCCAACGACTAGCAGGGATTTCGGGTGGGCAAATCACGTGTAGAATACCCGCCTGATAAAGTGGTATTCTCACCCCACCCTCTTGCTATGTGTCCATTAGTGAGTGGAATCGGGTGGTTCCCTCCTGAAACCGCTTACCGCTTAAGCTCTGCCTGAAATACCATTCCTGTTTAAAATCCCACCTTTTCTCTTTGACTAACTCTAGAGAAAGATAGCGCTCGATGGCCGTAGATCTGCCACCATCAATGGATGTGACACCATTTCTAAGATCCTCTTCCGCTGCAACTGAAGTTAATCCTTGACCATTGATCTTCGAGATCCAACGGTACTTGTGCAATGAATCTTCCTCTGTCTCCTCACTCTTACTTTGTGGCATTTATTCATTGATTTGTGGTTTTTGGTCTTGATTTAATGGTCTCTGTTGAGGATAGAGTTGCTGCTGTTGATTGCCAAACTATCTCGGGTAGATTGGGAGCCTGCGCAAGTGCATGTGGATCATGGTATACTTTCTTGATCATCATACTGTGTGAGGGGGTCAAGGGATACTTTCTGCATAAACTTCATTATTCTCTTTGACAATCCCAACTGGTATGTCAATTGCTTTGTTGGCATGGCTATCAGCGTCCTTATTTTGGTTTCTCAGGACGTGCTTTAAGGTTATATTTCCTAGACTTTCAAAACTTGTTCTGATCCTTTGATAGATTTTTTTGATGGATATGCTGAGTCCCATATTATTATAGGGTCCTTGAATGCATTTTTGTTTAAAAGCCTTGTGCCTAGGAGAAGGTTGTATGCTTCAACCCTGTTGTTTATCATTTCTCCCAGGCTCCATTCATAGGTTATTATTTTGTTTCCATTTGGATCTAGTATAACTCTGCCTGCCCTTGCTTTACCTGGGTTATTTTTTGTAGCTCCATAAAAAAAAAGAATGTGTTTCTTCTGTTCTTTTATCCATTTTGCAAATTCTTTATCCTCAAATCTTAATTTCCATTTCTTGTTTGTGTGAAATTCTTTATTTTTTGCTATAACTTCTACTTTTTCTTTGTTTTCTAACATTGCTTTGCTGTACCAGTCTTTTTCTTCTTGTTGTAAATTGTTCTGATCCATTTTTGAGATTCCATTTGTACTTATTATCTCTGCAACTTGGCTCCAAGTTTTTGCTAGGATCTTGCCTAGATCTGGATTTTGTTCTTTGAAAATGCATTTGTTTCGGGCTAAACAAATTTTCCAACACAGGATTGAAGGGAGAAATTTCCATATCCTATTTATTGTTGCCCTTTTTTTTCTTTGTATATGGATAGCTTTTATTCCAGTTTTTATGAAGAGTTGTCAATTGAATTGCTAGATTTATGTTTATTTCTAAACGACTTGTTGCCTAATTCCAACACTCTCTTGCCACCATACAGTTTATGAAGAGGTATTGGATTGTTTCTTCCTCCTTTTGACAAATGACACATTTTGAGGGCCCTTGTATTCTTTTTTTTTTTTTTTTTTTAATTTTCAGAGGTAAGACATTTTCCTTTGAAGGGTCGAGGTGAAGACTTTAATTTTGGGCAAACTCTTTGATTTCCAAGCTGCCTTCCATAAACTCCAGTGATTTTGATTGTGAAGTTTTTGGAGGAGGTTGTACCCTGATTTCACTGTGTAATCCCCTCCATTTTGGTCCTAAACAAAGTCATCTTGCTCTTGTTTGTTGATGGGCGTGGCCCCTGCCAGATGAACTTTTAAAATTTCCCACTTACTTTTTAGTCTTGGTGGAGTAGCCAACTTTTTCCATCTTACCCAGTTATTCTGATCCCAACCTGAAATAGAATAAAGAGTGTTAAAACTTTGCTCTTCCATCCATCTCTGTTGTCCTCTTAAATATTATTGCTGATTTAAGGGGTTTTCCCCATTATTCTATCCTCCCAGATAGAAATTGTTTTGCCATTCCCTGGATTTTTGGATATTTGATCTTTAATAAGAGGAATTATCCTTTTAACCAATTTTTAGATTTGGGTGCATGGCTTGTCTGGAATACTATCAGTGAGCAACTTTGTTCTATGATAGTTTAAGTATTTCATTGTTAGAACTTTTTCCCACCAGTGACCATTCCCATTTATCATTCTCCAGATAATTTTTGTCCCTAGGGCAATGTTCATTAGTCTTGGTAGGCGTATTGCTATACCTCCTTTTTCATAGGGAAGTGTAACTTGCTCCCATCTAACAAGGCTAAATTTTTTATTATCTTGTTTTCCTCCTTGCCAGAGGAAGCTTCTTATTATCAGTTCCATTTGCTTGTGGGCACTTGCCAGAGCCATAATGATTGCATACTGATATACAGGAAAGGTCGAGAGAAGTGCTTTAATCAATGTCACTCTTCCTGCCAAGTTGAGCCATATCATTCCCTAGTTCTGAATTTTTTTCCTCATTCTCTCCACTTGCCTGTTCCAGACTTCTGATTTTACCACTTCCTTTTCTAAGGGCAGCCCAAGATAAGTGAAGTGGCTCCAATTTATTTGTAAAGGTATTTCCATTATTTGTGAGATACGCTGCATTGTTTTTGTTGAGGTATTCCAACAATAAATTATGCATTTGGAGTTGTTTGAAATTCCCCCTAAAACTAGGAGAAATTCATGTAAGAATTTTTTGAATCGTCTTGCTATAATGCAGCATGCCCCGCCTATAAGAAGGGTATCATATACAAAGAGAGAGTGGTTTATATCTTTGACTCCTCTCGAAATTTGGATCCTTGTTATTTTTTTCTCTTTTCTATGATTTTCCAACATAGCGCTCAACGATTTAGCCATGATGATGTACAAGAATGGAGAAAGAGGACAGCCTTACCTCAGCCCTCGTGTGCTTTGGAAAAATTTGCTGGGCCGTCCATTGATTAAAGGAGTGATCCATGGATTTGATATACATTCCTGGATAATCTCTATGAAGTTTATTGAAAAGCCAAACTTTTTGAGAGCTGTTGCAAGAAAGTTATGGTTAAATCTATCAAAAGCATTAGCCATGTCTAACTTAACAATCATTCCTCTCTCCTTTCTTTGGATACTGCTATGAATAGCCTCCTGAACAATTATCACATTGTCAGTGATTTGCCTCCTGGGGACAAATTCTCCTTGGTTTTCTGAAATTATTTCCGGAAGTAATCTTTTCATTTTGTTTGCTAAAATTTTGGTGAGAATCTTATAAGACAAGTTGCAAAGGGAGATTGGCCTATATTTGTGAAAAGTTGTAGGATTGGATTATTTTGGGATGAGGGCTAGGAAGGAGGATTTTGTATTTCCTCCAATCTTTTTTTTTGGAAAGCATTTTTTAGCATTCTCATTAGATCTTTTTTGATAATTTCCCAATGTTGTCTGTAAAAGGCCATTGTAAACCCATCTGGACCTGGTTCCTTATCAGGGTGGAGATACCACACAGCTTCTCTAACTTCTTCCTCAATAATTTCTTTGTCTAATTCCCTGTTTTGCTGGTCGCTTTTTTTTTTTTATATGCTGCAAAATTTCTTCATTAGGTACCTGTTGGTCACTCGTTGAGAGGAGTTCTTTAAAGTGTTTATGGGCTGCATTTTTTATTGCATCAACTCCTTTTATTTCTTGACCATTTACTTGAATCTATTCAATCTGGTTTTTTGATCTCATTTTCATTGTATTATGAAAGAAGGCTGTATTTTTGTCACGAGATTTTAGCCAGAGGTATCTTGATTTCAGTCTGCTTTCTTCTTCTTCTTGCCTATTTTGCTTATATATTTCTAGATATATTTTCTTTTCTCGAATATGATCTTGCTTACTTTCTTCCTTATTCTCTTCTTCCTTCCAAAGATTATCCATTTTTTTTGCAATTCGATTTTCCTAGCTTTGTCTCGGAGATATTTTCTCTTGCCCAATTTTTAAGTGCATCCTTATGTTCTTTAGCTTAGTTTCCCAAACATACTGTGGCACTTTTTTTCCAGCTGTCCTTTATTTGTTTGCAAAAATCTTCCTTGCTATCCCAAATTGAATTATATCTAAAGGGAAGGGGTCCTTGATTTTCCATCTTTCCCAAGGTTAGCACCACCGGCTTGTGATCTGAAGCTAAGTTGTGAACAATTTTACTTTTTACAAGAGTATAAGCAGTTGCTATGCTTTCTTGAATAAGGATTCCATCCAACCTTTCTTTTATGTTGTTTTTCCCTATTCTTTTGTTGTTCCAAGTGTATTTTCCATTGCTTGGGGGAATGTCTATTAATTTTTTCTCTTCTATTACTCCTTTAAGAGCTTCTCTTGACGGATCGTTTTGGAAGATTTTGCCAAATTTTTCTTCTATATTCCTTATCAGATTTAAGTCTCCTCCTAGGATTAAGTTCCCACTTTGTCTCTTTGCAATTTCTTCTTTAACTGATTTCCAGCATTGTTCTTTCTCTCTATAGTGATTTGGGGAGTACACATTTATAATGCTATACTATTCTTTTGTATTGAGATTTCTCAACTTTGTTTGAATCTAGTGTTTGTTGATTTTTTGGGTCATTAATTCCCATTTTCTTTTATCCCAAATGGTGCTGATTCCTCCTGATGCTGCTATGGCTTCTAATGCTACTCCTTCATAATTTTAAGATTTTGAATCATTTTAAGATTTTATTTCTTGTTTAGTTTAGTCTCTTGGATCATATATATGTCTGGTTGTTCCTTGGCTAAAATGTCTCGAGCTGCATTGACTTTAAAGGAGGTACCAAGGCCGTGACAATTCCAAGAGACCACTATCATTATTTACTATTGTGTTGGTGTGGTCCTCCGTTTCCTCTTTATTGAGTTTTTTCATGACTTCCTATTTGTTTCCCAAGGAATGAGTCCATTGGCTATTGCGTTCCTAGGGCCATTTCTTTAGCTGTTGCCTCATCTTTGATTTCTTTATTGGATTTCCTTCCCACTTTTTTTTACTGGTCCCAGGCTTGGGAGATTTCTTTGGCTTTGTTTCTAGTTAAAATGTAGTCCATTGAAGGAGGAGGTGGAGAGGATATAGGGTTGGGGTAGGATATGAGAGCTAAAGAGATAGGGTTTGAAGGTATGGATCTGGGAGAGGGTAGATCAAAGGAGTCTTCTAATGGCTCAAAAGGATTCGGAGTTGTGTGATCAGGAGGAGTAACCTTCGCTGGAGGCTGAGAGGTTGTTTCATTTGCTTCTTGGGACTGATAGATATTTGATGCGGTCTGCTTATTGGTAGGTTTTTTCCTTTTCACTTGTTCCCATGTAGGTTCTTTCTCTTCTACATTTTCATTCTCTATTTTTTTAAGACACCTATTTGCAAAATTACCATACTCGTGACGTACCTTGCATTTAAATGGTATTTTCTCGTAGTCGAGCTGGTGAATGTGAGTCCACTGGTCGACCTTGATTTTTATTGCCTCTGGGAGGTCTTTTCCGAGATCTACTTCACACATATTCTTGCGCACGCGTGCATGTTGTCTCTTGGCTCACATCTATCAATATATTTGCCCACTGTGTTTCCTATAGTCTTTATAGATTCGTCTCCCCAGCAGTGAAGAGGAATATGTGGGAGCTTGACCCACACATGCATTGCATTTGGGACATCCATGTCTGAGTCAAAGTCTGGCATCCCCCTGTTCAAGTATAAGCCTCTGGAGTCAAAGAGAAAGGTGTAGTAATCCCTTTCACATAATCGTATTGCTATCTTCCCCTGTGTGGTTGCATTCCAGTTTCTTTCCACCCATTTTTGCAATGATTTGGGTGAAGGCTATAGCCCAGTGAACTATCCAACAAGTCTGCGTTCTGCCAAAGAGATGGCTGCTCTTCTTGGAAGTGCTGGAGGGAGAGAAATCTCTGGGATAATTTCAAGTTTCTTTACAAATTTATTGACTGATGGCCTGTTCCTTAGAGCTCCATTCTCTGTGATCAGATATGCGAAGGCTTCTGCGTTTTCTTCATTCCCTGGCTGCGAGGAAGGGTGAGGATCTCCCTCCTCAGAGGGCTGTATGGTTTGGTTGGCCTCAGCAACAAGAGGCTGCCGAGAGAGGGATCTGTAGGGGCAGCGATGGTTAGGTCAACGCAAGCTCGGGTTGAGCTGTTGTGCGCACGATCAAGGGAATAATCCATATAAATATTATAATTCTTTAAAAAATAATATAAATAAATTAAAATAAATTTAAAAGTGAAATATACTTCTTTTTTTCCAATCAAATACCGCGGTTGTAGTCTTTTATTTAAAATCTTTAAAATTATTAAAATTCTCATTAAAAAATAATATCTTAAATAACTAATTAAATATATAAAATAAGAAATAATCCATTTTAAAAACTATATATTTATAAAAAACACAAAAACAAAAATACATAAAACTTAAAATAGATAAAATTAATAAAGTTTCCCACAATGGAAAGTGAAAAATGTAAAAAGTTCGTAAAAGTTTTGTATGGTGGAAGTCCAAAGGTATCCATTAGTGAATAGATATCCATTCAATTTTTAAAAATCTCGTTTATTTGATCAAAAATTGAATTAGTTGAATTGACAATAGTGATTTATAATTATATAAACATGTTTATTAATTTAGTGATTTGTAATTATAAATACAAATTTATTAATTTAGTGATATATTTAAATAATTGGAAAATATGGATAGACATTAATTTATAATATATATCAAAATATTTATTTTATAAAATAAATTTGAATTGATAAAAATTATAAAAATAAAATAAATTATAATTTTATTTTAAATTATATATATATATGAATGAGGACCATATTATATTAATTATGTCTCTGGTCACGATAAATCTCTAAGAAAATTATATCATTAGACAGTGCAGATGTTTTTGACGTAATAAAACTACTGCTAACAACCCATTCCAAAAATACATCATAGAACCCATTCACACTAAGTACTCATAAGAGTTTACTAGTATATCTTCGATAAAAACTGAATAGGATCTAGATACATTTGAAACCATTCATAATAAACTACTCATAATTAGCAAGCCAATTCAGGTCGAAATCCCGAGGTGGCTCCAGAGTTGAATTGTCTGACATCGCAGCCTGTAATTGAAGGGTGGTGATTATGCTACACAAGACGTCCATTTCATCTTCCATAGGAGCAATTTTTTTCTTCAGCAACTTTATAAGGTTGAGGGTGACACACTCCAAGGCACGAAGTTGACCCACTAGGACCTGAAGCTCATAGATTTCTCTTTTCAATTTTTCATGTTCAACCTGACATAGGGAGCACATAGAGGAAACAAAGGAGTTAGAATCAGAAGAGCAGGGAACCATTTGAGGGATGGATGCAGATCAATAGAGGGAATAGATATTCGAAGCCCTAAGCCTCCAAATGGGAATTGCTGCCATTGGGAGTCAGTGAGAGTCGAGGTGCTCCAGCTTCGAATCAATCATAATATGTCCCCACCATAACAACAACAAAGGGAGGCACCAAAAGAATTGATTGAACTGAATATAAACCAAATATAGCTAGAAGTTGTTACCTCAACACCAGGAATGGCGGAGTGCCAAAAGGACCAATATCAATGGAGCTTCAAGGATGAACGGAGTGCTGCACTAGAAGAGAAACCGACCCTCTAAGAGTCCCAACCTTTAGACACCACCCTTCTGGCCCAAATCCCCATTCGACAATTCCTCAATGAGAGATGGAGAATCGACAACCTGTGGAGCCAATTTATGCCAGAGATTTGAGAGTGTTTGCCTCTCAATTATTTTGCATAAGCATCCAAATCCCACACAGGGTCCTGCACTGCTTCATAATTACCCTCGTTGTCCCAATAAGCCCCCATCATCATTGGAAACATTGAATTGATATCTACCACAACACACATATGCTCAATCTTACTTTGAAATTGAATTCGAGCATTGTTCAGATCCCATACAAGGGTCATCATATCTTCTTGCAAACATTCTTCATGCCAATATGTTTGCATTGCCACTAAACCCTCTGATTGGATGGGAATCACATCCTCCTCTTGCTCCAACTCACGTGCAAAGATATACATCCACTACACCATGAAAGGAGACATGAAGGAATTTTTTTTTCCATGGATTAATGAGGAAGGTTGCATAAGGGAAAATCCGACAAGCTCTAGGAGAGGCGTGTGGAGTACAATGAAACCACGATCCACCTGAGCTGATGCCATGAAAGAGGAACATGAAGTTTGCCATGAAGACAAGACTTTGGGAAATGACATCATAGGGGTGAGAGAAGAAGCGAGGAGGGGTAGGGAAAGAAGGGGATGCAATACAAATGAGAGGGGATGGATAGAAAATGAAATAATAATAACCCATGAGCCACCTAGGGAGTAAGAGCATAGCCACCATTACCATTTATTTCAGTTTTTCCTTCTTCCAATAAGCAATCCTTGTTAGAGAGGAGATCAACTTCCGAATTAAGGGAGCAAAGAATATGGAAAGGCGAGAGGGATGAGAAGGTTTGGAGCATTCTTTTTATTCTAGAGAACAACACTTGCAACACATTATCTTTAGGAGTAGAGTTCAACTTTAAATATCTGATGATGAGGAAGGAGTCCCCTAGGATGACTATATCTTTGATTCCCCTTGAGTTGGCTGTAAACAAGCCCATGAAAATCCTATACATTACAGCCTATTTCTATGATTTCTTGCCTAAGCCCCAAGAGAATTTATCCATAATTATTCCTTTGGGATTTATGATAATCCCTCCCCCTTCTGCCACCCCTGGGTTGTGCTTTGAAGCCCCTTTAAATTTAAGGATCCAAAACTGAGATTTCTCCTTCTAAGCTATAAATTCATCCTTGGATAGAAGTAACAACCAGATTAGTTTCGACTTCTGTTGCTTCACTGCAAGGGGACAATGATCATATACAGCCCAAGGGGAGATCCACTGTTGCTCTACAAGTCCAATGCTGAATCAAGGGAATGGGGGTTGAGTTCAAAGCAGAAAGAGATGGCCTTCGCAACAACATATCTAATAGAGATCGAATCAGATTTGAATATGATGTTGTTCTTGATCTGAAATTGGAGGAGAACATCTCCTTCCTAAAAAGTGATCGTTCTTTGATGCTTTGCAAGGGAAAATGGGTCTTATGACAAAACAAGTTTTCAAAGGTCTCTCCAAGGACTATGATTTAGTTCTTCATGTAAAATTAAAACATAAGCAACATCTCATCATTTAACTCATACATGCATTCATGAAGAGCAACAAAAAATAATTTGGTGACAAATTTCACCCCTCCTAAGCTACATCTCTGGGGCTTCCAACATAGCTAGGCCACTCAATATATTCAGTGAAAAAAAGTACATAAAGCTTGATGATAAAAGAAGTGGCTAGTTTCCCCTTCAAGGAAAATTTCTCCTGCAAATAACTCTCACTATAAACAACATGAAAACCTATAGTCCATGAAACCATCAGCCATAAAAGGTGTATCCTAGAGATACCCAATACTCTATCTGCAAATGAGAATACATGAGCATACAAGTACTTCAATTCCACATTGAGGTAAAAAAGGAAAGCTTTCCTCAACAGGACATAGTGAGAAAAGATAAAATGAGTTTCACCCTACAAGTCACATCTACTACAGTGGACTTAAGAAGGTAATAAAACCCCTACAAGGCCTTCAACATGCTCAAACACCTTCAAGAACTGCTGCAAAACACTGATTGATCCATACACCCATGGACTTGAACCTGCAAAAAGTCTCTTAAGATGTTCTGCAATCAACAAATAAAGGTCACCATTGGATCCATAATGTCCAATAACCCCTATTTGGACTCTTCTTGAGCTCCAAAAGGCCAAAAGCTCGACAAGTTATGGCTCTAACAAGCTCTCAAAATTCCTCCTCTGTTATCTGTCTTACAAACTGGATAAATACTCTAACATCGCTACAATTTCGCTTTATTTTCTGTTGTAAAGTTTACAAATTCACCTATTGAAGGTGAAATTTGTTGGACCGTTAAAACATCTAATAGCCCTTAAGTGCGGAAACTGTGGCCACATTGGCCATGAGGCTGGGGGTTGGGCTAACCGCCCGCCCTTGCCAGCCTAGCCCCTTAAATGTCAGGTTGGTGTTCATTTGGTGCCCATGGGGCCGAGGGCTGGGCCAATGACCTGCCCTTACCGCCAAGCCCCCTCCACACTATGTCGGGGTCATATGGGCGCTCATACGCCCTGCGCCCTGGGCTACCTCCACTCCCTCTGCTGGTTAGCGCTCAATCTTCGGTGTCGATGGTCCCGTACATGATCCCGTGACAAGAGCCTAGGGCTAGTGATAAGCCCCCTCTTTGCTCGCTCCTTTCGATTAGTGTCAAGGTCCTGTGGTAGATATGGTGACTAGGTGTTGGGGCCGGTCCACTGGCCCTAACTCCTTTGCGCCAAGATTATATGCGTTGTGGTGATTGGGGGGTGGGGCTGACAGCTCGACCGCCCGACCCCTCCTCCATATATATGCACCATTTAAACATTAAATAGAGCCCAATCCCTTAAAGATTAAGAACAACCCCCGTGGCACAGTGAAAAGGTGCTTGGTTGTTGGATGTGAGGTCGCAGGTTTGAATCTGACCCAACCTGTCCAACCCCTAACCAAATTTTGGCCAACCATGGGGTGCCATGTGGCAACCTTTGGTTAGGCCACGTGGCACACCCGAATTGGTCCACCATAACAAACATGACCCAATAAAAAAAGAAACTTGCCTAGTATGAGGCTATCACTTGGAAAGCTCTCATTAGTCTGTACCTTCCCAATAGACCTGCTGATGTTAGTGGTATGATTTCCGAGTCAACAACCTAGTCAACAACCTTGCTAATTTTTGAGTTGTTGACCAAAAACTTCAGAACATCATAACTTTTTGATATAACATCGGATTGAAATGAAACAAGTGCCATTAGATTCACAACGTTGAACACTTCGACTTGATGTCAGTTTCAAAAGATTTTGGGCATTTTATTTTTTGAGCTAAAATTTGATCACTAGATCAGTTCGTAGCTAACCATATTTGCCAACAAAGATATTTAGGAAGAGCGATCTAGATATCTTCAAATTGTGAGTTAGTTTGAAGGGAGCCCATATTATAAAAGTAATATATATATATATATATATATATATATATATATATATATATATATATATATATATATATATATATATATATATATATATATATATAAACTTGTAACAAAGTTTTCTTTATTTGTAAATAAGATTTGTTACGATATCATGGATTAATATCGTGGTTTATCAATACTACAAGTCAAAAAAGTCATAACTCATTTTATAGTTAAAATATTTTATATAGATTTTATTTTATTTTAACTTTGCAACCTTTTTTTATTTAAATTGGAAAGAAAAAATACATACTTTTGAAATAAATCTCAAAAAATAATATTCCATGAATATTCTAGAGAGATTAAATCCCTATCATCTATCTATTAATTATTGATAATTAAATTAAAATCTTTAAATTCTTACTTCAAAATAGATACACCTATCTACATAACTCTGTGAAAAATAGTCACCAAACAACAACCCAAAAAATAATATTTACACTTTTTTAATATAAAATATAAAAACATGAAAATTATCAATAACAATATGATTTCATAGGCTAAATGCACTAAAAATCCTTTTAATTTTTATGATTAAATATAAAATAAGACATCAAATTTGTATATTTTTTAACCACTTTAATTTCACTCATTATTATGCTTATTTCTATTAAAATGGAATTTCTTTATAACTCAAGTTCTATTTAATAGTCCTTTTAACTTCCCTTTTAAATATAGAGGGGTTATTCAACCCATCATACCTCTCCCGTTAATACTTAATAATAATAGTATATAACATCCTCATATACAATGTATAGGCTATAGCCTACTTCTCTATTTAACACTACTTACACAAAACATTGTTATCATTTTATTGTGTCTCAATTAAATCTTAACATTTTTTACCATGATATTCATTTTTTACATAACCAATCATTTTAATTCCCGATTTACTAAGTGTTGAGAGATCAAATCTCTTTCAGTCTAAAATAGATATGCATCTCAAGAGATTTGATCCCTCTTAGTTCTGAGTAGATTCAAATTTAAAATGGATCTACGCTGTTTTAATTATAATTATAATTATAAATATTAATTGTATGTTTTTTATTTAATTTAATTTAATTTTAATTTTAATTTTATTTTGACTAAGTCAAAATGTAAATTAGGAAATTACAACATCTTTATCATACTTGGCTAGATAATTTTATGTTTATTTTATTTTATTTTCAATGTATCAAAATGTTAAACATGACAACAACATCTCTACCATACTAGGGTGGACAGAATTTTATGATTTTTTATTTTATTTTATTTTCACTAAGTCAAAATGTTAAACATGACATTACAACATCTCTACCATACTAGGGTGAAGAATTTCATTTTTTTATTTTATTTTATTTTGTTTTGTTTTGCTTTATTTTGACCTAGTCAAAATGTTAAATATGACATTACAACATCACTACCATAATGGGTTGAAGAGTGCACCTCTCAACACAACAATTTGCTATAGCTAATCCCATAAACATGTTTTCCTAATATAAGTAACACTCCAATTTATATCTTGACGTTATTCATTTTAATATGAATGCATCAAAGGTCATATAGGTAAGAATAAGTATATTCATATGCTACTTTTGATATTTATAATATTAGAAAATTATTATTATTTTATAATAAATTATATAAGGCTATATTATCTTGTTTTGGTATCTATTACAATATATGATTTTTTTTTGGGAGGGGGGAAAAGACTTTCATTACTCAGAAAAGTTGGGAATTGGATAGTAGATTACAAAATTCTAACCGGTCTTTCACTAGGTAAATTGGACATAATCCAAAATTAGACTCTCCATAGAGAATACAGTTTCAAATGAAAAGTAATAAAAAAAAACTTGAACAAAGATGCGAGCGAAGATATCCATGTACAATAGAGATATTAAACATAAAAAACATGATTGTTAGGATGTGAGTTTCAAATCAGATCCAAGTACCGAGATGGGGGTTGTTGGATTTGTTCTTGACTAATCTGCTATAGGGGACAAGCCCAGGTTCTTGTCAAATCACTCCATTATTCTAACTTGTGGAGATGACTGTGGATATGCTCAAGAGAGTGGATGATATCTAACAATGTTCCATGACGATCAAGAATGATTCTTCCGTGAGGAATTTTATTTTTTAGTATAAGTCGATAACTTATATATATATTGGTTATATATTCTATGTATGGTGCCTATGTCAGGTACCTAGTTCGTCCATTCCGCAAGGAATTCAGTATCATATAGAGAGGATATATGAGAGGAGGCCTCTTCCTCCATGTTGGAAATCTAAGCTTGAACCCGTGGAAGAGTGAGCTCTCTAAAGCGAGAGGAGGATGCTTCAATTATGTAGTGCATGCGAGTTCTACCTATGTATATGGGTTCCTGATAAGCGACATACCCTCTATGGACTTTGCCTCATTGTCTAGGCATGATGAAAATAGTGGGAGTGTTCAATGTTGAACAATTGAGGAAATGTAGTTGGTTCCTCAAAAGGGAAAGAGATAAGGCACTAAAGAATAGTGCTAGAGACCTTTGAGAATAGGTCTAGAGAAGTTACAAGGGTGAAGCGGCTAGGAAAGCAGGGCAGTGGCACCCTTTCTTGATGCTTGGTGAGCCTGGAGCCAAGATTTCTTTTTAAAATTGCAAATGTGTCTTTTTCCCTAGAGGAGGAAAAAACTAGAATGAACTAAGAATACGGACAATAAAGAAACTATCGTAAGATTGTGGAGGAGGATTAGAGTGGCGCTAGACCTGTGATATTTCCCCTTTAAATTGTGCCCATTTTAAATTGAAATAGAGAATTTGAAAGCATCAAACCAAGCTGAGAGCCACACTTCAAGATTGAATGAAAGAACAAAGGATGTTACCTGTTGTGTCCATGATAATGGTTTGGATATGACATAGAGTGGACTTGGCCAACATAATATCAAGCTAAGGAACAAATTAATGAAGAGAAAGTCTTGAAAGGAGAGGAACCTAAGCTAATTTATGCCAGGAAAAATCCAATAGAAAATACATAAGTTCTTACTAGATTGTCCCCATATAATTAGAATGTCGTTACTCTCATGCTTCTTTCATCGACTAGCCTGAAGTATGAACTTTTTGTGGTTTTCATTTAACTCATAATTAATGAGAATTAGTAGGAGAAAATGCATTATGATCTCAAGCCTCCCACCCTTGAACTAATGTATGCTGAATTTTGAAATATTGTCTTAAATCACGAACCGAATTGAACACCCGATCCTAGTGTCAATTTAGCAATAAGAATAAGTTATTGAACATAAGTGAATTTACAATAGTAGGGGGTGTGGTGCCACGATCTCTCTTTTTATTTCCAATCAGGGTTGTGGCTACTTGTGCCCCCATGTCTAAAACATGTCACTGCATTCGAGGGATTACAACATATGAGTTAATTTCAAACTATTACTAATATTCAGTGATGTGTAACAAATATTAACGAATTAATTTAATTTATTAGCTCAATGCTCTAGCTTAAGTGGTTAAATGCTTCACGCTTTATGTAAGAGGTATCAAGGTCAACTCTTTGGGTTGGTTACCTCATTTTGATATTTGTATCTGGTCAAGTGTTCTAATGAGTGCTAACTAGTTTATAGTGGGTATCATTTGTAAAATTTAAGGAAATTCCTCAGTGTTTACTCACAAGGTACTTCAATTTTTTTTTTTTTTTTTTTATAACTTATGAATAGTTTCTAGCTCTTTAGTAAAAGAGGGATAAATTTTTTATTTTTTTAATTATTCTAATTTATTTCCTATAGTTTTTACTCCTTAGAGTTGACCATTGTGACTCTCTTGCAAATAAGGAGGTGGGGGAGGGAGAAAATTCATTGTTTTTCAGGATTCCCATTAGTGAGGAGATGAGGGAGGGAAAATTTCCAATTGCTTCTACCCATTTTCCGTGAACAAGCTTGTGAAGAGGTTGATGGAGGTCAAAATTGTATTTTCATTGGACAATTTCTAGTGAGAGAGACTTTGAAGTAAGTGAAGTAGTATCAATTCCTATTTTACTCTATAATTAACCATATTAATTATAATATCCTTTTAACTATAGATTTTAGTTTTATGGCAATCACTTGGAGAATCATTCGATCTGCTCATTTTGGAGTAGAGGTCAACAATCAAGCCAATTCAACTTTTTTTCACTTACATTATATAGAATGAAACCAAGCATGGCACAACCAAGGAGGAGAATTCAATTACTAACTCAAGGCCATGACATATTGGATGAAGACAAGGGGAAGAGTGATTGGGAGAGCAATATGAGGCAATCCTATCTCTTTGATTCTTTATTTTTTTCTTTACAAACTATAACATTAGAAACTATATTGGATTTCTTCAAAATACCATTGAAGTGTCCATATTATTTTGTGTATGGGTAAATTGTAGGATGGATTGGTTAGTTGGTCCATTAATGTGGGATTGATGATTCATAAAGTACCTTTCAGAATTGGCACATGGTCAAGTAATTTTATTATTCAGGGGTTGATGGACACATTTCAAGTGTAATTAGAATGGTGTCCAATGGAAATGGATGCCCCATAATTCTATATTTCTTGCAACAATATTGTGTAAGATATTGCAAAGAACAAGTATTTGTTCCTTTTAGCTTAGAAAATATATTGTCTCTGGAAAAATAAAATATACTAGATCCATTTGATGAAGTAGCTTATTTGGAACCAATTGCTTGCATTAAGAGAATAAAATCATTGTTAAACAGTCAAAATGAAAGAGGGATTGATTTGGATAACGCAATAATTTTTAATGTGTTTATACCATTGAAGAGCAAGTATTACACGCAAAAGGAACCAAACTACTAGAACTTCTCTTAGTTGGATTGGCCATTACACATGCCACTTTAGACAAATATCAACCTGAGGCAACAAATGTACAAAAGCTTAAGAGAAAGATCACATTAGTTGAAACTAGGTAAAGCACTATGTATTTGCATATGGCTTATTACAATCTTTATATCACATGTTTTATAAGAAGATGAGGCTAATATATAGGTTAAAACACATTTTTATGTAAAATCCTTTTAATTACAGGAGCTAAGCTTGCAATTATCTACTTTTTATGAAGAACAATTGATGTGGAAGAAGATTTAAAAAACAATGAATGACCAACTTGAGTTCATCAAATAAATCAAGAAACATAGAGGAGATGAACCCCACAATATAAAGATTTTGAACAAAGATGAGATATATGAAATTGAGTACAAGTGGAGTTATTTGAATATATTGTATCATGAAGCACAAAGACAAATAGAATATCAATGGATGGAATGTATTAAAACTTGGGGATTTATTAAGGATACCACCACTTAATGTCAACTTCCCTCCCTTGGTCCACCTAAAATATTTCATTTAATGGACCAAGCTTTTCATAAATTTGATGGTATGATTAAGTTACATAAGTCTTAAGTGGAAAATATATTAAATGTTGAAAAATGACATCTACAAAATTTTCTAACTATAGAATCTATGAATACTACTCAACTCAAATGAACCTTCCCTAAAGTTGAGAAATACATTAAAAGGTTTAATAGATAATTGTCAACTTTAAGGGCCCAATGTAGGTACCATTTTTTCCCTCATAATGATGCAAAATTATTTTCAATCAATGGGAGAAGTAAAATAAATATGTATTTTGGGGAAAAAAACCCCAGGTCACTTAAGGATTAGTTGGTTGAGATAACCAATTTTGTAATTGTATCTATAATAGTATTTCAAAACTAATGGGGGATCTTTTGGTGCACATATAATTTGATGAATTACTTTGTAAAGAACATAGAACATAATTTGTCAAAGTATGACCCAAATCCTAAACTATATTGTATTCCATTCAAACAAAATCTATATTTTCCAAAGTATAATCCAATTCTATCTGGACCCCTAAAATGTCATATCAAAAAAATTATCTTGGCTACTAGACTAATGTATGTGTATCATGAAGATGTATTATGTCATATGTTACCTTATACTTTAAAAAATGAAGCATCAAATTGGTATTTTAATTTAACAATTGGATCAATAACCAATTGGGGTGATTTTCAAACAACTTTACTAGATATATTTGTGGAGGAAACTGCCATTGGAGCTTGAATAGATGATTTTTTTTTCAATGCTAATGTGACGCCAAAAAAAGTTAAGGAATTTAAGTAAAGGTTTACAATAGTCATTAATAAGTTCAAGATAGATACAAAACCCACTCAGAAACTTTAGATAGAAGTATGTGCTAACATCTTACCAACCCCTATTTCCGTGCTCATCAAACAAGCTAGAAAGAATATATTGGCTCAAAATTTCGAAGAGAATACAAGGGTAGAACTTGAAATGATATGGTGTAAAAAAACTCAGTCCTCATTTTCCAAACAAGAGAAAATAAGCCCAAGAAAATTGTTATCTTACCAGGACCTCAACCAAAACCAACCTTAGTGGGAAAGGAAAATGATTCTATGGAATTCGAAATTTACAACATAAGGTAAAATGTTTAACCAGTGATATTATAGATATCAAAAAGAAGTCTAGAGAAGGCACTTCAACAAAATGTTTGTGTAAAAATATTTTTAGAAGATCTATACAACCAAAACCTCTTAAATCCCCACATGAAAATATAAACATTGAATTGGAAGGGATAAACATGTAAAATTTCAACAATTATCATAAGGTAGGTCCTTCAGATAAAACATGTCGTCATTACATTAATTCCATGAACAACCAATAATTTTTTGGATGAATGTGATAAAATACAAAAATCTAGTGACAGTGTGAGAGGAGAAGCAGAAGATGAAGAGGATAAATATAATGAAATAGATATGGTTCTTTGAGATATGTTTCATGGTTTAAATCTAACTTAGGCTGAGGAAAAAAAGAAGAATTATGTGTGAAAATTGGTTATAACCTTTGAAGTGAGGGACTTGTCTAGAAAAAATTATCTCTTAACCCTCAAAATTATAATACCAGGAAGAGTTGGGAAATATCCTCTACTATTAAAACTTCTTTGAATATTTTGAATGCTAACAAACCTTTTATATAATCAAGATTTCATTTCAATGGAATATAATATAGTTGAGGCTCTTAATAAAGTTAAAGAAAATATTTTAGTCTTCGATGTATATTAGATGGCTTAACAAAGAAATTTGTCATTAAACACTTTAAAAGAAAATAATGAAATATAGTTGTCAATTGCTACAAAAAAGACTACCAAAATAATAATCAATAACTTGTAGAATGCAACAATAAATGTCGCTCTTACAAAAAAAATTGAAGGTCCCAAACTGCACCCTTTCTATTAAGCTTTGATATTTTTTTTATCAAAATGTTCATGATTGCTTAGAGGATTTAGGAGCTTCATCCAATATAATTCCTTACATAACATGTAGAAAATTGAATTCAAACTCAACAAAGTTCCCTAGTCACATCATTCAATTAAATAAATTAGAGGTGAAGGTCATAGGGGAACTAAATAATGTCCTAATTCCCATAGCCTCAAATTTGAAAGTTCACTAGATAATTGAAATCATTGTGCTTGATATTCCTAAATCTTATGGTGTATTGCTCAGTAGAGAGTGGTCTCAAAATCTCCAAGTCTATTTTGCATATAATTAGTCATATCTTTGGCTTCCTTGGAATGGATTATTGTATAAAATCAAAGTGGAATGGAGAGTTGAATGGAATCAAAATTCATCATGCACATTCATATGAAACACACTTTGACAAATATAAAATAACCAAATTAACCATATTCCTTTGAGTTTCTAATTTTAGGAAACTATGTTGGTGATTCATTCTTTGGAAATTTAAACTTTTCTTGTTCTTGAAAATCAACTATCTGAAATAGCACTACAAGAAAATATTTTCCAAGAAGCTCAATGTAATGTAATTCATATAATTATTATAGGTAAAAATAGCATAGAAATAGTTACTAACATTTGGACACTTTTCATTATTGATTGCAAATCTCGAGAAGAAGCAATAGTTGGTTTCTTAATAGTTAATCCATCAAGAAAACATAGCTTCACTTCTTGAATACTATAATTTAAATGTACAAATAATCCTACAAAATATGCAACACTTGTACAAGGTCTAAAGAAAGCCATAAATTTGAACATTAATAATTTAAGATATTTGGAGATTCCAAAATCATTGTGCGAAAAATAAAAAAATATAGTTCATTGCAATTCCCAAATAAAAAAAAATGTCAAAGGGAAGTTTTAAGATTAATTGATAAATTTGAAGTTTTCGACATCTTTGTCATTTCTTGGTTTGAAAAAAGTTGGTATATTCATTGGCTACTATAGCCTCTAGATTAGCTACATTAGAAGGTTTTGGGGCAAGTAGATTTTTATTGAGTTGCTTTCTTGAACTTCACTTGTTAATAATATTACCAACTGGAGATTTTTTGAAGGTGATAAAGAAATTATAGAATTTCTTATTAACCAAGATACTTCAAAGATATGTTTCAATTGATGATGAAGAAAATGAGAAAGAAATAGAAAGCTTAAGGAAGAAATGAACAATTTGCTTTAAAATGTAACTAGGTTCGGTCTTCATAATGACATGTAATTGTGATTTTTATAAATGATGTAATGAAGAAAATAATTTATTATTGGTTTTCTTCATGGGTTTCATGAGTAAGGGATTTTTGTTTTTAAAATCAATGTCATGTATGACCCTTCTTGGGCATATAAAGAATGTATCTAGGTTTACAAGTTGACTAGAAGCCCCCTAATAAGACAAGAGAAATCATCCTCATCTTGATGTTAGCCTCAGAATGTATACAAATGATATGTGAGCTCACATATGGAGACACACCCTTTCAAATGATCATGTTAGCTCAATGTAGGGGAAAACAACTATATATAGGAGCCCATACCCCTCTCATTTACACAGTAACAGTTCGATATATCTCTGAGATTTTAGATGGGTACAATAGAGATAAGGCATGGATCATCCTAAACAATCTTCCTAGCATATTTTTTGAGGTTCTTGGTGGTTAAGACAACAAGGAGTTTGGTTACCACAATGATCACAATGCGGACTAGTTTGGCGTGACATTATAGTGATATCTCCCTCATTGTCTCAGCATATATTCACTGTAATGCAGATGGACATATCACAGTGGTACAATTTGGATAAGGTCTCGATGTTGTGTTAATAAGATGATACTCAATGATGCTCGGTGATAGATCTCAATGATACCAGGTGTTGTGCTCAGTAGTGATATGATGATCAGTGATACATGATGCAGCTAGGTGTTACAGGGTGCAACTCGGTGCTAGTGACAATATGAAGGTATAATGCATATTTCTGTGAGGCCAAAGTTCAGGGATATGTCACAGCGTTTGGATCTTGTAGTGATCATGTTTTGAATAAATCGAAGAATCAAAGACGAAGGATGATTGTGTCTTGTTCTATGAATGGAAACGTAGGTCAAGGGTCTTGGTTTTGGTATTCATCAATTGGAATCTCTATAAGAAGAATTTGTTCGAATTTTCCTCTCAAAGAGTGAGAGGTTTTGGCCCTGGTAGAAAGCCAACATCTTGTGTTCTTGTCTCTTTTGTTTTGGTAACTATTTGATGAAGTAAGAAAACAAACTCTAATAATAACAAGAGAAGATTGTGCTAATAAGAAAAAGTAAAAATGTACCTCACAAATAGTTATCAACATGAGAATAATCTTATTAACCTAATTTCCCTAGATTCTTCAACATGGCATCAGAGCTAAGGTGCTAAAGTCAAAGGCAAGGCATAAAAGACACATTCAAGGATCAAGTTTTAAGAAGGGCATCAAAGCGAGTTGAAGGTTATCAAAAGAAAAGGATCAAGATCTACATCAAAGGTTGAAGAATCCATCTACAACAACAATCTACAACTACCCACAGTCTCGGTGTTATTGGAATATCGATTTCACAATAGAAGATCACAAGATGATTACTTAATCTCAGTCAAAAGATAAGGTCTCGATGTTAGATCATAGTGCTTAGAACCTTAGGTACATGGTAGCAGTTTCAGTTCCTCTCACAGTCTCAGTCTATGTCATACTAAAATGAACTCAATAATATCACAATGGCATGATCTCAACATACCAGTGATAGTCACAACCTCGGATTGAATCCTTTCTATAAAGAGAAAAACTTTGACAACTCAGATTCCCAGATCTTGATGATACATATTCGATGGCATATAGAAGTGGATCATCTACGACATAGTGCTCAGAAATAGGTCTCACTATACCTCAGTCATAGTTTGTATGGACAATACTCGATGTAGAATGAAGGTGTCCATTGATACAACCATAGTAATACTAAGTGATGGGTCTTAGTACTATAAGATGATAATCATGGCAAGTGATGTCAATGCTCTATGGTTCTACATGATGCTGCAACTTCAATAGAATGCTACAAGGTTCCATAGTCCACTTGTGTGATAGCAATACAGTGCCATCATAAACATATCAACAATTTTTTAATCATAAGGATCAAATGTATAAGTCGAAGTATCTTGAAGGAAATAAGGCAAGGTTCCTATCATTAAAAAAAGGATCTCATCCGGAGGAAGCATCAATGCATTTGCTTCAACCACTTTCAACATGATCAAGGTGAAGATTTCATCTTCACATGACAAGCAAGTATTTTTCATTCTTTAATCAATTTTGGTTAAATGACTTTGTTTTGCAATGAAATCGATAAGCTGGTTGGGTGACCAAAGGTCCTTTCATGAAATAAGGAGGACTGTCATAGTCCTCGTAGATAAGTGAAGTCATGAAACATATCAATGAAAAAGGTATCCTTTTAATTCATGGGAAGGAACTCTTAAAGTCCTCTCACATAAACAATAGTGGAAACATCAAAGAATTTGGAAGAATAATTATTAAAATTACAAGAAAAGAAAGTTCATATCACTGAAATGATAGGAGGATCCGAGGAAAATAATTCCATGGTAAGAGGGAGTAATAAATCATTAAGATAGTTTCTCTCACTGGATCCTAGATATTGCATAGGTTATTTCTACAATACGATGTGGTATGACATCTTAGAAGCATTAGAAATAAATAATTTTGACATCATCACGATGGTAACAAAATTCATGGGATAAGTTCAACTTGTGATTTCTATGCAAGATAGAAAAGGAAAAGTTGAGTGAAAAAGTGTTGAGGACTCAAACATTAGCTGGAAGGAAAGGAAGTTTGGAAAATTCTGGTACTCAGAAAAGGGAAAAAGAGCATAGCTGAAATTCAATGCTATGGGAGTTAATATACTTTACAAGAAAGATTGTCCTTATCTTAAGAAGGACAATAACAAGAAGAATAGAGAAGAAGCCCATTTCATCATAGAAATGGAGGAAACTGAAAGAAGAAGGAACAAGGAAGGAGGAGCATTAGAAGCAAGAGCTCGTGACATCACCATAGGGAAATATGAAGGACCATTGGAACAAAATATATGGTAGTCAATATATCTCTTGGTGACCTCATTGAAAGATCAAAGGAAAAAGTCATCCAAGACAAGTCTCATCATAAATTAGTCAAAAGGGAAACATTTGCTGAATAAGAATATGCGAGATCCTCAAGATTCTCTGATGGAATCGTCATCGGAGGATTCATAGATCTAGAATGGAAGCAAGTGTTTCATCAAGAACTCCAACTTGTGGAATTCATGGGATGATGGTACGATGACATGAGAAATGAAGCAGATCAAGGGGTTGAAGATATTTTCAATCAAGGAAGTTGTTGGAAGAAGCCTAGATGACCTAAAGGTAAAATGAGGTATGTATGATTGTATTTAATATTATAAAGTCATGTTATATGGTTGCAGGTAACATGGATCACTACTTCTATCTTGAGAAGCATGATCAAGGGAAAAATATCTCTTCCTCTGAAAGGATGCAGGAAGGCATAAGTCACACTAGATGAAATCAACATAATATGTCCTCATATGAAGTATGAGGTGGTTGACTACAATTAAGGAACTTTGGTTGGAAGCTCTTGGGAATGGAATGTGTAAGAGGAATATATCGTGAGATATGAAACCATGATAAAGGCAATCAACATCCAAAAGACCAAGAATATTTGACTAGGAAATATCCTAGAAAGATATGAACACTCCGATGAGAGTTTGGAAAAGATGGAGACCCTTGATAATGGATATATTTGGGAGATGTGTCGACATGTATGCAGGATGTTGATACCTACAGGAATATGTCATGATGAAGAGCCATATCTTAAGGTACTATTTGATTTAATGTTATGTTTTGATTTCTTGAATAATATCTAAATGAGTTCATGTAGGGCTATTGGAACAAGATTTGTAAGTGCAAGTACAACTAACATTCATGTGGTGAATGGAAATACCTGAATGAAGCATGATGACAAAAAAAAACCATATGAAGAAGGTTCTATATATGTACCAAGAAGGCCACTTTACATGAAGAAAGGAATGACATGACGAACGAAGGAGGAAAGTGATCGACGACTAATGCCCTACAAGGAAGAAGCTCGACTAAATTTAATGACATCAAGGAAAGAAATTGATCAAGTAGTTGAAGGACCCATGAAGAAGAAGTTGCTGATGAAAAGGAGAGTTCCTAGATAAAAGGGAGCTTTGCCAAGTCCTTAATTAAGAGGGAGAATGGGCAAGTACTTGGTTAGAAGGAGCTTGGTTTCATTCCTTTACAGGAATAGGCATATCTTTCCTAGTTGAGAGGGAGAGATAGGCACAACATTCTTGTCTTCACTTGGGAAGAAAGAATGGAGGATTGGGTAATGATATGGCATCTGATGCTCTTTGAGGATGTGTAGGGCATCCAATATAAGAGTAGGCAAGAGGACCGATATTATTTGAGGGTTGGGAGCCCAAGATAAGAATAGTCCTAGAAGGTCATACTTAGTGAACACCTTGAGAGACAATGATGAAGGTGTCTATAGTCATTGGTCTCGCCAACATTGTGCTATGATGTGATGAGATAGAGTTGCCAGTCAAGGCCTTTCTATGGAAATAATGTTGGTTAATATGATTCTATACAGATGGATTACCAATATAATTCTTCTTATGAGAAATTCTTCAGATTGAGAATGACTAAGTACCATTATGAATACCTCCCTAGTTAAGAGAGAGTGTTGCAAAATGTAACTAGGTTCAGTCTTCACAATGACGTGTAATTTTTATTTTTGTAAATGATGTAATGAAGAAAATGATTTGTTATTGGCTTACTTCATGGGTTTCATGAAAAAGGGATTTTTGTTTTTAAATTCAATGTCATAAATGACCCTTCTTGGGCATATAAATAATGTATCTAGGTTAACAAGTGGACTAGAAGCCCTCGAATAAGACAAGAACACTCATCCTCTTCTTGATGTCGACCTCAGAATGTATACAAATCACAAGTTGACTCACATATGGAGACACACTATTTCAAATGAGCATGTAGGCTTAAATGTAGGGGAAAACAACTATATATAGGAGCCTATAACCCTCACATTTCCACAGTGACAGTTCGATACATATATGATATTTCAGATGGGTACAACAGAGATAAGGTGTGGATCATCCACAACAATCTTCTCAGCATATTTTATGAGGTTCTCGGTGGTCAAGACAACAAGGAGTTTGATTACCATAGTAAAAATAATGTGGACTAGTTTGGGGTTAGTGATATCTCCCTCACTGCCTCAACATATATTCACTATAATTGTAGAAAATCTGTGATAAGTTAACCTGATAATGCAGTATAAATCAAAGTAGAATACTATAACCTACTTATACTATCAATTTACAGAAGCTTAAAGATAAAGCTAAACAATATAACCAGAAGAAGAAGAATCAATGGCACAATACACATGAAAAATACTTTGGGGAAAGTCTTAGATAAAAACCCCACACTATTTTATTATCATACATGATGGAAATACATAGGAATTATACAAAGCCTTAGCTCTCACAGCTAGCTAGCTCTTAGTACAATCCTTACAAATTCTCACAGGAAATCTTGGCTTCTTTCGAGCCTTCCTCTCTGCCCTCCAAGCTCCTATTTTGTTGCATTGTTCCTTGTGGATGATTAGTCTATTACCAAGTGGAAAAACAAGCCTTCAAAACTGCGTAATCCTCAAGGATGAATCCTTGACTGTATGCATGAATTTTCTCCATGAGAAAACACATGCAACTGATAGTATACTGTCCTTGAACATTAATCTCAACTGGGTCCTTCGCAAAATAGACATGCATGAGTTTCCGATGAGGGAATCTTCAGTTAACTGGAGTAGCGCTACTTGAGTGCATTAATGCATCAACTGACTGTTAACTCACTATTAGTTCCTCAAACAGTTTGGAACTAATTTAACTGGACTTAACTTAGTAAACTAAGTTAATTAATTACAACTCAAATATAACTCAATCTTATCTCCTTAATTGCGCGACTTCAGAAAGACTTCTAACTTGAATTTCTCGAAGTAATTAATTTAAAATAAATTAATTAATTATTTCCATGTAGCTGTTAAGACTAAATTTGATTTTAATTCACAATTTAATTCAAGGACAAATTAAATTGGAATATTATTGTTTCCATATTTCAATACTCCCTGTCAACAAGAAAGGGATTATCTGCCACCCCAATCCTGTCTCTATGGAACTCGAATTTACACTTTGACAATGCCTTTGTCAAAATGTCAGCATCTTGCTCCTCTATCGAAATATACTGCAACAACATGATCCTCCTCGCTACATAGTCTCCGAGATGATGATACCGGATGTCGATGTGCTTGGACCTATCATGAAATATTGGATTCTCAGAGAGTTTGATACAACTTCGGTTATCACAATAGATCACAGTTGGATCCATCCTTTGATCAAATAAACCAATTAGGATTTTCCGCATCTAGATGGCCTCACATGCTGCCTGACTTGCAGCCATGTATTCTACCTCTGCCGAGTTGAGTGCAACTGACCCCTATTTCCTGCTATACCAAGAAACTGCTGCTTACCCAAGGTTGAAAATCCCTCTTGATGTGCTCTTCCGATATGATGGACTCCCTGCGCAATCTACATCAGTGAAGCCTTGTAGATTCACTCCATTTGTCCATTTGTACCATAATCCATACTGAGATGTACCTCTGAGGTATCTTAATACATGCTTTGCTCCCTTCCAAAACATCTTGGTAGGTTGAACCATCGCTTGACTCAGCTGGTTCACCGCATAGCACAAATCTGGTCGTGTGTTCATTAAGTACATCAGTGAATCCACAAGCTGCCTGTACATAGTAGCCTCTAACACTTCTCTTGAGTAGAAACCTCCTTCCTCCAGTTACCTGCTAGAGGAGTCTGCATGGGCTTGCACTTCTCCATGTGGAATCTCCTGAATATATCGTTGGCAGACTTTCTCTGAGACACAAACAACTCCCCATCTTTCTGCCACACTTCCATGCCAAGGAAGTAATGCATGAGACCCATGTCTTTCATCTCGAATTCTCTTGCAAGGTCCTCCTTGCAAGACACGATCAATTGATCATCACCAGTCAATATGAGATCATCAACATAAATTACGATGATCAACAACTTACCTTTCACCACGATGTGGTACAGGTTCGCATCTGCTTCACTCTTTGTGAAGCCCAACCCGGTGAAGTAGTTGTCTATCTTGGTGTACCAAGCACGAGGTGCTTGCTTCAGCCCGTACAACACTCTCTTGAGTCGGCACACATGCAACTCACGATTGAAGGTCTCAAAACCTTTCGGCTGCTCTATGTACACCTCTTCCTCAATCTGTTCATTAAGGAATGCAGTCTTCACATCCATCTGATGGATCTTCTAACCCATCTGTGGGTTGAAAGTGTGCAACAAGAAATGTAAAAATAGAAATTGCTAAAAATAGCAGTTTGCCCAGTGTGGAATTTTGGCGACCTTGGGTGAGAGGTGAAACTGCTAAAAATAGAATCTTCTAAAAATAGCATTTCTAGGTCCCTTCTTATTTATAGCAGTCCCTGGTTTATCTATAGGAAGTAAATTCGAATTTGGTCTTACCAGTAGTTTGGAATATTAATTAATTAATTCTTCATGAGTTAATTAGTTAAGGAAAAGCAAACTTGAAGTCTTTGTGAGAACATTCAATTATTTCTCCACTAATTGGGGAATGTGTCCTTGATTTGCTCCACTGATTGAGGAATTAAGGATGAGTTCTATATTGAGAGGATCAGTTGACTTAGTTTAACTTAGTCAAGTTCAGTTAGATTAATTTAACAAGTTGTTAAATTAATGAGATACAGTTTGTTGATGCTTGCATGCATGTGACAACTGTTATTTTCAGATAACTGTGTATTGTCAGAGACCTAGTTGAGATCAGATGTGGGACAATGTACTATCAGATGCTAGGATCTTTCTAGTAAGTATTCCTTGCATGGGGAAGGAAGCTTCTTCCTTCTATGACTGCGTAGTTGGACCTGAGGTGACAATAGGTATGATCAGGCCAATTTACATGTGTTTTGTAATTGGACCCCAATCAAAACTGCGCAAGGAAATAGGAGCTTGGACCTGAGGTGCAACCTTTATATACAGGGATAGGTAGTCCATGAGCTACATCATCAGAGTATAGAGAGAGAAGGATAGCTTTTGAGCTGATTATTTTTGTATGTTGTTGAGGATTTCCACTTGATTGATAATACAGAGATGGGGTTTTAGGCTGGTGCTTTCCCCAGGTTATATCTTCTGTGTTATGGTTAATTACTTTTCATTATCAGTTATATCTATTCATGCTTGATGTTGCTCATGTTCAATTAAGCTTCTGCAAAGTTTATGGTAAATGTAGATCTAGTATTATGCTTTAGTACATTACATATATCAGTTTGATCTGCAGGTGAAATTTCTACATGATATCAGTGACCTAGCTGATTTGTAGAGAAAATTCTACATGGTAACGGACCATAGGTGATCAAGCAGAGAAGGGTATACAAAGTGAGAGAGAAGTTGAAGGTTGTGGTTTCTGAATATTGAATTGAGTTCTTATCACATCTATTTCACCAATGGCGTTCTATGGTTTGAAACTCGAATATGCCCTTGATGGCAGTTCGAATTATATAGCCTGGAAGGATCGCATGGAGGCAGTATTAGAAGATAATGGCCTTAAGGACTTCATTGATCAAGAAGTCACGAAGTCAACTGATGCTACTCAACTGGCAGAATGGAAGAAGTGTGTGGCTAGATCAAGGAGAATCCTTCTCGAGGGAGTTTGAGATCACATTGTCTCGAGCCTCCATGGGAAGGAGACTCCGTTTTCAATGTGGAAAACATTGAAAGATCTTTATCAGAATAGCAGTGATAGGAGGAAGCTGGCACTGAAGGACAAAATTCGAAAGATCAAGTGTGAAAAGGGTGACACAATCTATATGTATCTGAACATGCTCACCTCATGCAAGGATGAGCTTACAAGTGTAGGGGTCGTGACAACTGATGATGACATGGTGAGTCTAGCACTCCTTGGCCTTCCTAAGAGCTGGCATAACTACCATGACTCGGTTAATGGAAGGGAGAAACTGCCAGATTGGGAATGACTATGGTTAGATTTGATGTAGGAGGAGATCAGACGGAGCACTAGAGACGATTCTTCATCCATGGAGGATGAAGAGAATGTTGAGATTGCAACAAGATGATGGAGCTTAGTGAAAAGAGTCGCCTTCACTAAGTGGGCCCGCAGGCTATTTTTGGCGCAAGTCTATTTTTAGACTATGTCTATTTTTAGACATATGGATCATGTCTATGTTTATGGATGATTGATCAAGTTGGGAAAAATAGATGGACTTCTATTTTTGATGAAAGTGTGAGTGATCACAGTGTGAGTGATCAAGTCTATTTTTAGACTGGCTGTCAAAAATAGAAAAGTCAAATATTATTATCTCACAATAATATTTGGACTATAAACTTAATCTTATTCTCTTGGAGCACTTCAGTTTGAGCTACGGAAGTGGCACATGCAGCTGTCAGAAGGAAATTCGTTTTTCTTATGAGTCAGTTGAGTTGTTGCATGCATGACTTCAGTTAGAACTCAAGTGAGTTGAGTTTAGTGGACTGGAGGTACAGTTGATGGAGTTGTGTTCAGTTTAACTTAGTTAAACTGGTTGTAGTTAGTCTAACTGCAGATAGACTAATGATGAGTTGTTAAACTAATTATTAACTCATAATACAACTAAAGAATACATCAGTTAACTCAGTTGCATGTCAGTGCATGTTCAGTTCAACAGGGACAGGTGGTAGAGAATCAGATTGCTATCAGTTGTGACTATAGTTGTGCACCAGATCTTGCACAATCAAAGGATTGAGTATGCCAATGAGTTTGCTCACGTATTTGGCCCACATTTTAGCCTTTGCTCACGTCCACAAAGAGTGAGTGACTATTTTGCAGGTGAAAATCGAGTTTGGGAAGCTAATTCTCATCAGTTCTTGAGCAGGTATTGAGCAGTGGAGGCAGGCAAGCAGTGGAAGAGATTTGGAGATCAGATCTGAGCTGTATTGTGTGTAACAGAGGTGGAGATACTTGTGAGAAGTATTATGATGTGTAATGTTACATGACTCAATCATTAATATACAGATAGTGTGGGGTTTTTAGCGAGATGCTTTCCCCGTGATACATACTGTGTTAATGTGTGAATGCTCTTGATGTTTTATTGTTATTGATGCTGCTATATTCTTGATCAATGTAGAGGAGCTTATGTATTGTGTATGTTTTCCGCATTAGTACATGATCAGGATAATCTCCATTGAATATGTGTTAAATTATTCAAAATTTCTACATGGTATCAGAGCTAGATAATTGTAGAAAAAGTTTCTAAATGGTATCAGAGCTAGATAATTGTAGAAAAAGTTTCTACATGGTATCGGAGCAGCTTGATTTGTAGAAGAGATTTTTACAGGATATCAAGCGAGGGTTGATCGGAAGCAGTTGAGTTGGTTGCTGGTGGAATTCGAATTTGCAGCAGTGTTTTCTTGGTGACAACGCAGCAATGTCTTTCAACGGATTGCGATTGGAGTATGCTCTTGAGGGCAGCTCAAACTATATTGCATGGAAGGACAGGATGGAGGCAGTATTGGATGATAACGGGCTGAAGGAATTCATAGATACGGATATCCCAAAGCCTACTAATGCTACTCAAGTTGATGCTTGGCAAAAGAAGATCGCAAAATGTCGAAGAATTCTGTTGGAGGGCGTGAAGGATCACATTGTGTCCAGCCTCCATGGAAAGGCTACTCCATATTTGATGTGGAAATCATTAACAGAATTATTCCAAAGCAAGAGCGATCAGAGGAAGCTGGCGCTCAAAGATAAACTCAGAAACATCAAATGCGAGAAGGGAGACAGTATTCCCAAGTATCTCACGAAGTTCACTCAGTGTCGAGATGAGCTGGGAAGTGTGGGGGTTACTGTCGATGATGAGGACTTGGTGAGCTTGGCTCTCCTTGGTCTTCCGAAGAGTTGGCATTCCTATCAGGACTCTGTCAATGGTCGGGAGAAGTTGCCAGGATGGGAAAGACTATGGTCAGATCTTGTGCAGGAGGAGATCAGGCGGAGTACCAGGGACGGATCTTCGTCAAAGGGAGCTGATGAAGAGAATTGTGCTTTGGCTGCCAAAGCAAAGAAAGGGAAGAGCAAGAAAGCTTCTCAGTCTGGTGCGAAAGGCAAGAAGCAGGATATGTCCAAGGTGAAGTGTTTTCACTGTCACCAGCATGGACACTATGCCACAAATTGTCCGCAGAAGAAGAAGAACAAGCAAGCTGTTGGATCTGCTGGGGGAGAGGCTTTAGCTTCTCAGTTTGAGCTTGATTTTTCATTGATTGCATGTTTGGTTTCAAGTGTGATGGGATCAGTGTGGTTCCTGGACAGTGGTGCGTCTTTTCACATGACGGGAGATAGAGATTTGTTCTCTGATATGCAGGACAAAGATCTTGGAGTGCACATCGAGATGGGCGATGATGGTAGATACAGTGTGACCGGTATCGGTACCATTTCCTTTGAGAGGGAGTCTGGTAAACCCTTTGTATTGAAGGAAGTCATGCATGTTCCAGGATTGAAGAAGAATCTCATCTCAGTGGCGATGTTAGAAGACAAGGGGTATGATGTTGTTTTCAGCGAGGGAAAGGCCTTCCTGCGCAGCAAGACAACTGGTGAGACCTGGAAGATAGGGGTTCGAGTGAGGAACCTTTATCAGTTGCATGTAGATGGATGCGCAACAATGGCAGGCAAGGCAGAAGGATTGGTGAGCCGGGATGATGGCGAGTTGTGGCACAGGAGATTGGGTCACCTTCACCATGGAGCCTTGAAGATACTGCAGCAGATCACTACAGGGCTTCCTAAAGGCACACTTGCGCAGTCAGATCAGTGCAAGGGGTGTACTTTGGGGAAGTTTGTGAAAGCCACCTTTCACGAGAAGGATAGTCGCGCCACGACGATCCTTGAGAGAATTCACACAGACGTGTGTGGACCTTTCTCAGTTGCTTCGACAGCAAAACACAGGTATTATGTGATTTTTGTTGATGATTTCTCTCGTAAGTGCTGGATCTTCTTCATGCAGAAGAAGAGCGAGACATATTCAAAGTTCTGTGAATTCAAAGCACTGGTCGAGAAGGAGTCGGGGAAGAAGGTGAAGGCTCTTAGGAGCGATAATGGTGGTGAATACATCTCGGACGAGTTCAAGGATTTCTGCAAGGCAAAAGGGATTCGTAGAGAGCTCATAGCTCCCCATAACCCACAGCAGAACGGGGTAGCTGAGCGGAAGAACAGAACGATTGTGGGTGCTGCACGGGCAATGTTGCATGATCAGGGCCTACCCCTTCACTTGTGGGCGGACGCATGCAATACAGCAGTTTATGTGCAGAACCGTTGTCCTCATAGGATACTTGGCATGGGTACACCCGAGGAGGCTTATTCTGGTAAGAAGCCTGATCTTTCTCATTTGAGGATTTTTGGTGCTAACGTTTACATGCATGTGACGAAGGATGCCAGAAAGAAGTTGGAGCCGACTGCAGAGGTTGGGATATTTGTGGGGTACACTGATACGCCCCACAACTATCATGTGTATTTGCCAGACAGTGGTAAAACTGTTGTGCGACGGGATATAAAATTTCAGGAGGAGAAAGCCATGAAGTGTTCGCTTGAGAGGGAGCTACACTTGCATGCAGATGAGGAGCTATTAGTTCCTAAGGATGAGCTTCAGGACGTGGATCAGCCACAGGACGAGGTTCATGGAGTGGAAGAGACCACTCATGCAGCGCCAACCATCAGAGGGTGAAAGCGCTTGACAGAAGCTGAGCGACTGGCTCAAGATGCAGAGAAAGTTGTAGGACCACCTACAGCCCAACGCAGGCAGAGACAGTCACCTGATCGGTACACTGGATACATGGCTCTTATGAGCAAGTGTGTTGTGACTGAGCCATCCTCTTTCGAGGAAGCTGTGGAGGATCCCGCATGGGTAGACGCCATGGTGGAAGAGTATGATTCTATTGTCAGAAACAGTGCATGGGAGATTGTTCCTAGACCGGAAGGGAAATCAGTGGTAGGTTCGAGATGGATCTACAAAGTTAAGCAGGCAGCTGACGGGAGTGTGGAGAAGTACAAGGCAAGATTTGTTGCCCGAGGCTTTTCACAGATTGAGGGGATCGATTATGAGGAGACCTTTGCACCTGTCGCAAGGTATTCTTCCATACGGACGATTCTTGCTCTCTCAGCGCAGATGGGATGGCACATTCATCAGATGGATGTGAAGACTACGTTCCTCAATGGAGTCATTGAGGAGGAGGTGTACATTGAGCAACCCGAAGGCTTTGAAGTCTTCAGCAGCGAGTCGCATGTGTGCAGGCTCAAGAGAGCGCTGTATGGGTTGAAGCAAGCACCACGTGCTTGGTACACACGGATAGACAACTATTTCACAGGACTTGGATTCTCCAAGAGCGAGGTGGATCCGAACCTATACCAGATTGTGGTGGAGGGTAAGTTGCTTATCATTGTACTGTATGTTGATGATTTGATTCTAACGGGTGATGAGCTGTTGATACTTTCATGCAAGAAGGATCTTGCTACAGAGTTTGAGATGAAGGATTTGGGCCTCCTTCACTATTTCCTAGGATTGGAAATATGGCAGCGCAGTGGTGGACTGTTTGTTTCTCAGGGCAAGTATGCTTGGGAGATACTGGAGAAGTTCAACATGCATGGCTGCAAGCCTGTTGATACTCCTCTTCCTGGAGGTTGGAGGAAGGAGGATGCCACTTCGGGAGAAGAAGTGGATGCCACTGTTTATCGACAGTTGGTGGGGTCGCTGATGTATTTGGTCAATACACGACCTGATATATGCTATGCAGTTAACCAGCTTTCACAAGCTATGGTTAAGCCTACCAAGCTCTTCTGGAAGGCGGGCAAGCATGTATTGCGCTACTTGAGAGGCACATCGGGATATGGTTTGTGGTACAGACAGGAGGATGAGGTGAAGCTATGTGGCTTCACGGATGCAGATTGGGCAGGGAGCCCAACAGACAGAAAGAGCACATCAGGAGGGGTCTTCAGTATCGGATCGACAACAGTTTCTTGGTACAGCAAGAAGCAGAGATCCGTGGCACTCAGTTCAGCGGAGGCCGAGTATATGGCAGCAAGTTTGGCTGCATGCGAGGCTATATGGATGAGGAAGATCCTGGTTGGTTTGTTCGGTTCTCATTTGGATCCTACTGTGATTTACTATGATAACCAGAGTTGCATTAAACTCTCGGCTAATCCTGTATTTCATGATAGATCTAAACATATTGACATCAGGTACCATCATATCAGAGATTGTGTGCAGCGGAGGATCATGTTACTTTCGTACATTCCAACGGAGGATCAGGATACTGATATTCTGACGAAGGCTCTCACCAGGAGCAAATTCGAGTACCACCGAGGCAGGATAGGGGTTGCTGATAATCCATATCTTGTCGAGAGGGAGTGTTGAGATTGCAACAAGATGATGGAGCTTAGTGAAAAGAGTCGCCTTCACTAAGTGGGCCCGCAGGCTATTTTTGGCGCAAGTCTATTTTTAGACTATGTCTATTTTTAGACATATGGATCATGTCTATGTTTATGGATGATTGATCAAGTTGGGAAAAATAGATGGACTTCTATTTTTGATGAAAGTGTGAGTGATCACAGTGTGAGTGATCAAGTCTATTTTTAGACTGGCTGTCAAAAATAGAAAAGTCAAATATTATTATCTCACAATAATATTTGGACTATAAACTTAATCTTATTCTCTTGGAGCACTTCAGTTTGAGCTACGGAAGTGGCACATGCAGCTGTCAGAAGGAAATTCATTTTTCTTATGAGTCAGTTGAGTTGTTGCATGCATGACTTCAGTTAGAACTCAAGTGAGTTGAGTTTAGTGGACTGGAGGTACAGTTGATGGAGTTGTGTTCAGTTTAACTTAGTTAAACTGGTTGTAGTTAGTCTAACTGCAGATAGACTAATGATGAGTTGTTAAACTAATTATTAACTCATAATACAACTAAAGAATACATCAGTTAACTCAGTTGCATGTCAGTGCATGTTCAGTTCAACAGGGACAGGTGGTAGAGAATCAGATTGCTATCAGTTGTGACTATAGTTGTGCACCAGATCTTGCACAATCAAAGGATTGAGTATGCCAATGAGTTTGCTCACGTATTTGGCCCACATTTTAGCCTTTTCTCACGTCCACAAAGAGTGAGTGACTATTTTGCAGGTGAAAATCGAGTTTGGGAAGCTAATTCTCATCAGTTCTTGAGCAGGTATTGAGCAGTGGAGGCAGGCAAGCAGTGGAAGAGATTTGGAGATCAGATCTGAGCTGTATTGTGTGTAACAGAGGTGGAGATACTTGTGAGAAGTATTATGCTGTGTAATGTTACATGACTCAATCATTAATATACAGACAGTGTGGGGTTTTTAGCGAGATGCTTTCCCCGTGATACATACTGTGTTAATGTGTGAATGCTCTTGATGTTTTATTGTTATTGATGCTGCTATATTCTTGATCAACGTAGAGGAGCTTATGTATTGTGTATGTTTTCCGCATTAGTACATGATCAGGATAATCTCCATTGAATATGTGTTAAATTATTCAAAATTTCTACAGAGAACTGTGCCTTAGCGAGTAAGGTGAAGAAGGGGAAGGAGAAGGTTTCTCTTTCCGAGTCTAGTTCTCCCCATGGTGGGAAGAAGGTTGACAAATCGAAAGTGCGATTCTTTCATTGTCATGAGGTGGGCCATTTTGTTACAAATTGTCCATAGAGGAAATCCAAGAAGGGATTCGGGGAAGGATCTCAAGGTGAGGCACTTGCTTCACAGTTTGAGTTGGATTTCACACTCTTCGCATGCATGGTTTCATCCATGGTGGGAAGTGGTTGGTTTCTTGACAGTGGAGATTCTTTCCACATGACCGACGACAAGATTTTGTTCAGTACTTTGGAGGAGAAAGATCTCCAAATACTCATAGTGATGGATAATGATGAAAAGTAAAGTGTCTCAGGTGTAGGCATGGTTATTTTTTAGAGGGAGCATGGAGCTCACCTTACCTTGACTGATGTAAAGTATGTACTAGGACTAAAGAGAAACTTGGTGTCGATTGTGATGCTGGAAGACAGAGGCTATGATGTAGTCTTCAATAAGGGAAAGGTTTTCCTTAGACACATCATCACTAGACAGGTGAAGCAGATCTGTTCACGAGTCAAGAACCTGTATGCTCTTGAGGTTCAAGATGCATGCAAAGCCTTGAGTAGCAAGGCAACTAATGGAGACTTGGTGGTTGAGAGGGAGGGTATGTTACCTCTCAACAAGCAGCGCTATAAGAAGTCTCAGACTTTTGTGGAGGAGCCACGATTGGTGCAACAACTTCAGGAGGTTGTGGAGTAGCCACAACTAGAGAAGTTGAGAGGAGATTGAGTAGCGACATCTAATTATGTAGAGACCTCTAGTAGGGGGAAAATTCGAGCCAGGTCGGGAGAGGGATCACATGCAGCCATACCTCCAGGTAGGAGGTGGGGCCATGTGGAGTGATTATCCGAAGGAGGAGGGGCAGGATCCGTGAGGTACCCAACCTCTTTGATGTGACTTTGCTGTGAGAGCCCCGATGAGGAGTAGAAAAACTGACTAATTGGGTAGAGACAGATGCAGATGGAGCGATAGAGATAGCTATAGTGTAGGGAATCTTAGGACAACACAGAGCATGTAGGCTGCAACAATGCGAGAGGCACAAGTGTGTTGCATAGTGCAGGGTAGCACAGAGAGGTGTGCAACGATGTGAGATGCATGGAGATGTTGCAGTAGCGCAGAGGTCAGAGAGGGAGCACTTGTTAGTAGCAGGTAGAGCTTCAACATTAGAGTATATTTCTAGCCCAACAGAGAGGTCAATTGGGAGCTTTTTCTGTTTTGAGTGTTGCTGGAGCAACACACTTGGTAGATGTGTTGCATGCAGAACATTCCAGAGTTACAGGATCGGGTTCGAGAGGAAGCCTTTCTTGTTGAGAGGGAGTGTTGTGCAACAAGAAATGTAAAAATAGAAATTGCTAAAAATAGCAGTTTGGCCAGTGTGGAATTTTGGCCACCTTGGGTGAGAGGTGAAACTGCTAAAAATAGCATCTTTTAAAAATAGCATTTCTAGGCCCCTTCCTATTTATAACAGTTCCTGATCTATCTATAGGAAGCAAATTCAAATTTGGTCTTACCAGCAGTTTGGAAGATTAATTAATTAATTCTCCATGAGTTAATTAGTTAAGGAAAAGCAAACTTGAAGTCTTTGTGAGAACATGCAATTATTTCTCCACTAATTGGGGAATGTGTCCTTGATTTGCTCCACTGATTGAGGAATTAAGGATGAGTTCCATATTGAGAGGATCAGTTGACTTATTTTAACTTAGTCAAGTTCAGTTAGATTAATTTAACAAGTTGTTAAATTAATGAGATATAGTTTGTTGATGCTTGCATGCATGTGATAATTGTTATTTTCAGATAACTGTGTATTCACTCATGGATAATTGATGCATGTCAGTTTTGTCAGAGACCTAGTTGAGATTAGATGTGGGACAATGTACTATGAGATGCTAGGATATTTCTAGTAAGTATTCCTTGCATGGGGAAGGAATCTTCTTCCTTCTATGACTGCGTAGTTGGACCTGAGGTGACAACAAGTATGATCAGGCCAATTTACATATGTTTTGTAATTTGACCCCAATGAAAACTACACAAGGAAATAGGAGCTTGGACTTGAGGTGCAGCCTTTATATATAGGGCTAGGTAGTCCATAAGCTACATCATCAGAGTATAGAGAGAGCAGGATAGCTTTTGAGCTGATTCTTTATGTATGTTGTTGAGGATTTCCACTTGATTGATAATACAAAGATGGGGTTTTAGGCTGGTGCTTTCCCCAGGTTATATCTTCTGTGTTATGGTTGATTACTTCACATTCTCAGTTATATCTGTTCATGCTTGATGTTTCTCATGTTTAATTAAGCTTCCACAAAGTTTATGGTAGATGTAGATCTAGTATTATGCTTTAGTACATTGCATATATCAGTTTGATCTGCAGGTGAAATTTATACATGATATCAATGAGATAGCTGAATTGTAGAGAAAATTCTACATTGTGCTGATAGTGCCAACATAGATCTGATAGATGAGTACCTTACAATAGGAGCAAAAGTCTCATCATAGTTAATCCCCTCAACCTGTGAAAAACCACGAGCAACAAATCTTGCCTTATGCTTCTCCACACTACCATCAACAGCTTCCTTTACCTTGTAAAGCCAACGGGAACTCACAAATGACTTGTTCTCCAGTCTCAGAACCACGTCCCAAATAGTATTACGAACTATGGATTCATACTCCTCCACCATAGCATCAACCCAAGTCGGCTGCTGCACTGCTTCCTTAAAGGAAGATGGCTCGGTCTCAACGCATTCCCTAGCAAGGGCCATGTATCCAGTGTACCTCTCAGGTGACCTCCTCTATATGCGCTGAGAAGATGGTGCTCCCACATTCTCTCTCGCATCCTCCAACAATATGTTAGCTTCTCTTTTGCGCTTTCGTCCATCTTCGAAAGACTCTGCTTGAGTGGATGTCTCCACTCCTGGAAGCTCTGCATGCAGCTGCTCCACATCAGTCTGAGGCTCCTCATCCTTAGGAACCAATAGTTCCTTCACAGACTATAGTTGGAGCTCCCTCTCAAGAGAAACTTGCATGGCCTTCTGCTCATCAAACTTGAGATCTCTGCGAACCATTGTCCTCTGACTGGTAGGCAAGTACACCCGATAGTTGTGAGGTGTATCAGTGTACCCCACAAATATCCCCAACTCTGCTGTTGGCTCAAGATTCTTCCGTGCATCCTTTGTCACATGGAAATATACCGATGAGCCAAAGATCTTAAAGTGACCCACATCTGGTCTCTTACCACTGTAAATAGACCACTGTGTTGCATGCCTCAGCCCACAAGTGAAGTGGTAGGTCTTGGTCATGCAACATTGCCCGTCATACCCCTACAATAGTTCTGTTCTTCCTCTCAGCCACCCTATTCTAATGTGGGTTATGAGGTGCCATCAACTCTCATTTAATTCCTTCCACTGCACAGAAGTCCTTAAACTCTTGAGAGACATATTATCCACCATTATCGCTTCTCAAGGCCTTTATATTCTTCCTTGAATCTTTCTCGACCAAAGCTTTGAACTCACAAAAATTTGTGAAATTTTGGTCGAGAAAGACTTTCACAAAGTTTTGAGGTCTTTTTCCTCTAAGGCACTGAATAAATTTTTATCATCGGTCATGTGGAATGAGGCTCCACCGTCAAGATACCAGACACAACCCATCATCGATGACACCATGCATGTGATGAGGGTAAAGTCCATTTCGAACTGAGAGGCTAATGCCTCACCTTCCGATCCTTCCGAGGATCCCTTCTTGGACTTCTTCGATGGGAAATTAGTTGCATAATGTCCCATCTTGTGACAATTAAAGCATCTTACTTTAGACATGTCACCCTTCTTCCCTCCATGAGAAGAATTCGATTTGAAATGGGAAGCCTTCCCCTTCCCTTTCCTTGCCTTACTTGCTAAGGCCAGATTTTCTTCATCATCATTCTTGGATGAAGAACCATCTCGTGTGCTCCTCCTGATCTCCTCTTGCATAAGATCCGACCACAGTCATTCCCAATCTGGCAGTTTATCCCTTCCATTCACAGAGTCCTGGTAGCTATTCCAACTCTTTGGAAGGCCAAGGAGAGTGAGGCTCACCGTATCATTATCGACAGTATTTATTCCCACACTACCAAGATCATATCTGCAGGTGGTGAGCTTGTTCAGATAAGTGGAAATAGTATCGCCCTTCTCCATCTTGATTCTTTGAAGCTTATCCTTGAGTGAAAATTTCCTCTGGTCGCTACTACTCTGTTAGAGGTCCTTCATTATCTTCCACATTGAAAATGGAGTATCCTTCCCATGGAGAATCGAGATAATATGGTCTCGAACTCCCTCAAGGATGATCCATCTCACCTTCGCCACACACTTCTTCCACTCAGCCAACTCTTGTGCATTAGTTGAAGTTGGCTTTGGGATTTCTTGATCAATGAATTCCTTCAAGCCATTGCCTTCTAATACAACCTCCATTCTATCTTTCCATGCTATGTAATTCGAGCTACCTTCCAAGGCATACTCGAGTCTCAAGCCATAGAACGCCATTGGAAAACCTTGAATTATGATATGAATTCAATTTTCACCTACAACCCCAAACTTCAAACTTTGAATTATCTTCTCAGTATACTGTTCATAGCTCTGATACCATATAGAAAATCCGTGATAGGTTAACCTGATAATGCAATATAAATCAAAGCATAATACTATAACCTACTTCTACTATCAATTTGGGGAAGCTTAAAGATAGAGCTGAACAATATAACCAGAAGAATAAGAATCAATGGCACAATACACATGAAAATACTTTTGGGAAAGTCTCAAATAAAAACCCCACACTATTGTATTATCATACATGGTGGAAATACATAGGAATTATACAAAGCCTTAGCTCTCACAGCTAGCTAGCTCTTAGTACAATCCTTACAAATGCTCACAGGCAATCTTGGCTTCTCTCTGACCTTCCTCTCTGCCCTCCAAGCTCCTATTTCCTTGCGTTGTTCCTTGTGGATGATTAGCCTATTACCAAGTGGAAAAACAATCCTTCAAAACTGCACAATCCTCAAGGATGAATCCTTGACTGCATGCATGAGTTTTCTCCATGAGAAAACACATGCAACTGATAGTGCATTATCCTTGAACATTAATCTCAACTGGGTATTTCTCAGAATACACATGCATGAGTTTCTGATGAGGGAATCTTTAGTTAACTCGAGTAGCACTAGTTGAGTGCATTAATGCATCGACTGATTGTTAACTCACTATAGTTCCTCAAACAATTTGGAACTAATTTAACTGGACTTAACTTAGTAAACTGAGTTAACTAATTACAACTCAAATAAAACTCAATCTTATCTCCTTAATTTAAGGTATAACTCTTGCATGACTTCAGAAGGACTTCTAACTTGAATTTCTCCAACTAATTAATTTAAAATAAATAAATTAATTATTTCCAAGTAGTTGTTAAGACTAAATTCGATTTTAATTCACAATATAATTCAACGAAAAATTAAATTGGAATATTCTTGTTTCCATATTTCAACAATAATGTGGATGGAAATATCATAGTGGTATAGTTTGGATAAGGTCTCAGTGTTGTGCTAATAAGATGATACTCAGTGATGCGCGATGCTAGATCTCAGTGATACCAGGTGCTATGCTCAGTAGTGATATGATGATCAATGATACATGATGCAACTAGGTGTTACATGGTGCCAGTTGGTGCTAGTGACAGTATGAAGGTATGATGTACAACTCTATGAGGCCAAAGTTTAGGGATATATCATGAAATTTAGATGTTGTAGTGATCATGTTTTGAAGAACTCGAAGAATCAAGGAAGAGGGATGACTCTATCTTGGTCTGGGAATGGAAACATAGTTCAAGGGTCTTTGTTTTGGTATTCATCAATTGGAATCTCTATAAGAAGAATTTGTGTAGGTTTTCCTCTCAAAGAGTAAGAGGTTTTGGCCCTAGAAGAAAGTCAACATCTTGTGTTTTTGTCTCTTTTGTTTTCATAACTATTTGATGAAGTAAGAAACACACTCCAATAATAACGAGAGAAGATTGTGGTAATAAGAAAAAGTAAAAATTACCTCACAAATAGTTATCATCGTGAGAAGAACCTTATTAACCTAGTTTTCCTAGATTCTTCAACACAATTTAATGGTTAACACTGTCCCAAAAGGTGTGGTCACATTGGAAAAGTTATTTGACATGCAAGATAAGTTCAAGAAATCACATAATGTCAAAACTTATATCTCAATCTTAAGACATAATATGGTTAATCTTGGAGCTACCAAAAATATAAAAAAGGTAAATCTCAGATATGTTGTTGTAAGGAGGTAAAGCATGCTTAAACCTTTTCTTAGAAATATCAATATGTATTCACTTGGACATATGATGATTTAAAAACTTATGACTTATGGATTCTTCAACATACAATCCCCATTAAAAAGGATGTGAAGATTATTTTAGAAAAAAACTACAAAATATTCATCCTTCTTTGGACCCCTAAGTGCAGAATGAGTTGGAAAAACTACTTAATGTTAAAATCATGTTTCAAGTTCAACATTATGCCTAAGTAGTGAAATTAGTTCAAATGAGGAAGAAAACTGAAAAAAATTGTTTGTCTGCTAATTTTCAAATTTAAATAAAACCTCTTAAACAAACAACTACACCACACCACTAGAGGATTAGATTTTGTAGCTTGTTTTAGGATTTGAAATGTTTTCACTATTTGATGGAATTTTAGTGTATAATCAAGTACCTTGTGATTGAATATGATAGACTTAAAACAATTTTTAGGAATAAATGGGGAATCTTTGGTTTCAAAATAATTTTGTTTTGTTTAATTATTGCAGGTGCAACTTTTCAACAAGCAATGTATATTGTTTTTCATGGTTTGATAAACCACAATGTTCTTGTATACCTTGATGACATAATTGTATACCCACAAATAGATCAATCCATATCAAACATATTACTCTATTTTTTGAAATAGGCTGAAATGGTTTCTCATTAAATCCAAAGAAAATTATCTTCATAATCATAAAAAGTAAGGTATTGGGTCATATCATATCAACAAAAGATATCATTGTTGATCTTGAATGTGTGAAAGTCATTTCTTAGCTTTGTATTTCTCATAGGAAGAAAGTAATGCAATCTTTCTTAAAAAAGATTAACCTTGTGAGTAAATTTATATATCATTTCAATAAAATTGTCAGACTATTACAAAGAATCATTAAAACAAATAAAATTGCGAGTGTTAATGCTCTAGTTTTACACTGGCTTAATTTTTGTCATGGTTTTCTTCTTTATAATTTTATATCTAATCATTATTGGCACCGGTACTAATGTGGGAAGATCAAGAAGGAAATGAGTGCCATATTTCTTTTATGAACACTCTTTTTTCCTTCATTTTTTTTTCTAATTGGAGATTTTATGAGCATTGGTTTGCAAGGATCAAAATTAAATTACCCAACAATTGATAAACACAAACATATTATCTTAAGGGTTGTAAAACACTTTTGACCCCATATTCTAAAAACCATACAAGGTGATTGTTCCTCACCTCATGGTTAAATCACCTTTTATCTAGCAATAATTTATGGAACGAAGAGGAAATTGGATGACTACTCTATAAGTTAGTTGCAAAACCACAAGGCTTTGTGATAAAAGAAGAAGATTGGGAGAATGAACTTTATATTTTCACAAATGAACTCCTTTACGTTCTTCCTAACCTATACTCTTGGTACTTTGGTTTGAAATATCTCTTACACCATGGGACAAGTCCTAGTCATTTGAACTCTAAAGGAAAAAGGGCAATAATATTAAAATATGTACAATATCAACTTATGAGTGGAATAGGTTTTTGGAAGAACTATGATGTCACTTAAATACAATGTCAGGAAAAGTAAGATGGAAATAAATATTTAAAGGATATCCATGATGGGTGAGTTGGAGTTCACTTTTCCAAAGAAACTACTACTCATAAAATTTTGGGTGCTAGTTATTATAGGCCTAACCTCTTCAAGAATGTTCATTGTTATGTGCAAAAATGAAAGAAATGCCAATTGAGTGCAAGAAGAGAGAAAAAAAACATATATACCATCATAACATGTTTAAATTAAGAGGCCTTTTGAGTAATCAGGGATTGGTATCATTAGATAAATAAACCCATCACAAGGGATTCACTTCATGATCAATATCCTATCATGTCCATTCATAAAAGGGATTTTAAAATTGAGAAAAATGAAATCAATATATTGTTTTTCTTTTTTGTAAATTCCTGCAAATGATTTATATTATAATGAAAACATATTACATTGATATCTATTACAAACAAGACTTGGCTTACCAAAACACAACTAGTTCAGAAGTGGAGACAAAACCTAGCCAATAGTCTTGTGTTTCATTCTCAAAGGTATAATTGTGCTATTCAGGTGATAGAAGGCTGTACAAAATAGATTTTCACTATCCTTACTTGCTAGCCAAAAAACGTGTAAACACTTCCTATCATTGTTTAAAAATATTGAGGTCACCTTATATACCATAAATTGTTACATCGAAGATGACTAAACTCCAAGAAAGAGATAAGGAAACCTTGAAATTAAAGAAACCAGATAAAACAACAAAAAAATCACATCAGGAGTACATCCAAAATGAGAGCCAGGAGTGCCATTGTGACCGAGGATAAAAAAAAAATACAAGAGTGAAAGAGGAGGTATCCCACCATAACAATGCCTTCACATCATTTTCAGGATGATAGCAATGTAAGTAGATTAGCTGGAGATGAGAAATGGTGAAGATAGTGTTGGCTATTGTTGAGGGGAGGGAGCAATCAAAGGTGCCGCAACTAAAGGCACATCATTTATAACCTTCAGACCCTCATGGTCCTATGACCAAATCAGTTTTCGATGTAGAGACAACATATTTCTCCACTCTATCTAGCCCAGTGTCAATATCATCGAGGTTGAAGCGAAGATTCCTTAGGATTCTTTTGATGTCTTCTTGTCCTGCAAACAAATGATAATTATCAACTTGTTTGTCCCTTATAACCATGCATAAAAGGATGTCAAGTTGTTGGTGTAGACTGATGGAGTGAAGAAAATGGAGGCGACGTTTCCAGAACCGCCCCAGATCCATAACCCAATTACATGTGTCTAGAGACTTCAAAATATGAGAAATAAGATTTCCTTCCAAAATATTTCAACTCTAATAGTAGGATCCTTCATCTGACTTCTAGATGGACATATTCAAAGAAGTTCACCACATAGTTCCATCCAAAGATCTTGCATGTTGATGAAGACGAGGTTAACCAATTGCCCCTCCAATTAAGTTGATGTCGTTGAGGAACCATGAAATTGGAGGTGCCCCTCGAACCACAATAATTGGGTGACCAAAAGCAGAAAACAAGTATTGACTACAGAGACTTGTGAGAGAAGGTGAGAGAACACAAGCAAAAGGAAATAAGGTATTACCCCAAGAAGTAGAGAAAATGTAAATGTCAGATAAAATGAGTAGTGTAGCATGCGACACCTCTGGATAAATCAAGTGGGGACCTAATAGAGATCGAGCCCAAAACCAAAAATCCTGGATAAAAAGTGGCACTAGAATTGGACAATTAACATCGGGGTAAATGACCAGGGAAGGAGACACAACAAGAGATGACGCCCAAGTCACCCTTTTAAAACTAGATGGAAAAGGAGCCCTGATACCAACCCCCACATACCAAGACAAGGCAGTTGAATGATACACCAGTGGGTTCATAGATTTATAATGATGAAGATGAAAATATTGCCAACAATTCTAAGGACGACCCTGTGATGGTGTTGTGGAAGAACAAGACAAAGAGCATTGACATAGATTCGATGTGACATAACTAACAAGAACATTCCAAAAAATGACTAATTGAACTAAAACATAATCTACCATAACCATAGAGTAATCATAAGAATGGATACAAATGATTGAAGAGGGATAAGTGTACCAAAGATATCAAAGTTTGCCTAAGCTTGCAAGATGTGAAATCAATATATTGTTTCATATCAAGGCCAGGAGAAACATTTTTTAGTTGAAGAAGGGATATAATTATGGGGGGTAGGGATATCATAATGATTTAGGGGGTGTTATATGCATTGGTTGGGGGTTTTCAGGTAAGAAACCTTATGCCTACACATAGGAAATATCAACAGAGCTATATTACATAGATTATTAGATATAGCCAAGAAATCTATATAGGATAAAATAAATGAGATCTACATGGAAAAATAGTCTTTGATGGATAAATAAATTATTGTCCCATTCTTCTCAAATATATTTGGACAGGTTTGCACTAATATTAAGTAAATCATTGATGTTGCAATGCTACCCAATCCATTGATTAGAGGGCTTGACACATTACAATGTTTCAATGCATTTATGGTGGGATTTATTGTTTCTCCCTCTTGTTTACAGGAAGAAAATATTTTAAGAGTCCCCATTTTATTTTGAATAACATGGGGATTGTAGGAATCTGCAATGGGCAGAGCTCTAGAAACCCTCGTGGTGGCTAGGTTTTCACCATAGTTGACCATTCTATGCTTATTATATGCAAATATTTTATAAATCTCTTATGTAGTTTATTCAATGGTGAATCCTAGTGATTCAACTAAAAAGACAGTTTCTTTTGTAGGAATGGCTACCAATCAAGCAAGCTCTTCTTCGATTTCATATAGTTCCATGTTGAAATTTTGTTTCGATCTTCTAGTGGTTCAACAAATTTCTTCCTTGAATGTTCCTGTGGATGAGAAAGCATTCATTTGTGAAAAATATTTTCCAAAACAAGGTTTGGTTTGCAGGTTTAATTGATACTAGCCATGGATGACTGATCTGCACAAATGGACCTTTGAGACATGAAAGCCCCTTCTGATCAATGAAATGAATATTTACCCTATGGCATGGGGTATTTTACTTGTGATTTTTTATAATATAGAGGACAAGAAGGACATTTACAAGGTTGGACCATGGTTTTCGGGTAGCTTAAGTCTCTTCATGTAGCCCTAGACTCCAACTGTTGATCTGGTAAGAACATCAATCTCTACAAATCTAGCTTGGGTAAGGATTTTGAACCTTCCCTTGCATTTTTGGAATCTTTCATCACAATCCTCTATTGGGAATGTATTCGGAAATATTATTGCCATTGTCCTCAACTGAAAATTTTTACAAGACTACTTATGCCTGAATATGCATGGAGATGGACTTCAACAAGGGTTTTCCTATGTAGACTAATCTGACGGATCCAAAATTTGTTTCGGTCCAGAAGCTCGACTATGAGAATATTTAATTCAAGTGTAGAAAATGCTATGAAATGGGGCACATAATTAAAAACCGCCCCAAGTGTTTATAGAACAACAAAGACCATAAAAGAATTTGAAGGACCAAATGTTGGAAGAAGCTCAGGGTGATCACTATATGGTATTCAAATAGGAAGAGTTTCAGGATAATAAAGAACCAACCGACGAGAAGGAAGCAGATATGACCAAAGAAATTGCATTAGTAGAAACATAAAACAAACAGGAAAAAACACATGCCAATGAGGATCCTCTAGACCCAACGAGAGTGGAAAAACAAAAAATGTTTATGGAAAATGGATACCCTCCTAAATCCACAAGTATTTTTTCTTGAAAAACACATTTTTGGGCAGAACAGGAAGATGAGGAAGAATCCAAATTTCATTTGATGAAGAATGATTCACCTAAAATAAAACAAAACAAGGGCTGGAATCAAATAAGGGAGAAAGGAAAAGGCATTTCTCCAAGGAAAACATCAAGCCAAAATAAGTCAAAACAAAAGTAGTGAATAATGGAATGTAAATGTATTTGGATATTGGGATCTTTTTGGATAATTTTTAGTTGGAAAGGGCCTGAAATTTGTGTGTCATGGGGAACTCACTTGAGGGTTTGGATTAAGACTTCGTGCTCAATTTCAAACCTCCAAGGAAGATTGGAATATGTAAAGGTTTTGGCCTAATAACCATATTCTTTTAATAATACAAATTCCTACCCATTTCTTTGAAAAAAAAAAAAAATAACATGGGGGGCTATTGTAGGCCTAACAACACCTATTTTCCTACTACTTCACATTTGAGGAATTTTATATTTATCATTACTTCCATCTAAACACTTTCCAATGAAGGAACCTTATGTGAAAAATTAATTAAAAAAAGGCCATGCCTTATTGAAAATTGGAAAAAGGATTTCGATTAGTAAATATATCAATAGTGAGATGTGCAAATTTCACTTATTCACCCTCTCACATCTATAATACCATCACATATTCTCCAAGATGATCACCTTGTGATGCATATGTGATAATATTTTCTTAATGTCATTGCGGTAGGAATATTTCCTAGACATATAGGAATGTATCCTCTTGTGCATTACAAGAGATTCTACTCTAACATGCAAGAAAACACCATTTCTTGATAGCCTTTCATGCTTAATAGATAGCCTTGTTACTTTGTTTATTAATCATTGTAAGGCTATTTCCTCTAGTTATTATATGACATTGCATGCCATATCGTTGAAAAATTATAATAGCTCAGTAATCCATTCTAGTGGTATAATAATACTCTACTCTAGTTCCTATAGGTGCCAGAACCTATAATATGTTCATAAAGTTAAGGTTGTTTATATTTTTCATATCTACTTAGACCTCAACATCCATCAATACAAGTGCCTCCACCTATATCTCAACACTTGCCTAAGCTACAGGGATCTCTTGCAAAGGGGGGGCGGGGCGCGGGGGGAGGATTAGTTATCATCCGGGGAACACATTTAGCTAGGTCAAGTGAGAGTGCATATTTCTGGGGAAAAGCTATGGTGTGTAAATTTCACCAAAGTAATTCAACTTTGGCAAAGACTATATTATCCTTCTTAGATTTTCCAATACCTTATTCCAATCATTAGACCTTTCCATCACCTTAAGCCCCCTTATTGAATATCCTTTAGGTGATATGTATAAAGAAACCTCCCTTTTGGTTTAATTTTCCACTTAAAAAGTGGATAAAGGCCATTGAGGCGACAATGGTGATTGATATCTTATTTCCATGAGGTCTATATTTTCCTAATGAGGCTTTGCACTAGGTTTTCTATATTTTACAGTAAGAATGACTAAGGTGGAATAAATGGATGGTGTGGAAAACAAATATGAAGGAAGAAAATCCATGAGCATGTTCCTAATCACACATTTGGAAAATGAAGTCATGGGAGCATAAATCAAAAGAGGGAAATTTCATGAAAACGTGATACAACATAGGCTGCTACACCTGCTATAAATCGACCTTAACTTGTTGATTTTTATAGCAGAAAATTACCTTGGAAGGATGTAGGTGCTATACTTGAGCATTTTTATGAATGTGAGTTTATGTTAATTTATCCAAAAATTAGTCTATTATATGAAATGTTAACATAAGAACAATATAAATAAGAGGGGTAGACCCTCACATTATTTTATCGAAATGAAATAAAATAGTTCATTATGAAGGCAATGACAACATGCTACAAAGGTTTACTAGTACAAAATCAACACATAAATATAAGTGCACAAAAAATCCTAACATCAAATGAAAAATATACTTCCAATTCTCCATTGGGATCCAAGCATGTGGTGTGCAAATGAGATCCATGGGGAGAGCTCCTTAATCCCCAAAATCCCAACAACATTGACAATGATGAGAGAGCTAATGTTTATAGAGAGTATAATCTCTCATAATATAAAATATTATTATTTTCTAGCTAACTCTATGACAAGTCAATAAATTTTATAATAAGAAATATCTATACCTCTCTTCAATCCAAAAATTACCGTGTTAGAACATGTGGGAATTAGCCTCTCCAAGGAATCCAAAAATAGAAGTAGTATGCATCAAATAATGGTCATGAAGGGGATGCAACACCAAAAGTAGGAATTAAAGCAACTCAAAACCCATGTATCCACACGAAAAGTGTCCTCCATCCATGTAAGGTATAATAAAATAATTGTCCACATAGGAGGATGTGCTCCAAGGTCCACATAGGAGAACTCATTAAATGCACTCTCCAAGATGCATGAGAGAATAAATAATATAAATTATTCCTCCTAAGATAATTATCCATAACAAACTCTTCCAAAAATTACAAGAAGTACACAAGATGGATACATCCAATCCACATGTGTGAATCCCAAGGAAACCCACTCCATGGATAAATGTGAAAGATTATAAGTGGATGGAGAAATATAAAATATAATATGTGGTTAATTCCCCAAAATAGAAAGTATATCATCTCTCCACAAGTGTTCCCTCCAAGGAAATCAAAAAATAGTAAAAGACTCTGTTGGGACTCAGAAATGTCATATTTTCATCCACCTTTTTCTTCACTATTCCTTACATTTCATCATCCCATTAACCTTTTATCATATCCTTTTCATAAATACATTTGGGTTTCACCTTCTTATTTTCCATTTTATTCATTTTTGTATTACAAGTGAATTTATGATTAAATATTAGAAAATATACATATTTTTATATATCTCAAGAATATGTGAGTTTTGTGATGTGTAGGAAATATGTGAAGAATTAATTCCAAGAGACTTATCCATATCTCCTCCACTATATTAAGGAGATAATTATGCAAGCCTATTCCTAAGGAGAAAATCATGGAGAATTTGGTTGGCATATCTTATCCTATTCCTAAGGAGAAAATCATGGAGGATTTGGTTGGCATATCTTATCCAATTCCTAAGGAGAAGATCATAGAGGATTTGGTTGGCATATCTTATCCAAGATATGTGAGAGATTTGTGGAGGATTCAAAGGGATCATATTTTGTAATAATGGGAAAGTAGTTAAAAATGGTTGCGAGATTTATGGAACTAAAGAGAGATTAGTGGATGATCATTATGAGTTTGTTACTCATCCAATTGTATAAATAGGAGTACAATCTCCTCCATTTGTAATCTGGAAGTTTTTGTAATCTTAGAATTTTGGAATAAAGGATCATACTTCAATTTTGCTTCTACATCTGAGTCTCCATTGAAGTGGTGTGCTTGTGGAGTTATGGAGGGCCCCATGGCCTCACTTGCATGCTTATTTGTTTATAATTTACTTTATGTTTTTGTTTGATTTCAACTTTCAAGTTTTATTAAATGTTCTAATATTGGAAGGATCTTATTTGAAAGTGTTTTTGTAAAAAAACCATAATATCTCATACAATGATTAGATCTAGGTTTACTTCATTTCCGCTTTTAAGTTCTAATTAGATGATCTAATTTTGGAAGAGATCTTGTAGAATATGTTCTTGTAAGAGAATCATAGATCTCAAACAATTGTTAGATCTAGGCTTGATTAGTTATTGAAAGAGATCTTAATGAATATGTTCCTGTAAGGGGACTTTAAGATCTTGGACAAATTAGGAATCTTTCTAGATCTATATATTTTAGATAAGCACTTCTAAGTTTACCTTCCCAGGTTGACATTAAATTAATCTCTAATTTTCATCCGCATTTTAGACCACACATTTTGGTGCCGTTGCCGGGGAAGTGCAACTAGAAGGATTTAGTAATTGTTTTTATGCATTTATTTTTATGGACTAATTTGTGGAACTTGGTGACAGCAGGTTCGTAAAGGAGTTCAAAGTTTGGAGCATTTTTATTTTCGTACATAGTTATTTTAAATTTAGTTTTTATTTTAAACCCCCCATTTCTCACTAATCCATCTACGGATGATGAATTTGAAAATGTTGAACAGGTGCTTCTTGGAGAGCAAGGACAATAACCTTGAGCCAACTCTAAGACAGGATTTTCACATACTTGCAAAACATAATGTAAAATTTTTAAATCTTGATGTGAGCATGTTCGAATTTTTAGTTCGTAGATGGCTTCATTGTAAGCATTCTTTTACTTAGAAAATAAATCATCTTTAAGTTAATATAGAATAGATTAGAAAAATAAAAATGAGATCTCATTAGAAGTCGTTATCATTAGAATTTTTTAGTTTTGTTTTCCAAAAATAAATCATCATGAATAAAAAGAACTCCTTCATCTTTGCATTTCTATGTCTTGTTTCTGTATCACGGGTGAGCCAGGAGCCTGATTATCGGAAAGATTTGTCTTTCGAGAGTCTAAGTGCCCCTGTGACATTGCAGAAAGAGTGTAGATAATGCAAGGTTTTGTCGCAGATCTTAATTATGTTTTATCCATCCACACTAACCTACATAAATAAAAATAAATCAAGAGATTAGTATGCTCTCTTCCCGCGCTTCGTGCGATCTGGAAGATCAGAAATCTATTGATTTATTCCAATAAAAATACTTTTGCTGGAAAATTTATCTACATGAGCGAAAAATCATCTTAATTTTTTTTTAGATTTTTGTTTAAAAAAAATAAAAAATTAAAACAATAAAACAATCAACAACAAACAAAACACATAATAATGTGAAACACACTGCAACACCATAAGTCACAAAATTTTATGAAAAACCTACTCCTATGTTCATTTGTGTGGCTTCTCTTACCATAAACGGTGGGTCGGTCTTTCAACATCTCAGATTCTATGGATCTGGTAAATGCCCCTGACCCCGATAAAAGTGGATGTTGACCCATCACGCATCTATATGAAACACCTCGAAAGCCTCTGTATGAAACTCAGCACGCGTTTGAAGCGTACTTCTGACCTCCAAGCAAGTATTTCGACCTTGGAGTATTGATCTGGATTTTGTTCTAAATAAAAGTGATTCGTTAAGAAGCGTGGGAGCGAGGGCTACGCAATAAACCTTCAGTGAAACTTAGAAGATTTGGCTTGTTTCTCCAATTTCATTTTCTACTGGAAGCAGCCGACTGTTGTTGAGCTTTCATCCATAACCCTCATCGCTATGGTGACCAATTTCCGGAAACTTGGCCGGCCCACAGGCCATCGAATGGCCATGCTAAGGACCATGGTTTCCCAGTTGATTAAGCACGAGCGGATTGAAACCACTGTTGCCAAGGCAAAAGAGGTAAGACGATTGGCAGATAGAATGGTCCAGCTTGGGAAAGAGGGCACTGAATTAGCTAAGAGACGCGCAGGTTCTTTTGTTCGAGGAGATGATATTGTTTATAAACTTTTTACTGAATTTGCTTACCGTTACAAGAATAGAGTGGGTGGCTACACCAGATTACTTAGGACTCGCATAAGACAGGGTGATGCTGCACAGATGGCTTATATTGAATTTATCGACCACGAGAATGAATTGAAACAAGCCAAACCAACTGCTCCCTTTTAATCCATTTTAATGTTAGTTTATTTTTAGAAATTTTTTTGAAATGTTGATTTCTTTATTATTATTATTATTATTATTATTTTTTTTTTTTTTTTTTTTTAATTTCATTCTTTTGTTTAATAATAATAATAAAATAAAAAAATAAAAATAAAAAAATTTCACAAAATTCATGCAGGTTTGAAAATAAAAAAAATGGGATACTTGGAAACAAATTTCGAAAATCGATTGGAGGATTCTATAGATGATGATTATCTTGTTTCGATAGCTTCAAGTTGGCATAACATATTTCTGTTGAATGTTTTTATATCACATACTAACATGCAGACCACAACAAATCTTTCTAATGCCAATCTTTTTGCCGAGCATATTTTATCTGACCCAAACAGGGAATATTACTTATCATGGTTATTTTAAGAATGGATTGATTTTAATATCATGATTAAGTCAATTTCAACACTTTGGTTGTCCTTAATATGTTTTATTTGGTATGAAATTTTTGCGTAAGAATCATGAAGGAAATGGCCATTTCTTCTTGAACACACTTATGTTTTATTTCTGCCAAGTTTTTTTACAGGTTACAGGATAATCAAGTGATCATAAGGAGATTACATTGTGACGACAATTGGTCTTCCAAAGACTAAATTCATGAAAAATTCTAAAGACAAATCCAACTCCACAACCACTACCTTGCACCTCCCTTTTTGAAGCAGATTTTGAATTCCACCAATTGTAAATTCATAAAGCATGACCTTTCCATATCCATTTTTCACAGCAAGAGTTCATCTTCATACACCATGCATTTCCTTACATTCATTTTTGGACGCTAGAAGTCATTCCCTTTCCATGATTACATTGCCTTGTTTTCCTCGCCATGCTGATCCACACTGCTTGTCCGTGAGTTCTTTCCATTTATAGTCCTACCAAATATTTTTGTACAAACTCGCGTTGACTGATGTGGGATTCCTTAAGGCCCACCTTTCAACAAGTCTTGCCTCATTGACATTAACACCTTATCTGGGAAATAGACTAGAGTTCCTTTTCAGTACCTAGAGGCTTGCATGCCTTAATGGCAAGTTCTCTCGCTGACAATCATGGGAATACATCAATGTCCCTTGATCTTTAGATCTTACAAGTGGCTTGACCTCAACACATCCATTCGCACTTCGCAAGATGTACTCGGGTACCTTGGCACTCATTAACATCAATGGTGAGTTGCCTCACATTGGTTAACGGCATACATCAATGGCCGGTAATCCAATGATTTCTATTCATGCTCGACATCGACACATTCTTTCGCATGATTAGAATTGTACCAAGAAGTTTAGTAGTAGGTGAAGACTATACACTTTTTCACGACTCCCTCAGCAGTTACAGCAGCATGAATTTTGATCTATGAGAGTACCACAGTTCCACTTTCAGCATTTATCTTTTCCATGATTCAGCATCAGCAGTTCAGATTCCTTCATTTCCCAGGATCCAGTAACAACAACATCAGTCACATTTTCCTGATCCAGCAGCAGCAGCAGCAGCTACATTCCTCTTGCATAGTTCATCATTCTTGGGTAAGTAGAGGTATGTTGTTTTCTAATCTTTAATCATGCAATTCCTTATATGCTAACTTGAATATTTTGGAAAATTCCCTCACCATGCTACATTTCCTTTCATGAGCCATGTCAAGTTGCATGAGGACATGCAACCAATTCAGTTGAGGGGGGGGGGGGGGGGGGGGGGAGAACTATATTCACTTCCATGATTCCATTTCTTCACCACTATCACTCCATTTTTTCTCATTTACCATTCACGAACATTTATTTTCCAATGATACTTTTTTGCACTTTGCTTCATATGTAATATTGGAATGCTTCATTAATATTACAAAAGGGCTTTCTTATGCACATTGATAGCTTATGATTTCCAGTGAGTGTTTACATTATTATTGAAGAAAAGAGAGCAGAAAACGAAATGAATGTTGTTAACACAAGAACCAACATTCTTTGTATTCATGGTTGTCACACAAGAACCAAGCATAAGAAAATGTAAGTTGTTACTCATGTCTTTCACATATCCTGGAAACATTCATTATTAAAGACATCATCATGTAAAGCCAAAGTTGTTCAAGATGCCAAATGTTCTTAAAGAGACCCATGCATGGTTGCATGAGGACATGCAACAAGTTCAGTTGGGGAGGATGTTGGGACTTAGAAATGTCATATTTTCATCCACATTTTTCTTCACTATTCCTTACATTTCATCATCCCATTAACCTTTTATCATATCATTTTCATAAATACATTTGGGTTTCACCTTCTTATTTTCCATTTTATTCATTTTTGTATTACAAGTGAATTTATGATTAAATATTAGAAAATATACTTATTTTTATATATCTCAAGAATATGTGAGTTTTGTGATGTGTAGGAAATATGTGAAGAATTAATTCCAAGAGACTTATCCATATCTCCTCCACTATATTAAGGAGATAATTATGAAAGCCTATTCCTAAGGAGAAAATCATGGAGAATTTGGTTGGCATATCTTATCCTATTCCTAAGGAGAAAATCATGGAGGATTTGGTTGGCATATCTTATCCAATTCCTAAGGAGAAGATCATGGAGGATTTGGTTGGCATATCTTATCCAAGATAGGTGAGAGATTTGTGGAGGATTCAAAGGGATCATATTTTGTAATAATGGGAAAGTAGTTAAAAATGGTTGCAAGATTTATGGAACTAAAGAGAGATTAGTGGATGATCATTATGAGTTTGTTACTCATCCCATTGTATAAATAGGAGTACAATCTCCTCCATTTGTAATCTGGAAGTTTTTATAATCTTAGAATTTTCGAGTAAAGGATCATACTTCAATTTTGCTTCTACATCTGAGTCTCCATTGAAGTGGTGTGCTGGTGGAGTTATGGAGGGCCCCCATGGCCTCACTTGCATGCTTATTTGTTTATAATTTACTTTATGTTTTTGTTTGATTTCAGCTTTCAAGTTTTATTAAATGTTCTAATATTGGAAGGATCTTATTTGAAAGTGTTTTTGTAAAAAAACCATAAGATCTCATACAATGATTAGATCTAGGTTTACGTCATTTCCGCTTTTAAGTTCTAATTAGATGATCTAATTTTGGAAGAGATCTTGTAGAATATGTTCTTGTAAGAGAATCATAGATCTAAAACAATTGTTAGATCTGGGCTTGATTAGTTATTGAAAGAGATCTTAATGAATATGTTCCTGTAAGTGGACTTTAAGATCTTGGACAAATTAGGAATCTTTCTAGATCTATATATTTTAGATAAGCACTTCTAAGTTTACCTTCCTAGGTTGACATTAAATTAAACTCTAATTTGCATCCGCATTTTAGACCACACAGACTCCTTCCAAGAATAATCTCAAAAAATAGAAAGGAAATCGAGTACAAAATGATAAGCCACACATGCGACCCTCCCCATCTACCACATGCCTCCCAATAACAACCTCAATAACCAAACCAAATAAAATTATATATATATATATATATATATATATATATATATATATATATATATATATATATATATATATATATATATATATATATATATATATATTATATATATATATATATATATAGATATAGATATAGATTCCAAGTCAAAAAGGTGAGGACACTCTCTAATCAAGGTTGAAAAATGCCAATTTAGCTGAAATATCCATGCAATAAAGATGTGAGAGCACCTAGGAGAGGTTATATATATATATATATATATATATATATATATATATATATATATATATATATATATATAGTTAGACCTCATCAATATAATACTTCTCCATATGTCATGTCATACAGGTGTTCAAACAACTAAAGAGAGTGCACCCTAGAGAAGTGTTCCAACCTCTAAAAGAAATTAATTGCTTGCCTTAATGCACCCAAGAATGGGGTCACACCACTAAAATGCTTCAACAAAGTCCAAGTAACCACTCTAAGTGTCACATGGAAACCTTTAAAGTAGGGTGCCCAATCTATTAACCTTATTTTAGATAAATTAAATTAACCATTGAATAGTCAACCTCAACACATATGCACAAAGTTGATGCTCAAATATAACCATGATCCTCCTTCCATTTAGTCGCCAATAGATTAAATCATCATGAAAACACGTGTCAATGAGGAGTGAACTTTAATCAAGCGTTATACTATATAAATAAATGATGTTCTCCCTAACAAAACCCCACTATGATAACAACAAAACATAAAGTCCAACCTAAGGTGCACCACCACCAAGAGATTATTACGTCAAAAATCACCATGTAAGCTTAGAAAAAGGCTCGATAATCATCAAATCATAATGTAGTACCCCATTTATAACTCAAACTTAGGAAAAAAACATTATAATGAGGGTAGTAACATCATGAAACACCCATAAGTGATGTCTAGAAAATGTGACATTATAAAGTTAAATTACTTAGAAAAATCCCACAAAGGAAACATGAATCATCCCATCATAGAAACAACATAGGGGAAAGGGAAATAAGTAAACGATAACCCCATCTAATCATCAAGTGTGTCGATCACACATGCAATACATGAGGAACATGCAGAAAACTCTCTACTAGTGATACCAAGTAATATCACCTCATCATGCAAAAGTCACTAAGAAACTTCAACAACCATGAAACATATATCTCCTAACCATAATCATATAACACCATAGGGGACATAGAATCATCATCCATATTCAAGATAAACATATATACTAAACCACTATAATGAAATAGTATGGTCCACATCCATTAAAAGGTGCAACTAACTAGTGATCAACAAGGAAAGTACATGTGAGAAGGCCACCAAGCAGCAAGCACAATCATCCAACCAAGGAGAAATGAATCTCCTCCAATCGATAACCTCCATCAATTAATCCAATGAAATGAAGATAAGGGGATTTCTGAAGATGAATCAAAAAATTAGATCCAAAAGCTTCAAGGAACCAACATCAAATGTCCATTAATGTGATGAAAATCACAATATGGAACTTCATGAAATATGAGGTTTTATCACCTCAAAACATAAAGACTAAGAATTTGATAGTTCATTTTAAATATGAAGAGTGGTTTTCTTCCAAGATTTCCTTAATGCCTCCCCTCCCTCCTTTCGTTCCTCACTCACCTAGTGGTTTCCTCCTTAAAGATTTCCTGCATTAGAACCCTTTTCACTGCAAGAGGCCCTTCCTTCACTACCTTCTCTATTTTTTATCCACATGCAAATCCTTCTCTTAAGTATCCTATTCTACTCGGGGCAATTTTTCCTTTCTTAGAAAGGATTTTCATCCTTCTCCTTCTCATGGCATCTCTAGCTTGCTTTTGAGTCTTTGCTAGTTTAATGGCTCTTTCTAAGTAGCTTGACCCTTTATGTTAGCCATGTTAGCTCAGTTTAAGTGAACTATTCATGAAATGGATGTCAAAAATATATTCCTACAAGAATAAAGATTTGTTGACAAACACATTAAAAAATATTAAGTAAAGACAATTCGAAAACCTTAGGGGGTTCTTGGTGTAAATTGGAATGAAGTGATCACTAAGAGTGGGGGAATTACAATTTATGATGCTCATTTTATTTGGGTATCATATTTTTTCCAAAATAAGGGTAAAGTTAAGTTTAAAACTTTAAAAATGCATGATAATTATAGAGGAGGAGAATTCTTTTGGGCTTGGTTAAATTTTGACTAGAAGATGATCCTTATACTCAAATGTCATTTATAAAAGTTACTTAGTAAATGGAAAATCATGGAATAAAATGTAAATATCTCTCTTTTTTTGTCTATATGTGCTTTGAAAAACCAATTATATATATTAGGCCCAAAAAAAACCTATTACATTGAGTCAAATTACAATGGAGCATTTTAACATTAAATTTGATAAAGACAAGTATCTCAAAAAGAATAAGGGGAAAATTAGAAATATTATAGAGTGGTTGCCGAATGTGTTGAAGATGGCGGTATCTATGGACTCTCTACTATAACATTAGGGAAACAAACATTATTTCCTAAGAACAAATCCAATATTCAACTTTAAAAAAAAAGGTATGGACAATTTGGCTACCAACATCGTACACATTTGAAGAAACTTAATATGATTCATGGTTTACCTCCATTTCTAGAGGATAATGTGTTTTTGAAGCCTACAATATACGAAACCAATGCAAGGATAAAATTGGCAAAGGAATACAATGAACAACTGTGAAAATGACGTTGGTGCATGGTCCCCATGAGAACCCCATCATTGGTAGGTGAAAAGTACATTATTTAGATTTTTCAAGAAAAAAATGTGTGTACTTTCTAAAGTTCAAGTAGATGTTCTTGAAAAATTCAAGTTTGAAGCCATGTTTGAGTGACAAGGTTGGAATAAAACTAAGGTTTTCAAGACAAGTGATAGAGGATAACATAAATGTAATCACTACAAATATTGTAAAACTCAATGTATTCGTAGGTAGCTTGATTCCTCGTATACTCAAAAAAATGATCTTGGTGAGAGAAATAATATGATCATTAGGGAGATGGCTAACAACATGCTTAAAACAACATCCTCTCAAAACAAAATTTAGGCTAGGGTAGTCTATAAAAAAATGTACCTACTAAATATAATCCCTACCAATGACATGAAAAACATCATACCTAAATAGGAACAAAGTAGTAGAAAACCACCAATAAATCATTTCGTAAGACTTTGGTTGTATTGAATGTTAACACTATGCCAAGACAAAAGGCATAAGATATAAGATAGAAGTGAAAAATGTATCCTTGTATAGTAAAGAACCCAAAAAACATGTATTGTTGGACTTAGAAAAGAAAAACATAATAATCAATAGGAATGTTGTCTTTGATGAATCATAAATAAGAAGAATGAGATCCAATTGTTGTACCACGACTTAAAGAATATAACTAAATTTGAGGAGGCTACAAAATAAAGGGTAAGCAATAAATAATAATAATAACATTCTAGCATCAAGTGTTGATGAGGAGGCTAGTAACATCAAAACAACTAGTATCAAACCATATGCAATGCAAAAGTTTAAGAAAATACCAAAGTGGTCCCCACAAAATAATCTTAACTTCATATGGCCAAGAGCTCAAACCTTTTACACATTGACTTAAGTAGGGAAGGGTGATGATTCTATTATTCTTTGATCCAATATTGTTGGATTTTTTCTAAGTAGGGATCAAACTCTTTGTAGAGGCTTCTACTAATATTAATAATTATAGATGGTTATACTTCTGTAAGACCAATATATACACCTTGAATGATGCACCAAAGTGTGTTACTTTTGGCATTGGATGGTCAATGAGCTTCTAGAGGCTAACTAGCTTGTTTGTGGGATTTTAACATGGTATAATCATTAGAGGATAAGTTTCCTTTAACAATGATGCAAAAGGAAAATGGATTTTTGGTATACCATGAATTCAAGCTGAGGGATATATGACTGAAATTTCAATAGGAAGGATGAATCCTTGAACTTATGGTTTGCTTCATCTAACTTTAGAAAATGATTTGAACAATTCTTGAAGTGCAGAATGACAAAGCCATGTTTTCCAACAACAAAATTTTTGCTTTCAATTGTCAAGCTCATAGTTGGTCTAGGTAATGGGTACCTTCTCTAACCACTAACCAAAAAGATTCCATGTTATTTGGGGAGAATACGAAGGACACATGTATAGGTCCCATTCAATGTGTTGCACTTGCAAATCAATAGTTTTCGTTACAACATTATTTGAGTCAAAACTTGATGCCTTGGCCAAGGGGAAATTTATGTTCCATTGAATGGTGGAATGATGCTATCACTTGTATGGCCTACTTTTTGGGTGGCTTAAATAGAGAATATGTTAGGGTACAATAATAAAATGTCAGGCGATCCATAAACTGTCGTGGATATTCCACTGAACAACTTGTCACAATAGATATGATAATATTATATTGGAAATATGAGATTCTACACTATTACAATTTTATTAAACTTTAAGATCTGTAGATTTAACTATAATTAGTGCATGCATGCAAATGGAAATTATGAAGAAAAGTGGAGAAAAACAAAATAAACTCACACACACGCACACATAAGACATAAGATATGCTCTCTGGGAAATCCTTTCGGGAGAAAACCCAACTGGAAGGTGAGGCTACTTTGCTCTCTTTCTTTGTCTAAAAATATGGCTACAAGTACAAAGAAGTAATGCCTGTGGTCTGTGGGCTACTATAGTGAAATGATCATATCTATGATCTCTACCTCCTATCTCTCCTAGCTATCTTTTCTCAGTTATGGAACAAAATGCTCTCAAAAGGATGGAATCTCTCTTCCTCCTAGTGGCCTGGTATAACACAACCCAATATCCTACTAGTGGTTAATTTTGACTCCATCAACTCTTGAAAAGAGTTACAACATAGAATCTTCTAGAGTGTTTTACATCATAATCACGTGGGGGCTGAAACAACATCCTCCCAAACTATAGGTGTGAAAACAAGAAGGTCAACTTCTGAGTGGCATAACTTTTGTATACGAACTTTGATTTCGCTCTTCGTGCACTGTTGGAAATATATCTGTGTGTAGAATAACCTGAAATGGTGCACACTAAATCAAAAAAGTTTTACCCCAAAAAAACGTTGGTTGATGCCTCAAAACACTCCAAGAAGCTTTCATACCCTGTTTTGCTCCTATCAATAAAAACGGTCTTGTGAGTTGATTCCTCCACTTTTTCCACTCCAAATGCATTGAGATGGATGAAAAAAAATATAATGATCCAATCCGGATTATTAGGATGAGGTAATTTGAAAACATTATTAAAATGATCAAGTTTAACTCTTATGATGAAGAGATGAAAAATAAAATAGTGAAGCTCCACGATATCATTCAAAATGCAGATTCTAGGAGAACCAAGGGAGCTAAAATTAGTACTCCCCCTACACTAGATTCAAACAAGAAATGAGATAGGAAAGGTTATTGTTTTTCATAATGGATTCCAAGGAGAATTCTAAGTAAATTCCCAATTAAAGGTCAAAGGGGGTAGAAAATCTTATTTTTCAACAAGCTGACATTAAAAGAGAGCTCAGTAATCATTACAAACTTTATTTTCAATCTCAGGAACTGATGGGAGAAAGAAATGTGGCCATGCGAATGTTTCACGATAGCATTTGTTGCAACTTGTAATTATCCAAATCACAAGCTTTTATATCATATTAGCCTTTGATATTAGATAAGATACATGTGGTTTTGTGTAACATGCCCAACAAGAAATTTACAAGCTGGGACTTAGTGGACACAACCTTTATACTTTTATAGAAAGTTCATTCCTGACAACTCATCTTGATTAGAAATTACAATTATAAATTTATCCCAAGGTACAAAATTAGAAGTTTATTTCTAATTTCCAATCAACTAACCCAATGTTTCTTATAATATTATGTTCAAGGCCCTTCTGTTGTGGTAAAATACATTCTTTCAAAAATTGCTTGCCTTGAATATATTGATTTGATCAAAGGGAGATATATCCTAAACAACATAATTGTTGTCTAAGAAGGGATGGAATGGGACACAAGCTAGAGTTGTAGGCCCAAACAATTTGGTTCTCAAGGTCAAATTTATCATAACTAGAATCAAAATGGAATTGTTCAAGCATCAAATCAAAATCAAATTGTAATTGAAACATAATCAACTAATAAACAAGGTTTGTGAACTGATCTAGTTTAGACTTTTCCTTTATTTTTTCCTCCACTACCCTCCTCCCTAGAACTATAGCTAGTCTAAAATAATGGTTGACAACAAGAATAATTATGAATTAACTTTTTTATATTCAATAAAAGGTTTTAGGGTAGAATGGTCTAGACCAACTAGTTCCAATCTAGATGAACCAATTTTTATAGCATAACACAAAATTGACTTTCAAAAAGTGTATTATCATGTTGAATGACCCTTTGTTTTTGTTATGGGTTACTGTTTAAACCCTCACATGAGGTTTTTAAATACCTAATTCACAAGATGAACATCTAAGGTAAACTTGTAGGGGTTATCCAATGTCACCTCAATGACCCTCTTCCACTCTTTAAGTTGGTTGTTCTCCAAGTTAAGGGGGAAATCCATAAGAAAATATAAGTTTAGAAAAAATTCAGAAATGGAATGGTTACATTGACGTTGAATGGATTTAGTTTTAATATAAGAAAATGTTATGGTAAATTCCATATATAAGAATTATAAATAAGTCTAGTAAAAAATTAGGCATTTGAGTGATTTTCTTGGACTTATATCAAACTTGGAATATGGTATTCTACCTATAATTTCCAAATTTGTAAAATAGAAACAAAGAGGTGTATTTAATTACTTTTTTAGTGGTTGGAAAGAAAGTTTAATGCCTAAAATTAATGTGCACATATAAGGTCCAAGACACAATGATCTAATGAAATTTTCCTCAAGTGAATATATTGAAAATTAAAGCTAGAATTAGCTAGCTACGTCCATTAATCATGTGTTGTCTACAAATACAAAGTTTTGATTTCACGATCCTAATGAATTAAAATTAGCAAGAATATAGGAGAGAAAAATTAATACAAAGAAATTCCAACATGTTTTAATTAGGCCACATCACTTTCATATGACAATTTGCATCCATGAACAACAAAATTTAAGAGTGGAAAAATAACCAAAAGTATATTCTCTTAAACTAGGAAAAAGGTTACCTCTGTTATTAAGAGGTCATAGGTTCAATTATCTCGACACTCTCAGGGTCAGGATCTATGGTTGAGCCGATAAGAACTAATTCTTTTGGGTATATCTGCATGGTACAAGTGTTTTGTGTATGTAGCAGTCACCAATCTCCAAGGACCATGAACCACATAGAAAAAAAACACTTGAAGAGATTAAAATTCCAACATTTCTATTCAACTAATATCATCCAACTGATGCCATAGTCTAGGATGTGTCCATGAAATTTCAAGAATTTCTACAAGAGGAGGAGAATTGTTTATATAGAATGTTGACTCAACCAAATTCTCGATAAGTAATGATATCTCAATCCAAATCCTATATCTAACATAGTTTATAACCTAGGAATGCATAAACAACTATATATCTCAATTAACAAGGAGAGACAAGAGGAACGTATAATAAAATATGCGTGGTCCAACCAGATGTACAAATATCAAAGAATTTGAGCTCCAAAAGATGGTGTTTCCTCCTCTAAATGAACAAATAGCGAGTTAAGGGTCCAATATCCTCCTAAAATAAAGTGATTTGACAAGTCAACAAGCTCCAAAATAACAATAAAATGCTCCAAGGATGGTGCACCCTCCTAGAAAGATGACCATCCTATCCCAATATAGACAAAACAATTAGAGTTTTTCCATGTCAATATGTCAAGGGAATGATAAAATAATCCTCCATATATTGCATCCTCTAAAGCATCTCCAAATATCCAATAAAATTTCCAAGAGAGGTGCATTCCACAAGAAAGAGGGTCCAAACATGTGAGAGAGCAATAGAATAAAGAGCGTGTTCCTCGAAGCAAGTGAAAATAATAAACCCCTTCTAACTTATGTGGTTGTCAATTTGATGAAAAGTTAACAATCAATATAATGATGCCATCATACACAATGTCAAGTCAATCAATGCTCAAAAACTCCTAGAAGAGGAGGTAACCTTATCACCTAGCAATAAAATTATGCTAAAATTATGATGATGCTTCTGCATGTTTTCCAACAAGGTGAGTGTTTCATGTAAAGCCTAATCTACCATCAAATAACCCCACCAAAGTGTGCAAACATTTTTATTGAGCTAGGGTGCTCATGTGCACAAGGCTCTAAGGGGTCAAAATAAGGTATACACACCATTGGAAATGTTAAATTAGCATGAGCATGTGTGCACAAGGGTAACACTCCATATATTTGGTAGGTGGTAGTTCATCATCATAATAAAGTGTATTAGCCCTCAATAAACCAAAATGGGCCACAATATACCAAAATGAAACCGATGATGAAAATAATAATGTGAAAAGAGGCGCATATGCCAACTGATCCATGATAAGGAAAAATCCATAATACCAAGGTGGAAACATAGATAAAATATTTAAATGAAGAGTTAAAGTGCTCCTCTTAGACATCATCCATAACCAATGATGTCTAACCTAGTGAGAAAAATACAATCTCAAAACATCATCATGAGGTTGATTACATAACAAACGAAATTTTTTCTAAGCTCCATGGACATAAACAATAACTTTGCACTATCTAATTTCTTCTAGATACGACACACCTAATCGTAAGTAGTTAGTCAATAGAAACATAAGGGTAATTTCAAGGAAAGTGTGTGCATCCATAAAATCCTCCCTCTATCAACTATAAGTATCTGTCACATGTGATATAATATGTAAAATCACACTTATACATCGTAATAAGTAACACCATGCTCCAAGCCTAGGGCCATGGCCCTTTATATCTTCAAGCAATAAAAACTCTCTTTGCCATTTTATTGGATTTCGTCATCTATTAATCGTATCATGACTAAGTGTTTTATGAAATTTCCCTTGCAGTGACAAGGTAATTTAATCCCACAAGCTTGGTCAGAGCTTGTCACAGACAACAAATCCCCAACGTACTTAACCATATACCACACATATGCATTGCGAGAAATAAAAAAGAGTAGAATATTAAAGTGTGAACCTTGTTCCAGAAGGTGGATATTTGGTGAAGCTATAAAGAGTTACTCTATATATCTCCACTCCTAAGAACCTTCCACCTGTTACTTGTACACAAAAAACAAAACCTACAAAATATATCCTCCTACAATGCCCATTAGCATTAGTGCAATAAACCCAAGCACAAACACGTTAAACATTAAAGTGAACTATATTTCTGGGGGGAGTAGATGTTTTTATTATACTTTAATCAAGTAAAAAATTAACTCCTTCACAATCCTTTTTCCATGTCCCTTGTATCACCATAACTCGCAGCTAAGGAACATATCATCTACATCATTTAGCAAGGAGGTACACAAGACCTCAATCCGTTTTCTCCTTTTTCCATGGAGGACATCTATTTTATAGATGGCTTGGAGGAGTGATCACAATGTATCTAGACACTTTGTTGACCATGTTTTATATGCTACTTTCATCATTATTTTCTATAAGTGATCAACCTTGACCTTTTATACTCTTATCCATTCATACTACTGCTTCAAATCTCTTTTGTTGAGTAACTAGAGAGTTGTTGAGCCCCTAAACTCTCTTTTTCAAGTCACCAGGAGTATTGTTAGGCCTAACAATCCTCTCTGCTAGTGTTCTAGGTGCATTTAAGGGACAAAACCTTAGAATCTATAGAGTTTCCATGGACCGGTTTATGCATTCTAGCCTTCATGTTGATGTCCTTACTTAGTGGACCCAAGGGGGGTGTCAATTTGAGATATGAAGGACTCAGATGGTGACATTTTGAGCTATAATAATTCCTGTAAATGTATGATGTTGTAAGAGAATTTGATCGTCAAAATAACTTTTAATAGTATTAGTGAGCTAGGCAGAGGGAGGGGACCAAGGTGCAAAACCTGTATAGGGGAAAAAAGTCATAATAATTACATAGAAAATACATCCCCGAGGTAGGCATACCCTTATTCACTACTAAAATAATAAAGCATGGACACCCACACCACATACTACAAACTCATGTCATCAAGAACAAGCATGATAGAATGTAGATCTCTATCACAACATATATCAATAGGGATGCAAACACTACGAACAACTCCCAAATGATGGCCCTAAAAGTACATAATACATTCTATAATAGAGCTTAGGGGAGGTAATGTGCTTGAGTGAGGCAACTTCATGCCCCAAGGTCTTCAAATCACCCTGATGATACGACTCAACTACATGTAAATGAATGAGTTGATGTTGAGCATGTTGAGAGACCAACTAGTTACTAGGAATTAAGGGATCCTGTTAATAAACATGAGGGAGGCCACCAATGACTTAAATGAATACCAAGGTACCTCACGCTATGTAGCGAGTGTGAATGGATGAGATATTTTGGGCACTTGTAGAATTTGTCAACATGGGTTGATGAGGAAAACTCATAATCAATCACGAGGAAGCTTGCCTCTGCGGACTACAAGCTCCATGATGCTATACTATTTCTAGATATACATCCCATATTAGGTGTTAATGTTGATGGGAGGAGATTCATCGAAATAGGGCCTTGATGTATCCCCCATAATTTGACACAAAATATACATCGAGATAAGGTATCTAATGATAGCAGATGAAGAACTAATGCACAACGAATACATGGATGACCGACACAAAAGGTATAATAATATTGTAGATGTCTGGATCAGACAAATGCTTCCCTTAAACATATAATGAAATGACACAAATGTGAACTTAGTATCTTGGACTAAAAACTTCCATGCAGGCACAATGGTGACACAAGAGGCATCATCACAACCCAAGGACTAGAAGGGTAACCAATTAGGTGAGATATTGACTCAATAACAAAGTGACTCAACTCATGTTAATGGTGTGGCTCTAAAGTTAGGCAATGAAAAATTGTAAGATAATGACTGAAACGAGTTCCATGCTCAAGGGTGGCTGATAACTACCATGATAAAAAAAAGAACAATAGGCCTTTCCTCCCTTTCCATTTTTGTATAGATGATCTCCTTCATTATTTAATAAGCATAGAAGAGAAGACGTGATATTGATAGTACATTTTTCATTCAGTTCTAACAAGGTTTAAAAGGAGATAAAATAAAAGTTGGATCGATATATTTTTTGTGATTTTTATAGCAAGGCTGAAAAAGAGATAAAAGGAAACTTGTATATTTCTCATGGTTTGATGAGTGTGAGAATAAATAAGTTTTTTTTTTTGACTTTCAACTTGACTAATGAGTAGGAATGATAAAAAATAACTCAACATTTTCAAGTAGTTTAACAAGCATGGAAGGATAGTAAATGAAGTTTAGGATTTTCATTATTTAAAAAGCATTAAAAGAACAAAAGAAAGCTCATTCTAGAGAGATGAGTGGTATAGTGATATGTATCTTGTTCTAAGGCTGATGAAACTGACCTAGCTAAGGTAACCAACCTAGCAAATCGATAGGCAATGGCAAAGTATCAGGCAATGGAAATCCATTCATCGCAGTGGTCTCTATGAAAGGGTGAGATGGGTTTCAAGATGGAGGCAAGGCTGACGCAAATGCAAGAGGTCAAGCACATATGCAAGGTTAGCAAGGAGGACGAAGGCAAGCAACATTATGACATAATCTAGCAAGACATTGAAAAACATAATCATAGGTGACCAAAAATCAATGATTAAAAGAGTTGGTGGTGGGGGGGGTGTATTTAAGGCATGGCGAAATGGTGTGGGAAAGTTAAAAAATATAGTGGAAAGATTGATGTGGATCCTAACCCTATATGCTAGTGTTGAAAGTATACCTAAGGTCATAATGAAATGTAGCTTATTTCCTTAATGTTTTTATATTGCGTTTTGTTTTAGTTTTAATGGTGTATTATATACATATATACAAAGAATGACACATTATTATAGGTTATGCAATGCACTGCTCATTTTTGGGAACAAGCCAAGGATTTCAACTGATGTGTATGAATGCATGTGTAGTTGTTCACAACATGTAGTGCACCATGATAGGACCATGACACATCAATTTCAATTTCCATGATCCTAAAGGTTGATAATTCTAGTGATAACTTAGGACCATATCATTATCAAGGACAGCTCAAGTACATAAAGGGTGAATGGTCTCATGATCTACGACAACTCCTTGATGAAGACGATAAAGACATACAAAGGGTATAAGACACTCATTGTTGGGGGAGTTGAGAGTGCATAATTTGGACACAAGTTCAAAACTATAAATCTTAGACTTGAATAAATCTAGGCATGACACTACATTTGATGACTCAAGAAATGCTCCATGACCCAATTCAAGGTTTTAATTTCCAAGCTCCATCATGTCCAAATGCGGGAGAGTACAGACATCATGATTAATAACCTCCCTTGGATTATTGTGTAAATCCATGACCTCCAACATGACCTTGTCTGAAGAAAAATCAATATCAAGGGAGTCCTGTGAAACTAATGAAGTGATGATCTGTGTGGGTAGATTAGCCTGATCATATTTCATATTAGGATGAAGTTTTTGACTAGTGACATCAGGTGTTGGAATGACCACTAAAGAGGTGATAACTTCCATAAGAGGTGTCATTATTCTCCCATGAGATTCATATTCCTTAGGCACCACCTTATATTAGGAGGTCCAAGGGATTCAATGGTGAAAGAAGAGATCATGTTAATGGTGGAAGTAGATGGAGATGGGTCAAGTGGAGCAAGGGGAAAGGTGCCCATTAAAAAAGAGTCTTTGAACATCCCTACTCCAATGCTTTCAATAGTAGAAGGGTAGTCTCCTACAAATAGAACCAACTGATTAACATGAAAACCTAAGTTGGGCTTGCAATAGGTCAACTAATCGATAGCCCATTAGAGGAAATTTCAACCTAAAAGTGGTCTCCTAAGGAAAAATCAAGAAATTAATAAAAAAGTCCATGTCGACATTTTTTAATATTATTTTACTTTTATCTATCTTCCACAATATTTATTAGTGCGAGATTTAATAAGATTTTTTAATATATTATTTCTAATTTTTTACTTTTATCGAAATCCCTCAATATATGACACCTTTCTTAAAATAATTGTCTATATATACTTTTTATTTAAATGTAATTGCCTATATTTATATTTTAAATTTAAATGTGTATATGTATTTTATATTTAACTAATTTTTTTGGTGTTTGTTTAACTACATTGTCTATTGAAGCCACAATTTTGCCCGACATATATTTTTTGGCTGGAATTTGATAATTTGTCATTTCTAGAATACATTTTTTTAACTATTTAACTATTTTATATTTAATTATATTTAACTATTTTATATTTAACTATATATTCTATATTTTTGGCTAGAATTTGGTAATTTGTCCTTTTTGGAATACATTTTTTAACTATTTTATATTTAACATTAGAATCTGGTAATTTATATATATATATATATATATATATATATATATATATATATATTATATATATATATATATATATATATATATATATATATTATATTTAACTATTTTTTTGGTGTTTTTTTGGGCATGGTTATTAATGTCAAATGGGCCCCCATTTTTAATTTATATTTTTCACGAATCAGAACGTGAGTGCTCTGCAAAAGATGAAACAACCCTGGGGTTCGAAAACCTGCACAAACCCTGACATTACAGGAGGAGCGACTGATACGACAGACAAACGACAATAGGAAATGACATGCAAGTTGCAGACGGGTGGGGGGGTGGAGAGATCCCCTCCTACCAGAATGTAACAACTGGCGAGTCAAGTGGGAAAGCCAGTAAACAACCAAGTTCCCAAGAAGTGGCAGGCCCCAATAATGGCCCTATCCTTGGAGCTAGATGGCAGGCAAGAAGTAGAGGGCAATGCTTGCCATGTGCAACAAAGAAACCCAGATTCATAATAACTCTTAACAAACTGGAGAAATACCACAACTACATGAAGGATCATGCAATGATATGCAAATTCATTAGCTTCTGGACAACAGAGAAGGACCTTATCAAATGGATCCAACAGAAAGGACAACCAAAAGGCTATGTAGAACTTAAGATGGGAGCCAGAGGATTTTTTATGGTAATCTTCTTAAACCTGCAAGATAAGGAAAGAGTTTTTGAAAACGACCCATATTCTCATTATAATGTAGGATTGTTCATGAGATATTGGGAAGAATGCTATAACCCCGATAAAGAGAAATTCCTGGAAGCCCTTGTCTGGGTATGACTCTTTGGTCTGCCAATGGATTTCTGGGATCTGGAAATACTGGAAGGAATCAGAAACTCAATAGGAAGATTTGTCAAAATCGCAGAAACCACACGAAGGGGCCGTTACACCTCATATGCTATGATATGCGTGTATATGAATATTTCAGAGCCCATCCTGATATCAATAGAATTGTAATATCATGAAGAAATTTGGCAACAAAACTTGGACTATGAGCATATCCAATTTCGATGCCGTCGGTGCCATGAGTATGGCCACTTATTCAAAGATTTCCCATTGAACCAAGAAGAATGGCCAGATCTAAAAGAGATTCAAATGAAACCCCCATAGGAGGCAAATGATGGGTTCCAAGAGGTCAAGCAAAAAATGAAGACCTCCAAAGGATAGAAAAACCCAAGAAACAATAACCAAAAGAAAAAGACCAGTAAAAATAGATATGAGGTATTGCAAGAAGAAGAAATAGAAAATGAGATAGAAACAATGGATTATCAGGGAAAAGAAAAAGAAAGCAGTCCGAGTAAATAAAAAACAACCCCAAAGAGGAAATCCCAAATAGATCTGATAGAAAAATAAGAGCAGGAAGGAATCGATCTCACTATAATGGAAGTAGATACAATTTTATTTTTTTTTTGGGGGGGGGTGAGTTAAGCATGGAAGAGGAAGTTCTGAAAAGATTGTTAAATGAGTGGAGGCATTTGGATGAGAGATTCATCCCAAAGGACCAAAATAAATTGTACAAGGAAACCTTTCAACAATATAAGGCTAACCAAGGACAAAGAAAAGTAGAGATAGTAGAGTAACTGGGCATGCAATAAGAAAACTCACAGGAACAACAAAATAGAAGTAAAGGAGGGAAGAAAAGAGGGAGAAGGAATCTGCAAGAGTCAATAAATTTAACCAATGATAGTGCTATCATGGAATATAAGGGGCCTTAATAGCCGTGGAAAACAGAGATACCTACAAGATCGGTTGAGAAAGGAAAAGCCTCAAATAGTTCTCCTCTAGGAAACAAAGGTAACAGGAGAAAAACTAGAGGAGATCCTATGGAAAATGAAACCAAGATACGAAGTAGTAGCACTGGATGCAAAAGGAAGTGCAGGGGGCATCACCATCCTATGGAACCCGACAGAGGTAAAGGTAGATTATTGGATAGGAATGTCGAGAATCCTTACTGGTCGCTTCCGGAATATAGGGACTAAAGAATGGATCATAATCTCAATAGTATATGGGCCGCATACTCCTGCAGAGAAGGAAAACTTTATACAAAGCATTAGGAAACTAAGCCAAATGCATGTTGAAAAAATTTGGTTAATAGTAGGGGATTTCAATTTGATAACCTCTTTGGAGGGAAAAAAAAGGAGGGATAAGAAGAGAAGAACTTGAAATGGAGCAGTTTAGGGATATGCAAGAAGAGCTCCACCTTGTAGATATCCCCACCAATAATGGAACTTACACCTGGAATAATCGAAGAGGAGGAAACCACCAAATTGCGTCATGGTTATATAGATTGTTATTAACTGAGAATTTAATAAGTAGAGATGTATATTATGAAGCATCAATCCTGCCATGTATGGGATTTGACCACTGTCTAATTATGTTGGAAGTAGATATGAAACAAGGGCAAAAAAAAGAGACCATTTTGATTTGAATCCTTCTGGTTGCGCGATCCGAACTTCTTAGAAAAAATTAAGGAATGGTGAAGATCAAGCACAGAACAAGGGAGGAATAAAATGCATACATTCCAACTATGCCTTAAAGAAATAAAAGGAAAAAGAAAAATGGAATAAAGAAGAATTTGGTAATATTCAACAAGAATAGGAATTTCTATAGGAAAGGATGAAAAGGTTGTAACAATAGATAAAAACAAATGGATGTTCAGAATTCTTAGCGGAGGAAGAAGGAAAAATGATGACTAGTATGGAGGAAAGGAAGTAGGAAGAAGAGATCCTATGGAAACAAAAATTGAGATTCCATTGGCTAAGGGAGGGAGAAAGGAACACTAGATTCTTCAACAAAGCAATGATACAACATCGACAGTATAAAAAAATATTTTCATTATTAAATTAGGAAGGAAATCATCTAATACAAAATGAAGAATTGAGAACTTTTTAGTCCATCATTTTCAAAATATAATGACAGAACCAAATCCAGACAAGACAAAAGATATAAATAATATAAGTAGGCAAATCACTCAATTGGTCAGCAGGGACTAGAACCTAGCACTAATGAGGGAAATAACCATGGAAGAGGTGGAAGAGGTAGTCAAAGGATTAGCAAAGAATAAAGCACCAAGACCGGATGGCTTCATCACAGAATTTTCCAGGAAACATGGCCGATTCTAGGAGAAGATATCTTAGAAGTAGTGGAGGGGTCCAGATGAACTAAAAAGATACACCCGACCCTTAACTCAACCTTCTTAGTTCTTATTATAAAACATGTCTACTTTGAAGAGCCTTAGGGATTTATACCTATAGCCTTATGCAATGTAATATACAAAATTCTTTCAACCATAATGGTCAATCACCTCAAACCGATCCTCCCAACTCTAATCTCCCAAGAGAAAACTAGTTTTGTTAAAGGAAGGAAAATTGTGGATGCGATAGTAACTGCTTAAGAGGAAATTCACTCCCTTAAGAATCTCAAAGCCAAAGGATGATGATAAAACTAGACCTATCAAAAGCATATGATCTGTTGAGCTGGGCCTATCTCCAAAGTATCCTAAAAGCCTTTGGCTTTGACCCCCGATGGATAAATTGGATCTATTCTTTGATATCAACTCCTGTGTTCTCAATCCTCCTGAATGGAGCATTGACAAAAGAATTCAACACAACAACGGGGCTAAGACAAGGAGACCCGATTTCCCCTTTCTTGTTTATATTAGCAGCAGAAGGGATAGGAAGATATGTTAAAGCGAAGGTGCAAGAAAGACAATTTAAAGGTCTACACATGTGGGGAATGACTTTCCCTTAACTCATCAACAATTTGTTGATGACATCATGATGTTCTGTCAAGCTACACTCAAGGAAGCCAGGGCCCTCCTAGACATTTTGCAAGACTTCATGAATTCCTCAGGAACACATATCAACAAAGAGAAGTTAGATATCCTCTTCTTCAACACAACAACTCAATCCCAAGCGTTTATGGCAAGAATAATGGGATTTCGCATAGAAACCTTCTTGTCAAAATATTTGCGTATTCTGTTAAGTCTTCATCCGATCAGAGTGGCAAATTGGAAGGTACTACTGGCAAAGATCCAAGGACACCTACAAAATTGGAAATTCAAGACATTAAACATGGCGAGTATAGTCATACTGCTAAAGGTAGTGTTGCAATCAATACCGATCTACCAGTTCTCAATCCCAGTAGTGCCTAAAACAATATGTAATGAGATGATAAATATATTCAAGAAATTCCTGTGGCAAGGGCCACAAACAACAAAAAAATGGGCTCTATTATCTTGGAACTGGCTAATTAAACCAAACAAAGTAGGGGGTTGGGCCTCCGAGATCTGTATACTCTAAACTTGGTAATGGGGGCTAAGTTATGGTGGAGATGGATACAGGGAGGAACAAATCTATGGAAAGAAATATGGGGTAGAAAATATGGGATGCCTAGATCGACAGAAGGACAATTGAGAATCCAGGAAAATATAAAGGGGTCGACTATATAGAACCTTGTAGCATAAAACAAGGAATTGATAAGAAACAATAACTTTTGGGAAATTAGGGGAGGAGATAAAGCTAAGTTCTAGCAAGAGGCTTCGCAACAAAGAGAAAATTATTCAATAGGTTAGATCTAGCGGAAATATTATTAAATACAAACAACCTAGCAAAACTAATGTAAATTTTGAAATGGGAATTGATACTGTTACTCGTTTCGTAGAGATAGCAAAAAAGTGACTTGATTTTGAAAATGGGTGATGCAGAACACACATGTTTTTTTTAGAGCATAGTTTTTGGCACTAAATTTTTTTTGTGTACATTGTGTTTTAGAATGGTAGTGATTTTCATGCTGATTTAAAAAGGTGGTAATTCTACACCAGACCCTTTTTAAAAGGCCTTTTTTTTGCTTTAAATTTTCTAATGTATGAAATGTAAATAATTATTTTCTAAATTTAATCATTTTTGAAGTGGTCTTCTTCATATATATATATATATTGTAGTGAGGATTTTATTGTTTTGCATATTTAAAGCAAAAGATCGATATTTTGAATTTTCGATAATCTACATATTTATACATTGTTAATTAATTTTTCAATCCACATGAAATAATTGTCTCCGAAAAAAACAATTTTTAACAATTAACATAAAAATAACCATTTTTAACATAAATATAACTAAAAAACTACACGTTTTGATAATTTTTAACTAAAAATGGTTAAATAATATATATATATATATATATATATATATATATATATATATATATATATATATATTATGAATTTCATGTCAAAAAAAAATAATAATCACTTTTTTTTTCAAAAAATAATGATTAACATAAAAATTAATGCGAAAATCAAATAATACAAATATTGAACGCATAACAACCTTAATTGAGTATATATTCTTCTCATAAAATGTCAAAGTCAAAACATTACAAATATAGCTAATTAATAGTTACAAAAAATGAGCTTGATTTCCAAGCATAACTTAAATTTAATCAACAATGTCACGTAATCCAAACTCTTCGTTCTCTAGAGTTTCATCATTGTCTTCTTCCACAATATTTTCTGCTTCATTTTTCTCATTTTCCTCTTCTAATGGATCTTTAATGTCTGTGAATCTCCTAATGTATGCCTTTCCAATCATTCCGTGTAATGGTGGTTGGGGTTCCTTTTCCTTTTTTGCCACACGTGATTCACTAAAGTCCCCTTTCTTCAACCCAATTTTTTGCATTGCATCTGGAAGAAATTGAAGATCATTAATTCTTTGTTGAATGAAATTGCACTGTATTGGATCTTTTTCAATTGCAATGCAATTTCTTCCTTTTTGAAGGCAACATGCTAGTGTTATACCTAATTATCAAGCACAAAAGAAATAATAAAGTAAATTAGTAGAATGACATATTAATTAAGAAATAACATATTGAAATTCAATTGCATATAATAAAACTTACCTGAGCCAGAAAATAAATCCAGAACCTAATGTCCTTCATTTGAACATATGTCTATAAGATAGTTAATCAATAACTGTGGTTTTTGATAAATGTTAACTATCTCTCCTTTTTCTTCTTTGTCTTCATATGTTAGTTTTCTCACAACAGCATCATATGTTAGTATTTGACTATGACTCTTTCCATCTACCCGATTAAAAATCATAGACATATAGTTATCATCTTTTGCCCAACTATCAAAATGGATGAACTCACAATCATTTATAAATAGTTGATCTTCATAGTTAAGAAGATTTGACTTTTGCTTGTAACATGAAATAGTAAAAGTTCAATTAACTTGTACATAAATGAATTTTTTAACATTAATCAAATATACATTTTAAACGTCTTATCATGTAAGTTGCATCCTTGAATTTGTTTTCCCCTTGAAGCTTGACAATAACATTTCCAATTGTGTGTCTAAATGAAATGTCACAAATCTCCATAATGGTGATGACGTGACTTCTAGAAATCCCGCAACCACTTTACTAAGAGCTTGATAAGTATAAGGGTCACTATCATAGTCAATGTTTGGAATATTGAAACCATGGGGAATAACTGCAATAACTAGGGCATAATCCCTTTTAGGTGTGAGTTTAGCAATGTCTTCATAGTCACCTTGTATTACTTGATATTGAATAGTGTCTAGGCCATTCCAAACGAAATGAGTAAGAGTTGGATCAAGTTCAACATTCTCAATACGTTGCTTCTTCAGTCTTTCGATCTTTATTTTTTCAATAAAGGTTCTGAAACTATCTGCTGCTCCAGTATCATCCTTCTTCATCTTTTATAAAATAAACAAATATATGTGTAAGTTATAAATTAAAAATAGTACACAAATGAATAAATCAACATACCTTTTTAAATGCAAGATATTTTTTTTTAATGTTGATGTAGAACTTGAATCTGGATAGTTGTGTACAACATCATCCCAACTATCTTCATTCAACAATTTAACCATTTGTTCTTGAGTTTTCATGTAAACTTTGTGACTGCATAGATAAAGTAAAAAAAGTTAATATAATGATATGTATAACAAATACTACCAAGAACAATATGTTATATTTAAAAGAAAATTATAATCTAGAAATTCCTTAGACATTTCCTCCAATGATAATTCCCCTGACCTCACGTGAGATAATATTGCTTTGACAGTTTTTTCATCCTTCACTCCTTGCAATGCTCTCCAAGGTGTGATAGTCATATCTTCTGGAAGATGATTCATTTCAGGACCTGATTTACTATTGCTACATATCAATGGCTTAGACTTTTTAACCTTCTGGTTTTTAATGTCAATGTTCTCCCACGTGCTAAAAATCTCATTAATCAACTCCCATATCTCTCCAGTTCTAAATGCCAACTGGAAAATGTTATCAACACCTCTGAATAAATCACTAAATTTGCTGCCTTTGCCACCTTTTGAATTGATTTTCTCTTCAATTAGATAGCCTATTTCCATACAACATTCCTTTCAGAAATATACTGTAACATTTATCCTATCCCCACCACATTTTTCTTCAATTTCACTATGAATAAATCTAACCCTTTGGATGAAAGTCATAGACATCCTATATTCGTTATTTGAATTATGATCCCATGCCACTAACTTTGCTTCTATATCTGATAAACCAACATAAATGAGACATTTCATTGCTACAAAACATGGGTTATTGGGATATTCCTCCATCAATTGTCTTCGAGCTTCTACATAATGATCCCCCCCAAGCACATAATAATTGTATTCAAAACATTTTGACTTATCAAATGCTTCTTTGTTGGGAACTTGAACTGGATTAACAAGAAGCACATAATTAACCACGTGAGCATATGGATTGTATCTCATCAATGTATTCAAGTTGTGAACATGCAGATGATGTGGATTTCTAATTTGATATTGACATTGTCCTTCACTTGCCTTATAGATTTGTCTGACATTAAGCTGAAATGTACGACCACCCTCAATTAAGTTTCTCTTTGTCAAGTTCTGTCAAATGGCATTTTGTTTTGTTTTGATAATTCCATCTTCTAAATCAGCTCCTGGTGTAATGATTTCTCAGCTTTCTTTTGAAGTTTCACTAGGTTCTTGATTGTTGGTAATGACTACTTCAAAATGTTCAACTTTACTTTTCTTCTTCATAACATTCTCATCATTAACTGTAACAGATTTATTTTTAGGCATTGTTACTTTTGGTGTTTTACGGCTCTTCTCAGTTCCAATGTCATCTTCAGTAACGACAACATATTATTCACTGCTAGTTTCAACTTCCTCGTCTTCAAAAACAACTTGTCTACCCTTGCTAGATTTATCCACTAGAGGTTTTTTTTTGTTTTTTCTTTTCTAATCCCTTGGATGTATTTTTGTAGCATCATGAATTAGTACATTTTGCTTGTTTGCCATATCTTCTTCTGACACTGAGTAGAAACTGCTGACAACTTTCATAATATGATGCTGTATGAAATGAATGCCTCCCAACCTAATTGAATAACTTTCAACAAAATTCTGCCAAACAAAATATCATATGTCAATAAAAACAAAGTTAAAAAAATATAGTGAGACAGTTACAAGAACGCAAAACACAAATATAAATAACAATACTTACGATATTTTGTTTCATCTCATTTGCGATTTGTTTACACAACTTTGTAGATACCTCTCTCGTGTCATACATTGAATATGATAACTAGTATTTAATCCTTTCATGTGACTTGGGTGGTTTTGTAAGTATGTAAACAACTTCACTGTCTGGTATTGAACACATGTCTATGACTTTTCCCATCACATCATAAATTCCATTATCAATAGGTATATCAATATATAGATATATCTGCACATTTTGGCTTTCTCTTTCTTTCACATACCAAATTTTTTATGGAAGTTTCACTTCTTTTGACTTCTTACATTATGAAATTATCTTCTTATCATTTGAGGCACTTGAAATATTTGTAGCCATTAGCTCAGGTGGGGTTTGTTCACCAATGTTTTTTGAAGATCCACCTTTAAGAGTCTTTGGTCCAGAAAGATTCACAAAAATCTTCTTTGATGCGATTTTCATGAAAAAAGAAACACATAAATCAATAAATGACGAAGACATATTAACTTAAATTTACAACGAAAACGATAAATGATAATTAATTTTATAAATCATAACAATTTCGAAAAAAAAAAAAATTTAAAAAATACATCACCTGCCGTTGCCCCATGAAAATCGGTCGGCCAAACAAGCTAGCCGTTGGGTCTGGCCCCTTAGCACACCATAGTGGCCCAACCACTACCCTCCGCCCATCCTCGGCCCGCGAGGTGGCGGGGGGACCCGCGCCACCCCTGCGGCCCGCCTGCTCGCGGGGTGGCTTGGGGGGGCACTAAGGCAGCCTTGTCCGTGCCACCCCAGCAGCCCGCCCACCTGCGGGATGGCAGGCCGTTGGGGTGGCGTGGGGGGGCGGCGGGCCAGTCAACCCCATCGCCCCTAACCTACGGGCCCGTTTTGCTGTCATGAGTATTGCTAGGCTTGTTTGGCCATCGTGAGCTTTACTGGGACCACCATGCCCACAGCGGACTTAGTGGGTAAATTTGGCCCGCAAAAAGTTTTAATTTAAAAAAAAAAGAACTTCATTAAACTTATTTAATATTAAAATTTTCAAGGAAAAAATTAACTAACCTTTCAATTGCGAGAATTTTCCGCTGAATATGTTGTTGATAGCAATGTAGCTGCTCCACAAATTCGCTCCAAGTCTTTCATGAACCTCGGAAAGCCTTGATGTGATGTGAGTAATAGTGATAATGGAATTTATTATATAGGTGAAATTACAGATATGTTTTACTGTATGGTTAATGTGGGATTAATTTGTTTAAAAAAAAATTTAACATGTTAATTTTTTTTATGGCGATATAGGAAACTATGATAAAGCGAATATTATGGAATTGTTTTACAGTGCGGTGAATGTAAGATTAATTTGTTTTAGAAGGTATTATAAAAATTAAAAAAAAAACATTCAATTGTTTAGTAAATATAGTTTACAGTTTTAAATTTAATGATTTATTTCATAAAAAAATTTAGTTAAAATTTTTCAATAGATTGTAGAATAAAATAATGAAGGGAAATACATGAAACAAAATTTTTGGAGGGAAATATTTTGGCAAAACTTTTTGGAGGGAAAATTTCATTCTCTAAGCTATATAATATCTTTAGGAGAGTCTGCATTTTTATCATTCAACCTCTTCTATTTGAAAGGGATGGATTCTCCTGATAGTGAAGTTTTGTTTTGTACAACATCAACATCTTCATCGCGTAACAAATCTAATCATATTGATGAATATAACAGAAATTCTTCCACTATGAATAGAAAGTCAATTCTTCCACTTAGTCCTAATCCTAAGGACTATGAGAGCAGCAGTGATGAAAGAGGGGATGGAGAATTTCAAATAAATAAAGAGTCAGGATTCCACTTAGTCCTAATTCTAATGACTATGAGAGCAACAATGATGAAGAGCATGATGACGAATTTCAAAATAATGGAGTTTCACGGTGTCCACTTAGTCCTAATCCTATGGACTATGAAAGCAGTAGTGATGGAGAGCATGATGATGAATTTCAAAAGAATGGAGTGTCACGGTGTCTAATTAGTCCTAATTCTAAGGACTATGAGAGCAGCAATGATGAAGAGCATGATGATGAATTTCAAAAGAATGGAGTGTCACGGTGCCCACTTAGTCCTAATTCTAAGGACTATGAGAGCAACAGTGATGAAGAGCATGATGACGAATTTCAAAAGAATGGAGTGTCACAGTGTCCACTTAGTCCTAATTCTAAGGACTATGAGAACAGCAGTGATGAAGAGCATGATGACGAATTTCAAAAGAATGGAGTGTCACGGTGTCCTCTTAGTCATAAATTCTAAGGAGTATGAGTGTAGCAGTGATGAAGAGCGTGATGAAAAATTTCAAAAGAATGGAGTGTCACGGTGTCCTCTTAGTCCTAATTCTAAGGAGTATGAGAGCAGCAGTGATGAAGAGCGTGATGACGAATTTCAAAAGAATGGAGTGTCACGGTGTCCTCTTAGTCCTAATTCTAAGGAGTATGAGAATAGCAGTGATGAAGAGCGTGATGAAAAATTTCAAAAAAATGGAGTGTCACGGTGTCCTCTTAGTCCTAATCCAATGGACTATGAGAACAGCATTGATGAAGAGCATGATGAAAAATTTCAAAACAATGGAGTGTCATGGTGTCCACTTAGTCCTAATTCTAAGGACTATGAGAGTAGTAGTGATAAGAGCATGATGATGAATTTCAAAAGAATGGACTGTCACGGTGTCTACTTAGTCCTAATTCTAAGGACTATGAGAGCAGTAGTGATGAAGAGCATGATGATGAATTTCAAAAGAATGGAGTGTCACGGTGTCCACTTAGTCCTAATTCTAAAGACTATGATATCAGCAGTGATGAAGAGCGTGATGATGAATTTGAAAAGAATGGAGTGTCATGGTGTCCTCTTAGTCTTAATTCTAGGGACTATGAGAGTAGTAGTGATGAAGAGCGTGATGAAAAATTTGAAAAGAATGGAGTGTCACAGTTTCCTCTTAGTCTTAATCCAATGGACTATGAGACCGGCAGTGATGAAGAGAATGATGACAAATTTCAAAAGAATGGAGTGTCATGGTGTCTACTTAGTCCTAATCCTATGGACTATGAGAGCAGTAGTGATGAAGAGTGTGATGAAAAATTTCAAAAGAATGGAGTGTCACGGTGTCCTCTTAGTCCTAATCCAATGGACTATGAGAACAGCATTGATGAAGAGCATGATGAAAAATTTCAAAACAATGGAGTGTCATGGTGTCCACTTAGTCCTAATTCTAAGGACTATGAGAGTAGTAGTGATAAGAGCATGATGATGAATTTCAAAAGAATGGAGTGTCACGGTGTCTACTTAGTCCTAATTCTAAGGACTATGAGAGTAGTAGTGATGAAGAGCATGATGATGAATTTCAAAAGAATGGAGTGTCACGGTGTCCACTTAGTCCTAATTCTAAAGACTATGATAGCAGCAGTGATGAAGAGCGTGATGATGAATTTGAAAGGAATGGAGTGTCACGGTGTCCTCTTAGTCTTAATTCTAGGGACTATGAGAGTAGTAGTGATGAAGAGCGTGATGAAAAATTTGAAAAGAATGGAGTGTCACAGTTTCCTCTTAGTCCTAATCCAATGGACTATGAGACCGGCAGTGATGAAGAGCATGATGACAAATTTCCAAATAATGGAGTGTCATGGTGTCTACTTAGTCCTAATCCTATGGACTATGAGAGCAGTAGTGATGAAGAGTGTGATGAAAAATTTCAAAAGAATGGAGTGTCACGGTGTCCTCTTAGTCCCAATTCTACGAACTATGAGAGCAGTAGTGATGAAGGATAGGGTGAAGCACTTAGTCCTAATCCTAATGACTATAAAGGTAGCAGTGACAAAGGACAAGATGTAGCATTTTCAGTAAGTAAACAGTCACATTTTCGACGTAGACCTAACTCTATGGACTATGAAAGTAGCACTGCCAATGCACATGAGGAAGAATATCCAATAAACATCGAGTCAAATTTTTCATTCAGTCCCAATTCTAAGGACTATGACAGTAGCACTGAAGAAGGGGAAGATGAAGAATATCGTCCAAGTCAGTATTTGAAAAGCACAACTGATCATAGTGTGGATAGAATTCCTCTTAATGATGATGAAAATGCTTATATAAATGATGATCCAATGATGGAGATGTTGCCAAGAAATATTGTATCAAGGAGTGGAAGCAGACCTTTTCGTATCAATGCAAGATGTTCTAGTTATACAAGGGGTAGAGTAGAATATCTAACGAGAAGAATTTCTATTAACGATCTCATTTCAAGTGAATGTTGTAAAAAAGATTGCTTGAAACATATGGGTTTCAAATTTGCATTAGAGAGAAGGAAGTGATATTTGTCAATGAATACAAGAATGCAAAATTCATATTTATTTGGGTGCATGCAATCTACATTGTTAGGTTATGATTATCATATTGGGTCTTTATTTATCTATAGAAAGGCTTTCAAAATGTTTCATTTGATGGGGAATTTTTGTCTCTCGAGAATTCAAGAAAATTTGGAAAAGGATCCCACATTTTATTCATAAGTACGTTATAAAAGATAGTTTGGGCCATTATCAAATACTGCAATGTCATGGATGAAAGATTTCTTTTCAAAGCATGGAAAGTGTATGCCAAATAGAGAGACAATACATATTCCAGATAATTTTTCAAGACGAGAAATCTACAACTTATATAAAGAATATTCAGAAGGCACTGAGGGACATGGTCGGTTTATTGCTTATCAATATTTTGTGAAGGTATGGAAGAAAGAATTCAACAATGTCCGTATTCCTAAGAAGACAAGGATGGGGATTTGTAGTACATGTGCTTCTCTTAAATAAAAAAGGGACAAATGTGAAGGTTCAGAAAGAGGTAAGCATTCATAACTTTAACTTTTAAAATTGTATAGTCATAAACTATGAAAACATATTTCTTAATGGCTTTCTTTTATGTTGTGTAGATTCAATTGTCAAAGAACTTCAGGAGCATCGCGAACAACAAGCAAATGAAAGGAAAAAGTTGTACAAGCATCGAAAGAAGTGTTATGATAATCCGAATAAATATTTGGGTTTGATAATTGATGGTATGGAATAAAAGAAAACACTTATACCACATTCTTTTCGCACACCCAAAAATTTACAGGAGGAAAATTTTATTTAGTATCACTTGGTCAGTTGTATGGTATTCAATGGGAAAATGTTGCCAAGGGTGTACTTCATAGCTCCAAATATTCATAATGATGCAAATCTGAAAATAACCATAATTCATGATGTGCTTTCTCATTGGTCTGGTAATCTTCCTGAAGTTTTGTATCTACAATTGGACAACACTTGCCGTGAAAACAAAAATCAGGTTGTTTTTGGATATCTAAACATGCTTGTTGAATTGAGAATTTTTCAGAAGGTAAAGGTTGGTTTCCTTCTTCTTGGGCACACCCATGACCATATTGATAAGATGTTCAATCGTTTTTCAATCACATTGAGGAGGAAGGAAGTTGGGAGCTTGCCATCATTAATTGAATGTATTAAGAAATCATATATGTGAGAGCCTACTTTTGATGTGTTGGAAGAAACTGTTGACATGTGAAGGTTTATTCTGGGATCGCATGGTGAGGAGAAATGGATTGAACAACTTAATGACATTAGCTTCCAACATCAATTTTGTATCAAAACAATTGATGGGAAAACACTAATATGGGGCAAGAAGTATTCAACTACTACAGAATGGGCACCGTCATCAGGTTTGGAATTTTTGAAGTTCATTCTAGATCATCCAATATTTGCATAAAAATATTGTTATTGCAATTAGTTGGTGAAGTTCATAATGCACAAAGACAGAATAGAGATATAAATTATTCTGATTGCCTAGAAGAAATTAAAAAATGTATTAGATATACATATGAGTACTTTGACATTGTTGATTCAGTTTGGTGGGAGTCATTTTTCAATAATCAAAGTGATATCATTTCAACCACAACAAATGAAGATATACCTTTGAAAAATCCATTTACTTGGCCACAAAATGTGTTGAATGAACATGAGGAAATAAACATTGTTGAACAACAACAATCTCAAGGTATTATTAATTCTTAATAGATAGACGAAATAGAGATGTATATTGGTTCTAGAAGATCTCATGCACAACGTGAAGCCATGGAAGACCTTTACAGGGGTTCAGTACAAGATATTAAGGAGGGTTGCATGATTGCAGTGCTAGTAGATGGAGATCCCAATGGATATCCATTCTAGGTTGCTAAAGTTATAAAGGTGTTTACAGAGAATGAGGATGGTACAAGTGTTGAAGTACATTGGTATGCCACAAATACACACCCATTCAATGGTGTGTATAAGCCAGAGATGCGCGGAAAGAGAAATAGAAAGGGTACAAATATAAATCGTTGCCGCACAGACATCTTAAAATTGGAGGATGTTGACATACTTGTTTATGACTTCAATTTAACAAAGAGAGGAACTCTTCACTTCAAGATGATAGAGATTCTGAAAAGGTTGTTACCAGAAGGAACAATTTTGAGATGAGACTTTGCTCAAACCAGTCGTAGATCTAGAATAATTTTGAAAGATGAAATGGTGGGCATGCATGTGGACTCAGATGAGGCACTAGTTGATGAAAGAGAAGAATATTGAACATCTTTGTCAGCATCTAGTCACTCATCTGAAGATGTGAATTTCTGATGGTGTGCAAGAAAATATGAGTGATTTTGAATAATTGTTTAAGACAATTTATATAACTGATGTTTGCATCATATATTGAAATAAAAATTTTGATTTCCATATGGTGTTAAATTAGAAGTTATGAGTCATTTTTATGTTGTTGTATTATATGTCTTAATTATGATAATTTTTATTGTTTAGAATATCTACAATGCAACATTAAATTAGAGATATAATGTATGTTTCATTCAATATACAAATAATGACATTTGAATTCATTTAGTCATGTAATTTGTTCATAATGTTATGGTTTTTTAATTTTATGGTTGAAAAAATTCCAATTTCTTTTGTATCTAGCATGTTATGGTTGAAAACATGTTGAATTTATACTTAGGAAAGAAAAATGTTATTCTACCAAAAACATTAGTGTGTTTTTTTCCTCATAAACAACTTTTTTTGGCACATAAAAATTTGGTTTTACTAGCATTTTTTTAAAATGTTGAAAATTGACCCTAAAAAAAAATCATCGTTCTAGTATCACCACTTTTTAATTTTCAAGGTGATTTTTGCACAAAAAATTCGTTTTCACTGACATCTTTAAAACATGTTCAAAATTGACCCTAAAAAAAAAAAACATCATTCCAGTATACACAATTTTCGTTTTTAGCACTGTTTTTGATGTTTTTTCGGGGGTTTTTGGCCAGAGTTCCCGTTTTGAGTTTATAGTTCCCATTTCAAAGTTTACATTATTCAAATCAGATGGTGAGAAACTTATGGGAAATAGAGACATGAGTACAACGAAGAAAATGGAAGAGTAGACAACATTGGCCAGAGGAACCAGACTCTATACAATGGGCAACCTATGATAAGGAGATGGACTCCAGAAGAATAGAGATTGCGGAAGAACTTGACATTAGAAGGTGGGGATACATAATAAAAGGTATGTTCACTATACAAGAAGGATATTATCTACAAGCAGAACACCAACAAGAATAAGGGTCACCCATATGGGAATGCATATGGAAAGACAAACTGTGGCTAAAACTAGCCTTCTTCCTATGGGTGGTCCACCATGGCCGAGCCCTAAGACGGGACCAACTACAAGTAAGGGGGATGCAGAGCCCATCCGTTTGCTACACATGTGAAGGACAAATGGAAACGATGGAACACCTTCTGAATGCCTATAGTTACAACAAAATCCTATGGTAGAATCATGAAATACTCTTTGGCCACACGGATAGGGATCAATCAAGCACAGAAAAAATAATGGAAAAATGGAGAAAGAAAATATACCAGAGTCCCATCTTGAACCAAGCCTAGAATATCTCCTTAGGATTCCCGCTATGGGCGGTGTGGAAAGAGAGGAATCAAAGAATTTTTAAAATGGAAAAAACAATAATGGAGTTATGGGAAATGACAATACAAAACATTATGTAGACGATTCTAAAAGAGAAATGGTACCAAAATGAACGGGAAACCATACCACAAGAAAAATGAATAATGGAAAGGTTAAATATAAGTCCACGAATGCTGATGCTTAACTCCTAGGAATACAAACCTACACCTTGGGAATCCTCAGTCCACTTTGTATTTCCCCTAGAGGATTTCATAAAACTAAACTTCGATGGTGCATCCAAAGGAAATCCAAGAGCAACAAGATCAAGAGGAGCATTCATAGACCACCAGGGAAAAACCATTTGGATGTTTAAAATGGATTACGGAATAGCGAGAAACAATGAAGAAGAACTATATGCACTTAAATAAGGGTTGGAAATAGCTTGAAGAGAAAATTTCCAGAAGATAGCGGTGGAAGGAGACTCGACACTGGTGATAGACACAATGAAAAAACTTCAACAAGGAACCCAATGGGAAAAGATAAGCCAAAGTTGGAGAACGACAAGACTAGTACAGGAAATAGGAAACCCGATACAAGGGATAGACTACATCATCTTGACACATGTTCGAATATCGGGGAATGTAGCAGCATAATTCTTAGAAAACTGGGGATGTGGAAAACCTTAAAGAAACATGGATGTAGTAGGAGAAACAATAAATCAAACAAACAGATTGAATAGTCTCACGGAAATTGTGAGAAAAGAAAGGGATAAAGGAGAGAATCCCAAATAAGGGTGCGTAGGGAAATGGGAGCTAGAAGGTATAAGGGAAGGACAAATGGAAGGAAGGTAGGATAGTCAGGGAAGGGAGACAGAAAAAAGAAGATGGCTAGGGCAGCCAGAAATTGTAAGGATAGGACGAAGGACAGTGAATGGATGGGAAGTGGGTGCCTCGACTGAGAACCTCACAAGAAGGAAGGGTAGGCAGACATGGAAAAGCTGCAAGTGGAGGGTACCTCGATAATGAGAATAGGTAGGTGGGTGAGTAGTTTAGAAAAAAAGGTGGCAAGGAAGCTGGGGGAATGCATGTAGTGAGCTGAGGGAGAACAAGCAAATGAAGCAAATGGTGAATGCCGAGAGAAGTGGTGCGATAAATAGCAACCATAATTTGTTTGCAACACCTAGTATATAATTACAACTCCCTCTTGTGTTGATAGGGTAACAATGCAGCTCAAAAGGAGAGGAATTTGGAAAATAAGGAGAGAAGTATTGAATATAATAGAAAAATGTTTGTTTAGTGCTAAGAAAAGAGTGTCTAGTCTTTCAGTTTAGAAACGAAATGAAAAATCCCAAGTTCTTAAGTATAATTGCCTATTAATATTGTATGGGTTCGACTTGATAGTATTCTTGGAAGGGTGGGAGGGAAAAACGAACCCCGTAAGGGGCCTGGCTAGTCCTAGGTTGGAAAAAGACTGTATAGTCACGTAGTTGTGGAAAGTTGTGGTAAATTTTGTGTTTTCATCTGTAATTGCTTGTTGATAATGTCTTGGTATAAAGGGATGGTACTCCTAGATGGGTGGGCAGGGAAAAAAGGGTCTTGTGAGAGGCCTGGGGGAAAAACGAACCCGAGAAAAAAATACGAATGCCTGTCAGTAGGAATCACTGCTGATTTGAGTAGAGGAAAGGCTCTGAAGCCTCTGCAAGCTTTCGGGGAGCTGTTTGCCCCTATACCAGGGAGGCGAGAGAGCTAGGAACCAGAATAGGCAAAAAATCCAAGTGGGGATAGCATGGAGTCAGGTGGGATACTCTTATCACTAGGATAGGAAAATGGACCAGTGGGTTAGGAAAGGGCTAACTCCAGACCAAAAGGGTAGTGAAAGGTTGGAGAAAGAGCAACTTGGGAAGACACTGGGTAGTGATGGCATTCTAGGGAAGCCACAACATCGAAAAGAAAAGAGGGGGTCCATCTTGGTGGCAGAATGGCTGAAAAATCTTAGCTCCCCTTAAGATGGTAAGAAAACTTCTAGCCCTCTAGACCATAAGCGAGGAGGGGGAAACCTGGGGAGACCCTAGGGAATGGGAATCATGGGGAACATAGAGTTGGGGAGTGAGGCATTAATGGAGTGGTTGCAAATTGGGGGCGATGGGGCGAATGAGAATAAAATTGGGAGCAATAAGGCCAAAACATAGACCAAAAAGCAATGGAAGAACACTATGGATAAAATTATTATTGATTTTAATGATTTATTACTAGTTCACATTACAGGTAGTATTAATTCCAGCGTTCACTAGTCCCAAAGCTCAACCAAAATAGGTAAGGCTGCAGGAGTGCAGGGATTGTAGGAAACAAGAGAAGAAAAAGATGGTAAAAGAAGGCAGGCAACAAGGATGAAATGTGGGCATAAGAGCAGGAAAGAAGACTGAACAAAAAATTAAGGGCTCGAAGGCATCAATGAGAAAACCACAGAGAAAAAGGGGAAGAAGGACCAAAAAGGAGAGCATGCAGAATTTAATCGATGCCTACTATGTAGTAACCCCAACAGAAGTAAAGGCATTAATGACACCATGGGAAGTGGAATTAAATGCCAATGTGGAAAATGAAGAAATCCCAATAGCATATTGGGAGCTAATAATTCAGGATCTAGGCCATACTCGAGGTCTCCAAACACTGTTAAGGCAGACCATACAACAATACTGGGTAATGAAAAACCTTCTGGCTAGGGAAATGATAACTTACAAGGACAAAGAAGAGACAGAAGGGGACAAGCAAGAATAACCAAGCTTAAAATATCTCCAGAAGGAAATCCATTCAGTACAAGTGCAACACTATCATCAAAACCTTTTCTTAAAGAGAATGGAAAAGCAGATCCAGACACTGTTGCAGAGTGAAGCACCCAGGTCAAGTGCGAAAGACCCAACTCCAATAGAATCATCAGATGACTGAAGCAGAGATCCAGATAGTTAAATTTTGTTATTATGTCGAATAGCATTTACTTTTCAAGCATGAAGTATATAGTAGACATAGCAGCAAATGTAGCCTAGATGATAAGAATTAAATTGTTTAAATTTTGGACAGCTTTTGATGCGGATCGGTGGCCAACAGACCTGGTTTCCTATGGGCAGGTTGAGGCCACCAAAAATATTTTGATAGACATATTTTACTACCTGTTTATGGAAAATTAATAGAAAAAGGAAGTACTACCAAACTTAGACAATATATATATATATATATATATATATATATATATATATATATATATATATATCACTAATATCAAGATTTACATTGCATTAATAAGTTTTCTGATATTCTAATTCATATGGGTAAGGTAGGTAAATAACATTAATAAAATATTTCACAGATACACAAAATAACAATTTAAAATTATTTACGACATGTACCTCTTTTTAAAGTTAAAGGTTTTTTATTGGTTTACATATTATGATATGGAAATTATGTGAAAATTTCATGGATACTTTTAGGCCATAATTTCTTGTAATAGTGACTATTTTACTATGATGGGGGAACATCACGACATTGAAGATAGATGACACAATGGTAGTCATGGCATAAAACCAACTGTGCCTGAGCAAGAGGTTATAATCTAATGCGACATCGATGACCTCACTACAATGAAAAAGTAGCACCGATGTCATACATATATAAAAGCATCGAGGCTACATACATAACTAAAATCCTAAAGGCGTTGAGTGAAAATAACACCGATGCCTGAAATGTATACTTCCCCAATAAAAAATATTGCAGCCCTGGTGCTTTTATTTAAACTCATAGCATTGATGCGTATGATTACTATAAATGCATTGGTGCATGACGAATATAAAAGAACCGATGTTGTTAATTTTAATAATGCACCAGGGCTGGAAGTAATATTTTGTAGCATTGGGGTGTTAGTTCTATGAAAGCATTGATGCTTTAAGAATCACAATGCACGAAGGTGTTAATTGCAAACATTATCGTACTTGAAGAACTAAACGCCCCGGTGATATCGTTTTCCAAAAAGGCACTGGTCATGCAAAAACAATGTCGTAACAATGCTTATATATAACATAACTCACTAGTGCGTGTTTATGTTATGGACACACTAGTTGTTTGTATGATATTTTATCTTTTTGGAAACATTGACTTTGACCATGAAATTATTGTGATTTTTTAAATCCGCTATTCATTGAAAAATTGACATATATCTTATAACATTATTCATATAAATTAGTGCATTTGTATATGATGTTTGGATTAATTTGTTATATTATCATATTTCACATCTCTTAATTATAATATTTAATCAGTGGTGTAACATTTCACAATGACATTGGATAACAAAATAGAATAAATTAAAATGTATTTTATGATATATCAATAAGAGGCTCTTCTTCATACAAAATGGGATTGTTATTGGTAACCCCCTATCTTTCAATTTGGACACTATGTCCATTACATTAAACAAAATGTCTGATTTTCATAGACAATTATTTCAAAAAATACAATAGATTGCATTGATATCCAAATAGATCATCATTCTTCACTGGAACTACTGTCAGTGCTTGAGCTACTTCCATGACTTAAGTTATTTGGACGAATGGTTTTTTAATTGCATCGATTGTTTTCATCTTCTTGATCTTGTTCCATCTGCAAACATAAAAATAAAGTGTAACGAGTGTATCTACATTGGTGAGAATAATGAAAATTGAAATAAATAATATACATCAATGCAAATCGAATAACAATGTACTATAACAAGAAGTGGCTCATAAACTATACACATTGTTTCAAAACCAAGTTTCATGCCTTGTTGCAACAAGTCTTCTACTAGCATAGTTCCATACTTCGTTTCCTGCATGTTTTAAACGCCATTATAAATCATAGATTTAAGATAAAGGATTTTTTTGTTCTATTAATTATGAACTCAGAGAAGTAAAACAACATAGATACTTGCAAATTTCACAATTAATTTTTGATATGCCAACATATACTCACAACCCATATTTAACTCATTGTCAATCAATTCATCTGATGGCTCATTTTTGTATGTTAGCACCTATTTGAAGACATTCAAGAATGGTTGTTGTAAAGAAACTTAGGATATATAAAAATGAAATCTTGAGTTGTTATAAGGAAATATTAACAATTACTCACAAACTTTTATATCAACCCTTTTCTTCCTTGTCGTCTTGTTTTATGTGTTGAATGAGTTCCATTTTGTTTTCTTTTCTGGAAGAAATACTTGAAAATTAATATGTAATGTTAATGAATTTTTTATATCATGATTACATACATTTGAAGCACATTGTTGTTGTTGAGATGGATCCTCCTGCGATGCAATTATGTCCATTTCTTTGACCATATCCTTGTACACTTTTTTGGACATTCCTACTGACATGTTTCACATATCAACTCGTTGATCCTTTGGGATTTTCATAATCTTCCTGAAAAAATAATAAACTATTTTTATATTGATATATGAAAACTAAATATAACAAAATTGATATTAATAAATGAATGGTTTGTAGTAATATATACATATAATTCTAGAAAATCATTTTAATTAGGAATATTACCTTTTGAATGATTTTTTTTGTTGTTGTATGTTTTTTCTATTGCAAGTCTGACAGGCCTCATTGCCCATTTCTCTGGAAACACTTCCTATAGTTTAGATATAATTTAGTTCTTCAAATAATTGGATTGATTTTTGTATTGTAAGTGGAAAGTATGTTTATATGTTCGTTCCACTATATCCCTCATAGTTTTATAAAAAAATCCCCCTCTTTCATTAACCTCTAACACCACTCTAGATGAGCTAAGGACCAATTCAAAGTCATTTACATGTTCTATACTTTTTCTTTTCTTAGAACACCATTGATATTTTTCTTCGTTGTTGATTCCTGGAGAACATTAAACATATATGGATTAATAGATTGTTTGAAACATGTTATCTAATATTCTTAAGTATATTATTAATGAAAATTCAAAAAAATAATTCACATTGAATAGTTTTTTTTTCATTCACCTGATTCATCCTTTTGCATTTTTCTATCAGGATTTTACACTCTTCTGCACTTAAATTAGAAATAATCTTATCGACCTTCTTCATTTTGTGGCTTTGTATGACACACACTAACCAATACATATTATTTAAACTTACATATAGTTCAAACATACTAATTTTGTAAAGAATTTATAAATAACTTTCCCTATCTGCTTTTTTCAATGTGCTATCATTGTGCCAATCAATATTTTTGTTACTTGAAAACTTTTCAGGCATTTTTTTTATCAATATACAACCTATACCACTAAATACAGAAGCTATTGAATATACTTTATACATAAATCAAATAATTTTTGGCCAAAAAGAGCTCTATTAACCAATGCGTTTATTTGAATCAATGCCCCAGTGCGTTTAATCCATTAAATGCATCGGACGTTTAATTGTTCAACACCGACAATTTTAAATTATGATGCTGCGATTTGTAATGATAAAATAATCGCAATGACTTAACGATTCTATTTGGCAGATGGGCACCGATGTGTTATATTACACTAGGAACATTGATAAATAGTCTGGACAAAGTTGATAGGGTTATAATACACTAGCGCATTGTATTATACGGGGCACACTAGTGCATTATATTACATTAGTGCACCACAAAACATATGTCATTTAAAAAAAAAACAGACAAGGCTGACAGGGTTTGGATCTAATTCAATAAGTGATTCTCCTACTTTACATGCCAAACGACCTATATATAGTAAGTACACGAACCCATTAAATTTGAAAAACTATAATTGTGAAGTGGTAGAGGGAGTTAAACCCTATGGTGAAATTTTGAAGTCACATTGTTGGGTGCAATATTGAAGGATATTTCAAGCATCCTTTCCCCCATTTTTGGCCATCTTCCCTCATTGGAACCTACAATATCCCTAGTATAATGTCACTCCCTCTAATAAAGAATAAATCTTTTCTTTGACGTATTATTATGCTATTTTCTGCTAAGTATTGAATGCAATGATGCTTTCTTTGGGATGACTAGCTAGGGTATCTCTAAAAGAGTTCTTTGGAAGGTTTTTCTTTCAGGTATTGCCATAGCTACTGATAACCATGGATGAACGACTATTTTTATTCCTTGCTGTTACATGGTTCAAGTTGTTGTTACACCTTGGGGTTTTCATTTTCAGTTGTATGCGGTTCGAGTTGTTGTTACAATGCGAATTGTCAAGACTGTAGCTGCTATTTTCAAAGACAACTTTCAAGGGCTGCATAAAGTAATTCCACGTGGACAATTAAGAAGATCTGATAATTTATAATTGTGTCTAAATAAGAGTGGTGTAACCACAACAAATATTTATTCAAACATATTGTAACAATTTATATCTTTTCATTATCTCTGTTAACTTAATTAGCATGAGAATCACAGATTCTCATGACTGATTCATTTTCCTAATTTTGGGACTCTGAAAATAATTTATAAAAATAACTTAGTCTCATGTGAAGAGGGACGAACAAAACATAGACAATACTGACATTTTGATCTTGTACTCTTTAACTATTTTGAATATGAGCATATATGGTGATGTTATTGCAATTTCTGTGCTGAATTTTTAACTAAGTTTGCATTGTCTTCTTACACCCTGCTAGGGAGGAAGGGCCCTCCTCTTTAGCAGGGAGTACAATGTTTTTAGGATATTTATTTCCTTCATGTGTTAAGTGTGTATTTCTTATTATCTCTATACATGTTCATTGTGGGATAGATAAACTTCTTCTTCCAGATTTATTTTGTCCCGTTACAAAGATTTATCAATTCCATGTCATTTAATTCCTGTTATATATTTAGCTGACAGTGTAGGGTGCGCTTATATTTATTCTGAAATTTTTATTAGCTGTGGATTTTTTCCTTGCCGAGTGTGTTTCATTTTTGCAGTGTTCTTTTTAATTCCTACAAGTTTGTATTTCCATTCTGCAAGAGTATTTTAATTTCTGCAAATGTGTTCAACGAAACCTTTTTTTTTTTAACCTGGTTGTTACAAGTATCAACACAGATAGTGCAGAAATATTTGAAATAAAAAGAGTTACCCAGGTCGATAATTAATGATTTTGGAAGTGATAAAACTAACCAAACATTTTGGCATCATTGCCGAGGAAGGTTGTTAATTGATACAATCAACTAGCGCTTTCTTTTGGTTTTCCTTTTGATAGGGTGTTTCTAATTTTACAGGCCCTGGGAAGTAAGACTAGAGGTAAGAACCTCCACATCACTATAATATACCTGAGTGGGCTCACCACTGTAATAATTAGAACAGTTAGAGTTTGTAAAATTTTGAATTTTCTTTTGATAGTGTGTTTTTTATTTTACAGGCGCTGGGCGGTAAGACGAGAGGTAAGAACCTGCACATCACTCTAATATACCTGAGTGGGCTCACCACTATAATAATTAAGACACTTAGGGTGTGAAAACAATTACACATAGGGTCCATGTGTAGAATGTATGAGTGAAGAAGAAGCAAAACGTAGAAACTCTAATAAATCTATAGGCAAAAGGGGTCATAAAAAGAACAAGAAAAATATTGATCAAGGGAGAAAAAAATTTATCCAAGAATTGATCTCAAAAGCAGAGAGAGAGCAGTCAACACCACATAGGGACATAAGAAAAACAGGCCCACAAAAAGCTGCTACTTCTACATCAAAAACATGAGTATCTGGTTCCTCTATTTTAAGACCCCATTTTCCTCAAACTAACCTGCAAAGTCCCGAATCTGTAAGCTTAACTTAGGAACAACATGGAGAAACTAGTGACCAAGATTTTAGATTAGAATGACAAGGGGAAATTAGTGGGAAGAATCAAGAACCGGAATCGGAAGAAAATTCTTCTCCTTTTCAATACCCAGACTAAGGCAGTGTAGTAAAATAGTTAGTGCCATAAAATTCGAAGCCATTATCAGAAGAGTCTCTATCTACAAAAAATTCACTTGAATAATATTTAGAAGGATACTCATCATAACAAGGATCAGGAAAATTTCTAATGGGGGATAACAACAACAACAATAATGGGACATATGCCACTATTACCACTTTTGAATTTCCAATAAGTGATATAATGGGAGAATCCCCCATGAAAAATATCCCTCTATCAGCCCTTCTATCTTTCTAGGGATTGACTGTAGAAGATCTTGATACTTTTTTATTTGAGTTTGATTTTCTATGCAAGAGTTATGATTACATTTCAGAAGCTCAGAAGCTAAAACTATTTCTTGCCACTCTGAAAGGAGTAGCATTAAGATGGTTTATGGGACTAGGTTTTGCCACTATCCAGTCATGGGGAGATATGAAGACTACGTTTCTGGAAAAATACCAGGACTATTTTCGAAACAAAGATCTAAGAGAGGATATATTCATAATGACATAGAAGGACGAAGAGAACTTGGAATATTATGTAGAGCAGTTCCATTATAATCTACAAAGGTCCAAACATAGTGATCTAGATCCAGAGATTTTGAAAATAATATTCATCCGAGGAATGAGAGATGATTGCCTTGACATGTTGAACCTATTAGGAAAAGGAGATATATCTCAAGATCCATATGATGAGATAATAAGGTGTCCATGAGGATCATCAAAGTGAATAAGTATGGCATAGGATGCCTTTGTTAAAATACAGAAATATGTGAATGGAGGTGTGACCAGAGTTGAGATTGGAAACCTGTTTGAAAATCTCAAGATTGATCTTCTCAGTACCTTATCTGCCCAATTGACGACAACACAAGTGAAAAAGGCATAGGATGAAGCTGACAAAGCCTTGGTTGTGTTTTGTACAATATGTAAAGAGAAGCATTCCTTGAAGGAATGTAGAGTCAACAACATCAACTTGTGAAATCTTTGTGACCTAGAGCATTCTACATGCTATTGTCTAGAGCTCCCAAGACTGAAGGAAACACTCAAAGAATCAAGTGAGGAGGTTCAATATTCTTACTTTATTGGGTCTAGGAAGCCTTGGAAACCACAACCACCAGGTATGTCTCAAGATTTTTCTTTCAATCCATGGAATAATGTATATAATGCTTAGGAATTTCCATGGTAGTATCTTACTCCTCCAACTCAATTTCCTTCACCATGGAACCAATGGTATTCTTATCCACCTTTTCAGTATCATCCATCTCAGCCATATTCTTGGCCCCAGAATTGGAGGGGAAACTCTTTAGGCCTAGTCCCTCTTGCGTTACTAGTGCAACATCAATTGCAATTTCCAGCTCTCTCATCATCTGCTACTACTCCTCCCATACGTCCCCAATTACCTGTATAGTATAATCCTAAACAAAATAATAAGGAAGCTTAGAATATAGAAGCCCCCACTTCTTTCCAAACTTATTACATTACCCTTGTTGGATGCAATTAGATCCACCTTTGATTAGGAAAAGTATTAAATTCAAAAACCTCCCCCTATCATTACTAAAGAGGAATGTGAATCACCTACGGATGATCCTGCAGATTTTGACGAAACTGCTACAACTGATTAAAATAATGCTGAGACATCTGTAATAAAAAATACAACTGTTATAGTAACCAAGGATGCTCCATATCTGCAAAGACTAGTTGAAACTTGGATGATTCCACAACCCAAATATGATTTTCTCAAGGAGTTAAAAAATCTACACTTAATGATTCACTTGCTACAAGCCATTAAGGATGTTCCCATATATGCGAAAACAATAAGATACATATGTGTTAAGAACCCTAGAAGGAATCCCAAAGATCTTGTTACTGTCCATGTAATGGGAAAATTGACGGAACTAATGACTGGTCAACCTCTTTTGGCCAAATGTAATGACCCAAGGAATCCTATAGTCACTATTTATATTGATGGGAAGCCCATTCCAAACACATTAATTGATTTAGTGGCAACAATAAATGTAATGACTAAAGAAAGCTTCACCACTTTAGGATTGTACGGGTTTAGACAAACACCTACAGTGCTAGAACTAGCAGATAAGTTGTGTGTTAAACCTAAATGAGTGGTAAAGGATGTAGTCATCACAATGAATTCCAGGAGGTATCCAGTAGAATTGATTATTTTTTAAACCAAATCAAATATGGGGGGGAATCCCCTGATAGTGGAAAGGCCTTGGTTGGATACTGCAGATGCATTCATAGGTTGTAGGTTGGGCTTCATAACGATTTTAGATGCACAAGCCACAAAGAACCTCAAACTTTATCCTCCTACAAAACCAAGTAAGAATTTGGAAATCCCTTTTGGGATGAATTTGAACCTAAATCAGATCATTCTCAATCACTCCTCACTCTTAACAAAGCCCAGTATTTTAAGAATGAAATCGAGGATGGTATTATCAATGGATTTATCAACAATTCCCTTGTTGTTACTTCTATTGATGATTTAGGGGTAGAAAATACCATGTAATACTTGAGTCTAGAACATATGAAAACCACCCCTAATCTCAAGAGAATCCCAGTTGAAATAGAGACAGGCAAAAGTTTAAATATTAATCCTAATCTGACTCCCAAATAGAATAGGATGCTATTACAACTGTTACAGAGAGATAAAAAGGCATTTGCATGGGATTACACAAACATGAAAGGAATTCACCCTAACCTATGTACCCACCACATCTACTTGAAAGAAGATTACAATCCAGTTAGGTAGCCACAATGACGCATGAACCCGACACTTAAAGAAGCAGTAAAAGAAGAATCGCAAAAGCTTCTAAATTCCAACTTCATTTATCCCATTTCTGATAGCCAATGGGTATCTCCACTTGTTATTGTTCCTAAAAAGAATGGCAAGTGGAGGATCTATTTAGATTATAGAGAACTTAACAAATACACTCAAAAATACCATTTCCCTTTGCCATTTATAGATCAGGTCCTTGACACCTTATCTGGAAAAAAGTTCTTTTCATTTCTATATGGGTTTAGTGTCATAATGAGATACAAATTGCCCCAGAGGATCAGGATAAAACAACCTTTACTCGCCTTGGGCAAATTTTGCATACAGAGTTCTCCATTTTGGACTCTATAATGCACCAACAACCTTCCAGAGGGCAATATTGGGAATATTTGTAGATTTTCTAAATGAATGTTTAGAAGTATTCATGGATGAATTTACACCTTATGGTGATGATTTTGAACTAGAATTAGCCAATCTCGAAAAAGTGCTAGAGAGATGTGAGAAAACTAATGTTGCTTTAAGCACTTAAAAATGTCAAATGATGATGAATGGAGGAATTGTGCTTGGGAATTATATTCGTGCTGGAGGAACAAAAGCAGACTTGCTAAGATAGAAGTAATTCTAAAAATTTCAACTCCCAAAACACAAAAGGAGGTATGTAGTTTTTTGGGACATGCAGGGTATTACAGGAGGTTTATAAAAAACTATTCAAAGATTGCATATCCATTATTTTCTCTTCTTACTAAAGATATGGAATTTTTTTGGACAAGGAAATGTGAATGTGCCTTTATAGAGTTAAAGAAGTGTGTATCAGCAACCCCTATTTTGCGAGGACCAATCTGGGATCTACCATTTCACATAGTAACATATGCATCTGATACTGCTGCGGGAGATGGGTTAGGTAAACTAGAAGAAAAGAAGCCACATGACATCTAGTACATCAACAAGAATTTGACTCTAGTAGAGTTAAATTATACAGTTACAAAAAAAGAGTTTTTTGCAGTAGTGCATGCCATTAATAAATTTAGACATTACATTACAGGTTATCAAGTATTTGTGTACATTGACCACTTTGCCATTTGTTTCTTAATGAATAAACCCGTTACTAATGGTAGGGTTACACATTGGTTTCCTTTGTTATAAGAATTTGATATAACAATATTAGATAAACCCGAAAAAGATAATGTAGTGGTTGATTTTCTTTCTAGGCTAACTGTCAATAGTGATTGCATGCCCATTGAGGATTCTTTTCCAGATGAATACCTTTTTTCTATTTCAAATCACTCACCGTAGTATGCAAACATAGCTAACTACCTTGTTGTAGGGATATTTCCAAACATCTTCCCTTAAAAGAAAATAAGAGGATTGTTCAACAGAGTGCAAGATACTATTGGATAGAGGGATACCTCTACTACAAAGGGCCAAATCATCAGATCGGGCATTGTGTGAGAGAGGATAAGATTTTTGACATCCTCAAAGCCTTCCATGAAGAACCTTTTGGAGGACACTTTCTTGACAAAAGAATGGGGCATAAAGTGTTTTCAACAAGATATTATTGGCCTGCAATATTCTAGGATGCAAAGAAATTTGTAAAGGGTTATGACAATTGTCAGAGAATGGGTCAACCACTCTAGTAAGATGAAATGTCATTACAACCTCAAATGGTCTTGGAACCATTTGAGAAGTGGGCCTTAGAATTTTTAGGACCAATTAATTATTCATCTCATCAGAAGTCCTACATTCTAGCATGTACAAACTATGTCACAAAATGGGTTGAAGCAAAAGATATAACCAGGACAACTGAACAAGCCATTTCAAATTTCTTATTTGAAGACATTTTTATTTGCTTTGGGGCACCTAGAGAAATAGTGACAAATGGAGGACCATAGTTCACATCTCATTTGATCTAGAGGTTAGTTGAGAAATTCAAGATCTGTCACAAAATTACTTCACCATATCATCCTCAGGAAAATGGTCAAGTGGAGAGAACTAATAAGGTTATATAAGGAATTATCACTAAGATTGTAGCCATACATTGAAGGAACTAGGTTGAAAAATGTCTAGAAGAATTATGGGCATATAGAACCACATGGAGGAATACTATTGGATTTTCACCATATGAATTGGTGTATGGTAAAAACCCATTATTTCCAATTAAGTTCGAAACAAAAACACTCAAAACAACATTACAAGTGAACTTGGACTTGACTACGCTTTAGATAAAATGGTTGAACGAGTTAAATGAACTAGATGAGAAGAGATTGGTTGCCATCTAGCAAACAAACATCATCCAATAACAAAGGGCTAAGTGGGATGACAAGTTTATAAAAAATAAGGTGTTTAAGAAAGGTGATTAGGCTCTACTATATGATTCACAATTCAAAGACTTTAAGGGGAAGATCTGCACTAGGTGGCTAGGTACTTGTGAGGTAGATACTGTCTTTGACAATGGGACCGTGAGATTAGTTACCATAGACAATGCCAAAGTACCATTTCTTGCTAATGGGCATTGTCTTCAGTTATATCATAAACCAACATCAAAGGATTCATTTGTTAAAATTGTCTTAGGATCTAATCTCTAAGTTATGAGAGCAGGGGAAAATTCTCCTGTGTTGTCAAATTCTTAAATTTCAATAAGTGTAGTAGCTGAAAAATAATTAAAAAAAATATATAAGAAAAAAAAAGTAAATAAATAAATATGCCTATAAAATCCTCTTGTGCGGCACAGGTAAATAATTGTACTAGTTGAAAACCACTTTGTGGAGGCTAATACATATTTTCCTTTTAATAAGTTATGCAACAACATGACATTTATGATATATAACAACATTCTTGTTACAAGACTATTTTTTATTTTATTGTATTATTTTGAGAATTCTTTTGTAGGCACAAAATTGTAATGCCCTCAAAGGAATACATTGTTGTAATAAAGTATTGCTGCAAACATTATTCAACCATCATGGAGAAATTATTTTGCTTTTGCATCTGTAACAACCGGTCCGATGAAGATAGCTATGACATGAACCCAGTTGTAGCCGTCCGCTTCAATAATCACCATCTCCAGCACTCCACTATCAGCATCAATCAAATCACTCGCTGGTAAGTCATTCGATAAAGGAATATTGTTTCTTTATTTATTTATAAATTGTGGTAGTTAATATGTCATTTCATTTTAACGAGCGGGGATGACCCTTGCATTTAAGTTGTGGAGTGAGGGGGGGGGGGGGGGTGGTGACAAATCATTTTTTGATCCGTGACATAACTTGGTTTACAATACTGATTAATCATTACCACACTGCATAATTGATTACCTCATTAATTCTAAATGTATCAAAGTCATATTTTTATACCTTTTGAATTAATTATGAAATAATAAGCTTCATTGCACAACTTTCCAACTTGATATCCTTTCCTATTGCCTTGATATCCACCTCGACATAGCTCTGCACCCTCATTGCACAAAATTTTCAGGAATTGTGACGGTAAGTAGGAGAAAATTCATAAGTGATTGTGAAGGGTCCATAACAGTGAAGGATGGGGGGGGAAGCGATAAGGCATGAATTAGATTCCACTAAGGCTTTGGACAAATGTCCGGAAGCATACCAAATATTTAGAGAAATAGAGTGGATCAAATTATTTTAGCAATTCAAGGGGTTAGATGAAAATGGTTCTCTCGGATTTAATTGAAATTTGAACAAGATTAGAAAATAGGTTAGAGGCCTAAGACTAGAGATTATAGAGGAAGTAATTACTAGAGTAACAACACTTTGACCCAAAGGGAAGAGGTGGTTCAATAGGAAAATTAATGACCCAGATCTTAAAGGTGAATTCTTGCAGGGAGAAGACAAATTGGTCAAGAAGGGAAGATGAGTTGACTGCCTTTCCCTTCCTTAGCCATGGGACGATGTTTCCCTGCTCATTTTTAAGTAAATTACATGTGAGGGGTGCTCAACGATAGTCTTAAACTATCATTTTCCATTACTGAGCCATCTTTGGCATGGACAATTGGTAAATATTCCCTATTTCCTGTTGGAAAATTTGAAACATATGGCTGCAACGGTAAAGGTGGCCTCGCATCCAGAGAGATGCATTACCAATTATGGTCTCATAAATTTGATCGTGATGGAATCCATGGAGAAACAAGGAAGAATTTGGGAAAATTTTATTAGTGAAACTCCTACATATGCTTTAGGGGTAGCTGATACAACTAAGGAGCAGGGATAGCCTTCAAGAGTTAGAGTCAAGAAAAGGTCACTTAAGAAATTGTTGGGTGGCAAGATACCAAAGAAAAGGGTTAAGGTTGTTGCTCAACCAGAACCCTCGCCACCAAAGAAGAAACTAGAACCCCCACCATCCAAGAAAAGACCAGGTGAGGAAGAAGAAAAAAAGGAGAAACAGAAGAAGAGGAAATAAACCAAGTAGAAAGATGCTTCTTCACTTGGTAAGGAAAAAATCTGAACCTTGTTTCTTAAAATTGAGAAATTAGAAGAAGAAAATAAAAAATTAAAACAACAATTAGGAGGTAGAAAAATGAAAACGAAGGTTTTGGGTCTTGATACATTGGCTGAGGTTGTTGACAAGTTAGGATCAGAAACCACCCAGGGGCCTTTATGTATAGCATGTGCAGAGGGTTTGGAAACAACAGGGTATAAAATTTGTGTTGTAGACACCATCTCAGAAGGAACCCAAACGAAACCATGGGAGGCTAACACACAAGAACCCATTGATGATGTTGCTGATACACAAGAACCAACATTTGAAATAGAGCACCCCATGAATTTTAACCTAGAAACCGACACACAAGAACCTGTCAATGATGCTACTGATACACAAGAACCAAAAATTGAGACAGAGGTTTTTAAGGAAGAATAAGTGAGAGTAGTTCCACAAGAACCTGTCAATGAATATGTTGATACATAGGAACCAACAACTAAGGCAGAGCAACTCGATACACAAGTTCATGTTACATCCTCTATTGCTGTTAAACAAGAAATTGCATAGGATACTGAAGCAAGGTGGCATTCAGAAAAACTTTTGGTATTGGAAATGTAGAATTGGAAGCAATTGGCTCTTTCCTGAAAAAAGGGAATGATTTCTATGGGAGAACATTAGAAGGTTATTCGTAACCTTAAGGATCAGTGGGATAAGGAATTGCTGACATAAATGTTTATAAAGTGGGAAACGATGAAAGCTGGTATGGAGAGGAAAAATAGAGACAACAACTACAACGAGAGGTCAAGAGGATGACTGAAGAGAAGGGTAAAATGTATGAGTTATCCCTAAAACTTTTAGGTTGCAGGTCGCCATCTCCATCCTACCTGATCTTCTTGTGGGAAAAATTTTATTTTTTCCAATTGAAAACTATTTATGAGAATAGACCCTTCGAGAGCAACTCCACTAAAAATTTTCTAGAGGTATTTCGCTCATGCGATTTCGATGAGAAACGTTTGTTATGTAGACTCTTTTTGCATAATATATTTGTTGAGCATTCTAGTTTATTGTTGGCATAGGGGGTCCTGATCTAGGTTCAGAGTTAGTTCTGCCAACCAACAAAAAACTACACTACTCTCCCTTTCGGCGACAACCCGTGCAGTGTACGTTACAGTCCCACCCGAAGTAGTATGGGGGGATGCAAGAACCAAGTTTCTACATCTAGAGGCTAGTGTGATGTCTTCTAGCACCTAAGATCTGCCCTCATGCAGATCGATGAATTCCTAGGGCACATTGTTGTACTAAGTTAAAGCGGCCTTCAGACCTTCATGAAGGCCCACGACCAGTCCTTGCAAACCTTTAACCATCGATTCTCCTACTTATGTGCATCAGAAAGCAATTCTAAATTGGAGTTCATGAAGATCTACTCAGTTCGTCAGAAAACATAAGAGAAATCACTAGAATCTTTGCGGAAGTGGCTAAGCATTCATTTCATATATTATTAAGATAAATTTAATACAGTCGCATAGTATTTAATCAGTAATTCATAAAGCATGTCATTTATCCACAACATATAACATTAACAGAGATCATAGAAATACTCAATAATTCTCTGGAAAATTGTCTTTATTTATCTTCAATTCACTGATTACAGACTCAAACTTCCTTGCACACACAACTGTGCAAGGGTCACGCACTCAACTGCGGACTTTACCTAGGCCTTCACACACTTAGTTGCGGAGCCTTCCTTTCTCTACCTAAGCACAAGAACCAGAGCCTTCTTGCCTTAGCTCTTGCCCAAGACTCTTCAATGAACCCAATTCTCTTTCTAGGTTACTTCTTCCTCTCACTAAGACTCACTATTTATAGAATTTTCCATACAATTCCATGGTCTGCAGACCATGGGTGAATATCAAACTGACTCAAACTTTACTTAAAACAAGGGGCTAAGACCCTTTGACTCTTATTCAACTATGCACTCTGCTTCCATAAATCATGGAGAATTTACATCTTTTACAAAATTGTATACAAAAAATGACTAATTAATTTCATTCTTCCCCAGGGGACCCCATCCCAAAATTTACAGATGGTTGTAAATATCGCCCTCTATGTTGGATATTTTCAGCTATAGGCTCTCATATCTTCTATGATAAATCAAATGGATTGGCACCTTGCCACAAAATCATCTACTATGAATGAAGAAAATGAAACCTTGATGGTATGATCCTCACTTGGTATGGCCACTACTATGAGGCAAGAATTCAAGAAGTTTCTTAGTAACCCTGGCATGATAGAGAAACTATCCCTCTACAGGAGAAGGATTGTTGGTTTTTTTTAATATTCATGAACAATTGAAAAGTAGATCATTTGTCGGGAGCGTGAAATGATGGGAAGCTTGCAGTGACACATTACAAGCAGGGGATCCCTTTGGATACCCCAATTTCGTGATTGTTGTTACTCGATTCCCTGAATATGTATGAATTTTCAAAATGATGGGAGATTTCTAGATGGGGATCAAATTTAAGTTTCCTTTGATTTGTCTCTCGATTGAGAAATACCAGCCTCACTTCCACCTAAACAAATATGATGAATGTTCCTGGACAACTCATCTTGTGTCTACCTAGGGGTATGTGAAATACGATGAAGACACTATTGGTGCCTATGATTTCACAAGACTAAATCAACAACATGCCAGAGTCACAATAGATGAGGACCTTGAAGATTTTGAAGAGACCGCATGAGGACACGCAATGGGTTTAGTTGGGGGGAGATGTTGGGTGTAATATTTAAGGATATTTCAAGAATCCCTTCCCCCATTTTTGGCCATCTTCCCTCATTTGAACCTATAATCTCCCTAGTATAATGTCACTCCATCTAATAAAGAAGCAATCTTTTCTTTGATGTATTATTATGTTATTTTCTGAGAAGTATTGAATGAAACGATGCTTTCTTTGGGTGACTAACTAGGGTGTCTTTAGAAGAGTTCTTCATAATTTTTTTCTTTCAGGTATTTCCATGGCTACTAATAGCCATGGATGAATGACTATTGCTATTCTTTGTTGTTACACAGTTCAAGTTTACGTTACACCCCGAGTTTGTCATTTTATGTTGTACACGGTTTGAGTTGTTTTTAAACCATGAAGCTACTGTTACACTGCGAATTGTCAAGACTGTGTCTAGTATTTTCAAAGAAAACTGTCAAGGGACACATAAAGTAATTCCACATGGACAGTTAATAAGATCTAATTATGTTTAAACAAGAGTGGTGTAACCACAAAAAATGTTTATTGAAACAACTTGTAACAATTTATATCTTTTTATTATCTTTGTTAGCTTAATCAGCATGAGAATCACAGATTCTCATGATTGATTCATTTTCCTAATTTTAGGAATTTGAAAAGACTTTATAAAAGGACCTTAGTCTCATGTGAAGGGGGACAAACAAAACAGAGACAATACCGACATTTTGATCTTGTACTCTTCAACTATTTTGAATATAAGCATATATTGCGATGTTATTGCAATTTTCGTGTTGAATTTTTAACTAAGTTTTTGTTTTCTTCCTGCACCCTACTAAGGAGGAAGGACCCTCCTCTTTAGTAGGGATCACAGTGTTGTTAGGATATTTATTTATTTCATGTGTTAAATGTGGATTTCTTATTATCAATGTACATGTTCATTGTGGGATAGATACACTTTTGCTTCCACATTTATTCTGTGTTGTTACAAAGATTAATCAATTCCATGTTATTTATTTCATGTTATTTATTTAGATGATAGTGTAGGCTACGCCTATCTTTATTCTAAATTTTTTATGAAGTGTGGATTATTTCCTTGCTGAGTGTGTTTCATTTTCGTAGTGTGCTTTTTAATTCCTGCAAGTTTGTATTTCCATTCTGCAAGAGTATTTTAATTTCTACAAGCTTGTTCAACGACATCTTTTTTTTTTGTTTTACTTGGTTGTTACATGTATCAGCGCAGATAGTGAAAACACCTTTGAAATAAAAGGACTTACCCTGGTTGATAATTAATGATCGTGGAAGTGATAAAACTGACCAAATACACATGAGCAAGGGTTTAAGGTACGTATTGAATTTTTTTGTTTTTTATTTTATGTTTTTATGCTTTTTTTTTAAATTTTGTTTTTAATTAAATCTATATGGGAACAGAGATCGTAAATTTTTTTACTAGTAAAATCAATAGTAAATTTTTTATTATACAAAGTTTTTAATTGTTTTTTATTTTCAAAAATTGTAATATTTTTTAACAGTAGAGTTTAAAATTTTTTCTATGTAGGGTTTCGAGTGAATCACCATACCTTTCAAATTATGATCTTTATGTGGTCCCAAAATATTTTTCTGCTCCACATTTCCCCTAGTATGTCTCTCTTGCAAAGGATCTCTCTTTTAATTAAACCTAATAGAAATTGTATTTTTTTTTATTAGTAAGACCAACAATAAAATTTAAATTTTTTACTATGTAGGGTTTTCAGTGAATCACCATAGCTTTCAACTTCTAATCTTCTGAATGGTTCTGCTGCTCAAAAATATTATTTTGCTGCACAATGCTTCTGGTATGTCTCTCTTGCAAATCTATACCTTGAAATTTTGGGAAAAATAATGAAATAGTGAATAACTTTTTACTATTTAAAAGACTTTGTGAAATTAGATTTCAAAAAATTAACGCTCATTTTTCATTCTAAAAAAAAGAAGAAAAAAACTCATGTTTTTTTTCACTTAATCCAAACGTCAGTGCATTCGAGAGTAAAGAGCATTGATGCATTTACAAGTAAAGCACATCGAAATTGTTGAGGCGCCAAAATTTTTTAATGCACCGACGTGATAGATATTTTTGTTTTTTGTTTTCGAAATCCATAAATGGTGCAGTTAATATTTAAATGTAAATGCGGTTTGTATTTAAATGCATTGGTTTTGTAACTGTTATAAGAGCACCAACATGGTATAATTTGTTTTTATTTTCAAAATCCCGGAAATAGGTGCGGAATGATGTTGTTTTTATTTAAACTCATCGGTGCGGTTTTGTACAAGAGCATCGATATGATAAAATATTTTATATTTTTGGAATGCCAGAAACCAATGCGGGTATTATTTGAACGCCCCGATGTTGTTATGGTTTAAACACATCAGTGTGATTCATCCTGATAAGCACATTGGTATTGTTTAAAATCTATATACAGTTTTATTTTCATACAAAATGGAATATTCATCTCAAAATATCCTTTGGGACGCATCCACATGAATTACAATAGTTCATAGTATGCATTTTCTGCTTAAAGCTGCCTTATTCCTGAAAAATGATTTGAAAACTATATTGATATTTATATTATGGTTATATGGTTCTCGAAATTAATTTTATATATGTACACAAATTTTTATTTCTGGTTTTGCTCAAATGTAGGGATAAAATGTCAATAATATCAAATGGTCAATTCTTTAAATTCTAGCTCGTTCCATATTTCCGATCAAAGTCCTTCGTGGAGTTATCCCTTTCCATCTCCAGTAAGTTTACATTTTATTTATATTTCAATTATCTAATTGATTTTTTTTTTAAATCCATGTCAATTTAAATAAAAATGTATCCAAGTTTGCAGGATCCTGATTTATTATTGAGTTTAGATGCAGAAAATATTCCTCCATTATAAAAACGTCAAAATATCTTATTAGGAACAACATATCAGAATCAGTTGGTAGATGAAAATGGACAACCTCTTCACCCTCCCAATTGGAACATGACATCTTCCAGCAGCAATCCTAGATCAATGATGGTAATAATTGTTTGGTATAATATAATTTCAACAAACCAATTGCATTGACATGGTTACTAATACCATTGATATTTTACTAATGGCGTTCAATATTTTTTAAAATTAGGATTCTTGTGCTGATGAGCGATCCACCTACAATCTTCTGGTGCACCCCCATGGGGGCTTCACTGACAAATCAATACTATATCACATGCGTTCATATTGGGGTAAAAAAAATAAAAAAACATACAACATTATATTGACTATATAATAAGAGGATATTGGGTTTTTATATACTATATAGGAATATAAGTATTTTAAGGTATTTTTTATTGAGTATTTTGGCTAAGCGGATTAAAAAGGGGCAAGCAAAGAAAAAAATAAAGTCAACAATTGTGAGAAATTTTGTAGCACCAATCAACCAATGAGTTTGCAGTATAACACACCACTGTGTGGACTATTCATACTATGAATTTTGTCATCTATTGATCATAGCTTCATAATATAACTCATACGAACGTATGCTGCACCAACTGAGTTGTCCATCCACTGTAGGATTAATGTAATCCTCCCTTTTTTCCTGTCGTCATGTTTCAAAATCTGATCCAATGTGTTCTCATCTAATACCTCCACAACTGGCTTGACAAACCTTTGACCTTGAGTTGGATCTAGCAGCTAAACAACCCTACATCCTCTCCTTTTGTTGTTGGTTTAAAGTATTTTGGCATTAAGGTTTATGTTGAGAACCACTAGATCTTTCAAACCTAGCATCTTCCAGTACCTCCAAGAATTTCTTATCCACAATAACATCAAGCCTCATCTGAGATGTAACACATCCTTTTTGTATATTACACCTTTTTTAGGGTAGGAATACAACAACCAAAACTGTAAAATAAAATTCCATTTCTAGTCATAATTCACCTTGAATCAATTTGCAGCATGCATCCATGTTAAAAACACAAATAAAGGTTCACCTATGAAATTGAAGGGATAGGTATATAGAAAACAACTCACAAACCAACATCTTCTTTCACTAGGTCACTTTAGAATGGATGATGAAATTTAATACCATGGAATTCAAATTTTCAACAACAGCTATCAGAAGGAATTGACTATTAGAGTAGGCCATATAATTAATAAACAATGTATGGTCATCAATATATTCCTCTACCACCATTCGATTAGCCCTTGAGTTGAGTAAGAAATTTCTATAAAGGCAACAACTTTGCAAGATCAATATAAAACTTGTCTCTAGGAGTATATGAGGCAGCAATGTTCCCTCCATCATATTTATATAAAAATAAGCTTAAATATTTCTTCAACTTTGCCTATTTGGGTTTTATGATATAAGTATATGGGAGCATTGAAGTATGGAACCTTCTCATTGGTAAGATTGGTCACTACGTCTCCCTCACAAGTGGAGAAATGTTGAAACTTCCATAATCTTGAGTAGGAGGACACCCACCTCATCCTTGACCAAATCTTCAATTTTCAGATTTGTAAAACATTATTCCATGTTTCCTTTATATACTCCATCATTACTGCCCTTTAAAACCCAAATCCCTATGTCTTCTACTATCAATGGAGAATTTAACACAACAATAAGAAAGTGAAAGATAATGCAAAAAAAGAATGTGCATCAATTATGGACTAATGGGATCTTATAATTAGTTTCTATGAAAAAAATACATAATTTAATGTAAGATTAATCTTTGTTCTTGTCAAGAAAGGCAAATTTGGTGATGTAGGTCAATTTTCCTTTTCTATAGTAGTGTTCAGTTTGAAAGACATGATGGTTCCAAAATCCCAAAAATCTCAAGTTGGCAAAGGGCTGCAAATGTTTTCAGAGTGACAGAAATGTACAACTGACATTTTAAAATTCACTAGTTTGACTACATGTCATTCTATTGAGAAATAGATATTATAGTCCCATCCTATAATATATACATCTGAGAAGTTATATGACGTATTTGGGCCTACATGGTGTTCTTTATTGTTGAAAATATTCTTGTTGTTTACCTTATTCCAAGGTGAGGATACTTGGTTCAAAGAAACATTACAATGAGATAGAGCACACACCATTAAAGTATATGTAAAATTAATTTGGAATATATGTCATACAAAAACCCATTATACATTATAAATGATTCAGAACTAAGCATAGATAATTGAAGAAAAGGAATTTGGATCTTTTTTTAACTACTGTACTAGTAGCTACGTTATATTTGTCTCATTTTGTTCTATTGGACTTGAATCTTGGGATTTGTATCCCATGTCCCTCTATCATACATGTTATGCTATATTGGAGTTAAACCCTTGGGATGTGTATCACATGAATTTTCATTTTGTATATCCTTTTATCATACATGTTTTTCTATATTGAACTTGACCGTTGGGGTGTGGCCTATGACATTTTTAAGCTTTCTATAAAGAACCTACCACCTCGTCTAGTGCAATTTTCTACAGTAGCAGTAGTTAGATGCATTTGTGTTTCAGTTTCCTTGGTAGCTACAGAGACTTATCTAATGATTGTTGCTGACTACATTGACATCTTTATGTCTCATAGTTTGAGCCTTTGGGAAAGAGTGTGAAATGCATAATGAGTTCATCATTTCTTCACATTATGGTTATGTTGGGTATAAAAAGAATCTCATACTAATCTCAACATAAATTTCATCAGCAGAGAGGCATATCAAGATGTGAAAATTTCTTGCCATTTTGTAGTTTTGTTGATGAGATTGTGTTGATATTAATACTATAACTTGCCATGTGTTTTGTACATGAACGGGTTAGATCTATGTGAGAACTTCTTTAGTGAAGTTGGTGAGATGGTTGGAGTGGAGAGGGCCTATGATTTCATTCACTTTATTCATGTTTTTGGAACCATTAATAGATTTTTTGAAGAAGAATGCCATGTCCCTTCTCAAACGCATTTGTAATCGGGTGTTTCCACACATTTTTTCACAATTTTGGCTAAGGGAAAGAACCCAACATTTTCGACTTAGGGACTAAGGATGAAATTTGACTTAATTTGGTTGCTAGTGGAAGGTGGGGGCCACCCACATGGGAATTCAAACTAGGCCATTCGAATGGTTTGTAGGGAATTCGAAGTGCTAGATGGAGGGACCCACATGAGGTAAGGAAGACCCACAAAGATAAAAGGAGGAGAGAGCTCTCATTTGGATTCATTCGTACACCTTGCAACACAAATTACTTGACTATTCACTCTACGGTTTAGCTGAGTCAATCGACTATTTAGCCACGAATCTCTCAAGTGAGAGATTCAACCTCTACTTTGGGGAACCATCCGTGCCCGCTCTAGAGAGCCAGTTCCATAAGTATTTCAGGATTCTTGGGAGTGTGTATAACACTACCATTTAGCCACAATAGGGAGCATGTATTTCTAGCTAGCTGGAGAATAAGCAGGGGGAGTTTGGAGCTATCAGTGATCAAGCATTTTCCAAGAGAGTTAGAGGATTGGGAGAGCAACAAAGGGTCAGCCTTTCTTGTGAGTTTTGGAGCCAATAGAGCCTGGATCCTAGCAATTTGATTTGGAGGAAGGGATTGTAGAGTTGGAGCTGGTCGGGAGAAGTAGCAGATCATTTGGAGGCACATTTGAGGAGGATTGCTAGAGTTGGGAGAGTAGAGATTAACATAATCAATCATAGCAATAGAATTTGAAATTGAAGGAGGGCCAAGCTATGAAAGGTCAATTGTTGAAGGTTGGAACCAAGGGAAATCATTTCTAGGTTTTTCTGGGTTTCGGGCAAGGATCACACTCCTAATTTTATAGAATTTTCTAGGCATATCTAAGGGGTCAAACAGAGGTCCCAACTTAGCCAACAACTAGAGGAGCTAAGGGGAATTTAGGCCAAAATTCCAAGGTCAACATTTGGCCAATTCCTTCGTGGTTTTTTTTGGGTTTAGGCCAAGGAACAAGGAGCTAAAATCTCATAATTTTCTGAGCACGGGAAGTAGTGATTCCAACTCTTCGAAGTCGACAAACGTAGAAGTTTTTTGGGGCAACACAATTCAGTTTGGTGTAGCAGTTGTAGCAACCTTCATTTCAACATTTTCTCACCTGGGTTTTGTCAACCTTGTCCATTGAGACAAGCCTAGGTGCACCATTATATTTTACAATTGTATTTTTCTCCTGAAGAAGTAATAAAATGGTTCAACAGTTCTCTATTTCTAGTGTTTCCATGGGTGCTTAATGAATATTTCATTTTTCTAATTGCTAGATTTTTTGCATGCTTTGTATATCACTTACATTCCTATTTAGGATCATTACAATGGTATCAAAGCCATGATATTGGCCAGCTGTGGGGTAGCCATCTAGATCATGGAAGAATTGAGCATGTATGCATAGTGACGAGTTAATCCATAGACAACTTATGGCTCAAAGAAGATTTAGTACACAGAAATTTTGGGGAGGAATCCATTGGAATGATGAGAGATTGGCCCAGTTGAGGAAGGTGTCGGAACAAATTCATTATCATCCTTATAGCATAGACATTAGTGTGCACAGGCCATGGGGGTGCAACCATCTATATTGTGTGGGGAAATTCGACAGAATCAGGGCATCAGATCTCCTCAAAAGGAGTAGACAGGACAGGGGTAGTTAGAGGTTGAGACCAGGGGGCACTTTCGTTGTTGGAGACCTAGCTTTAGATATCAAGAGCCTAAGGAGGAGGTTTTTTTTGGGAACACTAGAGTGCGAGGAGCATGTCAATGTGTCTAGTATGACATAGAAGTCACCCTTGTTTGAGATTCCTTTGATAGCTCTGGCTGACACCTTGGTGGAGAGAGTAGAGCACACATCCACAGGGCCTTCCATTGACAAGGTGCCAAGAGACATGGAGGTGTCCACCATTGAGGAGGTGCCATCCATTGTTTAGGTATCCATTGATGAGGTATTCGGGGTTGTGACTGAGTACTCAGGTGATAATAGCACACCACAGGTTGATGAGGTGTCGGGAGACATCTCCACCATTGATGAGGAGCCGATAGGTACAAAGGCATCTAGATCTATGCCAGAGTTACCAGATGACAGTCACCTACAGATGATTGGCGAGCATGTCTTACATGTTGGATTTTCTATGGAGGAGAAGTTGGAGGCTCATGTTGAGTCCATGATGGAGGATGATGTGCAACCATCCTTTGGGCTAGCCATTGATGAGGGGCAGCATAGAGACCACACTTTGGGATTTCAGCACAGTTTGTTTCAAAGGCACATTGATGAGATCTAAAATGTTATTAGCCCACCCTTATGCAATAGATTGAGGGAGGCATCATTGTCTAAACATACCCTAGGGGATGGTCAGGTTAGTCGGACTGAGCGACATGAGTTGAGTATGAAATTGCATCAGCTTGGAGGGCTTCCTTCTTCCACAAAGGATTCTAGATTTGATCCCTCCTTTGGGATTGGGTGGTGAGGGGTACTGAGATGGTACCCGATGTAGTAGGCTAAGTAGTTGGATACATCCATGGGAACATTTTAGAAGAGGCCATGGATAACCATAGGGACTTGAGGGGCAAACTTTTGTTGGGATCTAGGTGGCATTTCCCATCACATCATAGAGTTGTTAGGTAATGGTAGTAGTTGCGTGATGGATCTAACATTTGGGCGCACACACATTTTAGATCTCCATCAAAGCTTGGGACAACACTATTTACAAGATGGTTTGACAGGGAAGTAGACCAATTTCATGAGTTTTCTTGGCATATTGATTGTGCATGGAGTCATAGGGTGATTAGCCTACTATAGCAGGAGCTGGTAGGAGGAGGTGGCATTGACAGACCATTGGACATGGAATTACATGGAGATGGTCCTCTCTCATCGGCATATTGGACACTGAAGCTATTGAGGATAGACACAATAGTGTCATTCCCATTAACATGTGAGGATTCAGACTGCTCAGGTCTTTTAGGGAAGATGGGGAGATGTATCCCACATCATGGAGGGATTACTAGCAGATTGGTGGATGCATTGGTACATGCAAGATGGCATATGATACAGTGTGGTACGACAGTAGGCATTGGTACCTAGGGGTTCACAACGATATGTTGCAGAGTCTAGTCTTATGTAGAGGGATGTGACCTAATGCGTATAGACCCAATTTTAGAACCTAGCATCTAGTGTTGTATAGAGTTATGCAGTGATGAGCATCGACCTGTAGAGGAGCATGGAGATGCGTGGTTGTTTGATGTAGCATGTTGGTTTGCATTGAGCAACTCACCTCGCATTGACTACATGTGGGGAGAGCCAGATACACTGTCACATGTAGAATACGAGATAGTACAGGATGGTACAACAGTAGAACAGGGTATCCAATGGTGTACATGGATAGGCTTCAGGGTACAGTGCCAGGTCGAGGACTATAGGGATACTCATTGGGATGCAGGGGCATATGGTGTTGCACAACGAGGTCTTGGAGGGTTGCCTCCAAGAAGACTTATGGACGGAGACACTGGGCATACCTTTGGGTGTACTTCACCCAGGATCGACGAGGACATAAATGAGCAATACTCAATGGTATACATGGGGACTCACATTCCTGTCCCTCTTATACATCACTTACAGGAATAAACAACTTGGCTGTTCTCCTTTGACACTCTGGGCACGAGCAACTGGGGACAGGGAGATCACCTAAGATATTGGGATGACACTCAATGCACTAGGGAAGAGACTTCTCAATGGTGGCATTGGGTCGATGCACGAGTTGATAACCATAGGTTGGGGGATGAGATGATGATCTGTAGGGGTGGCATATCGTTCATTAGTGAGCCTATGTCTGGGGATCAGGTCATGAGGGAGACATGAGTCACTCTTTCCAAAGGGCATGTTAGGACCATGCATGAGTAGAGGATACCGTGTATGATTGAAGCAACTTTCCAGTATGTGTCTGACCTTCAGAAATTGTATTGGAACATTATTGAGAGGGAAGTTGGAAGACCCAAGGGAGATGGTTGGTAGGGACAGGAGGGGTCCACATACCCTGAGTCGATTATGAGTATCGGATACCCATCTTTTGGTTGCATTCAGGGGGTAGCTCTTTTGCACACGTGGCTCCCAACGATCATCGATACTACACAATGGTAGACATAGGATAGATTAGCATGCATCAGATTAGCCCGCGATATATGGAGCCTATATAGTGATCACATGCAAGGACTAGAGATGAGGTCTAGAGGGATTCCATCCATTGACAGGGCTACGCCACATCAGGTATGGATATGGGATGTCGGGATTCAGTTGATTGATAGATCACTCGTGATGAGAGGAGTCGTGGCAAAAGGCGATATAGTTCTTTCATGTGATGACACATGGGGGTTCACAAAGGATTTCATCATATGGGGAGGCATACATTCTCTATTGTTGCATAGGTTCAGAGTCAGATTTGGATGGGTAGGCCTTGGTGCAATGGAGATGCCCAAGAAGGATGTGTCTCACCTCATTCATTACTCCACCATCGAGTTCCAGGAGAGGAGGATACTGACTGTGCACGATGGGGAGTATGGCATAGTTAGAGTAGCATAGCCTTAGCATGGTGGCACCACTCTGGGACTAGCAAGGAACTAGGGAATCATAGCTCTTCACAACTCAATAACCTTTAGGTATGTGTCGGCTACTGCAGGGGGATATCATACAGCTATTACATTGGGATTTAGTGAGTCACTAATGGAGCAAGAAGGATAGCGAATGGAGCAAGGGCAGCTTCATGTTGGACATGATTTCCCAGGATCTTGGTATTGAAGGATTCTTTTATATCAAGACAGTGAAGAGGTTAGGCATGATCTATTGGCATGTCTAGGACCCTGGCACATTTTTCAGTGACAGTTAGGAGCAACAATTAGAGAGGATGCTTTCTTAGGCATTTCTTGAGGATAGATGATTTTTGGTGCATTGGAGGAGCTTGTCGGATTAGGATACCACCTGGGAGGGTGAGCACATTTTGGAGCAGCCAGCTTTGAGGTTGCTTGTGGGAAAAAAACATTTGGCAGGGGAGGACTGTTATGTCCCTTCTCAAACACATTTGTAATAGGGTGTTTCCACACATTTTTGCACAATTTTGGCTAAGGGAAAGAACCCAACATTTTTGACTTAGGGATTTCGGAGGAAATTCGACTTAATTTGGTTGCTAGTGGAAGGTGGGGGCCACCCATGTGGTAATTTGAACTAGGCCATTTGAATGGTTTGGAGGCAATTCAAAGTGCTAGATGGAGGGGCCCACATGAGGCAAGGAAGGCCTAGAAAGATAAAAGGAGGAGAGAGCTCTCATTTGGATTCATTCTTACACCTTGTAATCAAAATTACTTGACTGTTAGCTCTACTGTTTAGCTAAGTCAAACAATTGTTTAGCCACGAATATCTCAAGTGGAAGATTCAATGTCTACATTGGGGAACCATCACTTGCCCTAGAGAAGTAGTTCCATAAGTATTTCAGCAGTTCCATGAGTGTGTACGTCACTACCATTCAGCCACAACAGGGAGTGCATATTTCTGGCTAGCTGGAGAATAAGCCGAGAGAGTTAGAGGATTTGGGGAGAAACAAAGGGTTAGCCTTTCTTGTGATTTTTGAAGCCAATAGAGCCAAGATCCCAGTAGTTTGATTTACAGTTACTCGGGGCCTGCGCAAAGAGCCACCACTAGGCTCACGTGGGAGTTGGAGGAAGGAATTGTAAAGTTGGAGTTGGCTGGGAGACATAGGAGATCACTTGTAGGGCCATTTGAGGAGGATTTATGTAGTTGGGAGAGTAGAAATTCAAATAATCAGTCACAACAACAAAATTTGACATTGGAGGAGGGCCAAGCTGTGAAAAGTCAATTTTTGAAGGTTGGAACCAAGGGAATCACTTTTGGGTTTTTCTGGGTTTTGCACAAGGATCACACTCCTGATTTTATAGAATTTTCTAGGCATATCTAAGGGGTCAAACAAGGGTCCCAACTTAACCAACAACTAGAGGAGTTAAGGGGAATTTGGGCCAAAATTCTGAGGTCATCATTTGGCCAATTCCTTTGTGGGTTTTTCTGGGTTTAGGCCAAGGAGAAATATGCTTAAATCTCATAATTTTCTGAGCATGGGAAGTAGTGATTCCAACCCTTCAAAGTTAGTAGACAAAGCAATTTTCTAGGGTAGTGTAGTTTAGTTTGGTGCAATAGTTGTAGCAGCCTTCAGTTCAACATTTTCTCACCTGGTTTTTATCAATACTGTCCATTGATACAAGCCAAGGTGCACCATTCTATTTTGTTTTTCTGATTGCTGGATTTTTTGCATGCTTTGCATATCACTTACATTCCTATTTATGATCATTACAAAGTATCAAATCCCTAAGGGCTCCATTTTAATAAATCTCATAAGATGCAAGAAAGCATTTGGAATAGATTGCACCAATAAACAATACAAAAATTGACATATTATCATAATATGATTCAATAACCACAGTTGCTAAAATTGTAGAAGCCCTTAAGATTGGATTGAAATATGTACAAGACATTTTATCAACTCTTGGAATGCAACTAGAAAATTACACTCAATCTTCTTGGTGGTTTAATCCATGGATATATGATCAAAATTATCCAACATTCCAAATTGTGGATGAAGTAGTTGATGATTCTCCACTGAGTTGTTCCAACTCTATATTCCAATCTTCATCTTCATTGGTACACAATGAAAGTGAATTGAAAATAATGGAAAGTGAGTGGAGACACGAGTTGGATGAAATTTTAGATTCCATCAATGAAAATGTAAGAAAAACTATAAAACCATTGGTGGATATTTATGGTAAGGATATGTTCAAAGCATGTTTGGTTAGTCATTTGAATGGAAATCCGACATTATCCAAAGATAGGTTGACAAAAGTGAGAAATGTGGTCCACTTTAGGTGATATGGGAAGGCTCCACAAAAGGGTGTTTCATTTGGCTTTGAAATTGGATCAGATTGTCAGGTGTTGTTTGAAAGCAACTCAATTCCCCCCACTAAACGTACTGCAAGAAAAAATTTTCCTCGAAGTACAAAACAAGGAGTTTCTTGTGAAACGTGGCACATTGGAAGGGTTCAAAGAATAAGGAAAAGGATGGTAATAGGGTGTTTTATTACCATAATGGCATAGCCCTTTTGGATAGATTAGAAGGCATCAAGCTTCAGTTATGTTGGTATAGTAGAATAAAGAGGTAGCACATGTATAAGCATGATTTGGAAAATCATAAACCTATCATACAATATTAGGAATGATACATACAAATTAGAAGAAAGTGATTACAATTTTTTTTCATATTTTGTGAAAAACTTGAACAAGGTTAATTTTCAAAACATTCTACTTTCACTTTCCTTGCGTATTTCTATATGTTGTGTTAGGACCTAAATCTACCTCAGGCTAAGAAAGGTAGGATCTAGGACAACATCAAACCATGCTTAACCTGGTAGCTAGCCCTACCAGGTCGGGAGAGGGCTCTCTCCTGGTCAATCTCAGCAAAAATATGATCAATGAGGGCTTGAGATGACTGATATAAATACTAATATTAGGCTAGGTATGTGTGCAAAAGAGTTTGATTGAATAAAATGATGTTTTTGTTGGCTCAAATGGAAAGGCAGATTTTGGGTGCAGGGAATGAGTCTCAGTTTTGCAGAGATCTCAATGGGGCAAGGTAGGCAACTGATTTGGCACTTCAAATTGAATGAGATGGAGAGATTAGACAGGTGAGGAGTTGAAGAGGGCAAGAAAGCTCAAGGATCCTCTTCAAATAGCTGAAAACATCAAAAGCTAAAGCAAACCCTAGGTAGAGCACTGCAATTTCAATGGATTCTACCTTTTCCATTATTTGTTTTAGTTAAGGAGAAACAAGATAGATAATGGCATACATAACACATAAGTAAATTCACAATTATAGAAGAAAGAACTATACCAAAACAAGATGCCACATGAATCACAAAGAGTGCTGCAAACCCTCATCTCAATTCCTTAGCCAAAATGTTGATATGAGTATAAAATGAAGCTCCTTGCTTTCTCAAAAGTCCAACCATGCTAATGACTAAAAGATCACAAGATATAGACAAACCATAACTCATCCTAGCCTCTAGGGGTCGAGCTCACAAGTTTAGGAGCTGTTCCAACTAATTCTAAACTGAGAACTAGAAATCAGGTAGTGGAACAGCTTGCCTCTAGAAACTAGGGAACTGATTCATTCAATTTCAAACAACTTTTTGATAGATGAATCTACCTCCATAAGTGAAAATTAGACATAATTACATCAAGATCCATCCATTTACATTAAATTACATCACAAGTTTGACATTGAGAAGGAGAAAAAGTCAAATTGTCAAAAGCTAGGCGAAAAACAAAGCATTCTTGGTCAAACTGAGCAAAATTTACCCAATGCACCGCGCTGATTTCCATATGCGTAGCGCCTGTTTGAACCCACTTTTGGAGGCCTTACTGATGTCCAAATTTTCTCCAAGTGTGCTTTTTGGAAATTTTTGCCTGTCTACTTTCCAACCCAAGTGGAATTTTTAAATTTGGCCTCCATTTGCCCCTCCAAAATTTAGTTCTCCCAACACTACTTCATGTGTGTCAAAATAGGGGCAGTAAGGTCATGTTTTGAGTGTTTTTGACCTTTTTGAGGGCTCAAAACCTGTCAAAATTTCTTGGCCATTGGTAGGAAAGCATATTTTTCCATGAAAAATCCAAAAATTCTTAGTTTTTTTCATTTGGAGGCTCCCATCAAAAGCAAGCGCCAGGTGGCGCGGTGCATAGGGCAGAAAATTCTATTTTTTGCACCAAACATTCCAAAAATGAAAAAAGTGCCCCAAATTTTTTGAAATTTGGGCTGAGTCTTCTCCATCAAGTGCTGTGTTGGGCCAAGGAAGCCTCAGCCAATATCTGAAGTCTATCTTGCTCCTTTCGCCTCCTCGATGCCCTTTTCAACTTTGCCTTCAAGCTCCTGATTCTTGCCTTGCAGACTTTGTTTCTCGCCATGTAATGATAAGCCATATGCCTCAACAATGCCTTCTCCTTGTTGGCCTTCTCTAACAACCTCTCTAAGTGGATATTAGCTCTTTCAAGCCAAGATTCCCGATCGGCATTGATCTCTTGCTCAAGCGATGTGAGCTTCACCTTCCTCCTTTTGGCAGCTTGGCGGTTTTCCCGAATGTTTTGCAACTCCATAATCGCTTGTTGATCCTCAAGCTGCTTATTTCTTTGCTCCAAGTACTTTATTATCCACTTAGCTCTTTCCAAGTTGAGGGACAAAGCATTGATGTTTGCCTGCTACTCTTGGATGACTTCTTTGAGATTTGAGCTTTGTGGGCCCAAATCAGTATCATCACCCTCAATGAGAATGAACTCAGTCTCCTACTCACCTGATGGTCCCTCATCCTGTAATGGCCTCTTGCCTTTGTCCTGAACCTACTGTGCTGATGAAGGAAGCAAGACCCCTTCCACCCCAGGTGGAGATAATACTCGCTTGGCTATTGCAAACAACCGTCTAGTGCCCTTTTCATAAGTGATAAACATCGGCATACTAGCGGTTTGTGTCTCATGACCCTCATGCTGATGTGAAGGTCCACCTATCTCATGCAAAGCCTTTGGAGGTCCCTGAGGAGCTGTGAACAACTCATGAGAAATGAAATCCTCCTAAGTGATTCCCTGCACGCCAAGCTGATGGATGGCCACAATATTAATGAGAGAAAAATGGTAAATATTGTTGAACTGCTGCTGAGGAGTCTTTTGTTGTACTAGGGTGGTCATCTTCTCAATATTTTGGCACATGAAGTAGGGGAGATTCATCATCCTCACCCTAGTAAAATGCATTAGCAACCTGATATGATAGGCATATAAACGAGAAAATTGGCCCTCACAGCTAAAATACTTCATTATCAGTTTCATCAAAGGAGCATAGGAATATTTTAGGTACCGAAAAGGAAAAACTCTGCTGAGTTGTCTCAAATAACCGGGCTTGATGTATGGTTCATAATGTTGCCTATCAATTTGCTGCCTTTTGTTCCATTGCTCTCCAATATTAGGAATACCAGTTGCTAGAGAAATAGATTCTGGTGTTAAAGTGAATGTTACACCAGCTAGAGTGGCTTGACCATCATGTAAATGAAGCACAAACAACCGAGCCAACTCATGGTGAAATTGGACTCTAGCAACCATCTCACAGAACTCATAGCAGGATTGGTGTTGGAAGCATGTGATGGCGAGAGGGCAGGCTTGTAGCTCAGCAAGGGTAGTAGGTTCCTCTCGTATATGTTTGCCACCCTTATGAGGCCTCCTTGGTGCATGTACCTCTATAGGAGAGTCACTGTGTGTCTCTTCTTCACGATCATATGAAGGATCAGACTCCGTGCTTTCTAGTAAGTGATTTTTTTTTTCTTTTTTTTGAGGAGTAGGAAATTTATGGTGTCTTTAATTTTCTACCACGAAGGGAAAAGTATATGAGGGACTGTGGAGGGAGAGAGTATGAGGGATTTTGGGACTGTTAAGACAGGGTTTGGTTTGGGAAACAGGGGATTAGGGAGTGATATGTAAGCTTTAAGGACAATAATTAGGGTTTGGGGATTTATATTTAGGATTTGGGAAAATGGGATTTGGGGATAGGGGTAGATGATTTTTGGGAATATGGGAGTTAGGGAATGGGGAAATAAACTGGGAAAATAAATGAAGGAGTGAAAAAGTGAGGGAATGGCAGAATGAACTTGGAAGCCAAATGATAAGTGCAAACCCTAAGCAATGTTTTCTTGAGAAATGGAAAGGAAGTAGGGTTTGATTTTTCTTTTACATAACCACCATAAATTTTATGAAAACTCCTTCACTAGCAATGAAGAAATCGTGACTTACTTGCACAATGGAATATTTGAGCGATTTTGGCGATTTGAGGGAGTTGTTGAAGAAATCGGGCTTGGCAGCTCTATGCGCCGCACCTCAAACCCAATGCGCCACACCTCCTGAGTGCGCCGCACCAAAACAAGTTTATACTGAAAATTGCGGCTCTATGCACCGCGCCTCTCACCCAGTGCGCTGCGCCTCTGAATTTGGATAGTTTTTCTCCAAGCTCAATTCCTTTGCTCAAACACGGCCTTCACTTTGTTGAATTCTTCTTCTTGGATGAAAATGAGCTTTTGAATTGAGAAAATAATTTATATACAAGGAGCTTTTCAATTTTTGATTCATAAAAACCCACTTTTACAATGTTTAGAATATGACTTTACTTTTTAACTCTGTTTTTTGAGCTTTTCACTTTATTTGAGCTTTTTGATGAACTGAATGACTTGTTTTTTGTTTTCTTTGCAGGGGATTGGAGCTACTGAGGCTTGGGAAAGTGACCAGGGTTGCTGCCGAAGTGATTTACATATGAAAGAAATGAAATTACATCAATTTATACAATAAAACCTAAAATACTCTGTTTTTCCTCAAAACAGAGTTTTGAGGAAAAATACATCTCTGAGCACTTGATTATGAAATTTATTGGTACTGGAACCTCCTCATGTGCCTGTTGACTGTTATTGGACATTCTGAAAACCTTTTTGATGAAACCCTAGACCTAATGACAGTGAAACCCTAGAAAAGACTTTTGAAATTGTAAAGACAAAAAGTGACTGCAGAGGATTTTGATAAATAAAAATGGGCCAGCAGGTAAAGAACATGAGGGAAAATGTACAACAAGCCACTACCGTCAGATGATCCATGCTCCTAATGGAATGCAGCTGATTGTGCGGAACACCTAATATGCAATGCAACAAGAATATTTGATCTCTGACGGAGGGATGAAGATACCGACACTAACATGTTGGATCATTTATAAATAATTATTGGTTGTATTTTTGTTGATTTGTTTATATGAATCTAATTTTAATTTTGTACTTTTTGGGTTTAGGTCTATTGAATAGTTCACATGGTGGATGTTTGGGATAACTCAACCTTTTTTTGCTACCTTATTTTTGGTGTGACTTTCTTTCACTAGCCATTCATCTTTTTGTAGTTGTGTTCCATTCAAACATTAATTTGGTATTTCCTCCATAAAAACAATAGAATTACATGCCTATATAACTATATGTACTCCTTACCTCAACATATATATACAATTTGGAGATAAGGGTATCCCTTAGCTCAACACTTGTGTTGGATGCCTTCTACTGTGGTTCCTCTTAAGTTGGTCCATTTAATCATGAAAAGAAAGTAGAGGTGGTTCCTTTTTCATGAATATGTTTTGTGGATAAGTATGTAGTTATTCTCACTAATGCTAATGTTTTCCTTGAATTTTTAGCTTAATGGTTTTCTTTCTAGAAATGATATTAAGGATATGATGGCACGAGCTTCAATCAAGATGGTTTCTGCTCACTCAAGTCGATGAATTTACACCAGAACAATGTCTAACACATGAAGTGCATTTTGTTTTGAATGTTTATGTGGTAGTTGTATTTCCTATTTTTTAAATTGGACATATAAATTAGAGCCTATAGTTCAAATGTTTCATCAAAGTCTTTTTGGAAGTATTTATATTTTGGCCATACACATGGGGTCTACAATAGTTAAATTGCACTTGGTTATTATTGACAATTGAGTCCTCAATCATATTTTGGGCATTTCCTTTCACTAAATGACTGTTAGGGTCCAACCCTAACCCCATTATTTATGCAATAAGCCCAATGGGCTGAGTCATTGTCATAGTTATTTAGAGAGTAAATAAAGCTCGCATCAATAATTGTAAGAGGTTGTCCCGCATTAGAGAAAAGGTACCACAGTTAGTTGTAAACAGGTCATAGTTAATAAATAAAGTGGTTAACCCATGTTATGCAAGGGACCACTAGTAGTTAGGGTTTTGGATGTCATTTAGCTATAAATAGTCTTATTTAGTAAAGGAAAGATCATCGAGTCTTATTTTAACGGAGCTCTTATTTTCTGGAGGTTCCCCCCTTGAAGAGGCAAGTGAACATTGAATCTATTTATGAATAATAAAATAAATTCTATTTTCGTAATTTTATTATGTGCTTTGGGCTATATTTCTTCACATTTATGGTATTCTGTAATTTCTTGCAGGTCAAGAGCATAACAAGTGGTATAAAATAACTTTCCAGCGTTGGTTGTACCTCCAATTTTCGTAGAATGTTTTTAGGCTAGAGACATGTTCCGACATCTTTAAACCACGGTATTTGTCATTGAATGCATAAACCTATGGACTTAGGGAGGCATGCACGCAAGAAATACAAGAGGTGCTCACACTTGTTGGACTCCCTTGTAACCCCTGTGGGTACCCCCTTCGAGTAGTAGCACATTAGATATAACTGGGCACAGACTGCACTTCCACGTACCCTTGGTTATATTGGAAGCCCCTTAGGCTCACCTAAAACCTAGCCTTAGATAAGTCGTTGGTTGTCTTGCTGCTACAATACACTAAGAAAAACACTCAGGGAGATTACTTGCCTATACGATAGGGTAGTTGGATACTATGGTTAAGGGTATGGTCAATCCTCCTTGGTTAGCACCCTAAAATATTGGTCTGAGTACTATTGTTGAACCCTTGTGTATATTGCAATCTATAGTACCTGAAACTCCCTTGTGACCATAGTTCCCTCTGCTATCTGAAGATTTCCCACTACCTTATCTTCTAGATCAGATCCAATATTTTGGGTTCTTCCGCCGGAGTGCAAATAAGATCCAGCAGTTGGGGTTTTGCCGCCACAGTGCAAATAAGATCCAATAGTTGGGGTTCTGTCACCATCGTACAAATCAGATTAAACAGTTGGGGTTTTTCCGCTACTGTGAAACTCACATTCAACAGTTGGGGTTTCATAGTGACGATCAAACTCTTTGTGCTGTGAAGCTTGCTGCTACTACAATTCGAACCTTATTTTCACAAGACATTGGGCAGGATCAAGTTTTTTGGAATTTAGCCACTACAATATTAATCAGTAGGGAGTAAAAATCCTTTCAGTGTAAGAGACTTATCCCATAAGCTTCAGGACAATGAGCTGATTACAGTGGCACCATTCACTTGTCAGCCTCAATTTTCTGGTGGTCCCAAATTTTTAGATGTGACTTCAAGTGACTCATGCTAATAGATTTCTAAGCTCGTCCTCTTTCCAAGAAGACTACTCTTAAGTAATTGACTAGGGTTTGTGTATGGCAGGTATTGGATCTCAAGTCATGGCTTATGAGAAGTTCGAGAGCCTTGAAAAAAGGTTGGATGAGTTCCAAGGCAATATGGAGAAAATTAAATCACAACTTTCAAATCTCACCAATATGATGCAGAGGCCTCATCGAGAGGAGCATAGTGTTGATGAACACCTTGAAGGAGAATCTAGCCATCACATTCACTTCCATGGAAATCACCAACATTCCCACCTTGTGCCACCCAAGCTGGACATGTACAAATTTGATGACTCTAATCCTGCAGTATGGGTAACACAAATGGAACAATATTTCTCCTTTATGATATCTATGGAGATCTAACTAAACTACGTGTGGGAGCCTTTTACTTGGACCAAGAGAGATGGCAATGGTGGAAGTGGCATCAAAAATTTTATCCAGGGAACATAACTTGACACATGTTCTCAAAAGCCCTATGTGACTACTTTGGCATGGAATCTAATTTTTTGGGTCGTCTCACTAAGCTCTAACAGATAGGCATAGTAAAAGACTACACTGTAGCCTTTGAGACATTGGCCATCAGAAATGAAGGTCTAGGAGATGACTTCTACTTGGAGTGTTTCGTCAGTGGTCTTTAAGAATCCCTCCAAGCCCATGTCTAAATACACCACCCAACTACGTAGATGGATGCTTGCAAAAAGGTCGTCGAGGTGGAACTCGCCTTAGCTGCCCAATCCACTCGTCCAAATTTCATAGCCCAGGGGCATCCCACCTAGGATCAGGGCCCTACCCAAACACTTAAGGTTCAAAAGGTGTCTCTAGGAGAAATGGCTGAAAGAAGAAAATGAGGATTGTGCTACTATTGTGATGAAAAATACTCCTCGGGGCATAAATGCAAGGAACCAAAATTCTTTCAAATTGATGCTACTGATAACAACTCATATGAGGAAGCCCCACCCCTTAGGGGCCCCAAGGACAAAGTTGAGGAAACCCAACCTGAAAATGATCTCATAGCTATGCCAGATGAACCAGTTATCTCACTACATGCTGTGGTGGGAATTTCATCACCTCAAACTCTCAAAAGCTGAGGCTTTATTAAACATAGACCAGTAGTGGTATTGATTAATAGTGGTAGTAATCATAAATTTATCCATAAGTGAGTCTCCAAAGTTGTTCATGTTTTGTGTAGGTAGTGTCTAATTTCCAAGTCCTTATTGCTGATGGGGGGACCATGGAATTTGAAGGCTATTGTGAAAATATTAAACTTCAGATTGAAGACTACCACCTAAAGACCCACATGCTTTCTTTTGAAATGCATGGTTGTGACGATGTCTTGGGTGCTGAATGGCTTGCCACACTGGGCCTGATCACAATGGATTTCTAGGAGTTATATATGAGATTTAAGCAGAACGACCATATTCATACATTACGTGGACTCCAGTCAGGTGCTCCTACTATCATAAACTCACATCGAATGGAAAATATTTTGAAAAAGGGCCATCACGAAGTCATTGCCCAAGTTAATGCCATCTAGGTCATTGAATCCACTACTCCTCATATTCATCCTGAGATGAAACAAGTCTTAGACCGCCACCAACATGTATTTGAAAAATATAAAGAGATTCCACCCTATAGGGGTGAACATGATCATAACATCCCTTTGGTCTTGGGGGCCCAACTGCCTAATGTGCTCCCATACCGATACTTTTTTGCCTAAAATAATGAATTTGAAAAAACCATCAAGGAACTCCTCGAAGCCGGTGTTATTCTTCCCAGCATTAGTCCTTATGCATCACCAGTGGTCATGGTGATAAATAAAGATGGAGAATGGCGCATGTGTCCGGACATTTGGGCCCTCAACATGTGAAAGACAAAATTCCTATTCTGATTGTTGATGATCTTCTTGATGAACTACATCTTGCTCAATTCTTTACCACGCTAGATTTTCACTCTGGCTATCACCAAATATGCATGAAGGAAGTAGACATTCCCAAGACTGCCTTCCGAACTCATGAAGGCAATTATGAATTCTTGGTCATGCCATTTGGTCTCTGTAATGATCCATCTACTTTTCAAAGCCTCATGAACCACCTGCTGAAACCATATCCTCGAAAATTTGTCCTTGTATTCTTTGATGACATTCTCATCTACAACCTAACCTGAGACAAACATATTCAACACGTATACATGATCTTGCAACTACTCGAGAACAAAATATTATTTTTCAAATTGTCTAAGTGCTCTTTTGGCATGGAAGAATTTGAGTATTTTGGACACATTATGGGTCGTGAAGGAGTGAGGGTTGATCCAAAAAAGATTCAGGCAAGACAATATTGGCCCCAACCAAAAACCTTGAAGCATTTGAGGGGATTCTTGGGTCTCACTGGCTACTATTGCAAATTTGTCTGTGATTATGGTTGCATATCTAGACCCCTCACTAATCTTCTTAAGAAAAATTCATTTATTTTGACTGATGCAGCTCAGCAGGCGTTCATGGCTCTCAAATAGGCCATGCGCTCCACTTCACTATTAGCCCTACCAGAATTCACCAAATCTTTTATGATTGAATGTGATGCTTCTGGTACTGGTATTGGTGATATATTAATACATGAAGGTCGACCATTGGCCTTCACTAGCCAACAACTGAGTGGAAAAAATCTGGGTCAATCTACCTATGAGAAAGAAATGATGGCCATATTACATGAAATAGACACTTGGCGACCATACTTTTGGGGCGATGTTTCCAAATCCACACGGACCATCAAAGCCTAAAATACTTTTTGGAGCAATGTCTATCATCACCACAACAAAATAAATGGTTGGCAAAAATGTTGGGATATGATTATGAGATAATTTACAAGAAAGGGCATGATAATGTAGTAGCTGATGCTTTATTGCACCAATTTGAGGATGAAACCACCTTTCTATCAATCTCTCTTCCCATACTTGATTGGATTGAAGAGGTTTGCAAGGAATGGTTATCACACCCCTCTCTCTCCCAACCTATTAATAACTTGAGAGAAGATCCTAATTCCTCAGCTGGCTACTCTTTGAAGGATGATATTCTTCGCTACAAGGATCGAGTGGTTATATTGTCGACATCCACCCTCAAAACCTGCATTTGGAAGAGTTTCAATCATCTCCAACTACAAGGCGTTCAAGATTTCAGAAGACTTATGCTCGCACTCATTGTTCTTTCTTTTGGAATGACATGAAAAATGACATTCTTAATTTGTAGCTGAATGTGATGTGTGTCAATGCAACAAAGGAGAAACAGTCAAGTTACCAGGACGTTTCCATGGATTTCATCACTGGTCTCCCAAAGTCAGGAAAAAAATCTGTCATCATGGTGGTTGTGGAAAAACTTTCTAAATATGCTCATTTTTGCGCTCTACCCCACCCATTTACTCCCATTTTGGTGGCTCAAGCTTTCATGGACAAGATATTCAAACTGCATGGCATGCCGACTTCCATTGTGTCTGATCGCGATCCCACTTTCACCAACAAATTTTGGCAAGAACTTTTCAAGCTACAAGGCATGCGACTCCAACTAAGTACCGCCTATCATCCCCAAACCGATGGTCAAATAGAAGCAATCAACAAATCTTTGGAGACATATATAAGGTGCTTCACTTCAGAAAAGCAACATCAATGGGTACAATGGCTACCTTTAGCTGAATGGTGGTATAATACTAAATATCATGAATCCACCAAGATGACTCCATATGAGGTAGTGTATGGCCAAATACCACCTTCACCTATTTCTTATATCCCTGGATGTTCTAAGGTGCAGGTAGTTGATCAAATCCTACATAACCATGCCGCAATGATAGTTCATCTCAAAGATAATCTACATCAAGCTCAGAATTGAATGAAGCAATAGGCAGACCAACATCGTTCCGAGTGCACATTTCAAGAAGGGGATCAAGTATTCCTACAACTGCAACCATATAAGAAAACATCTCTCAAAGAAAAGGGTTGCAAGAAACTAGCACCAAAATTCTATGGACCTTATCAGATACTTTAGCGCATTGGAATAGTTGCTTACAAACTGGCCTTGCCACCAACTTTAAAAATCCATCTGGTCTTCCATGTATCATGCCTCAAGAAAGTGGTGGGGAGCAATTGCATAATTCAAAACAGTCTACCCGAATTGGATGAGGAAGGCTCACTTTAGCTCCAACCAGAATAGGCCCTTGATACTTGTGAAATACATCTCCATGGCACAATCAAGGAAGTCCTCGTCAAGTGGAAAGACACCTCTCCAGAAGATGCGACGTGGGAACCAGCCACTATTCTTCAGCAGTTTCTGCAGCTTCACCCTTGAGGACAAGGATGATTTTGAGGGGGAGGGCATGTTAGGGTCCAACCCTAAACCCTTTGTTTATGTAATATGCCCAATGGGCTGAGTCATAGTCATAGTTAGTTAGAGAGTAAATAAATCCCACATTAAAAGTTATAAGTGGTTGACCTGCATTAGAGAAAAGGGTCCACAATTAGTTGTAAATAGGCCATAGTTAATAAATAAAGTGGTTAACCCGTGTTATGCAAGGGACCACTAGTAGTTAAGGTTTTGGATGTCATTTAGCTATAAATAGTCTTAGTTAGTAAAGGAAAGATCATCGAGTCTTATTGTAATTGAGCTCTACTCTGCTGGAGGTTGCCCCCTCGAAGAGGAAAGTGAACATTGAATCTATTTTTGAATAATAAAATACTTGTTGTTTTTCTCATTTTATTATGTGTTATGGGCTATATTTCTACACATTTATGGTATTATGGAATTTCTCGTAGGTCAAGAGCATAACAATGACATTAACATTAATTACTATCTGTAAAGGCTTTTGGACATGTGATGGTAGTTAGTTTTTAAATTGTTTGCAACTTTATTGAGATATGTACTCCTGGTAGATTGGAAGGGTGATGCAACTTTGCTTTCTTATTTTTGGTTATATTGATATATATGTGTTTGATGGACCTTGCAACATGTGCGTTTGATCCAAGGGGTATCTTAAGGTGAATGGAATCTAATTTTTTGCAATTTTTGGATTGACACGAGTTTGATAGGGTGAATGGTATGCAAATTTTAATTGATTTTATTTTTCCAAAGAAAGAATGCATAATTTTATATTTCATGGTTTGGAAAAAGAAAATACATAGAAAAGTTCTTATATCATTCCATATAACCTCCAAAATGGAAAAGCAAGCCACCCACTGCCCACTTTTCACAAACTTTCATACAAAATATACCTATGATCTCTCCCAGGAACACAACTAGAAGAAAAGAATATTTTTTGATGAGTGAGGCAGGTTGTTAATGGGAGAAGAAGATGAGGAACAAACAAAGAACATAAAGTACTTCTGATTTAGTGTTGTCACATTTTCCTTGTAGCAGAATGCTTTATTATTGTATGCAGATAGATTGTTGACAAGATTTGGAATGGGAGCCATATATTTCATAGCAAGTCTCCCACTCCCTTACGTGCCCTTCCTCCTCCAAAACCTTTGATAAGGTATCCACTGCAATATTATTGTCGAGCCTATGATGTTATTCATGTGTTGTGGTAAATCAAGGTACCAATATATATAGTTGAGATAGCTTTGAAGCACTTGTGGGGAGCTCTTGGTACTATAAATCATGTGAGTTTCCTATTCTTAAATTCTTATGTTTTTCACCTTGGGAATATAGCTTCATCATGGTTTTCTAAGGAGCCATATTTGCATGGATGTAAGTGACTTCTAAATCCCTAGAAATCTTAACTGTAATTGACCAAAGTCTCTTTTCTGTGGAACAAATTTCAATTACTATTGCCATAATGTTGGCATATTTATTTGGATTTGTTTCATGGAGGTTTCTGGAAGTTATAGGTATGTGATTAGTAAGAAGGGTTTACAAATTTATTGTCTTTTTTCTCAAAATATTAAAACCAACAGCTCCTGGGAGGTGATACAGAGCTAGTTCCCATTGTTCTATTGCTTATTGGTCTCCCCATTATCCCATAATCTCCAAGATTGTTAGTAATATTTTAGAAATCTTGAATTATTGTAGTAAATTATATGAACTACATAAGCTAGAGAAATTTCGTGTGCTATGTTATGTAAAAGGAAAATCTTATCTAACACCTATTCATGATGGGAGCAGGATAAAATAGGCAAGAAGTTAGATTTTGAAGCTTTATTATAGGCTCTTCACCCCCCCGTTAATGATAAGTCCAAAATAAGAACCAGGAACCATCTTCCAAGTTTTCATGCTGAAACTGTTGATCCTCAAAAACACTACCTGAGAAACTACCAAAGTTGGATGCTGAAAAAAACTTCAATCTAAAGAAAACATGAATTAGCTACAAGTATGTTTCATCTTTGAAGTTTTCTTAACAACCCCATCACGTGACAATCTGCAAAAGGATCCATCTATCCTTTGCTTGCAATCAACATCCTTTATCCATTGACAAAATGCTGATGACGCCCACTGGCGAATTTTATTTGTCCACTGACAAAATATTGAGAACGCCCACTAGCGAATTTGCTGATGTCGAAACTGCTCGCTATTGTTTGTTGAAAACTACTCACTGGCTGCTTTGAGGAAGATGATGACTTCCCACTGGCTACTTCATGTTGACCGCTCACTGGATGCTTGATTTTGAACGCCCACTGGCTGCTTGATGTTGAACGCCCAATGGCTGCTCATGATGATCACCCACTTGTTGAGTTGATTCTGTGGAAAATTATTTACTACTGCTTGTTGATGTTGTTGAATCTTCCAGTCTGACAACCTTTAATTCCATTACTATCATTTCCCCCCTTTGTCAGCTGAAAGGAGAGACAATCGACATTTGATTTTGGACTGCCCCCCTTCAGGTGTAGGAGAGTTTCACCATCTTCATTTTACTATAGAATTTTTCTTCATATGAGATTCAATCCTATGGTAACACATAGACAATTGTTTGAATGTAGATGACCACTTCCAAGGATCAATCCATGCATAATTGATCTTCACTCTAGGTGGTTGATTTCTCTTGCAGCATCTTTTGGATGAATTATTTTTCTTTCCAAAACGGTGACAAGGATGGAGGTCAAAGCATTTACTCTCCATATGGCCATTTCCCTTACAATGATTACACTTAACCAAATTTTGAGCATTGTTGAGAAAACCAACACTTACAAATTGAACTAGTTTTGAGAAATCTGGTACAAACAAAGTGTTTTCTTTGTTGTATCCTAGGCCATGTCGATATTTGTTGAAGGAGGTTTCTTCCCAAGGCCTGATCACTTTCTTAGAAAGATGATCCTACATTTGTTCTTCATACTTGCTACTCCTACTAACATTCTATCCTTGATTTATTAAATATTGTGTATCACATTGGGCATCAATCATTAACATTTGATCGGTTTGACATGTTGCATCAAACTAATCAATTTGATCTTTGGTACTACTCATTGCATCATTAAGTAGTACAACTGGTTGGTTGAGATCACTTGTGTCACAACTTATATCAACCTGATTGATTAGTTCATCCATGTCACAACTTATATCAACTTGCTTGATTAGATCATCTGCAATGAGGTCTTCTATGTCACAACTTGCATATTTCTTCCCTATACATTGTGCATCAAGTAAATTCTTGTTTTTCACTTAAATTAATTTGGAGTGCATGAATGAGTCTTTCTTTCACTTTGAGATCAATTTGAAAGTCTTTTGCTGCTTCTAATTTGTTGGTCATTTGATTGATTAAGGTTTTATTCTGCTTCAACTTCCATTCCAGTATTTAAACTTTATTCTGTAACTCATGATTGCAATCCTGCAAATCTTTAATCTCCAGTTCTGCACTTTGAAGACGTTTTCCTCCTTTGCTCATTATGACTTTTGACACACTCACTTGTACTAGCTCGCTTTCTTGCTTGATTTTTCTTGATGCTTTCTTGTAACACTTGTAGGATTTGAAGATCTCACTCGCTTCAATTCTTGAACTTGTGTGCCTGATTTAGTTTATCAATAGAATGGTTGAACTCACGCTTGCTTGAACTTTATGAATGATTCAATCAACTTGACGTTTGCTTGAAATTTCTATTAACAAATGAACGCACGCTCGCTTGATGTTGTGAACTTTTCATTTGCTTGAACGAACTCACTTGATTGATCAAAAGAAGGGTGTCGAATACTGTCGAAAATGCACCAAAGAGAAACACTTAATGATTTGAATGACTCAGTTAAAAACAATGAACTCACTTGGCTTAATTGACTCAGTTGAAGAGAATTGACTCACTTGTCCTCCTATCAATTCAAAATTTGAGTGTCAGTTTTGACCGAGAATGCACCCTTACAATTCAACTCAACTTTATTACAAGTTGACATACAAAAAAATAAATTTATTTGCAAGTTACATAATGACTAATTGTCATTGAATGTTGATGTAGACTTTGCCTTGGAATGCTTGAGTTTTCAGCTTCATTAACTTGATTTTCCTTGAGTGAATGATGTTGAATTTCTTGCTGATGTTGATTATGTGTTGCAACTTCTGAATTTCTTGTACTTTTATTATGTATGCTTGATTACATGAGTTTGAAGGGAATTTATTATATGCATACAATTATTTAACTTGTTGTGTACTCCATGTGTATCATTTTACAAAAAAAGTGTCAAAAATAGGCACAAAAACTAAGCAACATCAAAAATCATACATCATCATACTCATGGTGTACCTAAGATCCCCTTATTCAGTTTTGGGCGGATCTAGGAGACTTCAACACCACAAAAAATATATCTTTATTAAGTATTTGAGTACATCAACCTTTCATTTTTACAACATCTTTGTTGAAACTTCTCAAGCACAAAGTTTGAGAAATGCTTGAAAGCAAATTGTCTTCAAAAATGACTCTCCCGCTTTCTTCAACAAAATATTTAAATGACATCTTTAACAAACACACCTTATCACTCCATTACAAAGAAATAATCCCTTACTTTATAAAAATCTCACTTGTCACTCCACACTTAAAAAATGCACACTTATCTCTCCACTTTAAAAAACTGCACCTATGCATTCTACTATGCAATGAATCCAAACACAACTTGATCACAACCTTAAAATCGTGGCTTCACTTTGGCAGGAAAAAATACGAAGGCTCAATGACATAATATGGAGTTGTAGAAAACTGTAAATATCCCGTTGACAAAATGACTGGAGTTGATATTCGAGAGCCATTGCCGAATTCAGCAACTACACGTTAATCGTGAACAATGATCTAAAAAAGATTTCAATAATTGTCCGGATTCATCGTTCGACCCCTTTTTCAGATTTGGGGATAACCTCGCATGAAGAGGTCCGAACCACATTTATCTATAAATAAAATATGATTGTTATCGATGAATGAATCAATGGCCTCAATCGAGGGCCACGAGGATTCATGTGTCTTTGTTTTAAGACAATCAACTCTCTTGTGCCACTTTGCATCTATCTATGACAACCAGGCTCGACCTTGAATCATTAGATCTTATCCACTTTTGAATGGTTGAGATTACACAATTTTTTTTGCAGGTCTCCAACACAATTATTCGGATCTAAGTGAGGCCCCACACACTAATGGCTTTCATTTCCAGAGCTTCATTGTTCTTGAGTCATTTTTTTACTTCAATTTTTGGCTTTATATATATATATATATATATATATATATATATCTCCTTAAGATCTTGTCCTTCAATTTAATCTATCATCCCTTTTGGTGAAATACAACTCTATGAATTTTATGAAGTCACCTTATAAAAAGTGAATCAAAATTTAAATTTTGGGCATCGAAAAGATAAAGCATACACCATACATCACAAAAGTACGCGATAAGAATTGACTTTTAAAGCATTCTACCTGTTATTGCTCGATTCTGCGTGGGTCTACTCTTCACTGGTTTGTTAGCTTTCCGCGAGTGCAAACTCCTGCACTGGTGCAAGCAGGTCTTTAGTGATCTTCGTCCAACACAAATCTTTATACAATTTTTTATGCAGGTCTTCCTCCAGCGCAGATCCACACAGTTTTTCACGCGCTTCAGGCTCCACTGTATAACGAGTTTCACGATTGTGTATAGGATAAAATATGCCAACTAATTAGTGCCTTTCACTACTACGAGTAGCATATAACAATCTTCGAGCTTCACTATAGATGAATTCAGACTGCTTAGATCCACTCTCAGAAAAAATGATTTCAGATTACTGCTTCTCATGAATCTCAAGATGTAACGTGATATAAATTGTAGCTATCTGGTCTGCCCAAAAATAATTCCTTCCAAACACAACAACGTTAACTCTAGCAGCTTGGTATCTATCTTCTGCGTGTTGCACTTTGATTCCAGCGTGCAAAAAACTTCCCAAGACCTATATATATTTTTGTGTAGATCCTATTCAAAGTATAGGCTCTACACTAAAACTCAAAGCTCAACGATCAACGCTACAACAACGTTACAACTCTTCAGGATGATACGATCCACATAGCCCTGCGCTTCATGCTCTTTGCTTAATTGTTGCATCTCGTCGCAAGATCATCCATGGAAAACTACCATGGATTACGATGGACTCACTTAGGCCCTATGAACCAAAATGGCTCCGATGCCACATGAAGGAGATCAAATAAGAGTATATAAAAATATCAGAGACATAAAATAAAGGTACGGCACCTATGGTATTTTAGCATTGTGATCCTTTTTTTAATTTTCTTCTCGTAATCTGACTGCGTATTAATGTTCATTTAGAAATTTTGTTTTCCTTATTCTACCATGGTTGCCATTTGTTACCACTATTCAACAAATTTTTTAGATTTCTTGTGCCCTTGGTCAATATTTCTTGTGTGACCTTGTGAGTTCATCATACACACATGTAGTTTGTATATTGGTAGAAGAATCATTCCAACATTTACAGTGGTTGTGATGTACTGCTTGTGTATTATTTTAGTTAAAAAGATGCAATGATAATACATATCCCAGTGGGAAATGTTAGGTGCATTAAATTTAAAGGCTTCATTTTTATAGATATATTTGAGTGCAGTAATTGTAATAACATTGTCCAATTTCATTGTACATTGCAAGTAATGACATTCATGATGTTGAAACATCCTAATAAAAAGAGATTATCAAGTGTATACAATCACCAAGTACCATGTACTTTGAAGTGCTTGAAATGGCTAAAAGGTTTGTCTTCAAGTCATGATATTCAAGAAGCAGCTTAAAATATCACAAATGATTTAAAATTGATATTTTATAATTGGTGAACAATTGACATTTTTGTAATAATTTTGCTTAGTATTTCAGGAATTTTTGCATGGTTAATTGTGATTTGAAGCACTAACATCATAGATACATTCATACTGTAATATAACCTTATGCATATGTTTAACTGGGCATATGTTTAACTGGGTGAATCTTTGTAGGAAATTCATGAAGGGTTGGATTTCTCTATGTATGAAGAACAATGCTCATTTGGGATTTTCTGCATTAAGTTTTCAACACATGGATGAGAACTTGTTGCTAATAGCAATTAAAAATCTATATATGTTTATGGTCTAGAAATGAACATGTGTTATTTAAAGATAACAACTCATGAGGTGTTGTATACTTTTTCTTGATGATACATCCACAAGCTTAGTAATTTCTAATTTTGTCAAAGTTGTTCTTATGCTGGATATCCATTATGTCTTTTTCCAAGGACCTTAGAAATGGCACTTTCAACATTTTTAACAAATGCATCTAGTTTTTATATTCCGGGGATTGTAATTGTTGAGGGTTTTGTATAACAAGATTTCAATTGCTTTGCAGGTCCAATGGTTGATGATATGTTTCATTGGAAAGCCACAATTATGGGACCTCCTAATAGTCTATGCAGGGGGTGTATTTGTGGTTACTATTCATTTTCCTCCTAATTATCCATTCAAGCCTCCAAAGGTATGCTAATCAACCATGAAGTCTCTAGATTTGTGCATTTTTTATTTTGGATTTGACAGGTGATATGTTTATTTTTCCATTACTTCTATGTATGCAAGCTTTCTTTTTTATGCTTCTTGTATTGAAGAGTTAAGAAATGAGTTTGAATGTGATAGTAGCCTTGTATTGAAGAGTTCAGAAATGAGTTTGAATTTGATAGTAGCCTTAAAATTTATCCTTTCTAATGGGAGCATGTGACAACAAAGTTGGGCGTTTTAAAGCATATTGAGGCTCTCCTTTTGACAACAAAGTGTAACATCCCTGGTTCAATGACTTGTCCAGTTTTTGATGGATTTCATTGTTGAGATGACCGATGGTAGAACCTTTTTATTGAACTTGGGAAATAGAAATCATATTAATTACAAAATGGTTCAAAATTGTCTTGTAATTTTTTACATGAAATAGAATCAACTGCTGCCTAGTTGCTCTAAGAGCTTGTTAGAGAATTAAACACAATCATAAGTACCATACCCTATTAAAAATCTTGCTAAAATTGTGCAGAAGGAATAACCTTGAAATAGTTAAAGTTCATTCCTAGGATTTGAACTTCTATTCCTAAATTATTTTCAAGAGCTATTAGGTTATCACACAATTGAGCCATCATTCAAGATGATTTATTATCCTTATTGCTAATCCCCCTCTCCCCACTATTATACATCATCATGGCTGAATCTCGTAGTTGGAAATTGGAAGTGCATCAAAGATCAACTCTCTTCCTGGGATAAAAATAGTTCATGCTGTAAAAATAATCAATCACTCTCAATTCATAGATAGAACCATTTTATTTGTGGGAGTCTCTCACATCATTGTTGGTAGGGTTAATGTTATCTTGGATCTTTTCCTCCAAGCTTATGGAGGGAAAATAAATGAGCAAAAATGTCATATTTATGTTTAAGAATGTTCCTCAATCTTCACTAAATCTTATTGCCTGTGCACTATCCATTCCTTACAAACCCAGTTGGAAATATTTCTCCTATATTGATATGCATATATTCCTTTATTCTCTCTCGTCTCCTTTGTGGAAGAGTGTTATAGATAATATCAAATTGAAATTAGCTCCCACTAGCTGAACATGGCTGGTAGAATGATTTTTCTCAATTATGTCCTCTCATCTTTACCAATCATTCAGTTTACTAGCCTTCTAGATCCTTTGGGTATCAAACAACAAATCTCTTAGCTTCTTTGCAAGTTTTTATGGTAAGGTACACCAATAAGAAATATCATTTGGTTAAGTGGGGTATTGTTTGTCCGTATAAGAAAAATGGAGATTTAGGAATCAAAGACTCCTCCCTAATGAATCTAGCATTAGGGCCAAATCCCTTGTGGGAATTGGTCATAGGAAGAAAGTTATTGAACATAAATATGTCAGCAAGTCCTCTTTATTCTCAAAATGGATCCTGTATATTGAGATTATTCAAGACAACTTGACCCCTTCTCCTTGAGAATCTCACTTGGGTACCTAGAAATAGAAGACAAATGTTATTTTCCATTGATAGTATTTTGGGCAATCCACCTTGAAAATTTGATCTGGTTGATTCATGAATTTTGTGATTGGATATCTCAAGACTCTTTTATTACTCTCTATGATATTTCTACATGGAATGAAGCAGGGTAATGGGTTGACTAGAACTTCAGTTTGGTCCCAGACCACTCTTTTGCGAGATTGGCCATTTCCGGATGTGCTCCTATCTCTAGATCTAAGAGAAAATAGAGGGGCTATGGGTCTTCTTCTTACTTTATTAATCAAAGGAATCTCCATCAACTATCCTCCCTTCATTTCTATAATCACAGTTGCCTAAGGTAAATTCCTTCTACTAGATATTAGTGCATAACAAGCTCCTAAGTTCCTATTGCAAATAATTTAAGGAAGCATGGGATAGTTGGCCCAACTCATTATGTGTTATGCTAGAAAGAAGAGGAAATAGAGAAACATCTCTTTCTCTAATGTGACTTCACAAGACAAGTTTGGCAGTTCCTTCTATAGGGTATTAGTCATCGACACATTCAGGCCACATCATGCATGTAGCTATTTAATAAGAGGGTTTATCAATATGATGGATCCTTCCACCAAAAGACAGTCTTCAAAGTTAATATAGAATTAGGTATGTGTTATATAGATATGTAAAGTTCAATATGTAAAGTTCCACATATGATGCAGGTAGGTTAGCAATGTTTATTTGGTTGCACATTTCTAACATATGTAGTTTTTTTAAAACGTGTCATTTAGTGAATTTTTTACTTGATCCATGTTTTCTCTATATTAATTATTTTATTCATTAATTTCAAACATCTGTAGGTATGTTTTACAAGGCGATGAAGAAGAACAAATAGAATTGGTTTCCAAGGATGGGGACATATACAACAAGCTTGCGCATTCTTTAGCTCCAGAAATATTTGGACACGAGGATGTAAAAAAAGCCCTGCTTCTTCTTCTTGTTGGTGCCCCAACTAGAAAACACAAGGATGGAATGAAGGTATAATTCTTTTACTGAAGATATGTTACAAAGAAACTTGATTATCTTGTTAGTGACTATTTGAGAAAAATGCCTTGTTATTCTCACTTATCTAGTCTCTGGAGTCTGTCTACAAAGGAAAATTTATATTTATTGCTCACATTTCTATTTTACTTGCAAATAAGAGGTGATTTTCATGTCTGTTTGATGGGAGATCTTGGAGTTGCAAAGAGTTAGTTGTTGAAACACATGATTAGTGTGGAACCTCGAGGAGCTTACCCCATAAATCAAGGAAGTAGTGATGTTGGTCTAACAACTGTTGTTCAAAGGGATCTAGTCACCCAACGAAATGGTCCTTGAAGGCGGGGCCCTGGTATGTTTATGAGCTTTATTCTTTCCAATGTTTAAGTTGTTGGTTTCTTTGGAGTTGGAAATTGTTTTATTTTAGACTAAATGCATTAGAGGTTTCACCAACATATATCTTTTGGCACCTTCAGAGCAGTGACAAAAATAATGGATCTTGTATGTGATGAATCATGTGTTATGGATGAGACAAATTGTACTATTATTCATGAAGTGATGGAGCAACAGACTGTCAACATTGCAAAGGTGGGCATAACAACATCTCTAAATGCACAGACAATTTTTGTGGCTACTGCTATTATCATTTAGTTTGAAGGTAGCTTCATGTGATGTCCTACCATGAATATGAGTTTGTGAATGTCATGAATTCTAAAGATAGATCTCATGGAATTGCATCAACCTAGTGGGACGCACGAAAGGTGTCCTATATAGAAGCAAAGGATTTTGTTTTATCAATGTTCTTTATAAAATATATATGTAATTGGAATGTTGTGCTTATTGGGGGATTCATTCATCATTTTTTTTTTTAAATAAAGTTTTTTTGTGTATTTTTCTTCCAACTTTGCCTTGTCAAAGTTGTTCTATGCTCTTCAGTTTTGGATCTTGGATCGAAAGTATGAGGTACATTTTCATTTTTGGAGCTGTAAACCATTAGGATACACTAGAGGATGGATAAATTTGAAACCTCTTTAAACTCTTATATTGACTTGTAAGAATATCCTAGTGCCTTTAATTTTTCTTCTATTTAGGAACTCAGATTGGTAAAAATGGATTAATATATTTTTACCATTATTTTGTTTCCTTGCTCTTAGATAATTTTTGTTTTACATCACTTGTTTTCAATTAGTAGTTTTTTATTTAAGATTTAACTATATATAGTGTTCTCAACTTTATTTTCCTGCTTTTATTTCCATATCTAATTAATAGTTCCTTATATACTGTTCACTTTAAAGGAGAGTATGGCTCATGTTTGCTTTCTAGTATTTTAGTGTACATTGTATCCCACTTCTGTGATGGAAATTTAATTTTGAGTTTTGTTTTATACTATGTTGTTCATTATCATAGGGGTCAATATGATCTATGAAGAACACCTATAGAGAATATCAAACTTCCTCCAACATTTCTTTCTCGTTTTGACTTGTTGTGGATGATACTTGATAAAGTCGATATGGATAGTGATCTAGAAATGGAAAGACACATGTTATACGTGCATCAAAAGTGTGAGCCACCAGATTTAGGCTTTACTCCTCTCGAGTCTTCCATCCTTAGGTGAGTTTTTGTCACCTCTTCTTTAGATATTGATGCTCGAACTGTTGTACTCTAATGTTGAGTACTTTTCAATCTTATGATGGTTAATATTTTCTAGGGCTTATATATTAGCAGTAAGAAAGGTATCACTTTTTTTGCCTAAAGACCTTACCGAATATATTTCCAGTGCTTATTCTTCCATGAGACAAGAGGAAGCACAAAGTGATGCACCACAATATTCTTACACCACTTCCCGAATACTTCTAAGCATTTTTTTACATCTCAATGGTAATTTATCTGTTTTTTTGTGCAATTACCTAGTGTTACAAACGAGTTCTAGGAGAAGTGACTTTTCAAGTTCTCATACTTTCAAATCCACTGTGGAGTTGTGACTAAAAAACAACATTAATCCAAATTCAACCTTTTAATCTCTGAAACTCGTTTATTGAAAAAATCTTATGTCTGTTTATTTTGTCTGAATTTATTTTTCATAGGCCCTAACTCGGCTTAGATTCTTAGAAAAAATGGCTCAAAGTGATGTATATGAAGCCCTCAAGCTTATGCAAATGTCAAAGTTCTCCTTATATGCTAATGAAAGAAAGAAAACTAGTTTGGATGCCATATCCGACATCTATTCAATCATAAGGGTGTTGGGTGCTAAGTTTTTCCTAAGGAATCACCTAAATTCTCTATCCATTAATTTATCAACCTAGAGTTCATCTTTTTATTACAAGGTTGTCGACACGATATACGCAGGAATAATTATTTAAATTACATGAGTGTATGAAAAACTATTGTAAAGAAGAAGCTATGAAAATATACTTTTAAAAAGGAATTCAATCTATTTAAATAGAAATGAACCACTCTGCAAAAATCATGGAACTACTTAACTACTTCAAGAACAAACATTAAATTCCATAAAACCAATTATCCGACTATAATGCAAAACTTCAGTATGAATAACTCTTTTAAAAATAATCTATACTCAATCACTAATTACCCAAAGTTACTGACAATAAGACAAATAAATGGGAATTCACTATATTGTAAAGAAATTCTTGAATAACTCACAAATAAGATCTTAATAATTCATAACATGTTTATTGAAGGAAATGTAAATCTTCACACAACTATCTAACAAGCTTCAATAATTCACACAACGAAAATCGTAAGTCTAAGGATCTATGCAATGCAATAATAGATTACAGACTTTATCTAAGAAACAACAATTGTGCATATGATAGGAATCAACAGATAATAATACACGAGAAGACAACAATATTTCCAGCGACTAGGTCCAGGGTCTCCGGAGATAACTTCCTTAAAAGAAACTCAGTATAAAAGATTAAGGTTAAGTCATTCAAACTTTCATTAACATCAAATAAAAGTACAAAAATGGTCTGTAAATATTTAGAGTAGTTTTGTTGTTCACTTTTGTTGGCTTTAGGGGGCCTGACCCAGGTTCAGAGTTATTCATGCCAACCAACAAAACCCTAACTACTGGCCCTTTCAGCAACAACTCGCATAACACAGACTGCAGTCTCACCTGAAGCAGTATTAGGGGATGCTAGAACTAGGTTTTTGCATCTAGAGAGTATGTGATGTGTATTCTAAAGTCATTATGGCTCAGATCTTCCTTTGTGCAGATCTAGACCTTCCTATGGTCCACTATTACAACTCTATCCAAATGGCTTCTAGACCTTTATGAAGGTCTACCGTCAGGCTTTTCAGACCTAAAAGAAGCAGACTCACAGCTTTTTCTTAGTAAATAATAACCCTAGATCTGCCTTTGCATAGATCTACTCGATTCAAATAGTTATCATAACATATTAGTTACTACCTTTGTGAAAGTAGTTCATTACTCATTTCATGCATAGATATTAGAGATTTGATAGATTCGTGCAAAGAATACTCTTTACTTCATAGAAAACATATCATTAAGCGATAATGTATAAACTTAAATAGAAATAAGAACAAGGCACAAATGCAATAGATTTGGTCCAAAATTAGTCTTTATTAGATTCAACATTCAAATTACAGACTCTTCCACCCTGTGCAGCCAACTGCAAGGGCCTGTGCACTCAACTGCGAACTTGCCAAGGTCTCCGTGTACTTAGTTGTGGACTTTCCAAGGTCTTTGTGTACTCAATTGTAGACTTGCCAAGGTCTCTGCGTACTCAGCTGCAGGAGCCTTCCCCTTTCACATAAGTACAGGAAACAGAGCTTTCCTTCCTTAACACTTTTCCCTTACACTTGTTCTTCCCCAAAAAGTTATCTTCTAGACTTGCTATGACTCAAATATTTATAGCTTTTCTAATACAATACCATGGCCTGCAACATATGGGTGAATCTCAAAACCATCCTATCACTTACCCATAGAAGGGGCTAAAGCCCCTTTATCTCTTACTTACTGTGTGCTCCGCTTCCCCATTTCACGGAGACTTTACATTCTTTACAAAATTCTAACCAAAAACCAAAATTGACCCTAGGGACCCTATCCCAATAGGCCCCCAACACAAATATGGTGACTTGCCCTCGAGTCACTCAGCTAGCTTCTCGACTTTGTTGTGGAGCTCACTGAACTGCTGCTTTAATGCATTCAGATCTTGGTACTTTGTACTGTAGCCTTCTTCGCCTCTTTGACCAACGTTTCTATAGTTGGTCCCTCTACCACAATTTGCATGGTCCTATGAGTCTGCTACAGAGCTTTCAGTTTCTCCTGAATGGTCTAATAAATATGGCTAACCTCTTTTGTCCAAGGTTGAAGCCAAGCCTTTAATAGTGATTCTTTTTGCTACAATTCTTGTACTTGTGCCTGTATCAACTTTCATTCATATAGGGAACACGAAGTGCTCGACTGACATCAATGTGCATGCAGTCGCCCTAATCTTATCATATTTCTGCTGGGCCTCTCTAATTTCTATACTCAACCTCTGCAGGTTTGGGTCCTCCTGCAAAATGTCCCATAATTCCATGGCATGGTTAAAAATAAAATCACATCCTTTAACTACAATCTCCAGAGTATTCATATGCTCCCTAATGGATGCATCGTGATGCTCCCTGACCTCTGGTAGAGTAGTCAGCTGTAGCTTTAGTTGTAATTCTGATATCTTCATCTGGAAGTCAAATGTGACTCTTCCTATCTCATCTTTTGATTCGTGGACTGCAGAAGCCAATTTCCTGATCTTCATTGTAGCTGCGACGTCTTCTAGAATATGTAACTCTGGAATGGAATTACATGCCTATGTAATTGCTACTTCCAGGCTCTGACTCCGTGCTTCTAGCTCTTCCTTTTCTTTCAAGGCTTGAGCCTTCTCAATGAATATTTGTTCATTGTTTACCTTAACTTCACTGATTACTACAAATGCACACTCCTCTCTAATTCTAAGCTTGTCTGAGACCCCTTGATGCAGTACATGGAGGGTTTGAAGTGGCATCACAGCTAAGTTTACCCCTATGTCTTTGATCATGCCTAGTAGATCATGGTCTTCCTTTGTTTCCAAACAGAGTGATCCCTTGGTAAGCAGATGACTCTGAGGTCCAGAGTCCTTTCCATCTCTAATATTCTCTCGCTCCCTTGTGGCAAGCTCACTTACACCTTGCTCACTTTCCCTACGCTCGCTTGAATCCTGCCTGCTTGGATCTGTAGCTCACATAGATCCTTTTGGATGCTCCCTATCATCTACATGTATTTTTCTCGAATTGCTCACACAAATCTGTTGTGGTGTCTTTGAATTTTTCCCCAATTTCATCGAGGTCCCCTTCCGTGAGGATCATTAGGTCAATGCATGCTTGCTTATCTAATTTGTGCTTCTTCCTTGTCCCAGAAGTTGTCTGCTTATTCCGATTCTTTAATGTGAAGGGAGTACTCTACTCCTCCCCTCTATCTCTACCCTATTCGGATAATTTCTCCTCCTAAGTATGCCGGGAATCCGATGCTTCGACTTCCTCTATGTCAGTGATCTTTATCTCAGCATGCTCTTTCACAGCGCGCTCTTTTTCAATAGCTACCTTAACAACAACTTCTTTCTTTCTCTGCTCGGCCAATGCTCGCACCGCTACCTGTGCTACTTCTTTTCGTTTATGTGTAGCTATTGTCTGCGCAACAGAGATTTCTCCATCTTGACTGGTATCTGCACCAACATCTATGGGTTGTCACCACTCCATTGACCAAATCCCCACAATTTCTCGCACGTTTGTCTCTGAGACTAGGTATGGAAACTTGTGCCATATATGCTTAGGGTCCCACCTTGCCTGGATCGATACATTATGGAAGTCGGCCTTAAACTCTGCAAAGGCTATAACTGTTTAAACAAGGTTGGAGACAACCTTGGCCACTAAATTATGACTGTGCATAGGTCCATCTCAACCAGTATCCAAAAAACCTTTGACTCCATGATTCACTCTGGATCCTTCATCGACCACAGAAAAGCGAACTTCGTTGCCTTCGGTAATTCTTCTTCCTGTGGAGGAAACTGAAAATCCTCCAGGAGTCACCATGCTACTAATACAATTAGAAAAGGGAGCCAGGTATAGTGAAATGCCTTGCCCTCCTCCTGTGCTTCGGGATAGTTCACTAGGAATTATTTACATAAGCACTGTGCCTAGTTGTACTGCACCCCCTTTGTGCACTGTGCAGCCAACGAAACTACTGGCACTGGAACTTCATCCATGTGATATTTCCTCATTATCTTCTTGGCTAGAATTTGGGCATAAAATTACACCGCTTAGCCTTGAATTAAGTGGATAGAATATTCGCACAACTTTTTGATCAACCCAAACTCCGTCTTCATTTTATTAGTCGACTCCTTTTCTTTGCTTTTCCCTCCAAACTCCTTGGTAGGGTCCTCCCCTTTATAGGGTAGCTTTGTAATCCTGTGAATAAGCATATCAGTTATAGGGATGGGTTCACCAAGCCATAAGAACCCATCATGCACCAGCACAAGCAACTAGCGCACACAGTGTTGATGATCGATCGATGGAAGTGTAGCATGCAAAGCATATGTAGTAATCTCGTCTCCTCAATGAATTTGACCCATTTCATGGGTTCTAGTCTTGTGACCCAGTTCCTTCATAGTATCTTCATCATGTACTTATTGGTAGCTAGGTGAGGGAATTTCTCATGGTCAGCGAGATCCCAATCCTCCATCTTCAGCACCGGAATGCACGCTAAGAGCGCACCTTCAAAAACTACCTCCTTTGGAAACATCAATGTAGAGATTGTGAATTTTCCCAAATCTGGGTCCTTGGGTACCTTGGCCTTCCCTTTCTACAGAGGGATATATGCTGAGAGGCATATGATAGGCTTACCCTCCTAAACATCTAACTCCTCAACTCCATCACGTAGCTCCTCTGCCTCCAAGTCCACTATGTTCTCTCGTTGCTTCACCTTGTCCTTCTTTTCTTTTTGTCAAACCTTCAAGTTCTTCCTTGTTGATTGCCTCACCAGTACATGTTTCTTCTGCTTCTCCTTAGTAGAATATTTCTTTGGCCTAGGCGACCTCGGTGCCGTAGGCACTGAGGGTGTAGCTTCCATGGACACGAATTCAGGGCCTTCCTCTTGAGAAACAACAGCTTCAGAACTTATTGGTGTAGACATATTTTCAAGGATGATCTTCTGGTTCCACTCAGGTAAGGTTGAAAATATTGGGCTGGAAGATAAATCCTCCCAAAAATTTCGAATCATATAGTGAGAACAAGAGGGCCCATACACAATCGTCATAATGCAAAGTGTTCCTCGATAGACCAACATGCCCGCTTTATAGATGGTTTTGAATTCAAATATGACCGTTCCCTCCATTTTCGGAGAATAAATGCATATTTGGTGGCAGATCCCCAAAAAATTCGCCATAAATGGAGCCTACCTGCTCCTCTTAATGGGAATTTTTTCTATCCAATCATGAATAGCAACTCCAACAGCTATTTTTGGAATCGGCTGCATGGTACCTCCCCCTATGGCACAACTCATCCATCACAACTTCACCTGTCGCACCTCTTGCCTCCATCGTGCAACCACATTTCTATATTTTTTTCCTCGTCTGGAAGTGTAGTTTATAGTCTCGCACTCCCTTGCAACTGCCTGGAGCACTAAGACTGTCCTGCAACCATATAGTCATTGTGCATGGTCAGGATCCCCTGTATACATTTTCAACCTACTTCCATTCACTTTCCTAGGGAATGGTTCCACATTTAGCTTTGCAAGCCGAACAACACCACCATTCGTGATTGCCTTAATAACATAGGGCCCTAACTAGTGGATTTGAAATTTCCATGAAACTTTGTGAATTTACTGTCATATAGTAGCACTAAATCATACACCTTGAAAGTGCGCAACTTAATATGTCGATCATGCCATGTTTTTTCTCGTTCCTTTTGTACTTGCTGGTGAAATATGACAAGAAATCGGTCCTCTTCCAACTCCATCACCTGCATGATCCATTCCTCCAAGGTCTCGTGATCTTCCATCTGTCAAAGCTGCAATACATAGACTTGCCACAATATATTCCATATGCATCACTGCTTCAATCCCATAGACCAACCTAAATGGTGTTTGGCCTATCAACTTCTTGCAAGTTGTCCTATATACCTATAATACTATTGGTACACACATATCCTAGACATTCAGATGCATGTTGTAGACCTTTGTCAATGCATTCTCCAAGATTTTTTTAAATGCTTCCATCGTTCCATTCACCTGTGGGTGATAGGGCGTGCTCTTTTGGTGGTATACCTGGAATTCTTCAAGCATCATGTTGATCGTTTCATTCAAGAAATGTGTACCCCTATCACTCATCAACACCTTAGGGCATCCAAACCATGTTAAGACATATTCAAACAAAAAATTCACAGTGGTGGCAGCTGTACAATCCTTCACTAGTTGTGCTTCCACCCATCTGGTTAAATATTATGTTCCAGTAATAATATACCCTGCGCCCGTTGTCTTTCCAAGTGGTTGTATTCGGCCTATGAAATGAATATACCACTTATCAAACACCTATAATGAAACCTAAGGATTTAAAGGCAATTCATCTCTTCACAAAGGCTTTCCTGTCCTTTGGCAAGCATCACATGCCTTATAGTATGCCTTAGAGTCCTTATGTAATTTCAGCCACCGTAACCAAGCATGCAAAATCTTCTATGCAGTCACTTTTCCTGTGTAGTTTCCTCTAGTCGCTCCTCCATGTGCTTCAGCGAGGATATAAGTGACCTGAAATCATTGAAAAATTTGCAGAGCGGACTACTAGTTCCTTCTTCTGCTGAGTCCAATATTATTGTGGAGCTATACCCGTGGTTAAAAACTGAATGATGTCAGCAAAATGGTCATCCGCGACACAAACCGCAAAGAGCTGTGCATTTGGCAGTCCTTCCTCCAAACTATTTTGTTCTTTGCCTATTTCAATCCTTGACAGATGGTCTGGTCCTACATTTAGCCTTCCAGGCTTCACAATCAATTCAAAGTCATATTCTTGAAACAACAATAACCATCGGCCAATTCCCCCCCCCTAGCACAGGATTATTGACTAGGTACTTTAGCACGGAGTGATCTATATACATTTTAAAATGTGCACCCAATAAATAATGTCGAAACTTTTGCAGCACGTAGAGCATTTCCAACCCTTTGTGCTTTATAGTGGAATAATTCTTCTCAACCATTGATAACTTTCTTCTCGCAAAGGCTATCGGATGATCAATTTCTCCTTATCCTACCTATGTTAATACTGCACCGAGCGCAATATAATAAGCATCTACATGCACATGGAATTTTTTCTTCTAGTTTGGAAACACCAAAATGGGCGCAATCACCATCTTTTCCTTCAAGACATCCAGATTGCACTGACATTCTTCATCCCAAAAAAACATCACATCTTTCTTCAATAGTTTTTCCATTGGTGCAGTTATCTAAGCATACGCCTTGATAAACTTTCTATAATACCCAGTGTGCCCTAAGGTCACGCACAACCATTTTACATTTTAGGGAGCTTCCAAATTGACAATCACAATGATCTTCGCAGGGTCTACCATCAATCCATGCTTACATACTACATGTCCGAGAATAATTCGAAAGGGCACACAGAATATGCACTTCTTCAACTTTAGTGCAATCTGATACCTTCGACATGTATCCAACATAAGGAAAAAACTTGCAACATGGTGCTTTACCAACCCAAACATAGTCCAATTGTTAAAATAAACCTCCAAAAATTTATGGATAAATTATTTGAACGATGCGATGACAACCTGTGAGAAGATTGCAGGCACATTCTTTAATCCCAATGGCATTACTATATACTGAAAGAAACCCCACTCTGTCACGAAGGTTGTCTTGCTTCGATATTCTAGCACAATCTTTATTTGATGGTATCTGAAAGAACCTTCAGTAAATGAATAAGCCTCCTATCCTCCAACATCTGTAAATGGTGTTGGAAACGGATCATGTACACATGCATTGTTTAGCTTTCTTAGATCTATGCATATCCTGATTTCGCCCTTCTGTTTCTTCTCTTGGAAACCATTGGGATTACCCAATCAGATTCCTCTACTGGTTCAATAATACCAACATCTAGCATCTTATCAAGCTCTTGGCACACCTTTTCTTTATACTTCGTATTTAGCTGATAAGGTCTCTTCTTAATGGGCTTCACATCTGGTTTCAATGTAATCTTCATAACACCCAAATCTCCAATGATCCCCTTTAGATCTAAAAACTTTGTGGGAAATAGGTCTTGGTGTTCGTACAACAGTTCAACCACCTTATCGACTATATCTTTGTCCCAATAGTCTCCTATCTTCGCGAACTTAGGCTCACTTTAGATCCAATATTTACTTCTATAGTTTTCAAAGGTTCTAATATATCCAGGTTCTCAGCTTTTGGTCCTTCGACTTCGTGCTGTCCCTTTATCTCTGGAATGTTAATATTCCACGGGTCTTCTTCTTCCTCTTCAACAGTCACATTGTAACATTCCAACGCATGGCACAACTATGTACTCCAATCCGTCTGAGCCCATTCTACCGGTTCCTTAGGCGTTCTAAACATAACTACTTTTATCTCTTGGAGCACTTCATCAATGCATTCAAACCTATCCTCAAAGTAGAAAGTTAATAAGAAACTCTCTCTTAAGATATCCCATTCAGTTTTCCCATGGTGAAGCTCCGTTTACAAATATTCGTTCATCAAGATTATATCTAAGGTATGACAAAAAATGTGCACCCATTCTAGTTGTGGTTCCATTCCCCATGCCTTAGTCCATCGTGCCAGATGATCGCGAGGATCATACTTCCCACTGTAGTTTTTATCATCCCGGTATTAGCATACCCAAACCTTAATCTCATCATTCTTATGTATTCCTTCCGTCCAGTGAATCTCTCCATGTACGTACCCCACCAACGAGCAGGTGTAGCATGTAGTGCCAACTCCAGTGCTTGGAAGTGATTTTTTTTCAGGTACCTCCCTTTCAAATTCATCTAAAAATAGATCCACATCAGTAAAACCTTCATAATGTGGAAGCTTCCTTACCTCAGTTAAGACACACAACTATGATTTGGTCATCATACTACGATGGAGCGTAGATTCTTCATGCAACTGATTCTTCCAGTGTTCAAGCTCTTTATCTGAGTCTGAGGTGCAGGAGCTATCCTTGTCCCACACAATTCGTCCATCAGCCGTAGGATTGATCCAATATTCATTTTACGCTATGATCTTGTATATCTGATCCAGGTCATCATCATCTTCCACAAAATCGCGAACAAGTTTAGTATAGCATGCTCCCTCAGTAGGTTCTAGTGGCACTACAACCCTGAGTGCCTTCCTTTCAAACGACATTTTTTTCTTCTTCAAGTTGATTACTCTGTCCATATCAAAATCCCAGTCAATCCCTAGTAGCACGGTGTATGGGTTGTTATCATCCACTATTTCAATGACCTCAAAGTTAACTAGTGCGCTAGCACCCTCAATATCTACTGTTACACCATGTAGGTGCCCCATCGGAATAATATTATGTTGATTTGCCATGCACAATTGAATAGGAGACAAATGTAGTGCAGGTATCCCCATCCTTTCCCATGTCTGATTGGGCAGTGCATTCACATCAGAACCTAAATCCATGATGATTTGGTCCATTTTTTATTCTCCTATCTGCATAGTCAGCTTCATCTCATGCCCCGTTCACTTCTTATGCTCACCAATTTTTCTCACGGTGCGTGTTCAGTAAGGGTATTTTCTTTTTTTGTGCACTTATCGATTAACTCTTGCATCCCTTCTACTGCTTTCTTTTCACGCAGTAAATTCATATAGGTCTTTAGAAAAGTAGCTAATACTGAGGTGTCTGCTTCTTGTGTCATACGAGTTTCCGGTATTTTCTCTTAGTTTCCTAAGGTGGAGGCCTCAACGAATTTCTTATTTCCTTCCATGAAGTTCTCTTTAGTTCAATTGAGATCAAAGTCTATTTATTTCTTGGCAACCTTGTGCACTCACCCGTCAGTCTCAAACTGCTTTCCCTTATCTACGTAGTGGCCATACCCCTTCTTGTTACTATATTTATGTTGTAATATTCTTCACTGGGCTCCACCCTCATCATCTGGATTTTTTGCATAAGCTGCTAGGGATGCGTGTTCTTTTCTTTCATCTTTTCAATAAGGATCATACATTCCTCTATAACATGGTCAAACTGTTTGCAATACTAACATGAAAGATGCGTGGGGTTTGGGAAATCCCGCATGAAGTGTTATGCTTCGCCACAGTTATAGAAAATTATCTACCCACATCCTCGGCTAGCTCCGCCCCCTCTTCCTCGTCCTCGGACTTGGAATCCTCTGCGCGTTGCTCCTGTGCCCTGATCCTGAGGCTGACTTTCTACCTGCATTCGATAGGTATTGGTTCTATCCATCATCAAATCATAACTTCTACAATGGAATTCGTCATGACCTACAAATTTAGAGAAATTGCAAAATAATTGTTGAGGGGTTTGTACAAACTTTTGTAGTAAATGGCAAATATCAATTACATGATGTCCTATAACCTGACAGAATGCACACCATGGTGCAACTCTCGTGCTCAGCACAACTTTATTCTATGGTGTCACAAGAGCAAGCCCTCCCCGAATAAGATAGTTCTAATAAACCAGGTAATGCTCCTTATCATGCTCATGGTGCTTTCATTTCAAGCACCAAACTTCAGCACACACCTCACGCTGGGGTTCCTTTCCTTTCTTTAGGATCTGCAACTCCAAGTGTAGGATTTCCAGCTGTGAGTTAATCTGTTTCACTCCAAGGTTTGTATTCTATATGGGTGAGGCTTCTAGCCTCATCACAATTTCTAAGGCTTCTGCTTGCGTTGCTATCTTTTGTTGTGACAACGACAATCTTAAGTGAAGCAAGAGCGATGCAATATACCAAGCTTGAAGCTAGGAATCTATAATCACCATATTGTCTTTCATAATCAAGAATTTCAACCTTTGATCGAAATCCCAAGGTGTCTCATCTATCTTTTGTCAAATTTCTTTAAACTCAGTCACCGACTGTGCCTCTGACTTAGGCTTCCTAAACTCCTTGTTCAGAGCTTGCTAGGTTTCTGCCAATGTTGCGGTGGGGTTGTCAATGTAGTATTTGATGTACCATGTCAGTGATCAATCTTATAAGGTTGTGACCAACTACACTTTCTTGATGTTATCATTCGTAATATGTTTTTTCGTCCATACAACTCCTGCAACAAACCAGAACTGTTTAGGGTCTTCTCTCCCTACCCATTTAAAAACCGACATCTTCATCGTGTTTGCCATTTTGAATAGTGGAAGTGGAAGTGGAGGTCGAGGCGAAGGTGTAGGTGTATGAGGTGGAGGTGGAGGTGGAGTGGATGAAATAGGTATCCTTAGGATACCTTACTTAATTAACTGAATTGCACTTCGCAATGTAGTCAACACTGTCCCTTCATCATCACTTGAATGGGGTTCAATGAGCGAATTGTACTTTGAGCTCGATCCTTTTTTTCTTCTAAAGAATTTCCCAATTCGCACAGCCCCAAACATCAAGGTAACTTCATAATCCTCTTTTCACATAAAAACATTTTAATGCATGTTTTCAATGATTTCAAATACTTATCTCGCGGTCCCTTGAAGAGCCTACATTCCGCTTTGCTATAATTGATATTTCTATCGATCACAAACTCAGTGAGAAAATTTCCAAGTGTGTGATCAATCCAATGATCCACAACCCGTGCGATATTGCTTCCTGATGCTTCCAGTCGTCGCACCATTTCCAAAGTCCACACTATAGGGCCGTCAAGCCTCCACGTCCCTTAACTATCCACCAATTTATACAACCATTCGTGTAGTTCGCCAGGGAAGAAATAAAAGAATTCTTCGGTCTTGTCTGTGTATAAATATATCTGCAACCACTGCTTCTTGGATAATTTAGGGCTCATGTTCTCTTGAGCCACAAATGCATGCACTTTTCGGTCAATCCACTTCTCAATCTCTTTCTTTGTAGGAAACTATTTATTGCACATCTCTTAGATAGATCCATGTCTCGGAAATGGAACCATTTGTTGGCTTAAGGAGTCTTGACCCAGGTTTAGAGTTATTCACTTCAACAAACAAAACCCTAACTACTGGCCCTTTCGGCAACAACTTGCATAACGCAGGCTACAGTCTCACCCAAAGCAGTATTGGGGGATGCTAGAACCAGGTTTCTACATCTAGAGACTGTGTGATGTGTATTCTAAAGTCCTTATGGCTCATATCTACCTTTGTGCAGACCTAGACCTTCTTATGATCCACTATTGCAATTCTATCCAAATGGATTCCAGACCTTCGCAAAGGTCTACGATCAGGCTTTTCAGACCTAGAAGAAGAAAACTCATAACTTTCACTTAGTAAATAATAACCCTAGATCTACCTTCGTACGGATCTACCTGATTCAAATTGATATCATAACAGATTTAGTTACTACCTTTGCAAAAAAAGTTCATTACTCATTTCATGCATAGATATTAGATATTTGATAGGTTCACGCAAAGAATACTCTCTACTTCATAGAAAACAGATCATTAAGTGATAATGTATAAACTTAAACATAAATAAGAACAAGGCACATATGTAATAGATTTGGTCCAAAATCAGTCTCTATTAGATTCAAAATTCAAATTACAGACTCTTCCACCCTACGCACCTAGTTGCAGGGGCTTGCACACATAGCTACGGACTTGCCAAGGTCTCCACGCACTCAGCTGCAACAAAAGCCTTCCCCTTTCGCCTAAGTACAGGAAACAGAGCTTTCCTTCCTAGCAAATTTCCCTTACACTTGTTCTACCCCAAAAAGTTATCTTCTAGACTCACTATGACTCAAATATTTATAGCCTTTCTAATACAATACCATGGCCCATGGCCTATGAGTGAATTTCAAAACCATCCTATCACTTACCCACACAAGGGGCTAAAGCCCCTTTGACTCTTACTTAGTTGTGCACTCCACTTCCCCATTTCACGGAGACTTTACATTCTTTACAAAATTCTAACCAAAAACCAAAATTGACCCTAGGGACCCTATCCCAACACACATTCCAAAATTATTCTCGTAGTTCTATGAAAATATTCAAGAACCAAGCAAATGACTAATGATATTTATGTACAAGATGTTTCCCAATTAATGAAATCTAGCTGCCCATTGTGAAATTTTTCCAAAATAACTTGCTCATAACATAATTGAAATAAGAGCTACATATGAGGGCTATACACATTTTACCAAATCATGTGTGAACCAATAGTTGCTACAACCCATTTATGTTTGTGGCCCTATACCCTTTTATTTCTTGGCTCCCATTAATAGTCAAAGATGTTTATTTGAATAAAAGTTGTCCACAAGAGACAGTCCAAGTAATTTCCACATGTACTTTATGATCTTGTGCTATAGAGATGTATTATTAAGTCAATCCGTTCCATGTGTGAAATAATTCCCTTATCTTAAGATAATCACTATGACAGTTCATTAAGGAGTGTTCCTTCATATTCTGAATCAAACTGATCAAAAACTAAGATTTATGCCATTACAAGGTGAGTAACATGTGGAAGATAAAAAAAATCCTATTATTCATCAAGGAAATAGGGATCCATTCAATTTGTATGATAAGATATTCTATTTTGCATGACATTATGACCAAGGTAGGACTTTGTAAATGAACCATATCTTGGAGTTCAACAATGACAACCATGATTTGATAATAAGTAAGGTATGATGGTTGAAAATAGTTAAAGCATATTGAATGACAACCATATCAGAAGAAGGTGGTTTATATTGTTGAGAAAGGTGGATATGATGGGGTAAAAAAAATGATCACATGTTTACAATAGTTTTCTCATTAAAAAAATTTACTAAATCAAAAAGTTTGAAAGCTTGTTATACCTCGTGTTTATCTTTGATTGGTACTACTAGCTGAAGTAGGAATGATGATCTCATGGTTGATTTGGCATTTATTCAGCTTGGGTACTCTATGACTACATTATGTGTTGACCAATAATTTGATCTTTCTCTTATGTTGACATGATGGACTTAGAATCTTGGTTGATAGTGGATGACCATATGTTAATGATTTGAAAAAAGATCCAAATCAATATCTAGTATTAGGATGCATGCAATTGTATAAAACTACAATTTTGCTACACAAAATTTACTATGAATTTTGCAAGAAATTATTAAATGAGATTTACAAACAAGATTGTGTGTCCCTTATCATGCTTTTCTACAAATTTCTCTCATGTATTACTCAATTACCATATATTGCTCAAAACCCATGTCTTCGACTTTTTTAACTTAGCTTCATTTGCTTGTATTCTTTGTGAAAAAAGTGCCCCTAAAGTAAGCTACTACATGAAACTACAAATTTATGTACTTATTTTTGTAGCCACAGAAAAATTTAAAACAAGAAAATTTAGTTTAGTGAAGACATCTTCATACATGACAAGGTAAGCTATGATATTTTTTTGAAAGAAACCATATTGCTGAGGCATAAATCAAATTCTAGAATACTTAAAATTAATTTTCTTTGAAGATACATATTTTGATACATCAAACACTAATACCCATCAAGCTATTTTTCATCCAGGGAGGAGGAGATAATCTAATCTAGGAGGTATGTTATTGAAAATGAATTTTGGTTAAGAATTCTTAAAATCACATTGTCCAATTCATAAATTCATTGGGTAAAATAAATTTTACATAATATTGACAAGAGATTACTTTGGGATGTTTAAATGGAGAAATGCACAATATTATTATGACAATGTTTAAATTACAAAACAATGATGTCATAATGTTTATCAGTGACTACTTCTACTTTCAGAGGATAATTTTGTTCAATGAACTCAACAAGGGTCACTAAAGGTCTCCTCCTCGAGTAAAATATTTTATAGTGATATAAATAGGCTCAATGCTACAACATGAAAATGAGGGTTTCCAGAAGAAGAGAGAGTGCTTAAAAGCATAGGGATAACATACTTGGTTGACAATAAATTTTCCAATGTTAGGATACAAAGGAAAATTATGTGTATAGTTCACTACACAAGGTGTGCATAAATACTACTAGAAGTTATTTTGGGTGGTTATGAAAGGGGCTACAATAGGTGGATTTTGGTATAAACCGTATACCCTACCCGAAAATGTGAAAATTTTAAATATATTTTTAACATATTTTAAGGTATACACAAGTTTATTTGGGAGTACCCACATATATATGTGTTTTGTATATGGGCAGCTCGCATAAGGAATTTGAAAAAGTCATTTTAAAGTAAAATTTAGGTTTGAATAGGGATAAAATGATGCTTCCCTGGCCAACAAATGCATCTAAAGATATGTGTCGAAAAATATTTTATAACAACTACTTGAAAAATTGGTCTTTCTTCAGCCGATCAATGATGACAAAAGATATAAATTTGTAGAGTTTATTCTTCCTCTTTTTATGTGGCATTAGGCATATCAAACTCATGACATATTTATCCATGACGATGATCTCACTGTGTCTCAATTTGCATTCGTTACTCACCTTGATATGGTCCAATTTCCACATCTCAAAGGAGAAGACTATGGCCATGATATTTGTATTTTCCTTTACATTCTAAGTCATCAACTTGTTGTGGGGAAAAATGCCTATGCAGGATGATCCTATCCACCTAAGGTGTGACAGTGCCTTAGCAACAAACAGAGACATCTATTCTAGTATTCTTCCTTTATGAATTAAGAATGAAGAGAGATGGATGGACTAACCTGTGTCTTCTGTTTGTCCCTCGATCCGGTTTCTCTTCTCTTGGAGAGTTCCCAGCTACTTGCCTTCTCGCTCGCCCAGCTTCAAGAGGTTTCTGCAAGATCACAAGAAGAGAAAACTACACAAGACATGGATTCATATTCATAACTAGTTCAGGATTAGAAATAAACTAAACATAATAATGCAATCATACATAAAAAATACATCAGTATATAAGAGAAACCAAGATAGCTTTATTGATGAATAACAAGGTTCAGGAAGAGATACAACCCAGAGGGCTCCAATCCAGCATCTCCTTCCCAACAAATGGAATTCCTATCTTCACCCCCTTCAAAGCATTAAGCACCCAATGATTCCAATCTCAAACCAACAACAATTCTTTGCAATAACAAAATTCCAGCCTCTAGATCTCATGGAGGAGAGATCCATATATAGATGTTTGGAGAGAGGATGAGTCAGCTTGAGATCTGACTAGTGTCCTCTCCCTCTGTCAGTTCTTGATTCCACTTGGAGGTTCTTGCTTCCACTTGGAGATTTGGAACCTCTTACTCATCATAGTCGAATTCCCTGAGGCAAGTGTCATTTTGGAAGCTTCCTGGGTTTTGACACCTTGAGAAATGAACTTGCCACATGTCCACTCTCGCTCAGCGTAGGTAGCGAGTGTTGCCTTTGACATTCAGCACAGGTAGCCAGTGGTGGCTTTGACATTCAGCGCAAACAGCTAGTGGAGCCACTGAATTGATCCTGAATTGACTTGTTTTTGAGCAGTTTCTGGTGGAGAACTTCTGTGAATTGCTGTGGTTTGTTAGCCTTGTTCCTCTAGGGGTAGGAACAACATGTTTAGGGACTTTGGATCCCTTAGATTATGGACATTTCATGCTCAATGTTGTAAGGCACAAAAATGTCTATAACAGTTGCCCCCTAAAGTATGAGGCCGTTTATCGGGTGAAATGCTTTATCAGGGGGATCCGACGTTCATCCAATGCTGGGAGGAGACCTGTAATAAGATACAATGCAATACATTATTTTTCATACTGCTTTCATGATCTAGCTGAGGCGGGCATTCCCATGCTCAGCTTTATAAATTCATTTTTCTGTACATAGAACAGACAATTGTCTGATGGTAGACTGATAATTTTGATGAAATTATCATCCTTTGAGTAGGATGATTATCTGCTGCAATGATGTACATGTCAATGTCTTTATTTTTCCTGAATATATATCGCAGCCTGGATGGATGAAACTAGATCCGGGGTCTTCAAACTTGTTCGATCTTCACTCTAAGTACAAGTCGATCCATGTGAGAAATGTTCTGAAGTCGAACATGGAAAGACATTGCTTGATTACCGGTCAATGATGTAAACCGTTAACAAGCGCGAGAGGAATCACCGATAATGATAATGACCCTCAAGGTACTACAGTACAATTCACGCGGTGTGAATAAAGGACTTGGCGTCGAACACCACGCAAAATCTTTCGGTCGAAGGCCATTGATGTATACCTGTCGCCGGAAGTGAGAAGCTTGCCATTGAGGCATGCAAGCTTAAAAGTACTGAAGGGGTTGTTCCTAGATCAACTTCTTGGATAATGAGCTGATGTCGACAAGAAGCGATCCGTCAAAGGAGGGCCTTAATGAATCCCACATCAGTGACATGGAACGGAGCTAATGATTTTAATGGAGGTGAAAACGATCTGTGACATATGATTCAGGGTGGCGGTCATGAAAGGATGAAAGGTAATGTACGACAGTGGATGGGACACGGTTGACTTTTCTGAACGACTTCTCTTGAACATATGGCGACACTGATGCGATGGATTGGTAGCATTACCCCAAATATGGATGGTATGGCGAGACCATGGATGTGACCGGTGAATGAAACAACCCAACCCGATTGTGGTACGGAGGAAAAGTGTCATGTTCAAGAGCGACTTGCTACCATCAAAGTTTTCTTGAGTTTCTCCCAATTTTTCCCCAGTCATTGCTGAACAGTACCTCTTTATTTTTGTCAAGCTTGAGGAGGATAACATATGCTTGTTCTATAACCTGCCCTTCGGGCAAGCCCATCGCTATGTTTTAACGAGCCTAGCGATAGTGAAACTCGTTCTCGTCTAAAGACAAGTTTGTCGCTATTTAATGATTTTAACGAGTCTAATGACAAGGATAACTCGGTCCTTTTCATTTTTAGAGAGTCTGAAAAGGTACATAAAGTTAACTCCAAAGGTCCTTTTTCGTCATCTAATCCCTTAAGTCCGAAAAAGTATAAAACAATACAGAAGGGATGAGTTTTCGATAGTTTTAACGAGCCGAATAAAACAAGCGCTCGATCTTTTTGTGCAATAATCCCTCAGGTCCAAAAAGATTAAAATCTAGAGGAGGGATAGCTCTTCCGGTCGCTTTAACGAGCTCGAAGGCCAAAACTCCGCAATATTTTCATATTTTACGAGTCAGATGAAAAGATCTTAAAGAAGACTCGTCTTTTGAGGAACGGGTGAGAAACGGGTTAGCAGCTGATTCCAGGTACAGGTTGGAATTTTCCAATCACGGCAGTCTCACAAGGATGGCTAGTGAAATCACTCTTCGCAGATGTTCCTCAAAATGGGTAAACAAACATATGGAGGTGAATGATCGGCCAAGGGAAAAGTGGAGGTGATGGGCAAACACGACCAAGGCTTTAATGGCTGATGATATTACATTCACAGTGGTTATTTACCAGGTAGTGGTTCATTTTTTATTTTAAAATGAGCTTAAACGCTAGTGGAAACACTTGCTCATTTCTTATGTTTATTTTTTAACGAGCATGAAGTCCGCGTTAAAACTACTCGGATCTTGCATTTATTTTTTAACGAGCATGAACTGTGTGCTAAAACTGCTCGATATTATATGGTCAAATTTTTTATTTTTACCATAACTAGCTTTGCCCTTTTCAAAGATAGTATTGTATCCTCAATTGCTGCATCAAACTAGTTAGAAATGAATAACATTTGCTTGAAAATGAGATTAGAACCCTAATATTTCGCTTTGAACTACGTAAAAAGCAATTAAAAGGTGTTTTTACCTCTCATTTTACCATTTCATTTGAACTTGGTTTGTTGGAGCTCTGGAGGTGCCTCTTCCCCCTTGATTTTCATCCGCTGATTCCGGGAGATTCTGTGGATGATTTTCAGTGCCGTTTGGACCAGGTAGGATCTAAACCCTAGCTCTTTCTTTTCATGGTTTCCTTTTTCCATTCTGTGCCTGTTTTCCTATTCCCTTGAGCCCCTGGGGTTTTGTTAGGGCGCTCTGCCATCAGCGCAGGTAGTTCACTCGAAACCTGCGTTGAATGTCAAGCTGCATGAAGGCAGTTTGACCTTAAACGCAGGTGGAACACTATCCAGTTGCATTGGGCATAGAAAAACAGTTTTGTTGCACAGTTTTTGATGAAAATTTTGCCAGTTTCTCATCAAATCCAGGATCTTACTCTTTCTCTTGTTTGTTTTGCAGGGACTTTTGAGCAAAATGACCCTTACATGGTGAGAACGAGAACATGAAGAAGAGGACATGATTGCCCTCTATGACCCTGTCACGGTGAACGCGCTGCGGAACTGTGGCCTGCTGAAGTTCTTCCATATCTCTAGTATGAGAGCACAGATCTCCTTACTGCAGTATATGCTTGATGCTTGGGATCCTATCAACCAAGTATTTCAGATTAGGGGCAAATCTATCCCCCTGACCGTAGTAGACATTTACTTCTTGACTGGCTTGTTGAGGCGGGGTGCTCCCATTTCTTTGTCAGGTTCGGCCCGAGGGAATGACTCCGTGAGAGATTACATCCGCCAGTATTGCAGGGAATGATCTCAGCCGAGCAGAGACGGCAAGGTCGTTATCCGTGAGATTGCTGATAGATCTCTCAGGTCCATTCTGTATACTATTGGTAGGATGGCCGGTAGCGCATCTCTTCATGTTGCCAACAGATCCTATGTGCAGCATGCCTTGGAGTGCCTCCAACCGAAAATATTCAACTGGTGTGATGCAGTACTTCTTCAGATGAAAAGTCAGTTGAACAAGGTAGAGGACGGGAAGCTGAAGAACTTTGGATTTGGTTCTATTCTGACTGCCTTTGCCTTGGAGAAAATACCACTGATGCAGCCTCAGTATATCGCACTCGACTTACCTTCTCCTATCGAGCCACGCATGCAGAGATGGGTTGATCACATGTCTATGCATGCTGGTCAATCTCAGATTTCTTTCACTGATACCTTCTTCAGGTGGTTCGAGCATCAGGAGATGGTCTATTCCGAGTATCCATATGTTGGTATGGATTTCCGAGGCGATCCAGACTTGGTACTACCGGATGGCGAACAGTGGGGCGCTATTGGTAAAATCTTTGACCATATTACTGTTTACTGTTCTTATTTATAATGTCCTTGTGCTTTATTCTATCAAGACTTTAATCAAACTCATGTGTGCATGCAGATGTTGGTCCTGTTCGTCCAGCAGTTCGCCCGAGAGCGCCAGTCGCTGCCCTAGCAGGGGAGACTGCTGGGAGGGTTATTCTCCGCGACCTTGACGTGGCCGAGACCCTTACAGCTGTGCAGGAGCAGGTTGAGAGCCTTACTCTCGGCATTCCCGATGTGAGGATTGATGAGTTACCTTTACAGTTGCAGCGGCATACTACTGGTGTGCCTAGACGATGGACTCGTCTCTTGCGCATGATTGCACAGGCCGTGACGTGCTATCATGAGCATCACTAGGCTAGGGTGCCCCCTAGCATTTTTGAGTTTTTGGGTCATACGACCGATTTTTGTCTTGGTTACAGAACATTATGTATAAACGATAAACAACTTATATATATATATATATATATATATATATATATATATATATATATATATATATATATATATATATATATATATATATATATATATATATATATATATATATATAGATATATATATATATATATATATATATATATATATATATATATATATTGATTTTCGGGGTTTATTTTGGTTGAGTTATATGATCCATATGTACAACATTGATGATGTGTCTCTTTTTATAAATGTCGCAAATGTCTATCTAACACATAGTTTGCTAATGAGTCGGTTAATGTGTTTAAGTTTCTGGAAATATTCTGATATTGAATTAAATCAAATTGTCTTTCCAAAATCTTAACCCTTAGAAACATGCGATAAATAGCTGGGTTGCGGACGGAATATATACCATTGAGTTGTAGTATTACGAGTTGTGAGTCTAGCCTGACGATTAGTCGGCGTATACCATGGGTGATGGCATCAGAGAGTAGTTCTATCAACGCACTATACTTAGCGATGTTATCCGTTGATTGCCCAATACACACACCTCTGAAACTTACTAACTCGCCGCTTGGATCAAAAATGGCCCAGGCTGCGGAGGACAGGTTCCGCGAACTACGACTCGCTCCGTCGGCATATCCAACACATGTCTCCAGAAGGTTTGACATCTGCAATAAATGTAAAAAGGTGGATTACTCGACCAAAACAGACACTTTAGCGAAAACAAAATACAACAAAAGCATACAGGTTACTATTTAAGCATAGTAACGCTTGAGGTACAACCCATTACGGGGTTGCGCCAGTGGAATTCCGTCATAATCCATTAACTCGTAGGCTCCTTTTGCTAACACTCGTTTAACAATATAGGGGCCCATCCATAAAGAATTAAATTTACCTACTCCCAATTTATTGGATTCTTGGTCATAAAGTAAGACCAAGTCACCTTCTGAGAAGACACGGGGTTTGACATTTTTGTCGAACTGCGCCTTGACTCGTTTCTTATGGGCTTCGTTAGCTAAGGCGGCATCACGACGGGTTTCATCCAATTGGACTAATTCCAAGAAACGAGCCTCTTCTTCCGAAGTTCCAGGGAGGAGATCAATTGCGAGTTTAAGAGACGAGATTTCACACTGGATTGGCAAGACTGCTTCCAGGCCATACACCAGTTGGAAAGGTGTGAACCCGGTCGCATTTCTTACCGATGTTCGGTAAGCCCACAAGGCTGAGTACAGGATTAGGTGCCACCTTCTTTTGTGAACTCCAATCATCCTTTGCAACATACGCTTCAGGACCTTGTTGATTGCTTCAACTTGTCCGTTGGCTTGCGGATAATACGGGGTAGAGCTGTCGTGAGATAGCCCTAGCTTGGCAGCTAATTCAACCATCATGTGATTGCGAAAATGCGATCCATGATCTGTAACTATAGCCTGTGGTACGCCGAACCTGGCGACTACATGATTGAAAAAGAAAAGGGCAGCTGTTTCACCAGTGTTATCTAATGTAGGCATCGCCTCGGCCCATTTGGTAAAATAGTCAATGGCAACTATAATATACCCATGCCCCCCGGTCGAGGTGGGGTTACATGTCATGAAATCGATGCCCCATTTGGCGAAAGGCCCAACAGCAACTATTGGCTGTAAAGGTGCGGGTGGTCTTCTGGTTTTACTATCAAAAATTTGACAAGCATGGCAACTTCTGACTGCGGTTATGCAATCTTTGAACATTGTTGGCTAGAAGTATCCTGCTCGTAAGATTTTTTGTGCTGTAGCATGTAGAGCTATAACTAGGGTCTCTCACACCGCTAATTATTCCACATTAATAAGTCAATCCGGGAACGTTTTGTTATTGCAAGAAGTAGCTCAATCCGAGGCTATTTGTCCGAGTAATGCTTAGTAGTACAGTGTTCGGAAGATTCAAAGGAAAACAGATGCTAAGCTGTAACTAAACTAACCCAAAAGATAGAATCACACAAAACAGTTGATCAGTCAAGGGTACGGAATCAATAACCCATCCCTCTAGAAACTGATTAAAGAAGAGAAATTAGAGCATGGACTTATAGGTTCGGGAGCTAAGCAGCGTCTTGCTGAGGCTCACTACAGCCTTAGGCCTTCTCTCACACAAAAACAACGAAGGCAGGTAAATAAATCATCGGAAAGTAAAGTGGAACAGCAAAACAGAAATGGAACAGCAGTAAATGGAACAACAGTAAAATGGAACTACAATAATCAAATGGAACAACAATAATAAAATGGAACAGCAATCCGTAATGATTTATGGAACAACAACCATCACCTGTATGTACATGTTCTACACTAATATAGCAATCTGAGAATATTGGATGATACAACTATGTTTCTAAACAGAATGACGCTACTCTTCAAATACCACAAATATTGTTTCACATAAATCCAATGACAGTAACATTCATACCAGTACTCTGTTACAGAAATGGCTGAATAAAGATACAATTCGACCCTGTGTAAATCCAATTATACAGTGCAGAGTCTTTACATAGGGAAATCATTCATTCATTAAACATAACAGAGCATAGCGTATCATATAAAGAATTCATCAGACTGCTAAGTAATAAAGATAAACAAACCACACAAAAATCACCGTATAATGATACAAAAGCAAGTGTCCTTAGGAGCCGGGCCCTTAGCTGCCAATGGTACACTGCCTTAGATTACTCTAGACGCAGAGACGGAATAAACACAAAGTCTTTTATATTAATCACATTCACAAAAGTATAACAAAATCAGGTCTCAGTGAGACTCAATGATTAAAGTTTGTTCTGGAACTGTAAAATTACAAAAACAATCGTCTCTTTGCTTAATGATGTTGTGCCATTATATAAAAGAAATGATGGAGATATCTAGATAATCAGAGATAAGTAAAGCAGTGATCCCTCAGGATCAAAGATCCTGATGGATTCGCTAATCGTTCAATCTTTCTTGCGTTCGCCGAGCCGGTATCCTGCATTCTTTTCCTGGACTATTCAATTCCGATTTTGCTTGATCGTGTCCGCATCCGGTTCCCTACTGGAGGAACAACAGTTATTTTTCTTCTGCTTCTCGCTTTTGGGCGGGAACTCCTTGCTTGCACGTCTTCCTGAATAGAAAACATCAATTATTAGCACTTGAGCTTCCTTTGTCTATTTTTTCACATTTTATCAAAATCCTTTATCTTCTTTGAATTCCTCATGCAGAAAAGGTTACAATTATTATTGAAAAACCACTAGATTGCTTGTCAAAAGCATACCTTCCAGGTGCTCCACACACCCCCCTACTTACCCTGTTTCATGGCCTCATGAAAACATTGTAGTTGACATGCAAGGCGGTGAGAGAATAGGCCGGAGAAGGGATCTCGTGAGGAGGCCGACAACCGTGATGAGCAACTAGATTATCAAAGAACTGATCTATTTGATCTGCAGGCATCTCATACAAGGCCCGATATCCGGGTGCAGGGTGCCAAATAATTGGACTGCGAAATCGATACCCTAACCAGGATGGCCCTGCTTGCAGAATCCGTTCCCCATAAAGGTTCAACTGGCTTGCAGCCAGCTCAAAATTCTCATATTTGAATGGTTCCCTGAGCTGGATGCTTGGACTAGAGGTCCGGTATCGAAATTTTGCAGCATCGATGGCAAGATCTTTAATAGTCAGGAAATATTCCAGACCATTTCGGATCAAGTCTTCGTGCATGGGTCCTAGTATCTCGATGACACCTGGGATCCTCATAAGACTCCTATGCTCTCTCCATAGCGTCACTGGGTCTCTAGGTTCAGCTCATATCCACAAGTCTAGGTCATTTTCTTATCTCTGAAAGGTGTTATAAGCTCTGAGTCATTTCAGCTGATTAACCCCAAATGAGATGAAGGCTTGGAATTGTATATCGCCAACAAAAGGGCCAGGATTTAAATCAGTTTCCTGGTCTAGCACAAGGTTGTGCAAGTAAAACTCGCACAATAACCTTTGAACCTTAACCCCATAATGCTTGCAACAGTCTATAAAATCATTAACAGTGTTGATGTGGATAGGTGCTCCTGCCCTAACGGCTTTTATTTTCAATCTCAAATATCTTTCAAGCAAAAATAAAGCATAATTTTTAGCAGGGGCCCTACAAGTCAAAACGTCATTATATAAGGAACACACAGTGTCCATCTGCTTAACAACACTATCTAATCGACGAGTTACCTTAGCAACCTTTTCTTGTTCCTTCTGCCACCCCTCAAAGGCTTGGCTTTCGGATTGACTAATACTCCGAAGTTGTTGTTGTAACTCTTCATATTTCTCCCGGGGGATTGCTTGCTCTCTTAGTTGTTTGGCTTCTTGTTGGGCTTGCTTCATCATTCTGTGCAAGGTTCTCGTTTTTGGATCCTGTTTCCATTGAGCAGGAGAGGCCGGGAATTTTGCCTGAAACTTTTTGTTGCGCTGTTTAGAGTTCAGAACCCGAATAACCCCCGAGGGTGGTGCCTCTGTTTGGATCTCCTTATTCTCTTTCTCTTTCTTGACACGAATGAAAGGCTGCTGAGGTCCCCCTGCCGTTGGAGCATCTTGCTGTTCTTCTCCCTTAATTGGAATATCAGTTTGTTCTCCAGGGTCAGATGGAACAGCAGTCTGTTCCTCTATGTTATTTGGAACAACACCCTGTTCCTCATTAACATTTGGAACAACAGACTGTTCCTCGGCAGTAGGTCTCCTGATGGGGTTTCGACCAACAAAACGGGTTCTTGTCCTCGGGGTTTTTGCTGTAGTGGCCCTCCTCCTTTTCCTTGTGGTCCTTTGTATTCTCAAATTGGCTTTCAGAATTCGAATTTGTTGCCGGAGCCTGGCTATAGTGCCCAACAACCTCTGTTGTTTCTTTCTTAATTTCTTAATTTCCTTTGCCTCGGCAGAGGGTTTGGCCCTTAAGCCCGCTCCTTCTTCATCTGGGATATCTTCCGGCGTCCTGGGGACAGACTGTCCCTGATTGTTGTCTTCATTATCATAACCAGGCAGGTTTTCTTCTCCTGCCTTTTCTGCATGTACTTCCTCGGGTAGTTCTTCCTCTGCGGGACTGTCAGGGGCGCCTGTTGTGCTGGAGGGATGGCCATATTCCCCCATATTGGCCAGAACTGCCGCCAATTCCTCCTCACCTACAGGGTCCTGCAACGGGCTACCCCCTGGCTGTGCTATTTCTTCTTCTTGATTGCCCTGTTCGGTAACCCTTTCTTCCTCAGAGTGCTCATCTTCTTGGTTGCTTTGTTCGGTGGCCATTGCTTCCTCAGAGTGCTCATCTTCTTGGTTGCTCTGTTCGATAACCATTTCTTCCCCTTCCGGCTGGCCAGTCCCGGGCCCTGATTGCTCCATATTTCCTTCGGAAGGTCCTCCTTCTGGTTCTGGAGGTTCGTCCGCAATTTCAATTGGCTGGGCCGTTGTTTCCTGAATTCTTTCCAACCTTCCTCGTATCCGGGCCAGCCGAGCTGACTTCCTTGGTCTCTCAGGTAGGTCGGGTATGCCAGCAGGTTCTCTGGGTTCCTCTGGTCGTTCTGGCGTATCGGAAGGTTGTTTCCGTTTTGAAGCGGCATGTCTTTCTGCTGCTGACTTCTTGCGTTTCTCTAATCGTTCTGGCGTACTAGAGGACTGTTCAGGTTTTGGGGGTGGTGCAGCTGATCCTCCTTCGACTATTGCGATCAGTTCCTCCCAAGTGCTTTGCTGTTGAGCGAGACTGTGGCTCACTATCAACCGAATCAGCCCATGGTGGCTAACGACTGTATCTATGTGCTGGGCCTTCCTCAGGCTTAGGGCCGCGTCATGTAGTAGCGAATTTAAAAGTGCAGGGAGATTTACAGAACATTTTCCTTTTAAAACAGCTAAAAGTTTCAGGTGACGAGGTCTTACCACGTCTTTTCTCCCTTCGCAGGTGATATAACTTTGTACTGTCTTTGCTAGCTCGGTCCAGGGTTCCCCTAGTGTTGCCGGCAGAACTCCTTTCCCTTTGACTGTCAAGCTTTGGCCTTTGTCCTGGAAAATTTCCATAGCTTTTTGTAATCTTTCCTTCTTCGGCGTCCATATGGGTCCAGCAGCTGGTAATCCTAAGACTTCTGCGATGATATCTTCTGTAACCGCTATCCGCTTTCCTCCTACTATGGAGTAATTTTCCTGCAAATTTTGCAGGAATTCCAATGCCACGGCTTCATTTGATTCTTGCAGGCGGCTGAAGTAATTCAACCATCCTACGTTTTCCAGGATTTTGCGAGCAGCAGCGGAAACTGTCAGCTTGTGAGGTTCGCTCCAGACCGTCTTTCCGCCCATGATTCTACTCAGAAATGGAACAACAACTGCTTGCAGTGTTTGCGACGCAGAGAGGATGATCGTTGCCAAGTTTTGGAAAAGATCACCGAGCATGCAACGAAAAAAAGATCGTGGATGGCAATTTCCGTAGAGTGGAAGCATCATACCGTTAAACCATGTCATTCCTTCGTACATTATCTCGCCCAAATGGTGTGCAGCCACGTAATCATGGAGTAATGAGATTACCTCCCCCCCGCGATCTGATAGGCTGTCCCCAGCCATCAAAGAAAGGAGCAGCAGCCAGTCGGAGGTCCAATCATAAAGTACAGCATATGAAATTATGCCATGTTTTAGAAAAACAACAAAATGCCGAAACCGAGGCAAAAAGGTAGATCGTGTTTTATATAAGAGCCTGCGTGATATAATGAGGAGCTAGGGGATGGGACGTCTGTCAAGCATACGAAGTCTTCAGTGGTCACCGTCAGTTCCGTTGCCATGATTGGTGGTAATAAATATTCATGCGATATATACATCGGGTGTGACATATGATCTTTGCAAAGGATAAGAGACAGAAAAAATTTAATATCATACCTGTTGGTGTAATTATTACGACTTCTATGCCATTAACAGAGCTCTGCTGCCAACAGGTGTTCATAACCTTGGCAGAGTTGTTTATTTCACCCTCCGGAACCATGATCCTTTGTGTATATTCGAAAGAGTGCTTTGTCAAAATGCAGGCCATTATGCTGGCTTGGTAACCAGATAGCCATAATGCCATTCACAAGGTAGGCGCGAAACGTGGTCAGGCCGGCTCGCGATGAGACCCCCTGTTCCAAGGTTTACTTGTTAATTTTCCTTCGGACCATATCCCTGGTGTGGTGGCCGTTATGGGAATGCCACTTCGCTTCCATCCTTATGATCATGGTAGGCCGGCTCTTAATGAGACCCCCTATCCTGCATTTGACAATTTTCATATTTTGTTTTTGTTTTCTTTTGCGGAGCACCTCTCTTGTTTATTTTCACATAAGGGTGGTTCCGCACTCCTTAAGAGCGAGGAATGGAGGAAGAAGTCTTACGATCCCAACAGATAGATATAAATCGTTTGTTCTTACTCCTAAGTAATGATCAAGAAATATTTTTAGGGGAATCGTCATGATAAAGATTACCAACCAGGTGTTGGAAATAATACTGAGAGGGGGGGTGAATCAGTATTATCAGATCAATCAAACTTTTCTATTTCATACTCAGAAACATATACGCTACTTCAATTAAGTGAACCCGCGTGTACACGCTACTGTGTCTAATGAAACCCGCGTATATCCAGAGATCTTATAATTCAGTTATCTTAATCTTCAGTAAATGCATCAGATCATTATTAAGCATATTAACAGTAAACAGGTGCAGAATAACAGAACAGAACATCACACAAGAGCCACACACATGAACACCATGATATAAGGTGGAAACCCAATGTGGGTGAAAACCACCTGCTGCAATTCGTCTCTTTCTTCTTTAATAAGAAACTTCTTTTACAATGCACTGGTGCAGTCATTTACCAGCACGCAGGCTGCAACCTGCAGAGGGCTACAACCCTCATAGCTTTTGTACTAGCCGATCCATTTACTAGTACGTAGGTGCCAACCCTACAGAAGGCTACAACCTTCACTCGTTTTCCAGCTGCTCCTGGAAGGGAGCTACAACCCCCCTGGCTCTTGTACTGGCTGATATGTTTACCAATACGTAGGTGCCGGCCTACGATCTACCCGGGACCATGTTTCATACATTTTCATACTAGATCCATAAGACAATCATCATTGTAGCACAACCTGCATCATCAATCACTGAAACACCCAATTCTGAATCACTGTAACCCTGTCAACAATCATCAGACAATCATAGCAACAACCAGATCCAGCTCCATATTCAAATATCATACTTCACATTGTATACGCTACTTGGATGACCCCAACCTGCATGTATACGCTCTTTTACCAAAACCAACTTGCGTACAGATCTATAAATTCAACCTTAAAACTCTGCAGCTATATCAGACATCAAAGCATACCCAGATCATAATAATAAACATGCGTCAGTAGATCTAGTCTATCCAGAGTCAAACCATATGAAGATAATCATTCCAAGCCTTGAGATCTCGTTCCATCATTCATCATCCTCCACATGGGTGAAACCTTGGTTCAGATCACCAACCCATAACCAGCACTTGGATCACACACTTTCTCAGATCTTCATCACTCACACTTGCTCACTTTGGCCTAGTGATCTTTTCCTTATATAGCCTTAGGTCTTGCTCAATGCCAAGAGCCAAAACCATAGTAACACAATACCATCAACTTCAATACTAGGGATCGACACGCCCGTCGAGACACAATGGTCCGAAACCATAGGCACAACTTCCAAGGACTAACCGCCATGGACCAAAGGTACGTTTCCACATACACGCGCTTTTGCTGAAGCCAACCTGCGTGTACACGCTGTTTCGCCTTGCTGAACCTGCGTATATCTCTTTCTTGTCCTGCTGTACTGAGATTTGTCCACTAGATAAGTTGTCATCACCTGTACCAGTCTCTGAGCACCTGTACCAACCTCTGAGTGAGTTGCCATCAAGGACAACACTTGAATCATAATGCCAACACCAGGGTACCGGTAAATAACAATGACAGCGAAGATGAAAAGTTCACGTCCCTCCTCTTGTCCTCTTATACATACTGGCTTCATAGTGATAGCGATTTATGATGTGCTGATTTCGGTATATCATGGTTTTATGTTCACCGCATAAGTTCATTGCTGTATCTACAAGATTGAGGAGAACATGGGGGCAAAGCATCCTCCATAAGGGCAAAAACATGTCGATGGCATTCCTGAGAGAAGAATTCATTCGTAGGATACCATTTCTTTGAGAGGAACAACGGAAAATCGCAAATGCTGTCCCTTTTGAGAAAGGAACAGCGAAGATACTCAAATGCTGTTCCTTTTGAAAAGGAACAGCAGACACACTCAGGTGTTGTTCCTTTTCGCAAAGGAACAGCAAAAACACGCAAATCACACAGGTGTTGTTCCTTTTCGCAAAGGAACAGCAAAAACACACAAGTGTTGTTCCTTTTCGCAAAGGAACGGAAAAAAACACATAAGTGCTGTTACTTTTCGCAAAGGAACAGCAAAAACACATAAGTGTTGTTCCTTTCTGCAAAGGAACAGCAAAAACACACAAGTGTTGTTCCTTTTCGCAAAGGAACAACAAAAACACACAAGTGTTGTTCCTTTCGCAAAGGAACAGTGGAAACACACAAGTGTTGTTCCTTTTCGCAAAGGAACAACAGAAACACACAAGTGTTGTTCCTTTTCGCAAAGGAACAGCAAAAAGCACAAGTTCTGTTCCTTTTCGCAAAGGAACAACAAAAACACACAAGTGCTGTTCCTTTTCGCAAAGGAACAGCAGAAACACACAAGTGTTGTTCCTTTCCGCAAAGGAACAGCAGAAACTCGCAAAGGCTGTTCCTTTTGAAAAGGAACAGCAAAATCACACAAGTGCTGTTCCTTTTCGCAAAGGAACAACAAAAAGCACAAGTGCTGTTCCTTTTCACAAAGGAACAGCAAAAACACACAAGTGTTGTTCCTTTCTGCAAAGGAACAGCAAAAACACACCAGTGCTATTCCTTTTCGCAAAGGAACAGCAAAAACACTTGGAATACAAGTAAAAAATCAAGGAAACATATATACAAGATGTTATGTACAAATTATAAAAATGAATTTCTTAAATTATAGGTGAGGAAGATTTCGCTTCCTCTCCTAAGATTTCCATATCAGTATCTTGTCGTAGCTGCTGACAGAAGGATTCCCGAGTGAGTGGCTTTCGATAAAGGCGAACTCGGTGGCCATTTACTTTGAATGCATATCCAGAACCGTTGTGATCAGGGTAAGGGTCCCATTGTCATGTACCTTCTGGATTTCGTATGGTCCTAACCATCGAGTCTGGAGTTTCCCCGGGAAGTCCTGAAACCGAGAGTCATATAACAAAGCCCAGTCTCCTTCATGAAAGACTTTATTCTTGATAAGTGCATCATGCCATTTAGCTCGCTGCTGTTGAATCAATGCTGTATTTTGTAATGCAGAGAGCCTGATTTCGTCCAATTCATTAATCTGCTGCAATCGATTGATTTGTGCCTCACTCAGATCTAGGTCGACTTCCTGTGCTGTTCGTAGCGTTCGGATTTCGAATTCGATGGGGAAAATTGGCTGCTTTCCAAACACTAATTGATAAGGTGAATAGCCTGTAGTACTTCTCCATGTGGTTCTGTAGGCCCACAGTGCCTCAGGTAGTCGAGTGGCCCAATCTCGCCTATGCGATGCAATGGTCTTTGTTAAAATTGATTCTATTACCTTATTACTACTTTCTACTTGCCCATTTGCCTGCGGATGGTATGGGGTAGTGATCTTATGTTGGACATGATAATTGTTAAGTGTTGCAGCTAATTTATTTCCAACAAATTGTGGTCCACCATCGGTGATTAGTTCTCTCGGAAGTCCATAACGTACAAACAAATGGAACAAGAATTGTATCACAGAGTCTTCTGTAGCCTTAGGTAATGATTCGGCCTCGACCCATTTAGTAACATAGTCTGTCGCCACCAGAATGTATGTCCTCTGATTTGATGATGGATTAATGGGCCCAACGAAGTCCAGAGCCCATCGTTCAAATGGCTCAATGACCAATTGTGGTCTCAGAGGCATTTCATCGGCTTGGCCAGGTCTTCCTGCTCGCTGGCAGCTGTCACAGGCTTGTGCAAATTTTTTCGCATCCTTGAAAATTGTAGGCCAATAGTATCCCGTCTGCAATACTTTATGTGTTGTTCGTTTTTCAGCGAAATGCCCCCCGCATGGCCCATCGTGGCAAGCTTTTAGAATGTCGAAGATTTCGTCTTCTCGAATACACCTTCTGATTTGCATGTCTGCCCCTGTATGGAACAAATGGCCTCCAATCCACGAAAACCGAGTGCTCTTCTGAACAATCTGCTTATGTTCCTGAGGGGTTAAGTGTTTTGGTAGCTTACCGACTGCAAGGTAATTGGCGACATCAGCATACCAGGGTGTTCGAACAGCGACAGCAAACAGGTGCTCGTCAGGAAATTGATCTTCCACTGCTGTTGTTTCAGTTTCTTTCGTTATTCGTGAGGGGAAATCAGCTACAGGGTTCTCCTTGCCAGGTCGATCCTTGATTGTGATGTCGAACTCCTGCAATAAGATCAACCATCTGGTTATTCTAGCTTTCGTAACAGGTTTATTTGCCAAATATTTGATAGCAGAATGATCTGTATATAACACAACGGGATAGCCTGTGATATAATGTCTAAATTTGTTAACAGCATGTATTACAGCCATGAATTCCTTTTCAGTAACAGTATAATTGAGTTCGGCAGAGGATAAATTTTTGCTGATATAGTAGATAGCGTATGGTCTCTTATCCTCTTCTTTCCCTAGGACTGCACCAATTGCTGTATCCGAGGCATCAGATGAGATTTGGAATGGAAAATTCCAGTTGGGTCCTCGAAGGACTGGGGTTGTTGATACAAGCTTCTTCAATTCCTTAAAAGCCTGGTCGCATTTTTCTGTCCACAAGAAATCAACATTGCCAGTTAAAGCATATAGAGGTGCAGAAATACGTGAGTAATGTTCTATAAATCGTCTGTAATACCCAGAAAATCCAAGAAAACTGCGTACCTCCATTTGAGTAATGGGGGTAGGAATAAGCAAAAGAATCTGGATTTTAGCCGGGTCTACCTGGATGCCAGCTGCTGAGATATAGTGCCCTAGAATGAGCCCTTCTGTCATCATCATGTAACATTTTTCGTGACTCAGACAAAGTCTGGTAGCGATACAACGTTGTAGGACTTTTTCCAGGGTATCTAGAGCTGGGTCAAAATCATCTCCGTATGGTGTAAAGTCGTCCATATACACTTCAAGTCTATCATTTATCAGATCTGCGAAGATACTAAGGACAACCCTTTAGAATGTAGCAAGGGCATTACATAGGCCGAAGGGCAAAACTCGATAGGCAAACGTTCCCCAAGGGCAAGTAAAGGTAGTTTTATCCTGGTCTTCAGGGGCGATTTGGATTTGGTTATATCCGCTGAAGCCGTCCAGGAAAGAAAAGAATTTCTTTCCTGCCAAAGTGTCCAATACTTGATCTATAAACGGGAGAGGGAAGTGATCCTTCTGCGTGGCCTTATTTAACTCCCTGTAATCTACGCAAATCCTCCATTTTCCATTTTTCTTGGGTACCACCACCAGGGGAGAGACCCATTTACTGTCGGAGATGGGATAGATAAAATTAACATCTAAAAGTTTCTGAAGTTCGGCTTTTACTACCTCTTTTAGATGGGGGTTAAGTCTTCTTTGCGGCTGATGAACAGGTCTTGCATCTTTTTCTATGTAGATGTGGTGGGTGCATAATTGGGGATCGATCCCTTTCATGTCAGGGTAATCCCACGCAAATGCTCCTTGATATTTTCGTAACAGATTTACAAGTTTTGCTTCTTGGTCTGGTGTAAGGTTGGCGTTGATATTTAGGGCCTTACCAGGTTCAATTTCCACTACTTTACTATTGGCAACAACAGTCACTGGTATTGTTTGGTCATGTGCGTCTTTCAAAGGGTCTTCCTCTAGCTCACTATCAAATGCTGCCTCTATCATAAAACACTGTGTGTGAGATCTAGATTCAGTTTGACTAATGAAGTTATTGATGGCATCATCTTCTATTTGATCTTTAAAATCTAAAGCCTTCTGTACAGTCAATGGGGATCTGATATTGTTAGTAAGGTATGACACAGGATACTGATTGGTTTTGATCATTGGCAGGCTTGGCTGTGCTGGAGGATATAGAACTAGATTTTTAACATCTGGTCCTTTAGTTATGGTCATGTTTCCCTACTGGAAACCAATGTATGCATCGGCAGTAGCAAGCCAAGGTCTTCCTAATATTAGCAGATGTCCATCCAGTCGGGTTTTTGGATTAATTATCAGGAAATCAGTTGGATATTCCCAGGAGTCTACAGAAACCATGACATCATATAGAGTGCCTTCTGGTCGAACTACAGATCGATCTGCCAATTCTAGCAAAGTAGAAGTATGTTCTACTGATGTAATGCCAAGCTTTTGGCAGGTAGAGGTTGTCAAAATATTGATTGCAGCTCCTAGATCAACTAAAGCATTAGTCAGGGTTTGGCCATAGATTTGGACAGTCACAATTGGATTTCCGGGATCTTCGTATTTGATAGGTGTCTCTTTTCCCGATAATAAGTCAGATAAGGTGCCGACTACTTGGACTCTTGGGTTAGTGGTTGTATTCCTCCTTGATTTTTTTATGCACAGTTCTTTTATAGTTTTTGCGTATATGGGAATATCTTGAATGGCTTGGAGGAATGGAATTTTTATGTACAGGTTTTGTAATTCTCCCAGAATGTCAAAGTTTGGATGTTGTACTGGTCGTGGTATGACTAATCGTTCCGGGAAAGGAGGAGAGGATGTATTTGCTTGTTGATGGGTCTGTTCTTTATTTACACCGTCTTGTTGTGGTGGTTGTTCTATTGGTAACTGATCTTCAATGTGAACTGTTTTGTCTCCCTCTATTTCTATGATACGTCCAGATCGTAACTGAAGGTCATTGCACTCCCTTAGGTCAAGTCCAGTTTCTGATGTTTCTATAATTTGGAGGGATTGGACTGGTCTATTATTAGGATTGGGATTGGGTTGGGCTGGGAGTTGCGGCCTTAGATTAGACTGGGGGTTTTGTTGTAAGGCTGGTAGAGTCGGTTGAGGGAGTGGAATAGTTCCTGTTGACTGTTATGTCGATCTTGGCCAATTTGTCTGCTAGGGCGAACTTTGTGAAGTAGGGGGAATCCATTGTGGAGGGTATGAGTTATTCTGCCAATATGGTGGGGTGTAAGGAAAATTTGGCCATCCGAATTGGCTTGTCTGATTCATCCATGGATTTGGAGAAGGAAACGGCTGTGATGACCAATTCGGGACTGGGGGTGTAGATTGGTTTTGCCACATACCATATTGCTGAGCATTGTACTGCGGAGGCTGAAAAGAAGAGGTCGGGTCAGAAAACATACCAGATTGCCTAGGTTGCCATTGGCGACGTTGGTTAACAAAGTATGCTGGTTCTGATTCTTCTTCTGCTTCCTTGTATACTGCCTTCAATCCAGGAAGTGAGGGGCAGCTCTCAGTAAGGTGGTCTTTCGTACAGATAGCACATGTTTGAACTGTATCTAGCGGACATTCCTTGTGGCTGTGTTTTCTTCTGCATCGGGGGCAGAAAATTGCCAGATTTTTCTCTGCCTCCATTTGCTTTTGTTTAGCCTGCACAATATCAAGCTGAGTAGTTAATGTCCCCAGAATATCAGTTTTAAAATTTTCTAATAAATTCCCTAGTTCTACACGTGTTACCCCTTCTGTTGATATTTTGTTGTCTTTAACAAACCTATCATATTCTGTTGATTTTATCCTTGTGCTGCCTCTTGAACTCCTGATGCATAAATTAATGATATCAGCAAAACTCTCTTGGTAAATATTCCCTTTTCCCATGATATTCAATGTTTCAATCCACTGTTCTTTCATTCCTCTAATCAATGCAGTTTTCAACACATTATCAGGCAGAGGTAGTGATGCATAGGGGGATCTCTGTAAATTATACTGGAAAAGTTCTACGTATTCTTCTAAAGTTTCATTTGGTCTGGCCGTCATTTGGAAAATTTCATCTTTTAGCTCTCTCGACCTACAATAATCCTGATATTTTTTAAGAAAGGATTCTTTCATTCGCTCCCAGTTGTTTATGACTCCACCACCTAAACCCATGAACCATCTCAGAGCTGCTCCTTTTAAAGTGGAGGGGAACAGCTTTAATTTCTGGGGGTCAGTGGTGTAATCGTACCCTCTACATAGCACGTCGAATTCAAATAAAAATGCATCGGGGTCTTCTGATGTAAGTCCATGAAACGTCGGGATGTGTTGAAGAGGTATTGCTTTCATGGGTGCATTTGCGGCAAAATCTACTATAGGATATTGCAATGTAGAAGTTTGAGTATTTGGCTGATTCTGCGCCATTGCATCAAATATGTGCCAATATCCTTCCGGAATTTCTAGGAGGGTATTCCTAGGTTGAGAAGGGACGGCCTTGGCAGGAACTGTTTTAATGACACTTCCCTTATCTGGGATTTCTGTCTGAGGGAATGGGGTGCCTTCAAGGTTAACTTTGGCCGCGCTCCCCCTATCTGGGTTGTTTAACAATTGGATTATCCTAGAAGGAGACCTTGGTTCCTCTATTTCCCCTGTTTCCCCTTCTCCTTCACAAAGATTGCTTAAATTCCCTTCTTGCAGCCGTTCTGACACAGAATTTTCAATTTCTTGGAAGTCCTGTTCATCAGTCCGACTATGCACCTCAGCGTAGGCTCCAGATGGTGATGCTGTAGCCTGAAGGGAGCTAGTAGGCTGCTTAGAATGAGTCTTTCTGAGGCCTACTGACGGCTGAGATTCTGTTTTCTTATAGATTTCGTCTATGAAGGTTGTTCGGCCAAGGGTCACCGATCCTTTGGATTTTTCAGGTTTGACTAGAGGTTTGATATTCTTTTCTAGCTTTTTCTGCTTAGTCATGCACTCTAAAAACTACTAAATCCTATTCAACCAGCAATTCTGCTAAGAGAGCGGACGGTGGAGCAGGGCTTTTACATGCTCCGTACGCAGGTTCTTACCTTCCGTTTTTAAAATCCAACTCCCCCCTAGCAGCTTTGCGCACTACTCTGTAAAGGGCAAATGGCTATACTCCTTCCCTGGCAACAGCGCCAAAATGTAGAGCTGTAACTAGGGTCTCTCACACCGCTAATTATTCCACATTAATAAGTCAATCCGGGAACGTTTTGTTATTGCAAGAAGTAGCTCAATCCGAGGCTATTTGTCCGAGTAATGCTTAGTAGTACAGTGTTCGGAAGATTCAAAGGAAAACAGATGCTAAGCTGTAACTAAACTAACCCAAAAGATAGAATCACACAAAACAGTTGATCAGTCAAGGGTACGGAATCAATAACCCATCCCTCTAGAAACTGATTAAAGAAGAGAAATTAGAGCATGGACTTATAGGTCTGGGAGCTAAGCAGCGTCTTGCTGAGGCTCACTACAGCCTTAGGCCTTCTCTCACACCAAAACAACGAAGGCAGGTAAATAAATCATCGGAAAGTAAAATGGAACAGCAAAACAGAAATGGAACAACAGTAAATGGAACAGCAGTAAAATGGAACAGCAATAATCAAATGGAACAGCAATCCGTAATGATTTATGGAACAACAACCATCACCTGTATGTACATGTTCTACACTAATATAGCAATCTGAGAATATTGGATGATACAACTATGTTTCTAAACAGAATGACGCTACTCTTCAAATCCCACAAATATTGTTTCACATAAATCCAATGACAGTAACATTCATACCAGTACTCTGTTACAGAAATGGCTGAATAAAGATACAATTCGACCCTGTGTAAATCCAATTATACAGTGCAGAGTCTTTACATAGAGAAATCATTCATTCATTAAACATAACAGAGCATAGCGTATCATATAAAGAATTCATCAGACTGCTAAGTAATAAAGATAAACAAACCACACACAAATCACCGTATAATGATACAAAAGCAAGTGTCCTTCGGAGCCGGGCCCTTAGCTGCCAATGGTACACTGCCTTAGATTACTCCAGACGCAGAGACGGAATAAACACCAAGTCTTTTATATTAATCGCATTCACAAAAGTATAACCAAATCGGGTCTCAGTGAGACTCAATGATTAAAGTTTGTTCTGGAACTGTAAAATTACAAAAACAATCGTCTCTTTGCTTAATGATGCTGTGCCATTATATAAAAGAAATGACGGAGATATCTAGATAATCAGAGATAAGTAAAGCAGCGATCCCTCAGGATCAAAGATCCTGAGGGATTCGCTAATCGTTCAATCTTTCTTGCGTTCGCCGAGCCGGTATCCCGCATTCTTTTCCTGGACTATTCAATTCCGATTTTGCTTGATCGTGTCCGCATCCGGTTCCCTACTGGAGGAACAGCAGTTATTTTTCTTCTGCTTCTCGCTTTTGGGCAGGAACTCCTTGCTTCCACGTCTTCCTGCATAGAAAACATCAATTATTAGCACTTGAGCTTCCTTTGTCTATTTTTGCACATTTTATCAAAATCCTTTATCTTCTTTGAATTCCTCATGCAGAAAAGGTTACAATTATTATTGAAAAACCACTAGATTGCTTGTCAAAAGCATACCTTCCAGGTGCTCCACATAGCATATCCAGATTGATGCCCCCCACACGCGCCTGAATGACACTCATTCAGGGCTTTTTCGGCCTCCTCATGGGTAAGGCACCTTCTCAGAACTGTATCGATACCACGACGGTAATGCGTATCACCGACGATCATGTAGTCTTTTGCTTGGTATCGTATACGTTTCTGTTCTGAGTGAGAGGTGTTAGGCCTGAATTTTTGGGTTTGGAGATAAATTATTATATCTCCATACCACTCATTGCTTGCAGATATCAGAAACAAATGCTCGTCCACGATTGATTCTTCGGATGTTTCATCGTTGGACGACGATGGGAGATCGCACAATAATTCTGCGAAGACTAAAGCTTTCTTTGATTTGGATTTTACAAATTCCAGATCAAACTCTTGAAGGATCGCTATCCATTTTGAATATTTGCCCCCCAGCAACTGTCACGACAATATATAAGTCATGGGGTTGCAATCTGATAGAATGGTAGTTTTCCGAAAGAGGACGTAATGTCGAAATCTTTGTATCGCTTGAACAGCAGCGAGTGCTAGCTTTTCAACATAAGAATATTTGCTTTCTGTATCATTCAAGTTTTTGCTTAAATAATATATAGGATTTTCAATTCCATCGACTTCTTGAACTAAAACCATCGCAATGGTCGTATCTGCTGTAGCCAGATACAGGTTAAAATCTCTTTGATAGTCCAGGGCATACATTAATGATGCTTTTACTAGAGAATCTTTCAGAGCGTCAAAAGAAGCTTGCGCCACCTGATCCCAGACAAAAGGTACATCCTTTTTCAAAAGACGAGTATAACCTTTAGCAAGTTTTGCGTAATTTGGAATGAACCTCCTCAGAAAGTTTGCTTTGCCTTGGAGTTTCTGAATCTGAAGCAAATTGGAAGGTGGAGGCAAATTAATGATTGCCTGAACCTTGCAAGGGTCGAGACAAATCCCATCCTTAGAGACTACAAAGCCAAGTAAACGACCAGAACCGACGCAAAATACACATTTGTGCGGATTGAGTCTTATCTTGTAGTGTCGGCAATGTAGAAATATTGCTCATAAATGCTGTGGATGATCAGTCCGCTTTCGCGAATGAGCTGGAAGGTCATCGAGATAAGGTTGAACGATGTTCTTGATGTCATGGAAGGCATAATTCATTGCCCTCTGAAACGTCGCCCCTGCGTTCTTTAAACCAAAGGGTAATTTTTGATAAGCGAATGTGCCCCACGGACAAATGAATGCAGTCTTTGACTGGTCCTGTGGGCGGATATTTATTTGATTATACCTGGAAAATCCATCCATGAATGAAAAGATTTCACATCCGGCGCATTCATCAATTATCTGGTCGATGAAGGGTGTAGGGTAGTTGTCTTTCGGACAAGCTTGGTTTACATCCCTATAATCGACACACACTCTGATTGTCCCTTGTTTCTTCATAACAAGGACAATATTCGATACCCAATCGGTTAGAGGAACCGGGTAGATGAAACCAGCATGGAGGAGCTTTTCAACTTCTGCTTTAATGGCAGTGGCTTTCTTGGGGTGCACCTGCCGAAGTCGTTGTCTTACTGGTTTGACATCAGGATACATCTTAATTTCATGTTCAACGATACTCGAGTCAATGCCTGGCATTTCATCATATGACCAAGCAAAGACATCTCTGAATTCGCGAAAAAGAGCGTTATATATTTCCAGTTCCGAAGGAGAACATCCCTTGCCGACATAAATATTCTCTACAACATTTGTTTTAGTCAAGATATTTATGGCTATAGTCTCTTCAATATTGGATAAGTTTCGCTCGGAATCCACCGTATTTACAGTGTTTGATAGGAATTCAAAAACTGAAGGGTGATAAAGGTCATGTTGAGTATCTTCTTCATATTCTGGAAGAAGGGAACGATGGTGGCAATCACTCCATGGTGCCCCCTCAATCAACATTGATTGTAGGATTCCTTTGTCAGTCCCATGTACTTTCGACCAAGGATCTAATGGGGTACCATATTCTCTAGACCTATCTACCCAAACGCTTGAGGAGCGTTGATTTGGGTTCACCTCCCATGCTTGAAACATTGATTGCTACAATATTTCTATTGGGCTTGGGGGCAAAACCATTGCATGATCCATGGCGATATCGTCTTCTGAGATCTTCGTGGAAGATATCATGTTGCAGGCTCCTACCAATGCTACTTCTCCTATATAGATTGGAGGTGGAAGTGCGAAAGTTCCCATTAATGTGGGGTCTTTCAGTAGGCCTACTCCGATATCCTGAAGCGAATGGTTGCTTCCATGGATCATGGGAATGCTTCCTGTAACTTGTGAACCATTAGGGAGGAAGTCTTGTTGGTCGACGATCGTAATCCCTCCTTGAAAAGGGAATGCGATCTTCCTAAAATAAGTCGACACAACAGCTGCCATGGCATAGATCCACGGTCTTCCTAGTAGGATGTTGTAGTCAAGATTCCCATTGATGACTTCAACATCTATTTCTACTGTTTTGCCCCCCAGTTCAACTTTCAAGTTATTAAGGATACCGCACGGGGTATAGGTCCTTCCGTCGAATGCTTTCAATGTCGTCGAAGATCGCGACAAGGTCGGAGACCCTAAAGTTTTCCAGCAACTCATCGACATAATACATGTATATGCCCCCTCATCAATAATTATTCGGTGAACAGTTTTGTTGAGGGCTTTCACTTGAATAAGGAAAGCTAGTTGAGCTGGTAACTGAGGATCGTATCCTTTGTGGTCGAAGGATACAAGATTGGAATCCTTAGGATCAACCCCACCAATAGCCGATAACAAAGCCTGCCTTTGCGATGGGAAATTTTGTAGTACTTCAAGAGTCGACATAGCGGATGGCGATTGGGCCAAATCTTCCACTATGTTATAATGTCGCGCCGCTCTGGCGCGAGGATTAAATGTCGACTTGTGTACTACTCCCTTTGGCGGTTTTATTGTTAATTCAGGAATGAAGGGCGGTACAACTTCTGTCGAAGTTGTTGTCGAACTACTTGGTTGATCTTTACCTTTGTCGTTTGACAGCTGTGGATTCCCGTAATCTTTATTCCTTGTCGAAATCAAAGCATCATTCTGCTGTTTTGAAACCAACAACATAAGCACTTGCGACGGGGAAGCATTTCCACTATCAACCAGATTTTGACCTGGATTTGGGAATGGATCAGTTAACACAGCTGAGGTTTGCAAACTTTTGAAGAACCTTTTCAGCTCAGCTTTGTACGGACAATCCCTTGTCCAGTAATCCTCATCGCATATCTGACATGGATATTTCCTATTTCCAGGAGGGTTTGAAGAAGTTTTTTCAGGAGATGACTCACCTTGTTTCTTCTTCTTCCCTTTGTTTTTCTTCTTCTTGCTCCCTGGTTGTTTGGTTTCTTTGCCCTTATCTGCTGATACGGCATTTACTTCCGAAGCAAGAATTTCTTCTTTTGCATTTTGATTCGAACTCTTACGGGCTTTCTTAGACGAAGCCTTTGTCGATTTCGTGTTTGCCGTGCCAATCACACCATTGCCGGCATGAGAGTCACTATTTGATTCAGGAGGAGGAGGAATTGAGAATTCCGGTCTAGGGGCATCAAGTATTTTGTCGTAGAGCGTGCCAGACTGAGTGTAGACTAAGTCTAGATATTGTGCACGAGCAATAACTTGCTCCTCCATTACGACTCCCCCCTTGGCCACATCTTCTGTTATAGCAGGAAGTAACGACTTTATAAACCATTCAGCTAACAGCTGATCGGGAACGTACATTTTCACCATCCTACGAAGACGACGCCACTCATGTATATGATCAGATATGTGAGTGGCTGTTGTCTGCTTGAAGTTGGTTAAGATTTCCGTTCCCGTTTCATACCTTATTGGTAATTGAAAATGGGTTAAGAAAGTCGTGGCTAGGGAGCTGAAATTGTCGAACGAGGCTCTAGGTAATTCAATATACCATTTTGCCGTTGGACCCGTTAATGTCCTCTGAAAAAGGCGAAGCCTTATCGAATCATCGTTCAGGGTGTTTGATGAACACCACAGATGAAAAGTCATCACATGATTCGATGGGTCTTCACCTGGATTTCCATTAAATTTAGGAATGTCCGATGGAAGTTTGTGAGGAATCGCTGGCCACCAAGGGGCGTAAGCAATTGGATCGTTTGTTAATCGGTGTAAATCGGGTAACTCTAAAGTTTCCACGAAGGGTAACTGTTGATTCAGGTTAGGTGAAGCATACCCAGGGTATGATGGAATCGCCTGAGCAGTGGGCCTTTGCATACCAGCATAATGTAATTGATGTTGGTATGACTGATACGGTTGGTGGACTTGACCACTGTAAAGCGGTTGGTTTTGACCGTTTTGAATATACGGTTGTCCACTGTTCGCAAATATCTGCTGCTCAGAACCTTGGTACACTTGCTGGAATTGTGGTTGTTGATATTGCACCAGCCACGGTTGTGAAGCCATGTCCTGTTGCGTTATACTAACCGTTGGACCAAGGTGTGGGGTAATTGTACCCGTTTGGACCTGTGTCGCCCCACCAGTAGGCGATTGTGGTTGAGTCACAGGGTCAAGGGGCTGTTGCATTACAACCTGAGAAATCTGAGGTTGACATACAACAGGCAACGTTTGAACTTGCGACACTGTCACAATAGCCGGTGTGGTCGGGATGTTCGACATAGGTACACATTGTTGCATAGAATATACAACCCTTGGTTGTTGAGGTAGCATAGGTACCCAACCACTTGATGCAACTCCAGTATAACCTGAATACTATTGTGAACTCCCATATGGATACCCCCCCGGAGGGGGTAATGAAAGGGCATACTAACCCCCATACGGTAGCAATCTGGAACTCAAGGGGATTGTTTGCCCTTGGGGGCTGGATTGCCCAAATTGACCTCCAAATGGATCAATTTGGCGAGTTTCAACATAAGAGTTGCCGGATATTATTCCGGATGAACAAACTGGAACAGACCACACTGTCGAAATAGTCCCTGGGTGGACTCCTTCTAGCGGTTGTGAGCTAGTCGGGACAGATGGTACGCCGGCAAACATTGTTGGAGTGACGGCAGGGGCTTCTGCTGTCGCTGTGTCATTCGACACAGTCCTAGATGTTGACAGTTGTTCAGACATTTTGAGTCTATCCAATAGATTGCCTAGCGATTCTACAGGAACTTCCACTGGTGATGGACTAACTTCTGATGTAGAAGGAAATAGAGTGACCCCTACTCCAAAATGTGTTGGAGTACTTGCTTGCGGATCCTCTACAATTTCCTCTATCGCAATCAAACCAGGTGGAAGAGGAAGACCGTCAGGTCTGTAAAATATTTCTGGTGCCGAAGAAGGGGTTGAATCGACAGCGACAGTTGTTTGAGGAGCAAGACTCTCTGAACCGGTTACAGATGGAACTGGTTCAGTAGCGCAAGTATTTGCTTCCAGACTAGGATCAGTGTTACTGTCCCTCTGTGGCTGTTGAACTTCTTCTATAGAGGCAGGGTTTCCAGAAATGTTTGGAGTAACCGGAATCTCAGATGTCGTTGGAACACTTGTTCTAACTTTGATAGGAGATTTCGAACCGGTTAAACGAGTTCGCTTTGTCCGTACTGTTTTCGATTCCGGAGACAAAGACGGTTGACTCGTAAGCCTCCGCGAACGACGGGGTTTCAATTGACTTTCTTCCACGATTGCGGATTACTCGATCAACCAAAATACAAAAGGGGAAAGTGTGTTTCCGAATTAAATGAATTTTTTAGACGCTTTTAGACACAACTTGCTTTTTCACTTTTAAAGAGTCGAGAAAAAGCTAAAGATGACTCTAGTCTCCTTCGATGTTTTAACGAGCCCGAAGTGACAAATGCTCGGATGGACTTTTTCTGTTATAGAGTCTGAAAAAGGCCAAAAGGAACTGCTCTGGAGTTCTAGGCAGAGGGTGTGCCAAACTTTTCGCAAAACCGCAGAATACTTTTTAGGGTACGGGAGGTCGATCTTCCTGAATGTTGTGTTCAGTGCATTGCGATCAGTAGGGCGGCCGACACGGCTTCCTAAGGATAAAGGTTTTATGCCTATAGGGGTCTCCCAATATATACGCGACGGTACGTGGGAGCACAATCCGTACTGGCGCTATCGTCCCTCAGGAGGAATCACCCACCATCCACGAGATCGACAGTCACCAGGCTTTACGACGCCGAAACACGTCTCTAGCCTAGACCTCTATGTTGTGCGTTATGTTGCAAAGCGTTGTTAAGTTCATTCAATTTATTTTAGGTTGATCTTTTTAGAAGTTTGCCTTTCAAGGTTCACCACGAGATGTATGATACAATTCCTAAATGCAGTCTAAATATGATAAGCAAGCTTTATATCTTTTCAACTTTGAAAATCCTAGCTACTAAGGGAAAAGAAAGACACCATCTTTTCTCAAAGAGCAATCAGCACACTCTAATGCACTTTTCCTAAATCAGACATGCAAACTATCAAGATGCAAATGCACAATGCAGGTGTTTGTTTTCTGCTTTCTTAGTATTGATGCCTACAAAGAAAGCTTTTTGTACAACTTTGAATTTGCTTTTAAATGACCAATACAAACAAGTTTACTTTTTTGAAATCAGAGAGGGTAGAAGAGATTACAACACTTAACGATTTTCGAAATGAATACTTGTTTCGACACTTAAAAGAGACAAATTCAAACCAATAAGCAAAAGCAAATGTATAATCAATTGCAAACAGCCAATGAACTCTCTTCTAATATCACAATCAACAGATCTGAATCAAGGGCTACAGGATTACTATTTCACTCATGCAAAGGAAAACTGCAAATGATGCCACAAACACATAAAAACACTCACAGTATTTTTGTACAAAAGGAGGCGGAATTTAAGCAGAGAAAAGGAGTTATCAGAATGGTACCTATGCTGGTTACAGGCTGCAAAAATCAGAGATCAAAACAAGGCAAAACAGAGCATAGAACCCCAGCTGCACAAGGCCAAACTGGTTCAGCGCAACCTCAACACAGGGGTTTTGACATTCAGCGCAGGTAGCCTTCACGGGACCTGCGTTGAAATGCAGAATCCCTTCATAGGGTCTGCGCTGAAGGAGAAACTCTCGTTTCTCACTGGTTCTGGGTCACAGATTGCTGATTAATCTACTGTTTTAGGCCAAATAAAAGCAACAAGCAAGGTGAAATCAAAGGGATGCTTTGAGGGAGTACTAAGATCTATCACAAAGGATCATCAAATCATTTGTGAGTCCATTGTTCAGATCATAGACAAGTCCAGTGATTGGATCAAAGCAGCAACTGTCTACTTTGCATCTGGGAATAGCAGATGCAGTTCGATTGTTGTTGTCGAGTCTATGAGACAAACAATGATAGAAACACAAATAAAATGACTAAACAAATCTCCCCAGCGGAGTCGCCAATTTGTTGTGGGGAAAAATGCCTATGCAGGACGATCCTATCCACCTAAGGTGTGACAGTGCCTTAGCAACAAACAGAGACAGCTATTCTAGTATTCTTCCTTTATGAATTAAGAATGAAGAGAGATGGATGGACTAACCGGTGTCTTCCGTTTGTCCCTCGATCTGGTTTCTCTTCTCTTGGAGAGTTCCCAGCTACTTGCCTTCTCGCTCGCCCAGCTTCAAGAGGTTTCTGCAAGATCACAAGAAGAGAACACTACACAAGACATGGATTCATATTCATAACTAGTTCAGGATTAGAAATAAACTAAACATACTAATGCAATCATACATCAAAAATACATCAGTATATAGGAGAAACCAAGATAGCTTTATTGATGAATAACAAGGTTCAGGAAGAGATACAACCCATAGGGCTCCAATCCAGCATCTTCTTCCCAGCAAATGGAATTCCTATCTTCACCCCCTTCAAAGCATTAAGCACCCAATGATTCCAATCTCAAACCAACAACAATTCTTTGCAATAACAAAATTCCAGCCTCTAGATCTCATGGAGGAGAGATCCATATATAGATGTTTGGAGAGAGGATGAGTCAGCTTGAGATCTGACTAGTGTCCTCTCCCTCTGTCAGTTCTTGATTCCACTTGGAGGTTCTTGCTTCCACTTGGAGATTTGGAACCTCTTACTCATCATAGTCGAATTCCCTGAGGCAAGTGTCATTTTGGAAGCTTCCTGGGTTTTGACACCTTGAGAAATGAACTTGCCACATGTCCACTCTCACTCAGCGCAGGTAGCCAGTGTTGCCTTTGACATTCAGCGCAGGTAGCCAGTGGTGGCTTTGACATTCAGCGCAAACAGCTAGTGGAGCCACTAAATTGATCCTGAATTGACTTGTTTTTGAGCAGTTTCTGGTGGAGAACTTCTGTGAATTGCTGTGGTTTGTTAGCCTTGTTCCTCTAGGGGTAGGAACAACATGTTTAGGGACTTTGGATCCCTTAGATTATGGACATTTCATGCTCAATGCTGTAAGGCACAAAAATGTCTATAACACAACTGCAATAGTAAAATCCTAGCCATACTGCTTACACTTTAGGGGGGTTGTGTTTACAACACCAATTAGCCTCAATAATGCTCCACTCATTCTCTACCTCGACTGTCCCTTCACTCTGAACTTCTTCTCATCAGGACCATAACCAATGCATAGCTTGATCTCTACAACTGCTATAATTTTGTCCTTGGTCTATTCTCTATTTTCTATGCCAATCTCTCCTTGACTTCTTATCTCTTATCCCCGTCTAGTTGACACATGAAGGAACCAATGCCAACCTCACCATCATAATCTCCTCCTTGGTGGCTCTCTCCAAATTTAAGTCTCCCCTCATAATTTTCACTATATATGACTATGTTCTCTCATTCCTTTTAAGATTAAATCAATTTCTCAATTCCTTGAATGGTTTTCTCAACTTCTCCTTACCTGTTAAAATCATTGTACACACACACACACACACACATATTGAGAGAATATAAGAAAACACAAAAAAAGCCACAAAACATAAAAACAATGTTTTATAGTGGAAAACCTTAATCAAAGGAAAAACTAACTAATAGAATATTATATTAGTGTCCTTTGGCCAAAATCCAATCAAGATACCCAAGTGATCCTTCACTTCTTACATTCCTAACCTCTTACAATGGGGTCTTCCCAAGTGTTTTAAAGGCTTAATTACATGTAATCCATGGGCATGAAACCATGGAAACCAAAACCACCACTGTTGATAAATTAACTTTAACTCTTTCACTAGTCAAATTTTCCTAACACTTTTTTCTAAACCAATATCCTCATTGCCAAAGTCTATGGTTCTTAGTCTTCTTATTCCTCTTCTTTTGTAGAGTCTAATCCATCATCCTTCAATTGAAACTATATTTTTTTTGGTTCTTTATCCCCTGGTAGGACTTCCTATTTGGCATCTTTCATTTCTATAAATACCACATCTCAGCTATACACAACCTTCATTTTTGGGTTCTAAAGCTTATAAATTTTGAGATTGTCTTTATATCTAATAAAGATACACCTTTAAAAATTCTTATCTTATTCTACTTTCTAAAGTGTACATAAGCATTATATCGAAATTCCCTAATATTTTTAGGAGAAGGTTTCTTACCATTACATACCTCATGTGGAGTCTTATCATCCAAACTTGATGAGGGGATCTATTTATCATATAACATGTAGTGTGTTAGCTTTGTGGGGCCTGACCCATGTTCAATGTTAGTTATCCAAACAAATCCCCACACTACTGGCCCTTTCGGCATCAGCCCGTGGAGTGCGAAGCGAAGTCTCACCCGAAGCAGTATGGGGGGATGCTGGAACCAAGTTTCCACAACCTGAGATGGTCGTGATGTTGGTTTATACCCTCTATTCCTACTTTCATGTAGGTCACTAAGCTTTAGGGCTCTGATAGCCTACCCTTTATTCTGCCCCTCAGTACCTTCGTGAAGGTGTATGATTTACCTTCGCGCAACCTTAATTCGTGATCCAGGTACTTTCACTTTGCTATGACAACATATTGTATAGTTTTCCAAGTTATATTAAGTGTTTTACTTATCTTACTAATCAACGACAGTTAGCACTGTGTAAATTGATATCCTTACTCATGTTTAATTAACTAATACAGTCACATACATTCGCGCATCACATGAACATTGTAAATTAAACCCAAAACACAATATAACCAGATGTATTAACAAGAAATAAATACACATAATTTGTGAAATACTTCTCTTTATTGATATCTTTAGATTAATACAGACTCTATCTTCCCTGCACATACAGCTGCAGGAGTCCATGCACTCAGCTACGAACTTCCACCCTAGGCATTTGCAAACTCAGCTACAGAGCCTCTACCTTCGCTAAGACCCGAGAACACTTAGAATCAATGCTTAAATCTTCACTTCATTCTTCATTATTCACTAAATACTACTTAGAGCTTACTTACTTAGTTCCTTTTTATACAATCCCATGGTCACAGGCCATGGGTGGATCTTTACAGCCGACTTTACACTTTACAAAATAAGGGAAGACAACCCTTTATGACTCTTGACACCTTCACACTCCATGGCCACAAAATGTGGAGACTTTACATCTTTATTACAAAATTGTCCCAAAAAATTGGCAATTAGCCCCAAAATTGTCCTTGGGGGAACCCGTTCCCAAAAGGTCCCCAACACAAACATCGTGACTCACCCTCGAGTCACACTATGGGCACAGAGATCTTGGCGCGAAGACTTCCCAGCTCGACCTGTATGATGGCAACCTTGGCAGTGCACTGTGTGGCCGCTTGCTTTGCTTCATCAAACATTTGTTCTATCACTAGTCCTAAACAATCAGCCTGAAGATTTTGCTGAGTTGCTTGCAGATGAGCAAGCTTTCCTTCAATAGAGGTTGTGACCGAATAAGGCTCATCCAACCAGGGCTTCAAGCACACCTTCAACATCGCCTCTTGCAGCTTCGCCAGTCTCTGCGTGACAGCAACAGTTCATGCTATACCTTTTACTTTGTCAGAGTGCTGCTATAGTTCTCATGCTTCTGTCTCCAACCACTGTACATTAGGGTCCTCCTGTAGGCTCGTCAGGACCTCGAATGACTGTTCAAAAAGTTGTGTGAAGCTTGTTGATGCACTGTCTACCGCTGCTATTGCCTCTATGACAGCGGTTGCACGTTTCCCCTTTACTTCTAGCAGAGTTGAAGCTTGTGCCTTCAACTATAAATTTGTAATATGTAGGTTTATCTCCAATTGAACCTTAGCCAACTCTGTGCAAGCATCGCACACCCTTGTAGCAAGCTTGCGATCACGCACCTTGACTAATTCTTCCTTAGGAATGGTCAACTTTGGGACCATTCGGCATGCCTCCTACACAACCTGAACTATGCGCTTGCTTCAGACGGTTACCTCGGTCATGACGGCAATGGCAGAGTCTTGCTATAGGGCCATCTGTTCATTATTAATCTTTTGTTCACTGATCACCTGTAAAGTGCATTGTTCGCGGGCCCTTAGATCGCAATCACTCCATCCTGCAATAGGTGGAGCGCCTCACTAGGGAGCGCTGCCAAGTTCAATCCCACTCCCTTGAGGGCACTGACAGTGGGCCTGTCAGCTTCATTTTTTGTTGTCAGTTCTCCATCTAGTAGCACTATCGCGTGGGAGACCTTTGACGCAACATCTCAGTAGCTTCTGAAGTACCGATAGAGAGGCTGGTGGACACCATGCTAGCCTGTGATGCAAGGGTCTGCAGCTCTTGCAGACCCATTTCGATGGCTCCTAATAATAGTTGCTGCTGTTGCTCGAACTGTTGTAGTGCCTCCGTGGTGACATCTTGCATTGTGTCTCCAATGTCATACAAATCTCCTCCTGTGAGGGTGATTGTGTCCACCGACGACTTACTGGCCTTGGATTTCTTCCTCGACCCCACTTTTTCTTGTTCCCTTGTATGCTTGATGCAATCTGATGTCGTCTGCACGTCCGTGCCATGCTGCTCTGTTTGCTCGTCCATTTCTTCCTCTATTTTGGGCAAAGGCAACCTCACGCCTTTGTGAGATCCATGCTCTGTTTCACCTGTTTGCTTTTCCGTCTACTGGGCGGCATTGCACTCTGCCTGGGTTATGTCAGTAACCTCCTTCTTCCTCTTCTCGGCCAGTTGTGTCATCTTGAGCTTGGCCTCCTCCTTTTTGCATTGCGCAGTGGACTTGCTTGACCCCATTGCTAAGTCTAAGGTATTGCGCCACTCTGCCGACCAATGATCAAGTATTGAATCAATTGCATCATCTGTTGCCAAGTAAGGCAAGTCATACCATGTTTTCTCAGGGTTCTTCCATACCCTAACCGACACATGGTGAATTTCTTCCTTGAACTCCATGTACCTATGTTGGTTGGCAAACACAATAGGCGACAACTTCGCTGCTTCTAGCAGGTCTGACATGACTGAGGGGAATTGACAGTCTTCTGGCAACTCCCAGGCTACCAACACAATAGACAGCAAGAGCCATGCATAGTGGAAAGTCTTGTTGATCTCCTGTGCCTTGCAGAAGTTTTCAAGGAACTCACTGAAGAGATAACGCGCCTAATTAAAATGGACTCCTTCGGCGCATTAGGCTGCAAGAGTGGCAACTGGTTCTGACACTTCATTTGTGAGACACTTCCTCATAACTTTTCCTGCCAAAATTTGTGTGGCCACCTTAAATACAGGGTCACAGATTCTCGAGATGGCATAGCCACGCAAATTCTTCACAAGATTGAATTTCTCCTTCATGGCCTCTGCGAGGGCTTGCTCGCCGCCTTTTCCAACAAACATCATGGTTGTATTATCCCCTGTGTAGAGCAGCCACGTGATCCTATGGATCAATCTGTCAGTGATGGGTATCGGCTCCTTCAGCCACAGACACCCATCGTGCACTAAGCATAGTAGTTGCTTGATGCCCAATACTATAATGGGGGTGCGATTGTAGTGAGACACCCATAGCAGGTTGAGCATACCTACCTTGTCTACTCCCCTGACCCACTTCCACGGTTCTAATGTAGTTATCTCGGTGGTTGTGTCAACAACGCGGCACATTAGCTGCTATGTCACTAAGTGCAGGAACTTCTCATGGTCAGCTAAGTCCCAATATTCTAGTTTCAATCGAGGAACTCACCCCAGTCGCAGTCCTTCAAAGACAATCTCATCTGGTAGTAGTGGGGTGTGAAAGGTGACCTTACTCTCTTCAATGTCCTTTGGCACCTTGGTCTTGCCCTGCGTAGAGGGATGTACTCAAGAAACTTAGTGATAGGGTCAGAACCTTTGACTTCTACTTCCTCCACTTCTATCCCCAAGTCCTCATCATCCATCGGGATGTCCTCAGTTTCTTCCTCCTCTGGCTTCAGGTTAATGGTTTTTCCCTTTTCCTATGTGGTGGGCTTGCCCTTTGGTGGGTTTCTTCTCGGCGACACGGACACCGATATCGCAGCCTGCTTTCCCTTCTTATCCTTCGCACTCTCCTTGGTTGGGGTCGGCATCTATCTAAGTGTCCGTGGTGATTTAAGGACTTCGGTGATCCGGATTTAAACAGGAACACAAGAAATTACAGAGATAACCATATACACAAAGATGCAGCGGAAATAATACTTCATTTCATTAATGGAAAATACTGAAATATGCTTACAAACAGAAATGGCAATAAACTAGCTAGGGCGATGGTAGCTTATCTCTGAGAAGAGATGTGATGGCTACATGCCTCTGAACTGTGTTACAATGAGGCTCGAAGGCCTATTTATTGTTGAGAAACAATGGAAAAACCCTTAACATTCCAAAACCTAACCCTAGGAGATGAAACGCCAAACTGTGGGCCCCGTTTGGGGGTAAGTTGGTACATCAACTTCCCGGGGTTGTAACTTTGGCATATGATCTCCGTTTGACGCGTACAATAGCTCATTAGAAAGATCTATCCGAGCACTATCATTGTTGGAACGGGCAACACTAGTCCATTCTATGGACTCGTGTTGCCCCTGGATTCCCCAAAAAACGTCGTTTAGGGCCTCAAAACAGCTCCGGAAGTTCAGGACCCGAAAAACTGCTAAAAATAGTAAGTTGTGCTACAATTAAGGAAACTGAAAATGCTGAGAAAGACAATGGTGGGGGTCCAGGTGGACTTGGCAGGTGGCCACCAATATCCATCTGGATCATTCCTCCCCCCTTAGGAAGCAATGGTCCCCATTGCGGTGAGCTCCTCCATGAGATGAGGAAACTTCTGTTGAACTTGTTCCCTGGTGAGCCACTTGCCCTGCTGAAGGAGTTGGCCCGCTTTGACAACTCGATACAGTTGGATATTCTGTTGGCGAGTGTTCTTGATCTGTGTGTCCATGATCCGATCAGTTGCAGCTTGTTCCATGCAATCTGGATTTAATTTTGTGGGTTTGAGTTGTTCTGCAATGTCGGATGTGTCTAGCAATGGTGGAAAGTATGGCCGAAGGCGGTCCACATTAAATACTGGGTGCAGGTCAAGGAATGGGGGAATGCTGAGCTCAAATGCATTGTCTCCCATAGCCTTATTAATGGTGTAAGGACCATATCGGAGTGGTCTCAATTTTCGATAGGCTCCAGTAAGGCGTTCCTTTTGCAAATGCAACCAGACTTTGTCGCCCACCTGAAACTTGTGTGGCACCCGATGTTGATCATGTCGCTGCTTGTACTTGGCATTTGATTTCTCAAGAATGTCATGGACCTGCTGGCGAATATGTTGGATGCGCTCAATGAAGCTGGTGGCCTTATCTGTTTCGGACTAGACATGAGCTGAATTCATGTGAGTAGCTGCAAGTGGCATGGCCACATCAATGGGGCATAGTGGCTGGAATCCCAAACCCACCTGAAAAGGGCTATGGCCAGTGGAGCTGTGAAGAGCTCGGTTGTAGCTGTGCTGAACGTAGGGGAGGCTCTCGTCCCATGTGTGTGGATGCTTTGAGTTATACATGCGCAGAATGTGCACAATCATCCTAATGACAACCTCTGTCTGGCCATCAGTTTGAGGATGGAAGGCTGTGGACTTCGTGAGTTTGGTGTCCAGCATTGACCAGAGACTGGACCAAAAGGTGCTGAGAAAACGACTGTCCCAATCTGAGATGATAGACTGTGGGATCCCAAAGTGCACCCACACTCGTTCAAAGAAGAGTTTAGCAGTGGCTTCTGCTGTGATATTCTTCTTGCAGGCCATCATAATGGCCATCTTTGAGAACCTGTCGACGACCACAAAAACACAGTCATTTCCATGCTTAGTGGAAGGAAGGCCTGACATGTAATCCATGGAGATGGATTCCCAAGGTCGACTAGGGGTAGGGCAAGTGGTCTTGTTCAGCGCCCGATAGTCAATACAGAGTCTCCACGTCCCATCCTTCTTCTGTACCAACACTATCGGGCTCCCACACGGCGAAGAACTCGGACGGATGTGACCTTTCTGCAGGAGCTCCTGAATCTGCCTCTTGATTTCATTGTTCTCCAGAACGGAGCGCCGATAAATTGGTCCATTGGGTAGCGGCGCACCTGGGGTCAGATCGATGGAGTGCTTGACTTGACAGTGCAGAGGAACCCCTGCCGGGGAGGTGAAGATGTCTTCGTACTCCTCCACAATCTTGTCCATCTGTAGCTGCCGTGCAGAGGGACCCCGTTTGGAGGCCGCGGCCACTATCTTCTTCTTCCCTTGAGGGCGTATCATCAGGAAAACAAATTTCCTGGTTTTGGAAATGATCTTACTGCATTGTTTTGCAGTAATCAAAGATATGGCGGCAGGTGGTGCTACCTCTGGTATCCTGAACAACTTATTTCCCAATGTAATAATAACAGCACGGGGCCTTGATTCATACACAGCATGTCACTTCCACAAGTATGGTTGTCCTAGTAATACATCACAAACTTCAAGGGGAGCAATGTCACACAATACCTCATCCGTGAAGGGCTTGATGTTGTATGGAAGGCGACACTGCTGGCTCACGCGAAGATCTCGCCCTTGGTGAAGCCACCCAATGGTGTATGGTTGTGGATGTGCTGTGGTCGGTAAGCCCAACCGCTTCACGACCTCTACCAAAATGAGGTTCTTTTGACTCCCGCTATCAACAATGAACTGTATCGGGGAGCCCTTTACCCACATCTGGGAGCGGAAGAGACGCTCCTCCTCCTCTGGATCTTCGGGTTCATTTTTCTGGATCTTTGCGGTAGCAACAGTGGCGCTGGGATCCGCATCAATGATCTGCTTCCCTTTTTCATACCCCTTATCGGGTTCTGACTCAGAGTCGAAACATGCATCTGATTCTGAAACCTTTAGCTCAGCCACCAGTGACTGCTTGGCCCGACACTCACTTGTGTTGTGAGTGGAGCTCTTATGGAACTCGCACCATTTTCCAGTGTCCTTTCTTGGCTTTGCGGCGTTGCTCTTTGCTTGCAGCTTCGGCTGGTTGTCTTGGGCTGTCCCGCCTTGGCTTTGTCCTTTGTTCTGTGGTTTAGGGGCACCTTTCCCCTGCTTTGGATTCGCAGATCCAAAGTCTCGCTTCTTTTGTTTAAACTTCTGCTCGACCTTGACGGCATAGTGGTATGCTGCACCGAGCGAGGGGATGTTTAGGAACTGTATTTCTTCCTGGATGTACTTGTGCAGGCAGCCACGGTATTTGAGTATCAAATGTTGCTCCGAATCCTTGATACCCAACTTTGTGCGAAGGGTATGGAAAAGATTGGTGAACTCTGGCACGTCTTGGTCCCTTCCCTGCCGCAGCGTGGTCCACTTTATGTATTCATCCTCATAGCTTCCGACAGGGTAGTACTGCTCCTTGATGGCATCCCGGAACGAATCCCAGGTGGGTGCAGCTGAAAATAGTGAGCCAGTACTTTCATCCTTCTGCTCGCAGTAGGTTTCCCACCAGTCCTTGACGTGGGGGGCTGCTTTGAGAAGAGCAAAAACAATCTTTTCCCGACTCGAAAATTCATGAACAAAAAAATAACCCTCTAGCAGATTTAACCATTTATCTATGGCATCGGCGTCTATCTGACCCTCGAATATGGGGATTTCAAAATTAACTTGTACCTTAAAGGGTGTGGCGTTTCCAGAGGAGCTGCTGGAAGCCGATGCGCCGCTTCTGGGTAGCCGCTGAAGGATCTGCACAAAGCTGTCCATCATCGCGTTCCGTTGTCGCTCGAGCGCTTCTTCGAGCAAGATTTTGATGGGATCTCCTGCCCCCTCGTCTTTCTTCTCGTCCGCCATGGGAGGCCGTCGGGATTTGCGAGGCTGGTCTTGCAAAGGTTCAACCAGTTCAAGCCCTAACTCCTTATATCCCGACCTTGTTGGGGACATGCAAAGAAAAACAGAGAAAAAGCAGACCGCTCTGATACCACTGATCCGGATTTAAACAGGAACACAACAAATTACAGAGATAACCATATACACAAAGATGCAGCGGAAATAATACTTCATTTCATTAATGGAAAATACTGAAATATGCTTACAAACAGAAATGGCAATAAACTAGCTAGGGCGATGGTAGCTTATCTCTGAGAAGAGATGTGATGGCTACATGCCTCTGAACTGTGTTACAATGAGGCTCGAAGGCCTATTTATTGTTGAGAAACAATGGAAAAACCCTTAACATTCCAAAACCTAACCCTAGGAGATGAAACGCCAAACTGTGGGCCCCGTTTGGGGGTAAGTTGGTACATCAACTTCCCGGGGTTGTAACTTTGGCATATGATCTCCGTTTGATGCGTACAATAGCTCATTAGAAAGATCTATCCGAGCACTATCATTGTTGGAACGGGCAACACGGGTCCATTGCCCCCGGGTTCCCCAAAAAACGTCGTTTAGGGCCTCAAAACGGCTCCGGAAGTTCAGGACCCGAAAAACTGCTAAAAATAGTAAGTTGTGCTACAATTAAGGAAACTGAAAATGTTGAGAAAGACAATGGTGGGGGTCCAGGTGGACTTGGCAGGTGGCCACCAATATCCACCTGGATCATTCGGTTAATACCTCCGCAACCTCTGGAGCAGTTCCCTTTGCCTCCCTAACCACCTCCAGGACAACCCCCTCGGTTGTCACTACTTCAGATGATGCTATGAAATAACTCCTGTGTCTCCTTTGGAAACATCTCAAATACTGAAATTTCTAGCAAAACTTCGTATTTTTCATAGTTCATGTGTGCCTGAGAGCTCAATAACTCAATTCTCAAAATGCCAAGTGTTTTTCACTGGGCAGCCACTTGTAATTTATAGGCACTTTCAAGTTCAAATCCGACCGTTGCCCCCAAAATCGGTTCATTAATGCCAGATTGGTGGCAGATTTCCAAGGATATTACCCATAAATTTTGTCTTAAATGCGGCCACCCACTCCATTTGGCTACATTCCTATTGTCAAATCATGAACATTGACTTTAACGGTCACTTTCCAACTGACCTACACGATTTCTCCCTAGGTAGCGCAACTCTCTTCATGTTGTCACGAACCCTATGACATTTCCTTATCCCACACAATCCTCCAATCGCGTAGTTCCCAAACTCGGGCAGTGTAGTTTATAGTCCCATGCCTCCTTTCAACTTCCTGGAGTGCTAAGACTATGTTTCCCTCATATAGTCACCTGGTCGGATCACCAATGTATGGCTTCAACCGGCTTCCATTCACCTTTCCTAAGAAGGGATCTCCATTCAATTTAACCAACTAAATTGCTCCACTGTCAGTAATCTCCTTAATGACATAGGGCCCTAACCAGTGCATTTTGAATTTCCTTGGAAATTTATCAAAATTGTTGTCATATAACAAAACCAGATCATTTACCTTAAAGGTGCGCAGCTCAATGTGCCGATCATGCCATGCTTTTCACACTGCTTTTGGACCTGTTGGTGAAATCTAGCTAGAAATATCTCTTCCTCAAGCTTAGCCAGTTGCATTAGCCTCTCTTCTAGGGCTCTGTGATCCATCATACCCGTGAGTGTCACTATGTGTAGACTAGGCACAATGTATTCCATGGGAATAACTACTTCAACACCATATACAAGCCTAAAGGGTGTCTGTCCAATTAACTTTTTGCATGTCATCCGATAGGCCCATAGTACAACGGGTATGCATAGGTCCCAATCACTTCGCTGAGCATTGCAAACCTTGGTCAACTCATTTTCTAGCACCTTATTGAATGCTTCCACCGTCCCATTAGCCTGAGGGTGATAAGGTGTGCTTTTTTTGTGATGTACCTAAAATTCTTCTGTCAGCGTGTTGATCATTTCATTCAAAAAGTGTTTACCATGATCACTCATCAAAATCTTTGGACACCCAAATCACATCAGTACATACTCAAAGAGGAAATTTGTAGCAGTCATGCCTATGCAATCCTTCATAGGCTGTTCCTTCACCCATCGAGTCAAATACTCAGTTGTGGTAATAATGTACTATGCTCCCGTCTTCTTCCCTTGGGGCTGAATGGGTCCCACAAAATCTATTGTCGATTTCTTGAAAGGTTGTAACATCATCTGTGGGTTCAGAGGTAGCTCATCTCTCCATTATGGCCTACCAGTCCTTTGACACACATCACATGCCTTGCAATAAGCTTTTGAATCCCGATGGAGGGTTGGCCACCAAAACCCTGCACGTAGAATCTTTTGTGCAGTCTCTCTCCCTATATAATGGCCTTCTATGGTGCCCCCATGAGCATCCACAAGGATATTGCTCCTTTCAAACTCTGGTACATATCGTCATAATAATTCATCAGACCCCATTTTGTACAGATGCCCAACAATGACATAAAATTTTGCCACGCGCATCACTAACTCCTTCTTCTACTGGATGGTGTAGCCTTCCGAGGCGATTCATGTTGTTGGGAAGTGTATGATGTCTTCAAAGTGACCATCTGCGATGCGCATTGCAAATAGCTGCACGTCAGGCAATCCCTCCTCCAAATTAGTGGGCTCTTCCCCTATTTCGATGCGCAACAGATGGTCTGGTCCCACGTTCAGTCATTTAGGCTTCACAATAACTTCAAAATCATATTCCTGAAACAATAACAACCACCGAAAGATTCTCCCCCCCAACATAGGCTTATTGACCGAGTATTTCAAAGTAGAATGATCTGTATACATCTTAAAATTTCCACCCAACAAATAGTGTCTAAATTTCTAGAGCGTGTATACCATGGTTAACCCTTCACGCTCGGTGGTGGAATAGTTCTTCTCAGCATTGGATAACCTCCTGCTTGCAAATGCTATAGGATGGTGCAATTCTCCTTCACTAGCCTGTGTTAGTATTGCTCCCAGTGCTATACATGACGCGTCTACATGTACATGAAACTCCTTCTTCCAATATGGGAAGACTAAAATTGGCACGGTGATCATTTTTCCTTTTAATACATCCAAGATATTCTGACAGTCCTCGTTCCAACAAAACGTGACATCCTTTTTCAACAACTTCTCCATAGGGGCGGTGATCTGGGCATAGCCCTTGATAAACCCTTTGTAATACCTAGTATGTCCTAAGGTTGAGCGCAACTTTTTTACACTCCTTTGTGCCTCCAAGTTAAGTATCACTGCGATCTTCATGGGATCTACCATCAGTTCCTGTCTACAAACCACATGGCCCAGCAGAGTCCCAAAAGGTACACAAAACAAACATTTCTTCAAATTGAGCGCATTTTGGTACCTTCGAAAAGTATCTAGCATTAGGCGCAAACTTTCCACATGGAATTTTACCAACACAAACATAGTCCAGTCATCAAAGTACACTTCCAAAAACTTATGAATAAATTCCTTAAATGCAGCAATGACTACGTGCGAAAAAATCACAAGTGCATTATTCAATCCGAAAGGCATTACAATGTATTGAAAACATCCCCACTAAGTTGTGAAGGTTGTCTTGCATCTATCCTTAGGCACGATTTTGATCTGATGGTACCCAGAGAACCCATCAGTGAAGGAGTATGCTTCCTAGCCACCTACATTATCCAATACCTCATTAGTGAATGGAGTCGGGAAAGGATCATGTACGCAAGTGTCATTCAATTTCCTTAGATCTACGCATATCCTTATTTCATCCTTCTGCTTCTTTTCTTGTACCACCATTGGTCTTACCCAATCAGATTCTTCTACGGGCTCAATGATGCCTACCATGAGCATCTTGTCTAGCTCTAAGTAGACCTTCTCCTTATACTTCAGATTGAGACGGTAAGGTCTCTGCTTAACCAAATTCATGTCGGGTTTTAACGTGATCTTCATAACACCCAGGTCTCTTATTATCCCCTTTAGCTTTGTAAACTTGGTAGGGAACAAATCATGGTATTCGCAAAGAAATTCAGTGACCTTATCTACCATCACGTCATCCCAATAATCTCCAATCTTTGTGAATTTTGGCTCTGCCTCCATACTAATATTTACCTGTTTTGTTTTTAGTGGCATGGTTATATCAGGATTCTTGATCTGCGGTCCCTTGACCTCATGGTGACCTTCGGTTTTAGGGATATTAGTCTCTCATGGATCCTCGTCTTCTTCTTCAGCAGTCACATTATAGCATTCTAGTGCATGGCTCAGCTTAGTAGTCCAATCGGATTGAATTAGATCTAAGGGATCTTGGGGTATCCTAAAGATTGTTGTTCTAACTTCTTGTAGTGCTTCGTCAATACAATCAAACCCATATTCAAAGCTGAACATTATTATGAATCCTTCACGCAGAATATCCTATTCACTTGTACCATGGTGGAGCTCTGTTTCCAAGTACGAGTTCATCGGGATGACATCCAAGGTGTGACAGAACAAGTGCACCCATTCAGGTTGGGGCTTTGCTCCATAGGCCTTAGCCCATTTGGCCAAGTGTGTGCATGGATCATCCTTCCCGTCATATTCGTTTGTACCTTCGGCTTCCCAAAGTGTGTTCTCATCATCCTCCTACACTCATGCCAATCATCAAAACCACCCTTTTGTGTACCCCACCATCTTGCGGGCGTAGCACGTAGTGCCCAGTCCAAAGCTTGGAAGTGCTGCTTCTCTAGTACTTCCCTCTCAAATGCATCCAAAAATACATCTACATCATTTAATCCATCGTAAGTGGCTAGATTTCTTACCTCTGACGATACACAACGCAATGCCTGGGTCATCATGTTATAGCTCAATGTGGTTACTTCATGTAGCCGATTCTGCCAGCACTCTAATTCTTCATTAGAGTCTGAGGTGTAGGAAATCTCACAATCCCATGTAATTCGTCCATCTGCTGTCAGATTCACCCAATCTTCTTCCCGCATTGTATCTTATATATGTATTCCAAATTGTCATTCATCTCGTAATTGTGGATTGGTTCAGTATAGCGAGATCCTTCAACAGGATCAAGGGGGACTATTACACAAAGTGATTTCTTTTCAAATATCATCTTTCACTTCTTTAGGTTGATTACCCCATTCATGTCAGTAGCCAAATCAATGTCAAGGAGCATAGGGTAGGGGTTGTTGTCATCCATAATTTCTATCACTTCAAAGTCAGCCAATGCACTCGTGCCTTCAATATCTATAGTTACTCCTTGCATCCGTCCCATGGGGATGATCTTCTGTTGATTTTCCATCCTTAACTGAATCAGAGACCACTACAGTGCGGGTCTCCCCATCCGCTCCCAAATTTGCTTTGGTAAAACGTTTGCATCTAACCCCAGATCCAAAATAACCTGATCCATTTCATATTCTCCTATCTACACGATCAATCTCATCTCATGCCCTGTCCTTGCTTTATGTTTACCAATCTTTCATACCACGTGCGATTAACCCAGAGTGTTTTTGGCGCATCTATTTATAAGTTCTTGTAACCCTTTCACAGCCTTTCTATCACGCAACAACTTCATTCAGGTCTCTAGAAAGTTCATAAGCATAGAAGGGTCCATTTCCTCATTAGGCTTATCTCGACTCCTTGAGGTAGAGGCCTCAGCGAAGCTCTTCTTTGCTTCCATGAACTTTTCATGTGCATGCTCCAAATCAAATTTAGTCTCCTTCACTGGAGCTTTGCGAACCCATGCACTATCTTTGGGGTGTTTCCCCTTATCTTCACACATTACAATTCCACTTCGGAGCACTATATTCACATTTGGATCCTCCTCACGAGTCTCAGACCTCATCATTTGCAAGTTCTGAGTCGGTTGTGGTGGTAGCATCCCTTTTCGCATATCCTCGCTATCAGCATAAGACAACCCTCTGTCTCATGATCTAACTGAGTACAATACTTGCACGACAGACATGTTGGGTTCTTGCATTCACGGGCATAATGTCCTAGCCCTCCCCAATTGTAACAGATCAATTTTCCCCAACCTTTTCCAGGCCCTCCTCCGCCTCGGCCTTGTCCGCACCCCTAAAAGCATGTTTGCGTCATCCCAGCACTTTGGTCAGGAGGTCGTGTTTCTACTTGGACTCTATAGGCAGGTGTTCTATCCATCATCAATTCATAACTTCGGCAGTTGCACTCATCATGCCCTACCAACCTGCAGAATTTGTAGAACAGTTGTTACGGTGTTTGTACAAACTTCTGTAGCAAATGGCAATTATCAGTTGTATGTTTCCCTGCTACCTGACATATAGCGCACCACAGCGCAGGCCCCGCGCTCGGTCCTTCTTGGGCTTCTAGTCTCAAAGGCATTGGTCCTCCTCTTGCAACATAGTTCACAAAGACCGGGCAGTGGTATTTTTCATGCCCCTGACCCTTACATTGCAGGTACCATATTTCTTCACGCACCTCCAGTTGAACTATTCTGTCCTACTTCAAACTTTGCATTTCAAGGCAAATATTTTGCAACTACACATGGATCTGCTAAACCTCCAGATTCGAATCTTGCATTAGCATTTCATGCAGTCTTATGGCAATCTCTAAGGCCTCTACTTGAGTCGTAATCTTCTATTGCGATAGTGTAACCCTTAGGTGAGGCAGGAGTGAAGCCACAAACCACTCGCGGTGTTGTCCATATGTTAAGTTCATATTAGCTTCATGGATTTTATACTTCAATCTTTGATCCAATTCCTAAGGTGTCTCACCTAGTTTCATCGTGATTTCCTTGAACCCCACAATCAACTGTGCCTCAAATTTAGGCCTACTAAACTCTTGATTCAATGCGGTCTGGATTTATGCCAATCTAGCGTTTGGGTTATCATTAGAGTACTTGATGTACCAAGTTAGCGCACTATCCTACAAAGCGCTAACCAACGTTTCCTTCTTCATGTGATCATATGTGACACCTTGAGCTTCCCATATAGCTTTCACGATGAACCAAAACTGGTCTGGGTCCTCATTTCCTAAGCCCTTAAACAAAGGTAGCTTCACTGAATTTTCCATGTTGAACTATGGTGGAGGTGGTGGTGGTGTGGGCGAAGTCACAGGTGATGGTGGTGAAGTTGGAGGTGGTGTAGGTGGAGGTGGTAGTCATGAGAATCCCTGTTTTATTAACTAAATTTCACTTCGTGGAGAAGCTTGCACTACTCCCTATTCGTCACCCAACGGGGGTGAAATCAGTGGGCTATATTCAGGACCCTTTCTTCCTTCGTTCCTGTAATTCTTTCCACTTCACGTAGCTTTGAACATCAAGGTAGCTGCATAACTCATTTTTTGCACAATAACATCTTAATCCAGGTATTTAAGGACTTCAAGTACTTACCTCATGGACCTTTGAAAAAGCATCACTCCGCCTTGCTGTAACTAATTGAGGTATCGACCGCAAATTTAGTCACAAATCCTCCTCTGATGCAATCGAGCCAATGATCGACAACGTCGGTGATCTTATCCTTAGAGGCTTCTAGTCTCTATACTAGCTCTGGGGTCTAGAAAATAGGACCGTCAGGTCTCCACCTTCCTTGACTATCCGCTAGATTCAAGATCCACTCGTATAACTCAACTTGAAAGGCTCGTGGATTTTTGTATACAGGGACTTGTCTAGCCACTGTTCCTTTGTCAGCCATGGATTTTTGTTCTCCTGCGCAGCGAATTCGTGGATCTTCCTATCCAACCAGTCTTCGACCTCTTTCTTAGTTGGATTCTAGTGATACAACAACACACATCTCTCATGCATATTCTGATACTGGCAATGGAACCATTTGTTGGCTTTGGGGGCTTGACCCAAGTTCAACGTTAGTTAGCCAAACAAATCCCTACACTACTAGCCCTTTCAGCATCAACTCGCGGAACGCGGATCGAAGTCTCACCTAAAGTAGTATGGGAGGATGTTGGAACAAAGTTTTCGCACCCTGACATGGTCATGATGTCGGTTTATACCCTCTGTTCCTACTTTCATTCATGTCACTAAGCTCTAGGGCTCTGACAACCTACCCTTTATTATGCCCCTCAGTACTTCCGTGAAGGTGTATGATTGACCTTCGCGCAACCTTAATCTGTGATCCAGGTACTTTCACGCTACTATGACAACATATTGTATAGGTTTCCAATTTATCTTAATTGTTTTACTTATCTTACTAATCAACCATAGTTAGTGTGACATAAACTGATATCCTTACTTGTGTTTAATTAACCAATATAGTTACATACATTCGTGCATCACATGAAAATTGTAAATTAAACCCAAAATGCAATATAACCAGATGTATTAACAAGAAATAAATACACAGAATTTGTGGAATAGTTTTCTTTATTGATATCTTCAAATTTATATAGATTTTATCCGCCCTGCACATACAGCTGCAGGGGTCTGTGCTTTCAGCTGCGGACTTCCACCCTAGACCTCTACGCACTCAACTGCAAAGCCTCTACCTATGCCCTGAGAACACTTTGACTCAATGCTTAACCCTTCACTTCATTCTTTTCTATTCGCTAAAGACTGCTTAGAGCTTACTTACTTAGCTACTTTTATACAATCCCATGGTCCACAGACCATGGGTGGATCTTTACAACCAACTTTACACTTTACAAAATAAGGGCGGAAAACCCTTTATGACTCTTGACACCTTCACGCTTCGCGACCACAAAATGCGGAGAATTTACAACTTTATTACAAAATTGTCCCAAAACATGGTCTTTTAGCCCCAAAACTGTCCTTGTGGGAACTCGTTCCCAACACAGTGTCCACTACCTCTACCCAAAATTCTAGCCCAAACTTGGCACCACTGAGCATGCTCCTTGATTTCTTCATTAAGTCATATTCATCCTCTCTATAACTCCGTTCTAATGATGCATGTATGTAGTATTATTTTTCCTTTATATACCACTCTTCTCACAAAATTCTTTGAATTCATTCCCACAACATTCTCCAACATTATCTGTTCTCCACACCTTAGTTTTCATGTCTTTCTTATTTTACATAAGAGCCTTAAACTCTTTGAACTTGTAGAATACTTCATATTTATTCTTGAGGAGATAAACCCAGGTATATATTAAGGATTCATGTATAAATGAGACATAATACACACATTTACTCAATAATTGAACCAATATTGAGCCAAGCACATCGATATGCACCAATTGTAATATTATCTTTGACCTCATAGAATTAGAGGAGAATCTTACCTGATTCTACTTCCCATATAAACAATATTCATAGAAATCAAAATCTAGAGAGAAATTAGACATACCTTCTACCATACCATTATTATGTAGCACTCAAAGATTCTTCTCTATTATATGTCCTAGTCTTTGATGCCACAAGATAGTATTTTCTCCAAAATCTACATGAGTTTTTCCTTTTTTTTGCTTTACTCTTAGGAATAATAGAACTATTGCACCCATCACTAATAGTGCTTCCCAACAACTTATAAAGAGTTCCAATCCAAAATCCCCTCAGTAATACCTTTTCTCCTCGAATCGTCCTACATGTTTCCTTTTCAATTTTTTTTCTTACACCTGCATTTCTTATCTTGCTTATAGAAATAAAATTTCTAGCTGATCCTGGGATATGCAGAACAACATGGAGTGTTCTAATCGTTCAAACCATAATAATAAACTTATTTTTTCCTTGTATTATGATTTTGGTTTTTGAGACATCTCCTAAGAAAACACCACCACCATTGAATCTTTTCCACTTGCAAAACCACTCCATGTGAGGGTCATATGAAAGGATCTGCCTAAGTTGACTAGCCATGCCTCATGACCTACATGTGTACTTTAAGAAGCCAAGTATACATCCCATCCTTCATTTAAAGAGGTTTTTTCTTTTGCAAGAGGATCATCTTTAAATTCCTTTCCCTTCTCAAGAATTTTAGATCTGCAATCTTTCTTGTAATGCCCTTCTTTTCCAAATCTCCAACATACATTTATGAACTTTCCTAGAGATTTATATCTTCCTCTAGATTTATATATCTTACTCAAGGAATTGTTTTGATCTCTATTTTGCGAGTTTCCTCTTATAAAAAAAGAATCTTCGTTATATCTTTCCATTATTTTCCATCGCATCTCCTCCAATAACAAGCATGGGATTATTTCATTAAACTTTATTAAAGTAGTTGCACTACTATCTATGGAAAGAACAAGACTATTCCATGAGCTCATATAGAAAATAACAAATGGATGCACTTGTCTTCATCTAAATTCTTAATATCAATAGATAATAGCCAACTTACCATAACATTGAAGGCATTCAAATGCTATTGTTCAAATTCTCCATCCTTGATCCTCTGGTTACATAGCTTCTTCCATAGGAACAATTTTTCACCAAGGAATTAGATTAATAAAAAGCCCCTAACTTCTCCCACTAAAACTTTGTTGTAGCTGCCCCTAAAACATTTAGTAATACTAAACTTGAGAGACACAATTGAATTGTGCTCCTTCCCTTTCGACCCAACTTGCTCTAGACTTCTATTGACAATCTTGTTGGCGTAGTAACTAGATCCACAATAATCCACTAATCTCTCTCTACCAACATATATTCCATTTTGAGCTTCCACAACTCAAAAATCTACCCATTGAATTTCACGATCTCTATCTTTAAACTTCTTGCCATTTATTTTTCACCACGAGAATCACTTATGTAGATATCCCACTGTAACAAGATATACCACAGGAATAATCCAAACCCCTTAGCCACAAAGGTGTCCCCTTGAAGGAAAAACTATTTTGATACCAAATTTAGGTTTTAACCCTGTACAATTAATTTCTACTAACAGATTCTTAATTAAAACTGAAAAATGCAATGGAAAACACACACATTAACAAAGAGATTTTTTCTTGGTAATTTAAACAAGGAATACTAGCAAGATTTTTTGGACATATAATCTTTTATATAGTATTAAAAGACAATATATCTCCTGAAGCATCCATGAACCACAAATAAATTTACTATGAATTATAATACAACTGTATTTCCTAATTGAAACTGCCAAACCATGGGCAAAACCACCATTCGCCACAAAATCACGTTTAGCAAAATGCATGTGCTAAAAACTACAAAAAATGGACACTAAAAACCACCCAATTTCTTTTGGAGGTTTCTATCCTCAAACACTCATGCAAGGGAACTTCCAACCCCTTATGAACTCCCTATTATACATCTTACATTTTATAATGTGTAGAGAGAGTCTTGTAACAAATATAACACATACAAAAATATATCCTTAGGGACTACCAAAGAAGGTATTTTTCTATCCCAACCCCTCCAAATCACCTATATTTCTTTAAAAATGAGAGGTGAAGTGCACATTTTAATGTGGGAGATTATTTAGGTCCTTTGTTGTTTGCACAGGTGTGGTTATAAACTAATATAAAATATTGAAATTAAAGTTCTAAAAAGGAAGACAAATTAGGAAAGAAAAATAGAAGTTGAATAAGACTAAAAATAAGGTAATTTATTTCTTTGCACAAAAATTTACATAACATTCATAAATTAAAATGTAAAATGTAAGTAAAAGAAGTTAGTGATTCAAAGAGAAAAATAACCTGCTAAAGCCAAATTTCTAGAAAAGTAAAAGAGCTCCAAAAAAATGGATTTAATAGGGTTCATATAGGCTTCAAACCCCATGTTGGTTCACATGGACCAAACAAATTTAGCATGTGAAAATTACTTGTGTGGGTATTCAAAAGAAACTTGTGCCATTGTTTAGAAACATAGAAGGGTGCATGAATTCCAAGAAATTCAAAACTTGTTTCTTTAAATAAAGAAGCCTTAGATAAGTGTTGAGGTCAAGATGGGAGTCTATCACAACATGAGAACTAATAGAAAACTAAAGTGAGCCTAAGGACCAATATGGGATTGGATCTAAGGATTAAGTCTCCATTATGGTTGTCATTCTATGTATGTGATTGTTGTGTATGTGGAAAAGAAAAAGGAAGGTAAAATGATAAGTGAAAATAAACCTATATTACCCAGGGTATTCCCTATGCATTCATTCTAACTAATGAACCATTCAAAATTAGCATTCAAACAATTTAAAGAACATAATAGAGGGAAAAATTATTAAATGAATGGAAAAGGCAATAAACAAATTAAATATCATCAAGAAGCTTGTAAAGGTGGTATTCATCCCTTATTAGTGGGAGGGTCCTTTGAATCCTCTAATAGGATCTTTCTAACATGAAAGAAAAAAGGAAACATTTATCCTTGAGCAAGAAACAATTTGGAGGGGAACTTGGGCATCAAAGAGGTGAGGAAAAGCAAGAGTTAAGGTTAAAGCTTTAGGATTATTCACCTTCTATCAGAATATCAAAAAAATAAAATTACCACATAAAATATTTATCAAATGTATCGGAGAGGCTTGTACTTATAAGCCATTGTTGAGCTTGGAAGAAACCAATTCTAGTATGAATGCACAAGTCTTAGGCATGGACATCCATTTGATTTATAATGCAATTGAAGCATGTGTATTTTCATTAATGGTTGGTTATTTTTTGTTGATCCATATTGGACCATTATATTGTTTTTCATCCATCTCAATGTTTTCAGAGTGAAAAAAGTGGAGTATTCAACTTACACGACGATTTTTACCGGCGGGACTCAATTTGGTAGATTAGGTTCTGAAACAGTTTGTAACCATTTTGAGGCATAAAACTATGTTTTGTAGGGTAAAAATTTGTCATTGTAGCATGAAACCTTTTTTCCTATCCTACACACAAAGACCTTTCCAATGGCACAAGAATTTCCTCAATCAAAGTCTCTATGCAAAAGTTATACCACTTGTAGTTCACCTTCCTGTGCACCACCATAATTTGAGAGGATGCCACATCATCCCACATTACTCATGGAAAATGGGCTAGCCACATGATCATCATGATCAAACTCTAGAATAGTAAATTTTGTAACTCTATTTAAGAGTTGAAGGAGTAAAACCTAACCACTAGTAGGTTATTGAGATGTTTTATAACCGAGCCACTAGGAGGAAAAAGGGGTTCGATTCTTTTCAAGTACTTTTTTTTCCATAGAGGAATAGAGTAGCTGAGAGGGATAGGGGAGAGAAAACATAATGGATTTGTGCATTATAGTAGCCCACATGCCACATATCTTATTTATTTGTACTTGTAGCCATTTTTTATTTAGAGAAAGAGAGTAAAGTCAACTCACCTTCTAGGAGGGTTTTCTCTTGAAAGGGTTTCCTAGGATATATCTTGTGTCAATTATGGATCTTAAGTTTTTATATATTTTCTTCATCATTATAATTTGCATGCATAAGCAATTAACACTAATTTACAAATCTAGAAATCTAAAGAGAAATAAGCCCTCATAATATAAATTTCATATTTTTAAGTATAATTTTATCAGATCTATTATGATGAATGTAGATTTTCTTGTAGATTTACAGCACATGAAATGTACTAAAACACAAGACAAGAATATAGTCTACTCTTTAAACAATGGAAACTAATAGATCGATGAAAACAATAATCCACAAGAGGAAGATAATCAATGACACATAACACAATAATTTCTCTGGGGAAAGGCATGGCTCAAAACCCCGACTATCTATTGCATTAATCAGAAATCCGAGTGATACTACAAAACTTGTTCTCACTAGAACAATTCCTGCACAAGTATGATCAACTCTTTGCCTCACAAGCCTGCTCTAGCTAACACTCAGCCAATTATGCTACGTACCAAGCCCCTATTTCCTTTCACTGATCCTGCGAGGATTAGCCCATATTTAATTTGGAAATCCTTCCTCCATAACTGTGCAATCCAAATCTAGGTCTTCTTTTGCATGCATTCATGATTTGTACAACTTGAATCATTCTACAATTGATAGTACATTGTCCCTACACTCTAGTCTCAACTAGGTCTTTCTCTAAATCAACATGCATGAGTTTCTCATGAGGGAATATTTAGTTAGCTGGAATAGCACCTGAGGATGCACCATTGCACCAACTCACTACTAATCCTCTACTAGTTCCACCAACAGTTAGAACTAGTTTAACTGTCTATAACTCAGTCATACTGAGTTATCTAATTACAACTAAAAAACTCATCCTGAACCCCTAAATTTAGGGAGAAAATATACATGACTACAAAAGGCTTCCAACTCGAAATTCCTAAGCTAATTAAGTTAATTAAACTATTTACAAGTTGTTATGAGAATAGAATTTGATTTTAATTCTCAGTTTATTTCAAGGACAAATTAAACTGGATTTTCTTGTTGCCATTTCTCAACACTCCCTCTCAACAAGAAAGGGATCATCAGCTACCCCAATCCTATCTCTGTGGAACTCAAATTTACATCTTGACAATGCCATTGTCAAAATGGCAGCATCTTGCTCCTCAATGGGAATGTGCTATAACAACATAATCTGCCTCATTACACAATCTCTGAGATGATGATATCAGATATCAATATGCTTGGACCGATCATGAAAAAATGGATTTTTAGAGAGTTTGATACAACTCTAATTATCGTAGTAAATCATAGTTAGATCCATCTACTGACCAAACAAACTAGCCAAGATCTTCCTCATTCAGATGGCCTCACATGCTGCCTGACTCACAACCATGTACTCTGCCTCTACCGAACTAAGTGCAATCGATCTTTGTTTCCCATTGTACCAAGAAACTGCAACTAGCCCAATACTCAAGATCCCTCTTGATGTGCTCTTCCTGTCGGATGGACTCCCTACCCAATCTGAATTGGTGAAGCCTTGAATCTGAACTCCCTCAATTTGTTTGTACCACAATCCATACTAAGTAGTGCCTCCGAGGTATCTCAACGCATGCTTTGTCGCCTTCCAATACAGCTTGGTAGGCCTAACCATCACTTAACTAAGTTGGTTAATTGCATAGCACATATATGGTCATGTGTTCACCAAGTATATGAGTGAATGCACAAGTTTCCTATAAACAGTAGCTTCCACTACTTCCCTCGAAGTAGGATCCTCTTTCCTCCAGTTACTTGCTAGAGGAGTCTCCATGGTTTTGTTGCTCTCCATGCAGAATCTCCTAAGTATCTCATTGGTATACTTTCCTTGAGACATAAACAATTCCCCATCACCCTGTGTTATGAAACCAACTCACAAAATAGAAGAAAAGAGAGATGAATGCCTTCAAAATAAGCCTCTTCAAGGGGGAAACCTCCTTTACATTACACAAATGAATAATTCTTGGATGATACAAATGACAAGACCGCCTTTCTATATATAGGAGTCTAAGGGGTCATAATTTAATCAGATACGACATAACAATAATAATGTAAGGGCACAAAAATAACAATAGTGGGCCTATATGGGGCACAATAATAACAATATGGGGACTACATGGGCACAACAATATAATAAGGGGGTTGCACTAATAACAATAAGGGGTTACACTATTAGTATAGGGACCTAACATGCCCCTCTCCTTCAAAAAGTGTTGTCCTCAATGCTTGAGTAGTTATTGATGCTTCTGTATAAAAAAATTTGTCCTCCCATGCGGAATCTTCAGTGGGTAAGTGCTTCCACTTGATGAGATAATCTGAAATTGATCGATTTCATAACTTCCGGGTTCTTGTTTCCATGACTGCTTTAGGTTCCAATATGATTTTTCCTTCCTCGTTAAGTTCTGACAATATTGTTTGAACTGGGAGCTTGTCACTTATAAACTTATTTAAGCATGAAACATGTAAAATGGGGGGCACTCGGGAAGATACAAGAAGCTCCAATTTGTATGCCATAGTACCAATCTTTTGCAGCGCCTTGTAAAGACCATAGTACTTTGGTGATAATTTATTATCCTTCTTAGCTTGCTTAAGGGACATTTGTTTATATGGTTGTATTCGTAAAATACCCAGTTGCCTATATCAAAACTTCTTTCGTTGTGATGTTGATCTTTCCTGTTGTTTCATTTGATTCTATGCCAAAGTGAGGTTATCCTTTAAGAGTTAGAGAACTTGTTGTTATTGAGGGTCTACTTTAACACATTCATGAGTACAATATGACCCAAGTATTCCACCTCTTGTACTCCAAAGAAATATTTGGAGCTTTTTGCATATAATTGTTTCACGTAAAATAGTTTGAGCACCCTATCAACATGTTGAACATGATCCTTCCAAGACTTGTCGTAGATTAATATATCATCAAAAAATACTAACACAAATTTTCTAAGTGTTTGAAAATGGAATTCATAAAAACTTGGAATGTATAAGGTGCATTGGTAAGGCCAAAAGGCATGACCAAAAATTCATAATGACCCTCATGAGTTCTAAATGTTGTTTTCAGAATGTTTTCAATATTCATTATGATTTGATGATATCCTGCATGAAGGTCCAACTTGCTGAAGTAAATTTCTCCATGCAATTCATCGAATAATTCATCAATGAGAGGAATGGAAAATTTATCTTTAATAGTGAGCTTGTTGAGCTCTCTATAATCCAGGCACATGTGCCATGATCCATCCTTCTTGTGCACCAATACTACTAAAGCAGAGAAATAACTTTGACTAGGTGGAATTATACCAACCCCTAGCATTTCTGCAACCATATGTTCAATTTCACTCTTTTGTGCAAAGGGATATCTGTAAGGCTTGATGTTTGAAGGAAAACTTCCTGGAAAATGAATAACATGATCATGATCAAAAATAGGTGGGAGGCCTTTGGGAGTCTCAAATACCTTGGAATGATTGTCCAAGAATTTTTAGAGATCTGGAGAAATAGATGATTTCGATGTGAGAACCTCTAGCGAACATAATTGTGTAATTATGCCATGTTGTTCTTCCTTTAGAAGATTTTTCATGCTGTTAGAGCTTATTATCTTCCTAGTTTCCCTGCAATACCCCTTAATTTAACCTCCTTTCCTTATGAAAAAAATTTCAAGAAGAGTTCTTGAAAATTAAAAGTTATCGTACCCAAAGATTGTAGCCATTGGACTCCTAGTACAACATCAGCACCACCCATTGGAATGGAAAGCATTGGACTATTCAAAACATATTCTCCCATGGATAGCTTGATATTATGGCACATTCTAGAGTAATTTATGGTTCTTCTATTTGCAACCATCACTTGCCACTCTGGTGTTGGATATAGGAAGCAATTCAATTCCTTCGTTGTCTTACAATGAATGAAATTATGGGTATTGCCCGAATCAATCAACACTATTACCTTTTTCTTCTTTATATATCCTTCTATATTGATAGTTTGAGGAGTGGTAATTCCTACCAATGCATTACAATATATGGTCAGATTCATTTCTTGATGCTCAATATGATCTTTCACTTCTTGAACCTTTTTCCTCTTGATATGTCCTTCTATCTTGGGAGTTTGAGGAGTGGTAATTCTTGCCAATGCTTTAAAATATATGGTCGGTTAGATTCATTTCTTCTTTCTCTGGGGTTGTTTCCTGGTGTATATCCTCTTCTTTTGATGTTTCTTGATCATTTTCTTCCTCCTCTCCACAATCTATGTAAAATAATTTCCTCTCAACACACTTATGACCTTCAATGTATTTGCTATCACAACTGTAACAAAGCCCTTTTTCTCTTTTTTCTTCCAATTGTTGTCATGTAAACCTTGTAGGTTGTGAAAGGCTAGGAGCAAGAACACTTCCATATTTATAGTTGTGAGTGGTAGGATTCCTTGTTTCCATGATTTCGCTTTCAATTTTTCTTTCCAACCTGAATGCCTTCTCCAATGAATCAGGTTCCCAAAGACAAACCTCATGTTGAATGTTATCCTTTAAAGTCCCTATGAAGACATCAATCCTTGGCTTCTCTAGAATATCATTTAACCTTATATTCAATTTTTGGAAGTCCTCAACATACTCTTCCATTGAACCCTTTTGTTTGAGATTTATCAATTGGCTAAGGAAGGTGTTACTCTTTGTATCCTCATAATGTGCTATCATTTCCTCTATGAAAATTGACCAAGTGACGAGTGGTTTACAAGAAAAAATCCCTTTATACCATAAAAATTGATTCGGTTCTAAATATGAAGATGCAATATGTACCTTTTGTAATAGTTATACACCATGTAGATCATAATATTGCTCCATCTGTAGTATCCAATTTACCGAATCCTTGCCATCAAACTTCCTCATATCATTTTTTCTTGATCTTAGGAGCTCGATATTGAATCTATTGTATCTTTGTAATGTTAGATCTCCAAGGTATGAAATTATGTCCTGCAGTAGCCCTATAAGTCCTCATTCTATCCTCGCAAGTCTAATCAAGATTAGATTATGCAAGGAAGAATTATGTCAAATCTTCCACAATGACCTGATTATAGATTGGTTTAGTACAGTTCACGAAGTGCCATGTGTCATTGTTTCAACCTTATGACCTGAAAACAATAAATATAAAACTACAATCTATCCTATTTTTGGAACTTCTTACAAAATTTCAATCTGATTCTTAGAGAGAAAGGTATCACGAGTTTCCCAAGGTCACATGTTTGGGATGTAATTTAGGAGCCTACAGAAACCCTAAATGTCTTGGACTGTATGTTCGAAAATATAACAAAACAAGATCTGAAGTTCATGTGTGAGCTTCACCAAGTCTTCGGCTCAATTGGGTTTTAATTTCAGAGTTTGAGACTTTGTAGAAAAATAACTATAGAGAAAATTCCACGATGGCCTATTTGAGATGGAATTCTAGAGCTTGCAAAACCCTAACTTTGTCAGATCATATCTCTGAAAATATAGTGAGACAAGATCCGAAATTTAGACCCGTGGTTCAACGAGATTTTGTTGCAAATGCATTTTTGTTTTAGCTTCTGAAATGACGCAAAAAAAAAAAAAAATTATAACGAAAATTCCATGATGACCTGTTTGGAGCAGTGAAACCCTAGAATCCAAAGATCTGATACCAAATGTTATGAAACCAACTCACAAAATAGAATAAAAGAGAGATCAACACCTTGAAAATAAGCCTCTTCGAGGGGGAAACCTCCTTTACATTACACAAATGAAATTTTGGATGATACAAATGACAAGACCTCCTTTCTATATATAGGAGTCTAAGGGGTCATAATGTAATCAAAGCCGACATAACAATAATAATGTAAGGGCACAACAATAACAACAGTGGGCTTATATGGGGCACAATAATAACAATATGGGGACTACATGGGAACAACAATATAATAAGGGGGTTTCACTAATAACAATAAGGGGTTAATAGTATAGGGACCTAACACCCTGCCATACTTCCGTGCCTAGAAAGAAATATATGAGCCCCATGTCCTTCATCTCAAACTCTGTTGCAAGATCCTCCTTGCAAGACTTGATTAGTTGATCATCACCTGTCAAAATCAAATCATCGACATATAACACAATGATAAAAAAAATTACCCTCCACCAATATGTGGTACAAGTTTGCATCTGCTTCACTCTTGGTGAAGCCCAACCTAGTGAATTAGCTATCTATCCTAGTGTACTAAGCATGAGATGCTTGCTTCATCCTATACAATGCTCTCTTGAGTTGAAACACATGCAACTCATGGTTGAAGGTTCAAAACCTTTAGGTTTCTCTGTGTACACCTATTCCTCAATCATTACGTTAAGGAAGGTTGTCTTTACATCCACTTGATGTATATTCCAACCCATCTGTGCTAATAGTGCCAATATAGATATGAGCAATGAGTACCTTGCAACAAGAGAAAAGGTCTCACCATAGTCAATCCCCTCTACATGTGAAAAGCCACGAGCCACAAACCTGGCCTTATGCTTCTTCACATTACCATCTGTAGCTTATTTTACCATGTCAAGCCATCGAGAACTCACCACTGACTTGTCTGCCGGTCTCGGGACCACATCCCAAACGCTATTACGAACTCTGGAGTCATACTCCTCCATCATGGCATCAACCCAAACCGGTTGCTGCACTACCTCCTAAAAGGAAGATGTCTCTACCACAGCACATACGCTCATAAGATCCATGTATCTAGTGTACCTCTTAGGCGACCTCCTCTACCTGCGCTAAGATGTGGGTGCTCCCACATTCTCCCATGCATCATGCAATAACCTGTCAGCCTCTATAGTGCACTTTCTCCCATGTATGGAAGACTCTGCCTAAGTGGATGTCTCCACTCTTGTATCCTCTACAATGTGGCTTCTCCACATCAATATGAGGCTCCTCAATCTCAGGAGCCAAGAGTTCCTCAACCGCATGTAACTGTAGCTCCCTCTCAAGGGAAACTCGCATGGCCTTCTGCTCATGAAACTTGACATCCCTGCAAACCACGGTCATATTGTTGGTTGGCAAGTACACCTGATAGTTGTGAGGTGTATCAATGTACCCCACAAATATCCACAACTCTATTGTTGGCTCAAACATCTTCCATCCATCTTTGGTCACATGGAAATATACTGATGACCCAAAAAAACATGAAGTGACCAACATTTGGCCTCTTATCGGAGAAAGCCTCCTTTTGTGTCTTCATCCCAAGTATTTGATGCGGGCTTCTATTACGCAAATATACCATTGTTTTGCATGCCTCAGCCCACAAGTGTAGTGGTAGGCCATGATCATGCAACATCACTTGTGCTGCCCCTACAATGCTTTTGTTCTTCCTCTCATCCACCCCATTCTACTGTGGGTTATGGGGTGCCATCAACTCCTATTTAATCCCTTCTTTTGCTCAAAATTTATTAAAATCATTTGAGACATACTCACCACCATTATCACTCCTCAAAGCTTTAACCTTATTGCCTAGCTCTTTCTCAACCAATGCTTTAAATTCACAAAACTTTGTGAAAGTTTGATCCTTAATTTTCATGAAAAATATCTAACATTTACAAGAAAAGTCATCAACAAATATAACATAATACCTATGTGTGGCTATGGATTTTGTCGATAATGGTCCACACACATCTGAATGGACTCACTCTAGAATATCCTTTGCTCGACTGTCTCCATTGTGAAAGGAAGGCTTGGTGTATTTTCCCAAAGTACACCCCTTACATGTATCAACTTTCTTTAACATACCTTTGGGAAGCCCAGTAGAGATCTGCTACATGATTTTCAAAGACCCATGATGTAAGTGACCCAATTTCCTGTGCCACAACTCACCAACGTCTTAGCTCTGCACCATCTCTTCTTTTGTGCTTATTGGGATGGAGCCCCCTAGGGTCAATTTTGGGGCAAAAGCCCAAGTTTTGGGGAAAAAATCCCAAGTTTTGATGTACAAAATATAAAGTCTCTACAAATTGTGGTTGTGGAGCATGTAGTTAGTTAAATAATTAAAGGGTTTTACCCTTCTTTATGTAAGTTGAGTCGGCTTTTTGAGGATCTACCCATGGTCCGCGGACCATGGGATTGTATAAATAAGTGTTTCTTAGGATGTCTAAGGCAACAAATGAAGTTTTGTCTATAGGAGAAGTCTAGAGAGTTAGAGAAGAAGAGTAGGAAGAAAGGATCTGCAACTATGTGTGCAAAGGCCTAGAGTAGATTCCGTAGTTGATTACACAGACTCCTGCAACTGAGTGTGTAGGAAAGTCTTGAGTTTGTAAGTTGAAATAAATATTAATAAAGAATATTGTTACATAAATACCCATGTTTATTTCTTTACTTCTATTTTGTATGCACTTTATGTTGTGATGAATGACGGGTTTATGAAATAATGATGTATTGATGCGCGAATTTGCACGATTTATACTGTTATATGAACGTAATTGATGTTAACAGTTTACGCGAATAATATCTTGTTGTTTGGTGAAGTTATCAAACACTTAAGCTAATCTGAGTAATTACTGGGTTAAGAGTAATCTTTGAGGCACGTAAGTAGTAGATTAGTATGTTCAAGGTCTGCGAAAGACAGTCGTAGACCTTCGTGGAGGTCTAGAGGCCAATTAAAGGGACTTATATCGATAAGCCATAAGGGTTTATCGATCTGCACGAAGGTAGATTTAGGGCATTAAACGAAATCGCGTTGTTCTCTGGGTGCAGAAAATTGGTTCTAGCATCCTCCCACACTGCTTCGAGTGAGACTTCAGTCCATGCTCCACAGATTGATGCTGAAAGGGCCAGTAGTGTAGGTATTTGTTTGGTGCAACTAACTCTAAAACTGTGTAAGGACCCACTAAGCCAACAAATGGTTATGTTGTTGGGACTGGTATCTGCATAAAGAGATGTGTGATGTCGCATCATTGGAATCCAACAAAGAAAGAAATTGAGAAGTGGTTGGATAGAAAGATCCACGAATTCGGAGTGTAAGAGAAAAAAAAATTGCGCTTGACAAAAGAACAGTGGTTAGATAGGTATCTATACACATAAATACATGAAATCTTCTTCCACACCTTCCCAATCGAACTATACGAGTGGATCGCTAAATTGGCAGACAACCAAGGAAGGTGGAGGCTTGACGGTCCAATAGTGTGGACCCCAGAGCTAGTGCGAAGGTTGGAAGCTTCTGAAGATAAGATTGTGCATGCTATCGATCACTGGCTTGATTGAGTCATAGGAGGATTTGTGACAAAATTCGTGGTCGATACCTCAGTCAGCTACAGTGAAGCAGAGCGACGTTTTTTCAAAGGAACACAAGGTAAGTATTTGCAATCTTTGAATACTTGGATTAAAATGCTCTTATGTGAAAAGCGGGTTGTGCCACTATCTTGATGTTTGGATCTACACGAAGTGGACGATTCTTTAGAAATACGGAGAGAACAGGTCCTGAATACAACCCATTGATAGAACCTCCTTTGAGTGATGAAGAGGGAGCGGTACAGGCCTCACCGAGAAGCGCTATACAGTTGATAAAGCATGGTTTCCCACGAATACCTCATCTTCCCACACCACCTCCACCGTCACCTCCATAACATACACCTTCACCCACACCACCACCACTTCCTCCACTGTTCAATATGTCGAATACCATGAAGTTGCCCGTTTTCAAGTACTTTGGAAGTGAGGACTTGGATTAGTTTTGGTTCGTTGCGAAGGCTATATGGACGACACAAAATATTACAGATCATCATATAAAGAAGGCGTAGTTGGTTACTGCTCTACAAGATTGCTCATTGACATGGTACATTAAGTATTGGACCGATAACCCATTGGCATCATTAGCGGACACACAAACTGCTTTGAATAAGGAATTCGGTAGGCCCAAGTCTGAATCGTAATCAGTTGTTGGATTCAAGGAAATCATGATGAGGCCTGGCGAACACCCTGGGAGTTGGATCATAGACTAAAATGCTAGATCCGCGAAGCTAACATGAATCTCACAGATAGTCAGCACTGTGAATGGTTTGTAGCCTCACTTCTACCCCACCTAAGGGTTGCCTTATCGCAACAAAAGATAGGGACCTAGGAAGAAGCCCTGGAAATTGCGATGAGATTGCATGAAATGCCTATTTAGGATGCTACTTTGGGAGTTCAACAGATTCATGCGGATTTGCAGAACCTCTGCTTGGAATTACATATCTTGAAGAAGGAAAAAGCTACTCAACCTAGTGTGTGCGAAGAAGTTTAGTTCCTAAAATGTAAAAGCCAGGGGCATGATTAAGATCACTTCCCTATCTTCATGAATTATATTACAGGGGGAGGACCAATGCCCCTGAGGCAGGAGGCTGTCGAGAACCAAGTACAGGGCCCGTGCTATGGTGCACTATTTGTCAAGTAGCTAGAAAACATCTAATGTTCAATTGTCGCTTGCTGCAAAAAATTGTATGGATGCCGCAAAAGTTATTCTACAATTTTTGTAAATCGATGGGCCATGATGAGCATAACTTCTGTAGCTATGAATTGATGATCAAAATAACACCCACATATCGAATGAAAACAGAAACTCGGTCTCCAGATTAAGGCACTGGGGGAGCACGCGAGGATATCAAGGGCGTAGATTAGGCCGAGGAGGAGGAGGACCTGGTAGAGGTTGAGGACAAGTTATTTGTTATGATTGTGGAGTGCTAGGACACTACGCATGGGAGTGTATGAGACAGACATGACCATCGTGCTAGTATTGCACTCAGTTTAACCACACAATAGAAGAATGCCCTATACTGATAGCTAAGATGCACAAGAAGAAGGCGCATCCTCAACAGCCTACCCAAAATCTATAGATGATGGGGGATGAGCCTCCTAAGGAGGATCCCAATGTGAATATTGTGCTGCGAAGCAAATGATGACTGGTGATGATAAAGCAAAGCAACCGGAAGAAAGTGAGTGGGTTCACAAGGCTTTTGGAAAGGAGGTTATGTTTGATCTAGAGCATGCAAAGGAAATGTTCACGGAAGCAAAGAAAATCTTATTTTGGGCCTCTACCTTAGGAAGTCAGGACAAGCTATCTGAAGAAGTTGACCCCTCCATGATTACCACTTTCTTGGAGACTTGAATGAAGCTACTGCGTGACAAAAAGGCCATAAAAGGGCTACAAGAACTGATAAATTAGTGTGCCGGTAAGGAAGGTGCTCCTGAAGGACACCGCCCAGTCAGAAATATAGGCAAACAAAAGACAAGAATAAGGCATGAGATGAGGCTTACTACACAAATAGGAGAGTACGAGATGGATCAAGTTATTTTGGATCTGGGGTTGGATGTGAATGTTCTACCTAAATAGACATGGGAAAGAATGGGGAGACCTACGTTGCAGTGGTCTCCAATTCAATTGAGAATGGAAAATCAATAGAAGGTGCAAGCGCGTTGACCGATTTTGAAGTGATAGATATTGTTGATGACAACAATCCATACCCGCACTCCTGGGAATTGATTGGGCTATAGACATGAATGGGGTAATCAATTTGAAGAAGAAGATAATGTCATTCAAAAGGAAATTGCTCTGCGTAGTAGTACCATTGGACCCTGTAGAAGAACCGCGTTATATTGAGCCAGTCCACGACTATGAGGAAAGCGATGATGATTTGGACTAGATCTATAAAATAACAACGTGAGACCAATATTGGGTTAATTCGACAACCGATGGATGAATTGCATAGGACCGCAAAATTTCTTGTACATCAAATTTAGATGAAGAGTTGGAGCATTGGCAGAATAGATTGCATGAAGTATCTATGTTGCGTTGTAATATGATGACTAAATTGTTGCACTGTGTGTCATTCAAGGTAATACATTTACCTTACTATGATGGTTTGACTGATGTAGATAAATTTTTGAATGCATTTGACAGGGAAGTACCTGAGAAGCATCACTTCCAAGCGATGGATTTGGCGTTGCGCGCTATGCCTACACGGTGGTGGGGTATGCATAAATATAATTTTGATGAATGGCACAAGTACATAAGAATGATTCGATTATGGTTTGGTCACCCAAAAGTTCAGTTAACTGAAAAATATGATGGAAGAAATGATCTACACAATAATTTAACATAATGGACTAAGGTTTATGGAACAGAGCTGCAACCAGAGTGGGTGCATATTTTCTGTCACACTTTGGACATCATTCCTATGAATTGGTACCTGGAAATAGAGCTCTACCACGGTACTGTAGAGTGGGACATCCTAAGAGAAGGATTTTTAATGACCTTCATCTTTGAGGATAGGTTCAAAATCATTGACAAAGCGCTGCAGGAGGTTAAGGCAGCAATCTTCAAAATACCACAGGATCATTTAGAATTGATTCAACCAGATTGGAGCACCCAGCTGCATCATGTGTTAGAGTTCTATAATGTGACTGCTAAAGACGATGATGAGGATCCAAGGAATATTAACTCCCCAAACGCCAAAGGCCACTGCAAAGTTGAGGGACCACAGATAGAGAATCCAGACATCACCACACCATTGAAGACTAGACAAGTGAACATTGGCATAGAGGTGGAGCTGAAATTTGGAAAGATTGGGGATTACTGGGATGATGCTACAATAGATAAAGTTGCTGAGTTGATCTGCGAATATCAGGATCAGGTATCATAAGAGACTTGGGAGTGATGAAAATAACTTTGAAACTAGACGCGAAGCCCATTAAGCAAAGCCCATATTGCCTTAATCCAAAATACAAGGAAAAGGCCTGCTTGGAGTTGGACAGGATGCTTGCAGTGGGTATTATTGAACCGGTCGAGGAATTTGATTGGGTGAGTCCAATGGTCATTCAAGAAAAGAAGCAGAAGGATGAAATAAGGATTTGCATAGATCTCGGGAAGCTTAACGATGTTTGCGTTCATGATCCTTTTCCAATGCCTTTAACAGATGAGCTACTGGATAATGTTGGAGGGAAGGATGGGTTCTCTAGATACCATCAGATAAAGATCACGATAGAAGACAACAGTAATCCCACCTTCATGATAGAGTGGGGATGTTTCTAGTATACAGTTATGCCTTTTGGACTTAAGAATGCGGTGGCGATCTTCTCGCACGTAGTCATCGCGACATTCAAAGAATTCATTCACAAGTTCTTGGAGGTATATTTTGATGGTTGGATAGTGTTTGGGCTAGTAAAATGCCATGTATCCAGTTTGCACTTGATGTTGGATACATGCCGAAGGTATCAGATTGCGCTAAACCTAAAGAAATGCTTGCTCTGCATCCCTTTTAGAATCTTATTGGGTCATGTGGTATGTAGGCAAGGACTTATTATGGACACTACTAAGATTGTGGTAATAATTAATTTGGAGGCACCAAGAAGTGTTAAACAGATGTGCGCAACACTAGCCACACTGGGTACTATCAGAAGTTCATCAAAATTTATGCTCAGATTACCACGCCTATGGAAAATCTACTAAAGAAGAACACTACATTCTATTGGGATGAAGAATGTTAGCGCAGCCTGGATGTACTAAAGGATAAAATGGTCGCTGCATTGATCGTAGTCTTCTCGGATTGGAAGAAGGATTTCCATGTGCATGTGGATGCCTCGTGTATTGCGTTAGGGGTAGTGCTGACACAGGCTGGTGAAGGAGAACTGGATCATCCTATAGCGTTTGCGAGCAGGAAGTTTTCTAAGGCTGAAAATAATTATTCGATGACAGAGCGCGAAGGCTTGGCTATGGTGTACGCACTCTAGAATTTCAGACATTACCTGCTAGGTGGACATTTCAAGATGTACAGAGACCATTCTATATTAAAATATCTAGTTAAGAAGCCTATGTTGGGGGGGGGAATATGCAGATGGCTGCAGTTGTTCCAAGAATATGATTTCGAGGTAATTGTGAAGCCAGGGTGATTGAATGCATGGCCAGACCATCTGTCGCACATTAAAATAGGAGAGGAGCCTACTAATTTGGAGGAAGGGTTGTGTGACGCACAACTCTTCATGTGTGCATAACGGATAATCATTACATAGATATTATCCATTTCTTGACCACAAGAACGACTCCAAAAGGATATACTAGTCAGCAAAAGAAAGAATCTGTGGTGCGCGTGACAAATTTCTCTGTAATTGCAAGGCATTTGTATAAGATGGGATCAGATGAGATACTTTGACGTTATGTGCCTACATTTGAATGAACAGTATCCTCGTTGAATCTCATGGAGGAGCTACGGGAGGGAATTATGCAGGAAAAGCAACAGTGTAGAAGATTTTGCGCTCTAGGTTGTGGTAGTCAACACTACATAAGGATTCTAAAGCCTATTGTAGGGCATGCGATGCATGTTAGAGAACAAGTAGATCATCATAGAGGGATGAGCTTCCTTTGAATCTGTAGGTGTCATTTCAGCCATTTGAGAAATGGGAAATTGATTTTGTAGGACCGATTCAGCCTCTAGGCAAGGAGACAAGTGCACAGTATATCATTACTGCGACCGAATATTTGACTAAATGGGTGAAGGCATAGCCTTTGAAGGACTATACAGGGGAAACAACAACGAAATTTCTATTCGAATATGTGTTGACCAGGTTTGGTTGCCCAAAGGTACTGATGAGTGATCACGGTATGCATTTTCTCAATGAAACGATCAACAAGCTGATAGAAGAGTTCCAGGTTTATCGTCAAAAGAGTACACCATATCATCCTCAGTCCAATGGAACAGTTGAGGCTTTTAATAAGATATTGGAGAATGCGCTGATGAAGGTTTGCAACATGCAATGGAATGATTGGGACATGCGCGTACTAGCAGTGTTATGGGCTTACAAAACTACTTGTAAAAAGCTTACTGGTCAGACACCTTTTAGGTTGGTCTATGGCATGGAAGCTGTCATGCCTATGGAGTATATCATTCCTAGTCTACGAATCGCGGCTTTCATAGGAATGGAAGACCATAGAGACTTAGAAGAAAGGCTCACGTAGCTAACAGAGCTCAAGGAAGATAGGTTTTTGGCTGGATTCCATTAGCAGGTTCAGAAGGAACATGAAAAATCTTGGCGATCGACATATCAAATTGTGCACCTTCAAGGTAAATGATTTGGTTTTATTATATGACAATAAGTTTGATAAGTTTCCAAGAAAATTTCAGATGCACTAGCTAGGGCCATATGTTATCAAAGAGATTATAGATAGTGGAGTAGTTCAGCTCATGAAGTTGAATGGAGAACCATTTCCAGGAAGGGTAAACGGAAGCTGATTGAAGCCATACATGAGGGATCCAGCCCAATGACTACATGACAGTAGCACAATCTTAACACTCCATGTAGCTGCAAGGAGGTGCGAGACTATAAAATACACTTCTCGGGTTGTAAAGCTACACGACAGGGGGGCTGCGCGACATAGAATGATGTCACGGTACTAGAAGAATCACGAAGGGAGCTACACTATAGGGGGAGAGACCATGCAACACAACCATAAAGTGACCGTTATAGTCATTGTTCATGATTTGATAGTGAGAAGATGGTTAAGAGGAGCGAGATCTTTGGAAATTTGCCACCAATTCAACATTTATGGATGGATTTTGGGGAGATCAGTTGAATTTGAATTCGAATTTTCCTATAAATTACACGTGGCCATCCAGCGAAAAACACTTTGCATCCTTAGAATTTTTGTGTTGAGCTATCCATTGTTTATGAATCCTCAGGTTTTCGTTGATTTAGTTGCTAGTTCTGTATTTGATAAGTTACCCGAGGATACCCAATGGTTTATTCTCAGCACGATGTTTGGACCAAGAGAGACTGTTAGTACTCAAGGAGTTGTTGCCTCTGAGGGAGTTGCTCCAGAGGTAATGAGGAGGGAGGCTCCAGCTGTTGTGCCTACGACGCTAAGATTGCCTAGGCTGAAGCCTACACTAGTGAGAGAAGTGCCCAAACCTAAGAAGGAAAAGCATGAGAAGCCCATGTCGGTGCATGAGTCACCAAGGAAGAATGCTTCTACACAAGCCCAAAAGAAAGACAAACTGTCTGCAAAGGATAAGGGGAAAGTGGTGGATTTAGAGGCTGAAGAGGGTGTGAAGGACATAGACACTGAGGGGGTGGATCCTATATCCAAGTTTTTGGATTATATCCCTCCATGCAAGGGAAAAGTGAAGGTCCCTAAGGACCCAGATGCAGGAAAATTCCTCCTCAATACACCCCTGTTACTAGAGAACATCACTTTTGAAGGTCCACGCTTGGCGCGGATTCCCCATATCAAGCTGGAAGACTGGGATTTGGCAGACCATGAGAGGTTCCCCCACTTGGCAACAAAGAACTATATGAAGAGGGTCTTTTACAAAGAATCAGGTGTCACCGCGCTGGAGCCTGTGGAGTGGATTCATGGAGTGAATCAGTTAGGGTTGCTGAACCTGTTGTGGGTACCCCACTACCATCGCTCCAACATCAACCTTATTGCTATCAAGATAATTTTATCATTAACATGATGCTCTTTCATTGTGTTCTTTCATTGTGGATTTTATTTGGGCTTGTACAGATGCATATGGGCTATTTCGATAATTTGACCTTGGTACATGGCGGCTTCTTATGGATGAGAACGCTGATCCCTATCACTGATATGCTAATCCATCGAATCACGTTGTTGCCACACTTAGGGTTGAATCCAGCCAAGGAGTTTGGCGGAAAGACGAGCGAGCGTGACATCGAAGAGAAAATGAAGGATAAATTCAAGCTCATGAAGAAGTTGCGTCGGTACTCTATTACCTCAATCACTGACCCCGCAGTTAAAATTGCTACGCAGATCCTTGCTAGCAAAATCATGAGAAAATGCTGCACAGACGAGGTTACCACGCCAGTTATTTCACTAGCTGCACAGTGCGTGGAGGGCATGTAGTTCAATTGGTCGAGCTACTTTTGTAGTGAGTTCCTTGCGAATTGTCGAGAGGCACAGGATGAGTGTAAAACATTCCACTATTTGTGGTTGTTGCTCTCCATTATGCTTATTGCTTGGGATTTGCCGAAGGATAGTCAGTTTCATCCCGTGGATAAGGATTTGTTGGAGGCTGCACAATTTGCATCCTTTTTGGAAACAAAGGACACTGCATGCGTCATAGAGACCAAATTCTTCTAGGTGCTGATGGAGGCAAGCATTCACATGGCCATCAACCAGAAGTTATGGTTGTCACCAACTGTGTTTGAGTAGCTTTCAGAGTACGCAGAGTTTAAAGCTAACTTCCACCGTGTATACATTTGGGTGCAGAGGGATCCGTAGAAAAAATGGTTTGACCTAACTTACCTCACTACAAAAGATGTTATTTAGGAGTTCATCAAATGCTAGCCGACAGATTGGCATATTCCATCCGATCTAGCTGCAGGCACCAAAAAATCCACAGAAAAAAGAAGAAGAAGGAAGCAGCAAAGTAGAAGGTCCAGCAATTGGCTAAGAAGCAGAAAAAAGAGGCCAAGCAGAAGGCCCAAGTGGAAGTGGGGCACGCCGCGAAGCAACGGGCGACTTTGAGCACAATGGTAAGTCTCCTTTGCCCCAAACATAGGAGGAGGAGCAGTCAGAGTAGGGCGGTGGTGGTCAAGATGAGTAGAGCACTCCCTTCTGGATCAAAAGGTATAGGGAACAAAGAAAGGAAGGGCTGCGGAAGAAATCAAAGGTGATAAATCCATTGCTAGATCTGATTGCTTTGATAGACAGTGACCTGGATGAAATAGGTGAATGTTGCGTGATACCATGACAAAACTATTCTAGCAGTTCGAACAGAAGCACCAGCAAGCACTAAGTACCATCTATAAGGATTTGCGCAAGCTGCAGATTCAGATGAGTAGGATCCAGGTAAGCACAAGGTAGAGCAACACTGCATCAACTAGTTGGCACCGGGGACCACTCAGGCAGTAGAGATGGTTCGGTCACTAGATCGCCGGGCAGTCTCGCTGCTAAATGGATCCTTGAGCGTGGAGGCGGCCGATGACAAGGTCATCATAAGTTCTTTGAAGAATATCGGCCTCAATTTGGCCGTACTCCCCAATGAGTACCTTCACATGCTGCAGGCAGGTGTGACAACAGAGTTCAGAGCTCAGGATCAGTGTGCTCCATTTCATAAGTGAATATAGAGTGAACAACAAATAGATGTTCATTGAGAAGTTGGAGGCGTTGCATGCTAAGGAGAAAATTCAGGCGTAGAGTGCCCAGCTCGTAGCTGCGGTGGTGGAAGCCTGCAGAATGGTGCCGGAACTGAATATCCCAGAGGACGCACCATTGGAGGCAAAGATCAGAAAAATTGCTATAGGCATGTGCGATGCAAAGGCAAATGTGGCTAGAGTCCACTTTGAGTTGAACCTGAAGATAAAAAAAATGGAGCTCAAGTGGCAGCCTTCTACCCCACTAGAAGTAAGGGAACAAAGAAAAGCCACTGTAAAAGATGGAGTCGCGACAGTGGATGTGGTGGACTGCACCACACTATTTGAGCAGGCTATGGAGGTAGTCACAACCGTGCAGGAAGATCCCACCCTACAAGTCTTAAATACAGAAGTCCACGAGCTCCAGTAGTAATATGATTAAGTGAGGGCGATGACGTGCACCATTGCTACAACACAACGCCTTACCAAGCTGCAGGAGGTGAAGCAGCTGCTTACATAAGTGGAAGCAGCGCAGAAGAAAGAGGTCGTTCTTACGGCAAGATTGGGGACCTAGTTGGATGAGGCCTACATTGTATCTGCCAATATTCAGGCGAAATTCGTGAACTTGCAGAGTGCACAACAAAAAATCAAGGCGGACAGTGTAGGACCAGCCACAGAGCAATTAGTGGAATAGATCAAGTAGGCACCCATGCAAAGCACGACTGAGGTAGCAGTTGCACAAGTGGAGCTGGGGGATCTTCGCAGTAAGATCTTCGTGGTAGCCGAGTGACTCGAGGGCAAGTCACGATCTTTGTGTTGGGGGCCTGTTGGGATGGGGTCCCCTAGGGTCAAGTTTGGGGCCAAAGCCCAAGTTTTGGTGCAAACAACCCAAGTTTTGATGTACAAAATATAAAGTCTTCGTAAATTATGGTCACTGAGCACGTAGTTAGTTAAAGAATCATAAAGGGTTTTACCCTTCTTTATGTAAGTTGAGTCGACTTTTTGAGGATCTACCCATGGTCCACGGACCATGGGATTGTATAAATAGGTGTGTCTTAGGATGTCTAAGGCAACAAATGAAGTTTTGTCTATGGGAGAAGTCTAGAGAGTTAGCAAAGAAGAGTAGGAAGAAAGGCTCTGTAGCTGTGTGTGCAGAGGCCTAGAGTAGAGTTCGCAACTGAGTGCACGGACCCCTGCAGCTGAGTGCATAGGAAAGTCTTGAGTCTGTAAGCTGAACTAAATATTAACAAATAAGATTGTTGCCGAAATACCCGTGTTTATCTCTTTACTTCTAATTTGCATGAATTCGCTTTATGTTGTGATGAATGATGGGTTTATGAAATAATAATGTATTGATGTGCGACTTTACACGATTTATACTGTTATATGAATTCAATCGATGTTAACTATTTACGTAAAGATTATCTTGTTGTCTATTGAAGTTATCAAACACTTAAGTCGATTTGAGTAATTACTGGGTTAAGAGTAATCTTTGAGGCACGTAAGTAGAAAATTAGTCTGTTCAAGGTCCACGAAAGACAGTCATAAACCTTTGCGGAAGTTTAGAGGCAGATTAAAGGGAGTTATATCGATAAGCCATAAGGGCTTATTAATCTGCGTGAAGGTGGATTTGGGGCATAAAACGACATCACGTTGATCTCTTGGTGTAGGGATTTGTTTGGCATAACTAACTTTGAAACTGGGTCAGGACCCACTAAGCCAGTAATGCTCAAAGCAGAAAAATCCTCTAACTCTATCTTATATAGATTCTTAACTCGAATCCCTATCTTCTTTATCTGACCCGTGGCTATGTTTCTAAGGAATGCCTTTCCTTTGCTAAAGACCACATCATAGCCTCTATCCTCCAATATGGCGACTGATACTAATTTCTTCTTCACTCCAGGAACATAATAACATCCCACAAGGTGAGAGGAGCACCATGCTCCCTCTAAAAAAGTAACCATGCCCAATGCTGTAGCACTATACCTCCCATCGTCACCCATCTCAATATGCATCTAGAGATCCTTCTCCTCCAAGTCACTGAACAACTCCTTATCACAAGTCATGTGGAATGAATCTGCACTATCAAGGTACCATACACTACCCATCATTGATGACACCGTGCATGCAATTAGAGTAAAGTCCAATTCAAATTGAGAGGAAAAAGCCTCACACGCCACTCCTCCCGAGGACTTCTTCTTGGACTTCTTGAGTGGACAATTTGTAGAAAAATGTCCTAGCTCATGGCAATGAAAGCACTTAACTTTCAACATGTCTTTCTTCTTACCTTCATGGCAAGAATATGATTTGGAATGGGATGCCTTCCCTTTCCCATTCTTTTCCTTACCTGTTAAGGCACAATTTTCCTCATCATCAATCTTTGATGAGGAACAATCTCTAGTGTTCCTTCTGATCTCCTTCTGCATCAAATTCGACCATAATTGTTCCCAATCCGATAGCTTCTCCCTCCCATTCACAGAGTCCTGATAGTTATTCCAACTCTTAGGAAGCCCTCAAAGAGCTAGGCTCACCATATCATCCTCGGTAATAGTTATTCCAACACTTCCAAGCTCATCATGGCAGGTCATGAACTTGGTCAAGTATTTTGGAATGTCTTGTCTTTCTCCATCTTGATTTTCCAAAGTTTATCTTTTAGCGCCAACTTCCTATGATCACTGATGATTTGGAAAAGGTATGTCAATTCTTTCCACATAGCATACAAAGTCTCCTTCCCATTGAGACTCGAGACATTCTGGTCTCAAACTCCCTCAAAGGATTATTTGCCTCGCCTTCGCCACACACTTCTTCCATTCGATAAATATTTTGCATCCGATGTCAGTGGCTTAGGAATGTCTTTATCAATGAATTCCTTCAAGCCATTATCCTCCAACATGGCCTCCATCCTATCCTTCCAGTCTATATAATTTGATCTGCCTTCTGAGGCATACTCGAGCCGCAAACCGTAGAATGCCATCTACCAATCTTGAAGTATGTATTGCAAAGTCAAATTTCACCTATAACCTTGAACTCAAAACTTCAAAATTTCCTCTAGTATACTGTCTTCAGCTCCGATACCATGTAGATTTTCGTTATATTGACAACTCATGTAATGTACTAAAACACAAGACAATAATCTACTCTACTCTTTAAACCACGAAAACCAATAGATCAATGAAAACAATAATCAACAAGAGGAAGATAATCAACAAAACATAACAAAATAATTTCTATGGGAAAACCACTCCTCAAAACCTCGGCTATCTATTGCATGAGTGATAATACAAAGCTTGTTCTCACTAGAACAATTCCTTCACAAGTATGATCAACTATTTGCATCAAAAGCTTTCTCTAGCCAACACTTAGATAATTCTTCTTCCTACCAAGCCCCTATTTCCTTGCGTTGTTCCTGTGAATATTAGCCCATATTTAATTGGGAAATCATTCCTCCATAACTACACAATCAAAATCTAGGTCCTCTTTTGATTTCACGCATCATTTGTACAACACAAATCATTCTACAACTAATAATATATTGTCCCTACACTCTAGTCTCAACTCAGTCTTTCTTTGAATCGACATGCATGAGTTTCTCATGAGGGAATCTTCAGTTAGCTGGAGTAGCACCTGAGGATGTATCCATGCACCAACTCACTACTAATCCTCTACTAGTTAGAACTAGTTTAACTGTCTATAACTCAATCAAACTGAGTTATCTAATTAGAACTCAAATAAACTCATCCTAGACCCCTAAAATTTAGGGAGAACATATACATGACTACATAAAGACTTCCAACTCGAAAATCCTAAGCTAATTAAACTTACTTAACTATTTACAAGTTGCTATGAGAATAGAATTCAATTTTAATTCTCAGTTTAATTCAAGGACAAATTAAACTGGAAATTCTTATTACCATTTCTCAATAATGAAATGTCTAGTGGAATATCCATGTCTAGTGGAATATCCATGACAATTTACTTATATCTGCACTCACCAAGTAAGACCTTAATACAACTAGAGGTATTAATGGGTTGCATAATTTCTTAAATCACACTACTTTAGAGCCCACAAAAGTATTAATGGGTTGTATAATTTCTTAAATCACACTACTTTAGAGCCCACAATAGTATTGAAAATAACCTTGTGCAATTTCACACCTATTAATGGATAATGCATGTGATATTTCAAATGGTTGGTTACATGCAATTAGCCTATACATCATGCATTTGATTGTATTATACACGGTTAATGCTATTTTGTGATGTTTCCATTTAATAACATTTGAATGTCTTCAATGAGTGAAATTTGTATGAAAATAGTGGGTTATAAGGATCATATTAAGTCTTTAAGAGGTTATAATGGTCAATAGATTCTAGGGGTAAGGGTATATAAGGTTATAGAGATTAGGTATTATAAGGGTTGTGATTTATATAAGGGGTTAGAGATTAAGGACAGGCACTGAGATTATAAAGGTTATGTGTTATAAGTGTTATGGTTAGGAATTGTAGGGGATAGGGGTTATCATGACCATGTACCAAAATTTAGGATTGCTAAGGATTATAAGTATTAATGAATATAGGGGAAGCAGTTATAGAGGTATAGGATGAAAAATTAAGTTTAGAATTACCTTATTTTATATATTCCATGTGCAATATTTGATGAGTCTTAATATTATTAAATAGGGTTTGATTTTAAAATTTAAATTGGCACTATCTTCACTTAAATTTTAGTTTTACTAACTTTACGAGTTAATATATATGATTACAAAAATAAAGTCCACTCATTATCTACTAAATATGCTAATTCAATTTGTAAATAGGGAATAACTAGAAATGTAATGTAATCATGTACTTAGTCATTAATAGGGTGGTTAGAGTTATTATTATTTGGATATAGTGATGGTTACGGCTATAATTAGGTCCATAGTTAAGTCCCACTAAATTTGGTCTTTAATTTGCATTTAGAGATGCCCCTCTATATGTTCCTTTAGTCATAGTGATGGTTGCATAAATATCCACAATGACATCTAAAGGTTACCAACAAACCATTTGAATAGTTTGGTGGAAAAAATAACCAAAATATCTTCTAATTTCTTATATTATTATTTGCATCCTTCCTTATTTGTTTTTAAATATTTTTCCAAGTTTTTAGGATGAAAAAATAGATCATGATTTGGTGGAAAAATAACTAAAATATCTTATAATTTCTTATATTATTATTTTCATCCCTCATTTATTTTTAAATATTTTTCCAAGTTTTTAGGATGAAAAAATAGATCATGATTCGGAAAAATAACCAAAATATCTTCTAATTTCTTATATTATTATTTGCATCCTTCCTTATCTATTTTTAAATATTTTTCCAAGTTTTTGGGATGGAAAAATAGATCCTTTTATGCTCTTCGACATCCTTTTTATGCCTTACTTGCACCTAATGTGTATATCATGCATCAATTTTCCTCTTTATGACTTACTTGTAACTAATGTGTATGCCTTACTTGCACCTAATGTGTATATCATGCATCAATTTTCCTCTTTATGACTTACTTGTACCTAATGTGTATGCCTTACTTGCACCTAATGTGTATGCCTTACTTGGGCCTAATGCTAATGTGTATTTCTTTTACGTCTCATTTATTCTATCTCTTTTGTGTCATATCATAAATATCTTATTTACATCTTTTTTATTAATGAGAAAATGACATAAAAATGAACACTTAAAGATGCAAATTATGTATAAATAAGATGCAAAAGGCATGAAAAGAAGGAAAAAATAAAAATAAAGGACTCTTATTCTAGAATATGTTAAATTGAATACATTAAACTTAATTGAAGAAAATAAGGCAATATGCATGAAAGAAGGAAAGAAACTAGAATATCTAAGTGAATATTCTTTAAAAATACTCTTGAACATTGTTTCTTTAAACTACTAATATAAAAAAATTGACAAATTCATAAATATTATTTTATGAAAATAAAATAGTTTATCATTGAAAATATACATAAATATATTTTTTTCAAAAAATTCTTCACTTCAATAATTATACAAAATCTTATTAGGCTTCTTCTACTTCAAAATCTCTATATTTATAAATCCATTAGATAATAAAACTTTCTTTAATACCACCCATACTCATTTAATTTACATAGTATCAACCACTAAATAAGAAAATCTATTTTAATAATATTATTATTAATATAAATGTTATTAATAAATAATTAAATATCATTATTTATATTAATATTAATAATTTTATTTAATTAGTATTTAATATTAAATATTAAATACCATTTTTAAAATATAAGATGATAGAGAAAAAACAATTTATGTAATAAAATATTTAACAAATTGTTAATTGTGATTGCATTGGAATATTTACTAATTTTATAGGTAGCTTGCTTGTCTAATGGCCTTTGTTAAAAAAGTAGTAGTAACATAAGAATATGTCAACCATTTGTTTATAAATTGTGGATAATCTATGTATCTATATGATATGATACTATTTGTTATTTGATAATTTATTATTATTTTATAATTTATTATTATTTTATTTTATATTGTATTATGTAAATATAAAAAAATAAATATGAATTTAAAAATATAAATCAATAAATTAAAATTTTAAATTTTAAAAAAAAAATCAAAAAATAATTAATTTGAAATTTTAATTAAAATTAATGAAAAATAATTAATTTTAAATTTTGATTTTTTTTTTAATTATAATATAATGAGCACAATCATTATTAATAAATAACCAGAATATAGATCATCAAAATACTAAGTACCATTTATAATGTTGAGAATGTGTAACAATTTGAGAATCCTTAATTTCATTGTGAAAATAAAAAATATTTTCACATTATTAAATCTAAACCATTTCTGAATTTTTATTTTTTCAGAAATAAAATTATCAAAACCTATTCTAAAATAGAGGACACCTATCTGTAAAATAACCCACAACAAAATCACTGCTAACCATTGGAAAACAGGGAAATTTCCCTTATTAACGTCATCCGTAATGAACGTCCGACCCTTCCATTTCCTGGCACTCTAGTGTCTATGATTCGCAGGGATACGTAGTTTGATCGAGGCATTCCTGCGCGGAACCAGAGCTCAACACGGTCCAGCCATCCCCATTTTCGTCTGTCACCTCCAACCGTATCGGATCAAAGTTGCCATAACCCAACGGGAAACTACTCTGGAAGTTGTTGCCCACAACTCTCTCCTTATTGGGATCCGCAGTTGAGTAGGTCTGTTCGCCAATGAATCCATAAATGTAAATGGGCCCCTGCTGCGTCACGAAAAACTCCAGATCCTCCGCGACTTCAAAGGTAGGCCTTATCCAACCATCGCCCTGGAGGCCGAACTCTCGTTCCCAACTGTACACAGGCCGGTCAGCCCACTCATCTTGCTGCGTGTTTCTCTGAGCGTCCCAGAAAAGCTTCATCGCGCTCTTCTCCGCTGTATTTTTCCCAATGCAGGCCCTCCATTTTTGCCGAAAAGCGTCCCAGTCTGCCACATTGGGCCTAACGCTCCAGCCGTTTGGCAGCTCTGCCTTGTAGATTACCTCTTCCCTCGTGGGCCGATTGGGCACAATCTGAGCCATTGTGTACAGGGAAGTAACGGGGTGTGGGGATTTATGATCTTGAAATATCAAGATATCGCCTACCCTTTGCGACTCAGACGCCCAGTTGTCAGGATTGTATGAGAGGGCGTAGCGGGTGAGTTGAAATCTCTTGTACAGAGATTCTACGACGTTGGTTTTGGAGAAATCGACGTAGTTCGTGATTTCAAGATACTTGGGAGGCCTGTTGGGGAAGTCATCGTTTATCCTGCGACACGGGTTCGGGTTCGCCCTCACCCATTGCCCTGGTTCTTGTCCTTCTTCATTGTTGTGTGACCAGACTGTCCATCCATGAAGGTCATATACCCCCCATATCTGTCGCGATCCGTCACCATCAGCCATGATGTGGCTGGCAGCCTCGCTATCGTTGTCGATATGGACGTATTGTGCCTGGACTTGAGGAGCGCTCCAAATGTAGGTCTTCTTGTCGTTGGAATCGGAGAAGAGAGCCTCCGGCGGGTCTGGGCATCTGAGCCGCGGCATTTTCTTCCAGTGCGACAGCTCTGCATCGACATCGAGTTTCTCTATATCGTACTCGAATCGGTCCACGGCTTGCTGGATGGCATTCATGGACAAAACGCAACGGCCCGTGCATAGAAAACGAACTTCCACGGCCCGGTGAATGTTCGGTATCCTTAAACTGGAAGGACCGTCGAGATTCGTGACGTTGCCGTCCCGGTAAAGCCAGAGCTGAAAATTGTGCCGGTTCGGGAAATTGCTCGGGTCGCCGTTTCGGTTTTGGAAGTAGAAAACAACGGGTGTGGGGGGATTGCTGGATTGCGAGAGCCAGCGTTCTAGGCCCGGGTCCGCGAATTGAGATGGGTTTCGTATTGAATCAACCCACCCTTCATCCACGCGCATCAGCAGAGGAATCACAACCCTCTTCTTCGTCTCCTCCTCTGTATTCGAGTTCGCCATCGATTATTCTGGGCGCACCCTACTCTTCGCCCCTATGGTTCCAAAAAAATTGTTTCGACCCGTTACCTCTCGTGCACGATGAAGGCCGTTAAAAAACTATCCACGTAGAAGAGAGGGAACGGTCTTATCCGTCACTCATTGTGCATGGTTCTTTAAAACATTTATCATTACGATATCACAGCTGTTAACAAATTATAATTGCTCCAGCAATGTAACAGTTAGTTAAATTTAAGAGTGAGTTGTAATTACTCTCCCAAGTTAGTTAAATTTAGGCAGTTAGTTAACTAACTAAGTCAAGTTATATTTTTGGAAAAGTTAGAGTGTGTTTGCATGTTGAGTTATTTTGGGTGAGTAGCTAGTCCCAAAAGCATAAATATTCTTTACCGGGTTCATTGTAAGAATCAAGTTTTAGGTGAACAATAGAAGAACTGCAGCTCTTATGGTTTGCGTATGTCAACTTTTATGTCTTTCCTCTGCCTTCAATAGTTGCCACGTCAAGCTAAGGCAAGGAATAACTTTCTAATTAATGTCGAGAGAATTATATAACATGGGTGATGGAGGTGTGGTTTTTGAGATTCATTTTCCAAGTTCACTTCTTATTCTATTTTATTCATTTATTTACATATATATAATTTATTCATTCAATCCTTTAGGATTAGGTGTCTAACATTCCTCTCTTAATTTGAAGGGATGTTAGAGAGTCTAAATGTCATTTTGAATCTTTCAAACTTTTTTCTTCCATTTGCTTTGGTCAAGATGTCATCAATTTGTTCATTTGTCGAACAATGTTAGAGATGAATCGTCTTAGCCTCTACAATATCAAATCAAATGATACTTTGTGTTGATATGTTTGGTTCGATAATGGAATTTGAGATTCTTTGCCAACTTAATTGCAAAAGTATTGCCAATTATTAGGGGCGTAGAGTTCACTTGTTTCTTCTGCAAATCTTCAAGAATTTTCCTGGGCCATACAATCTCCTTTGTTGCTTTTGCAACTACCTCATGTTTTGACTCTGTTGTGGAATTTGATGTAAATGATTACTTGTGTGACATCCAGGAGATAGCTCCTAATCCAAGATTCATTAGAAAACCTAAAGTAGACACTCCATTTTCTTTATCTAAAATATCCAATTAGGCTAAAGTTATCCACCTATGAATATTTGAGTCCAAAGTCTTTCGTTTCTTTCAAGTACTTTATAACTCTTTTTGCAGCATACCAATGTTCTTCACAAGGCTTTTGGATAAACCTAGAAATGATTACAATAACAAATGAAATATATAGCTTGGTAGTGGTGAGACACATAAGAATTTCCACAAGCTATATATACTTATTCACATTCTCAAATTTATTTTCTTCTTTAGATGTGAGTTTCAAATAATGTTCCATTGGAGTGGAGAAATGATTGCAATCAACCATGCGAAACTTGTTCAACAATTCTCCAATGTACTTCTTTTAAGAAATGAATATATACCTTGGATGTTGGGTCACTTCAATTCCTAAGTAGTAATGAAGGTGTCCCAAATTTATCATCTCAAATCCTTTCTTCAACTCTTTCTTTGTGGATTTGATATAGTTTTCATTATTCTTTTTTATTAATAGTTATCTACATATGCCACAAGATAGACAACAATTTTTCCAAATTTATCGACAAATAGAGTTGCATCATTAAAATTAAAGTGTTTGAAGCTTAATTTCATAAGATAGTCAACCAATTTTTCACAATAGGCTTGTAGTTCTTGTATTATGCCACATAAGGATTTGATGAGTTTGCATACTTTCTATTCTTGTACTTTTACAACAAAACCTTTTGGTTGAGAATCAAAGACATTTTCATTCAAGTCTCCATTCACAAAAGTAGTCTTCATATCCATTTGATGAAGTTTCCATCTATTCTAAGATGCTAAGGAAAAGAGAGTCTAGATGGTGGCCCATTTTGTTATGGGGGGAAGGTCTCTTCATGATTGACACCTTCTTTCTATGCAAATATTTTTTTCATGAGCCTTGCTTTGTGCTTGTCAAGCGAGCCATTTAATTTATGCTTGTTCTTGTAGACCCACTTGAAACTAATTGGTTTGATTCAAAATAGAGGATCCACCAACTTCCATGTTCTATTCTTTAAGAGGGCATCATACTCCTTTTTCATTGCTTATTTTAATTCATTGTGAAATAGCTCCTTTAAAGGAAGTTGGTTCAAAATCCACAAACAAATTCAATTCACATTTACATGAAAATTTCATATCGTTAATTGAGTCATAATTACCTATATCACCTCCATCTTGTTTAGTGAAACTTTTGGTTCCTATATTTCAAATTTCATCAAAATGAACACTTTCAAGTGTTTTGGTGAGTCATTTTGGGGGACCTTTCTGAGATGGTCTAGGTTGCTCTATTGATTAATATGGAGATGCATCAATATTTAGCTTTCTAATCCTCACAATCACATCACTCAAAGGGTCTTCTTGATTTGAAAGAGTTATCAGAACTTCATTAGGTGGAGACAATGATTTGGAAGGAGATTCCATAGATTGATCCAAGATAGGGATACCCCTTCAATATGTGGAATCTCATTACCAAATCCATGATAAGGATTTTCATGATTGAATCTATCCAAATGATCAAGTTGTCGTTTAACAATGTTGTTTGTCTTAGAAGATCTCAAGAAAAATCACATCTCTAGAAAATATAAATTTCTCATTTACCTCATCATAAAGACGATATGCTTTGGTGGTATCTAAATACCCCAAGAATATGTAGTTTCAACTCCTTACATCAACCTTGCTTCTTTTCTCCTTAATAATCAAGGCATAGTAGGTGGAACCAATCTTCAAATGCCTTACCAAAGGAATGTAGCCATACCACATTTCATAAGGAGTCTTATTTCTAAAAGCATGATATGGACATACGCTTGTGACATATACTGCACTTAGAACCACATCAACCCAAAACATCAACTTTACATTTTTTAAACACATAATTGAATGAACCATATTTAAGATAGTCTTGTTCATTATTTTAGCTACACCATTTTGTTGACAAATGTATGGAACAATAGTTTGATGTTGAATACCATGTTGGTGAAGAGAGTTTTCAAATTCATTAGAAGTATATTCTTTTCCATAATTAGTATGAAAGGAGCTAATATTTGATTGTGCATCATTTTCAATCCATACATGAGAATTTCTCAAAGTTCAAAAGATTTTGATTTAGTTGTCAACAAGTTGTCATTTATCCAACATATCCTGGAATAATCATCAACGAAAGCCACCATATATTTATTTCCATTAAGAAAAAGAATAGGAATAGGGCCACACAAATAAGAATGAACTAGTGCAATATTTCTAGATGCTCTAGAAGTATAATCATGAAATGGTTGTTTTCTATGTTTTCCTAGGATACAAACTTCACATTGCTTTAGTTTCCTTCGAATAATAGGAAAACTAGAAGCACCATTCCTTTTCAACAAATGAATACTGACATAATCAAGATATCCAAATATTTCATGCCATAGACGACTAGATGGAATGTACCTTCATTGTATTGAGAAAGTCAAGTAGAGTTCTTTGCACATGCAAATGTTCCTTGTAGCTTCAACAATCTTTCCTCCTCTACTTAGGTCATAAAATTTATGTTATCTGATGCTTTTATTGTCCCTAATTTTCCATCAAATATATGAATGGAGTGTCTGTGTGAGTAAATGTGAACAAGGGATAGTAAGTTTTGTATAAATTCTCACTGTAGATCAACTGATAATGCAATATACTAAAGCAAAATACTTGATCTACTTCTACAAACAAACTTACGAACGCTTAATTGATTTTGAGCAAGATCAAATAGAACACATATAATAGAGAATGAGAAATCAATCACAACATGAACATAGAAGAATACTCTGGGGAAAGCCTCAGCTAAAAACCCTGATCTCTGTATTATCATACAAGTGGAAATATCTCTAGATTACACAAAGCTTTAGGTCACAAGCTATCCAGCTCTCAGTACAATCCCTCAATGCTACTCATAGACTGAATAAATACAACATATGCCTTCGTTTAGTCCTCCAAGCCTCCTATTTCCTTGCGCAATTTATCATGGGTCCTCTGGCTGCCACCTATGTGAAATCACCTCTCACACAATTCACCAAACTCAGAAATAATTGTGCAATCCTCAAGGAATAAATTCCTTCTACATGCAAGAGATATCCTCAAGGGAATATTCCTGCAATTGATAGTACATTGTTCCATCCTCTGATCTCAACTGGGTGTCTGACTGAACTGACATGCATGAGTTATTTATGAGAGAATATTCAGTTATCTAAAGTACACTAGTTACATGCATGCATGCATTAACTAACTGAACTCACAATCAGTTCCACAAACTATTGGAACTAATCAAACTAGACTTAACTCAGTTAACTAAGCTAACTAATTACAACTCAATGTACAACTCATCCTGATCTCCTTAATTAAGGGATAACTTCCTCAATCAAAGGGAAAATTGTTGCATGTCTTCAGATAGACTTCATGTTTGATTTTCTCCAACTAATTAACTAAAGATGAATTAATTAATTATTTTTCAAACAGCTGCTAAGATCAAATTCGAATTTTAATTCTCAATTTTAGTTTAGGGACTAACTAAAATTGGAATGTATCCCGAAATGCTATTTATAGCAATGCTATTTTTAGCACTTCTATATTTAGCAATTCTTGTTGCTATTTTCAACACTCCCTCTCAACAAGAAAGGGATTATCTGTCACCCCAATCCTGTCTATGTGGAACTCTAATTTTCATTTTGACAATGCCTTAGTCAAAATATCTGCATCATACTCCTTTGTAGAAACATACAGCAACAACATGATCCTCTTCACCACATAGTCTCAAAGATGATGATACTGAATATCGATGTGCTTGGACCTGTCATGAATTACTGGATTCTCAGAGAGTTTGATAGAACTCTGATTATCGCAAAGATCACAGTTGGATTCATCCTCTGATCAAACAATCCAACTAGAATTCTCCGCATCCAAATGGCCTCACATGTTGCCTGACTGGCAGCCATATATTCAGCCTCTGCGGAGCTAAGTGAAACCGACCTCTGTTTCTTACTGTACCAAGAAACTGCAGCTGAACCAAGGTTGAAAATTCCTCCTGAAGTGCTCTTCTGATTTGATCGACTCCCTGCCCAATCTGCATCTGTGAAGCCTTGAAGCTTCACTCCCTCTGTCCATCTATACCATAATCCATACTGAGATGTGCCTCTGAGGTATCTTAGCACATGCTTCGCTACCTTCCAAAATAGCTTGGTAGGCTGAACCATAGCTTGACTCAGCTAGTTCACTGCAAAGCACAAATCTGGTCATGTGTTCACTAAATACATTTATAGGTTTTAACCTTGTACAGAAATTACCTACATACGAATTCTTAAACACAGAAAATAAACAATGTGAGAGAATAACACATAAAACACATATACATAGAGATTTTCCCCTAGATCCCAAAACCGGGACTACTGACTTGATTTTTCATTATGTTCCTTTCAATGTTACAATACATATTTATACATGCCAAAGCATCCAACACCATGGACCGAAAACCATCGCGTCTAAAACCATGGACCGGAAACCATCGCGTCCAAAACCATGTGCGAAAATCATGCACAAAACCATAGGTAGGTCCGCCCAACCTAACATAGTGTCCAAAAACAAAATTTTCAGGGGCGTTGCCCCGAACCCCATAGAGTGGGGTTACCTGCACCCCTCAAACCCCCTATGTGCCCCCCCCCTCGCCCCCCCCCCGTGATGCAATCGGTGCAATGAAGGGGGGGCTCCGCCCCCCTTCTAACCCCCCGGTTAACTACGTTGGTTAGTTGTGTAAAGAATATAACACAACCCAACATTCTCCCAATTCTTGTTTTCTTTCCACAGGGGGCCATAGGAGATCTTAGTCATTTATCCAGCCCTGCAATGCCTATTGTTTCTCTACACCAAGAGAACTTCTCAGAGCTCACAGATTTTGTCAATGCATCTGCAGTATTCTTCAAAGTGTCCACCTTTACCAGTAACACCTTTTTGTCTTCTATCATATCCCTCACAAAGTGATACTGAACATCAATGTGATTTGTCTTTGAATGATATGCAGGGTTCTTTGCTAAGAAAATTGCACTTTGGTTGTCATAGTCTATCCTTATAGCTCCTTGTACTAACCCCATACTTGAACACAATCTCTGCAACAAAACTACTTCCTTGCTTGCATGAGTGGCTGCCATGTATTCTGCCTCTGTAGTTGATAGTGCCACTACAAATTGTTTCTTACTCATCCAAATGACTGCACCTCCAAATAGGTTAAACACATACCCACTTGTAGATCTTCTCTGATCCAAATCTCCAGCCCAGTCTGCATCAACAAAGCCACGAATATCCAACACTCTGTCCAATCCCAGTCTTCCTTGGTAGCACAAACCATAATCACTAGTGCCACACAAATACCTGAAAACCCGCTTCACTACTGTCCAGTGCTCCTTCCCTGGTTTTGACATAAACCTGCTCAATACTCCCATTGCATGTGCAATGTATGGTCTAGTATACACCATCTCATACATAAGGCTACCAAGTGCACTTGCATATGGAACATGGGACATATCCTCTTCCTCTTCTTGTGTCTTGGGACACTGTTCAACAGATAACTTTACACCTACAGGAATAGGAACCTTCACTGGTTTACTATCCTGCATATTAAACCTTTGCAATATTGTCTCGATATGCTTCCTCTGGTTTAACCAGAGCTTCCTCTTTTCCTGGTAGCTTTAATTTCCTTGCCCAAAATATAGTTTGCAGCACCAAGATCTTTCATGTCGAATTTGGAGGACAATTGGGTCTTCAAATCCTGGATAATTTCTTTGTTATTTTCAACCAGCAACATATCATCCACATACAAGACCAGATAAATAACACAGTCACCAATTAATTTAAAATACACACAGTGATCTGCTTTGCTTCTGGTGAAGCCAAGTCCCCGTATAAATGTATCAAATTTTTAATACCACATTCTTGGTGACTATTTTAACCCATACAAAGATTCTTTAACTTGCATACCAGTTCTTTATTACACTTCACCGCAAATCATTCAAGTTGCTTCATGTAGATCTCCTCTTCTAGATCCCCATGAAGAAATGTTGCCTTCACATCCATCTGTTCTACCTCAAAATCAAAAGTAGCAGCAACAAATAAAAGTAATAAATAGAAGCTACCTTGGCAACAGGAGAAAAAATATCACCAAAATCAATTCCTGACACCTGGGAATAAACTTTTTCTACCAACTGAGATTTGTATTTCTCCACCTTTCCTTTTGCATTTGTCTTCTTCCTGAACACCCATTTGCTGCCAATGGGTTTCCTTCCAGCCGACAACTCCACCAGATCCCAAGCCTCATTTTTGTGCAAAGATGCCATTTCATCAACCATGGCCTCTTTCCAAAGTTTTCCATCCTCTGAATCTGCTACTTCCTTCACAGTTCTAGGATCATCATCAGTAATAGATAAAGAAAAATTTGAACAGAAAGCAGATGGATTATACCTTTCTAGCTTCCTTCTTTCTCGAACTAATCTTCTCACACCCGGAGTTTGTGGCTCTTCATCCTCTGATTCCTCCTCTGCTGTAGAGTTTGATTCTTCCTCCTTTAGCTCAAACTCTATATTCTCGGGTTCCTTTGGTTGGACTTCATGTTTAATAACATATTTCACCTCTTTGAACACCACATCTTGGCTGTACACAACCTTCCTTATTACTGGGTTCCAAATCTTATAACCATTTAAACCATCCTTATACCCAATAAAGATGCACTTTTCAGATTTACTATCCAAATTGGTTCGTTTCTCCTTTGGAACATGTACATATGCATCACATCCAAATACCCTCAGATGTGAAAGAGAGGGTTTCTTACCAGTCCATACCTCTTGTGGAGTCTTATCCTCCAACGTTGATGAAGGTGATCTATTGACCAGGTAACATGCTATCTCCACCACCTCTGCCCATAGTTCATGTCCTAACCTGGCACCACTGAGCATGCTTCCTACCCTTTCCATCAACATATTGTTCATTCTTTCTACAACTCCATTTTGCTGAGGTGTATATGGATTAGTCTTCTGTCATGCCATACCACACTTCTTACAGAATTCTTCAAATTCCTTACTGCAAAAATCTCCACCGTTATCTATCCTCAACACCTTTATCTTCTTCTCTGTCTGGTTTTCCACCAGAGCTTTAAATTTTTTAAACCTGTCAAAGACTTTAGATTTCTTCTTAAGGAAATATATCCATGTATTCGTTGAAAAGTCATCTATAAATGATACACAGTACACAAACTTACCCAGTGATGGAACCTTCACAGGTCCAAACACATCACTGTGCACAAGCTCTAATATCTGTTTCGCCCTCTTACCACCAGAGGGGAAATCACCTGTTTCTGCTTCCCATATACACAATTTTTACAAAAATCAAAATCCAAAGAGCTATTACTCATACCTTCTACCATGAAGTATTCGAAGGCCCTTCTCTCAAATATGTCCAAACCTTTGATGCCACAGCATGGTCTTCTCTCCAGAGACCACTAGATTTTCTATTCCACTTTCAGGAACCACAAAACTGTTGCACCCATCAACAACAGTGCTACCTTGCAGCTTGTATAGAGTTCCAATATGAACTCCCCACATCAATACCAGTGCTCCCTGAACCATCTTGTAGGTATCCTTCTCAAACATTGTTTTATCCAGCTTACTTACATAAATCAGATTTCTAGCAAATGCAGGAATATGCAGAACACCCGGAAGTGTTCTAACCCTTCCACCTTCCACCTTGCAACTTCAATTTTAATTTTCCATGACTAACGATTATGGCCTTACTATCATCCCCTGATCTTTATCCACCAACAAATCCTCCATCTTGAGTTTCTACAACTCAAAACTTTGACCATTAAATTTCTCGATCTCTATCTTTCCACTGCTCACCATCTTCTTTCACCACCAAAATCGATCCCGCAATTCTCCCACTGAATAGGGTCTGCCATAGGCCAGAGCGAAACCCCTCAGCAACAAAGGCGTCCCCTTGAAGCCAAAATAGCTCTGATACCAAATGTAGGTTTTAACCCCATACAGAAATTACCTGCATACGAATTCTTAAACACAGAAAATAAACAATGCGAAAGCATAACACATAAAACACATATACACAGAGATTTTCCCCTGGATCCCAAAACCAGGACTACCAGCTTGATTTTTCATTATGTTCCTTTCAATGTTACAATACATATTTATACATGTTGAAGCATCCAATACCATGGACCGAAAACCATCGCATCCAAAACCATGGACGAAAACCATCGCATCCAAAACCATGTGCGAAAATCATGCACAAAACCATAGGTAGGTCCGCCCATCCTAACATAGGGTCAAAAAACAAAATTTCCTGGGGTGCTGCCCCAGAACCCGTAGAGTGGGGTTACCTATAGCCCTCAAACCCCATGTGACCCCCCCGCTATGCAATTGATGCAACGAAGGGGGAGCTCCGCCCCCCTTCTAAGCCCCCGGTTAACTACATCGGCTAGTTGTGGAAATAATATAACACAACCCAACAACATTAATGAACCCACAAGCTGTCGATAAACAATAGCAGCTACTACCTCACCTGAAGTAGCATTCTCCTTCCTCCAGTTACCTACTAGAGGAGTCTGCATGGGCTTGCACTTCTCCATGTGGAATCTCTTGAGTATCTCATTGGCATACTTGCCTTGAGACAAAAACACTTCCCCACCCTTTTGCCACACTTCCATGCCTAGAAAGTAGTGCATGAGACCCATGTCTTTCATCTCGAACTCTCTTGCAAGGTCCTCCTTGCAAGACTTGATCAACTGATCATCACCTATCAATATCAGAGCATCAACATAAAGAACAATGATCAATGGCTTACCTTCTACCATGATGTGGTAAAGGTTCGCATCTGCTTCACTCTTTGTGAAGCCCAACTCGGTGACATAGCTGTCGATCTTGGTGTACCAAGAATGAGGTGCTTGCTTCAGCCTGTAAAAATCTCTCTTGAGTCATCACACATGAGACTCATGATCGAAGGTCTCAAATCCTTCTGGCTACTCTATGTACACCTCTTCCTCAATCTTTCCATTGAGGAACGCAATCTTCACATCCATCTGATGGATCTTCTAACCCATCTGTGCTGATAATGCCAACATCAATTTGATATATGAGTACCTTGCTATGGGAGAAAAAATCTCATCATAGTCTATCCCCTCAACCTGTGAGAAACTATAGGCAACAAACCTTGCCTTATGTTTCTCCACACTGCCATCAGCTGCTTGCTTTACCTTGTAAAGCCATCAGGAACTCACCACTAACTTGTCCTCCGGTCTTGGGACAACATCCCAAACATTGTTCTGAACTATGGAGTCATACTCCTCCACCATAGCATCAACCCAGACTGGTTGTTGCACTGCTTCCTCGAAGGAAGATGGTTCAATCTCTACACACTCCCCAACTAGGGCCATGTAACCAGTGTACCACTCAGGTGACCTCCTCTGTCTGCTGAGAATATGGCTGTCCCACATTCTCTCCCGCATCCATCACCAATTTATCAACTTCCCTTGAGCATTTGCGCCCATCTCTAGAAGACTCTGCATGAGTGGATTTCTCCACTCTTGGATCCTCTACATGCGGCTGCTCTGCATCAGTCTGAGGCTCCTCCTCCTTAGGAACCAAAAGTTCCTCCTCTACATGCAACTTGAGCTCCCTCTCAAGGGAAACTCACATGGCCTTTTGCTCTTCAAACTTCAGATCTCTGTGTACCACTGTCCTCTGACTAGTAGGCAAGAACACTCGATAGTTGCGGGGTGTATCAGTGTACCCCACAAGTATCCCCAACTCATTTGTTGGCTCTAGCCTCTTCCGAGCATCTTTGGTCACATGGCAATAAACTGATCATCCAAAGATCCTGAAGTGACTCACATCTGGTCTCTTCTCGAAGAAGGCCTCCACTGGTGTTTTCATCCCCAGTATACGATGCGGGATTCTATTTTGCAAGTATACTGTTGTAATGCATGCCTCAGCCCACAAATGAAGTGGTAGGCCTTGGTCATGCAGCATTGCCCGAGTTGCTCCCACAATCGTTTTGTTCTTCCTTTCGGCCACCCCATTCTGCTACGGGTTATGGGGTGTTGTCAACTCCCGTTTAATTCCTTCTGCTGCGCAAAATTCCTTAAACTATTGGGAGACATACTCTCCACCATTTTCGCTTCGCAAGGCCCTTATTTTCTTTCTAGATTCTTTCTCAACCAAGGCTTTGAACTCACAAAACCTTGAGAAGGTTTGATCCTTCTTCTGCATGAAGTATATCCAACATCTACGAAAAAAATCATCACTAAAAATAGTACCTTTGTTTAGCGATGGAGGTTGTCGAGCATGGTACACACACATCTGTATGAACTCGCTCTAGGATTGCTCCAGCTTGACTGTCTCGATCCTGAAAGGAAGATTTTGCATACTTACCAAAGGTACAACCTTTGCATGTATCCACTTGCTCTAGTTTTCCCTTGGGAAGTCTGGTGGAAATCTGTTGCATGATCTTCAAGGCCCCATGGTGCAAGTGCCCCAATCTTCTATGCCATAGCTTGCCAATATCTTGGCTTTGCACCAACTTTTCTTTGGAACTCAATGCAACACAGTGATCTACCTCCAGCTTGTAGAGATTCTTTACTCAAATCCCAATCCTCTTGGTCTGTCCAGTGCTAATGTGCCTCAGGAATGCCTTTCATTTACTAAAGACTACATCATAGCCTTTGTCTTCCAACATAGCGATAGACACCAGGTTCTTCTTCAAACCAGGCACATACTTTACATCAGTCAGGGTGACAGGAGCTCCATGCTCCTTCTGAAAAACAATCGTGCCTTCTCTTGAAACACAATAATTTCCATCATCGCCCATCTCTATACGCATCTGGAGGTCCTTCTTCTCCAAGGTGCTAAATAAACTCTTGTTGTTGGTCATGTGGAATGAGGCTCCACTATCCAGGTACCAAACACAACCTACCATCGATGAAACCATGCATGAAATGAGGGTGAAATCCAATTCGAACTATGAGACCAGTGCCTACCATCTATCCCTTCGAGGATCCCTTCTTGGATTTCTTTTGTGGACAATTCATAGCATAATGGCCCACCTCATGACAACGAAAGCATCTCACTTTCGATTTGTCAATCTTCTTCCCACCATGGGAAGAACTTGATTTGGAATGGGAAGCCTTCCCCTTCCCTTCCTCGCCTTACTTGCTAAGGCTAGATTTTCATCATCATCATGCTTTGATGAAGATCCATCTCTGTTGCTTCCTTAACTCCTCCTACATCAGATCTGACCACAGTCGTTCCCAATCTGGTAGTTTCTCTCTTCTATTTACTGATTCTTGGTAGCTATGCCAGCTCTTAGGAAGACCAAGGAGAGCAAGACTCACCATGTCATCAACGGCTATCGTGATTCCTACACTTCCAAGCTCATCCCTGCAGGTGGTGAGGTTGTTTAGATATGTAGAGATTGTGTCGCCCTTTTCACGCTTGATTTTCCGAAGATTGTCTTTCAACGCCAGCTTCCTCTAATCACTAATGTTCTAATATAGATCCTTCAATGTTTTCCACATTCAAAATGGTGTCTCCTTCCCATGGAGACTCGAGACAATGTGGTCTCAAACTTCCTCCAGAAGAATCCTCCTCGCTCTAGCCACACATTTCTTCCATTCTGCCAATTCTTGGGCATTAGAAGCTGTTGGCTTGGGGACTTCTTGATCAATGAAGTCCTTTAAACCATTTTCCTCTAATACCGCTTCCATGCGATCCTTCCAGGATATATAATTCAAGCTGCCATCCAGGGCATACTCAAGTCTCAAACCATTGAACGCCATTAGTGAAATTTGAGATGTGATAAGAATTCGATTTCTATAATCATGAACTTCAAACTTCAAACTTCTCCCTTCTTTGTATATTGGTATTCGCTTTGATCACCTTTACTCTGATACCATGTATAAATTCTCACTATAGATCACCTGATAATGCAATATACTAAAGCAAAATACTTGATCTACTTCTACAAAAAAACTTGCCGAAGCTTAATCGATTTTGAGCAAGATCAAATAGAACACATATAACAGAGAATGAGAAATCAATCACACATGAACACATAAAAATACTCTGGGGAAAGCCTTAGCTAAAAACCCTGATCTCTGTATTATCATACAAGTGGAAATATCTCTGGATTGCATAAAGCTTTAACTCACAATCTATCCAGCTCTAAGTACAATCCCTCAATGCTGCTCATAGACTGAATAGACACAACATATGCCTTCCTTTAGTCCTCCAAGCCTCCTATTTCCTTGCGCAGTTTCTCTTGGGTCCTCTAGCTGCCACCTGTGTGAATTCACCTCTCACACAACTCACCAAACTCAGAAATAACTGTGCAATCCTCAAGGAATGAATTCCTTCTTTATGCAAGAGATATCCTCAAGGGAATATTCCTACAACCAATAGTACACTGTCCCATCCTCTGATCTCAACTAGGTCTCTGACTAAACTGACATGCATGAGTTATTTATGAGAGAATATTTAGTTATCTGAAGTACACTAGTTACATGCATGCATGCATTAACTAACTGAACTCACAATCAGTTCCACAAACTGTTGGAACTAATATAACTGGACTTAACTCAGTTAACTGAGCTAACTAATTACAACTCAAAGTACAACTCATCCTGATCTCCTTAATTAAGGGATAACTTCCTCAGTCAAAGTGAAAACTATTGCATGTCTTCACATAGAATTCATGTTTGATTTTCTCCAACTAATTAACTCAAGATGAATTAATTAATTATTTTTCAAACAGCTGCTAAGATCAAATTCGAATTTTAATTCTCAATTTTAGTTTAGGGACTAACTAAAATTGGAATGTATCCCGAAATGCTATTTATAGCAATGCTATTTTTAGCACTTCTATGTTTAGCATATATTGTTGCTATTTTCAACAAGTTTCATTTACATGATGCAGAAGAAATTCAAGAAGTCTAGGAAGTTTAAGCTTAATGGTGCCAAGTTTTGATGACTTGAAACTTGACTTGTCTACAAAGTACACTACTCCATCTACATTGTCATCGAGGTCTTCAAATAAGTCTTTTCAAAGGTTCATATGTTAAGTTGAACCTATATTGAGAAGCCATGCATTTTTCCAAGAACTAATTGAAGTATGAAACAAGTTTTTAATTACTCCAATATTGCAATGGAAAACAATGTAACAAGTAGATTCAAGTGCTTTACCTTTTGTTGGGTTTGGTTTTTTAACTTTATCTTCTTTGTGTTCTTACATGATTCTCTCTTATGGGATTCTACATGTGGATGCATCATGTCCATCTCTATAATAGAAAATTAAATGGAGATTAGATCTTTCTTTTTGATGATGTTTAGCCCCCCTACCTCTATGATTTTTCCTTCCACATCCTCTTCTACCGCCTCTTCCTTTAGGAGAATCACATGAATGATTCTTCTCTTTCTATGAAATACACACTGCTCCTATAGGGATTGAGATGTTGTATTCCTCTTCCCATAATATTTCTTCTGTTCCACAAGCTTCTACACAAGAGAGTCAAAAGTAATGGCCTTGAGTTGCATACTAGCTTGTAGGGATGCAAGATAGTGGGAGCATTTGGGATAAAGAGCCTTCACAAAGGTTGTAAGAGGAATGCTCATATAGACTCTAGTAGCATTTACATCATGCATGATGGCTCTAATATTTGAGGCTAGGGCCAAGAGGTCATCATCTTTCAACTCAAGGTTGATTAGTTTAATCATCAACTAAAAATATTCCAATTATGAGTGCAAGTCATATAAATATTTTAGTTTCTTCAATGCATCATAAGAGTTTGTAATTGGAAGAATCTGACGACACACCTCTTCACCCATGGAAGTAGCAATTGGGGCATAGGACTTGTTATTTTTGTTCTCCCAAATGGCTAGTTCTTTTTCTAATGTGGGCTTGATAGGCACATTTCCACCTTCTCCTGCATGGATGTATTTCCATAAGTCATTAAAGATGATGGATTTCCTCATATTCTTTCTAAACCATTCTAGGTAGTTCTCTTTTCTAGTCAATACAATGCCAACAAGATGAGGGAACACATCTTTATAAGGAAAATCATTGCAAAATATTCTCAAACTTAGTTTATCCAAGCATTTAATGAGGACTAAAATGGATTCCTCTCAGTATAGAACATGCAAATAAGATTGTATTCTTCCTTATCTTGATGACAACTTCATAAATGATAACTTGTCATAAGAAATACTTCAATTTATGAGAATCATCTAAACTAAGATTAGTGCAAAAGAAAAATACTTGTAACTTCAAAGTTCCAATGGCTCATCCCTTTCCTTTATTCAACGGGGCAACAAAAATGCATCCAAAAGAAGAACCACCATTCAAAATTTTCATTATACCATGGGTGAAAGCATGGAGTTGGGCTACACTTTTTGGCAAGAGGGGGTGCATTTAGGTGCAAAAAAAATGGATCGATCGAGCTCCTCGAGCGCTAAAAAAGTAGTTCAATTGAGTGTTAAAATCAAACACTTGATCAAACTTTATGGCTTAATCGAGATATAATGCTCAATCAAGACATTTTTTTATTAAATACCACACCCACGGTCTATGTGCACCATTTTCATAGACCACGGGAAGTTTGAGAGCTCGACCAAGAGTGTTTTGGTAGCTCGATTGATCAAATCAATCTTGCCAACAACCCTGCCAACATCCCAGAGGCTCAAGCGAAGGTAGGTATTCTATATTTTTGTTTTTATTTTTATGCAAAATTAAACAGATTAATTAAAAAGAACAATACAAAAACCCTGAAAACCACAAAAAACCCTTCAAAAGAACTTATAAAATCACAAAAACAACCTATAAAACCACAAAAAACCATTAAAAAAACCTTCAAAACAACTCAGAAAACCACAAAAAACCATCTAAAAATCCCTTCAAAACAACCTAGAAAACACTTTGAAACCACCAAAAAATCTATAATTTAGGTTTTAATTTTTTTCTTACTTGCAATGTTTTGTTTTTTTAATGCATATTTTCTGATTTTGAATGGTAAAAACATTTTTTTTCTAATTATTTTAGGTTTTAAAATTTTCTTTAGGAATTTTGTAAAATAAAATTTCAATTTTTTTTGTTATTTAAAATGCATTTTAAATTTCAAACAAATTTAACTGAAAATATACCCCGAAAAAACTCCAAAACAGAAAACAACAAAACTATAACCAATAAATAAGTAAATTAGGAGCTTGATATTGACATGATGAATATGATTTCTCATAATGAACCTCTAAATTTTATTTTATTAAATTTAAATTAATTTATATTTTAAATAATTTTTTAATAATAAATATAGTACAATGCTATTTTTAAAAATAAAATATTAATCTTTAAAGTTTAAAATCTAAAAAAAATAAAAATTTTATATATATATATATATATATATATATATATATATATATAACATCACATCACATAGCTACATATTAAAGTTCTATATATATTTAACATAAGATAAAATTATTTAACACAAAAACACATATATAGAGCATGTTACAACATAACCATAACTATAGTTAATAACATTATTATATAATTATATATATTTAACTAAATTATTACATAGTTATAACATCATATATATATATATATATATATATATATATGTCAAATCATGAAAAACTATTATCATATATATATATGATAATAGTTTTTCATGATTTGACACACACACACACACACACACATATATATTGTGTAACATTAATTCTGCATCACTATAACATAATATAACTATATCATTTAATATAGCATAACTATTTATTAAAACATAACACACATATATAGCATTTAACATATAACTATATATAAGTTTATGTTTCAACAATGCATCATTGATAGCTACATCAAATCCATCATGAAATGTGCATTTGGTCTAGTGAATAAAAACATTTCTTTTCTAATTTGTACCATATTGTTTCATTATGTAGTGTGTTGTACAATAAACAATGTCTTCATGTGCTTGCACCTAATACATGTCATGTGTCAAAGTCAAACATTAAGAACTTAAATTCTATTGGAATATTTGGTTGGAATGAAATTTTATTAGTTTTGTAAATAGGTTTATTTCAAATTTTTACATATATTTACATTGTCTTCATTTGCTTGCACCTAGTACATGCTATGTGTCAAAGTTAAACATTAAGAACTTAAATTCTATTGGACTATTTGGTTGGAATGAAATTTTATTAGTTTTATAAATAGGTTAATTTCAAATTTTTACATATATTTACATATTTATGTGTTATGAATAAAATGCATGATTTAGAAACGGGAAAATGTTTGAAGGAAGATTTGATCACTTCTTTCGATTGTGCTTACATGGAACTCAATACTTTGGTTGAAAAATTATCAAAAAATAGTCTCTAAAGTTTAGGACTTTAGGCTAGATCATTCTACTAGAGTTTAGAAATGGTTTTTTTGGTCAACATTCTTTATAAGTTAACATTTTTTTCTTGGATTAGTTTATATGTATTATATCTAATAGTTTTGTATTATATGTAATAATTTAGACAACATTCATTTTTTGGATTAGTTTATATGTATTATATGTAATATACTGAGGCATCCCATGTACACGTCCCAACTACAAGACATCACAGTGCGGGGGGTTCTATTATAAGTGGTTGGGCTCGTGATAGATCACATAGCCCACTATAATTTCACATTCCACTCGTAAAACTTGCCTCCGATGTCAATCAGAGTGTCAAAGTCAACGTTTCTATCTATGTTGATGATCATGATACCTCTAGTGGACCTTCTTCACCCATTTCAGGTACAATTCCTACATTTTTAAATCCTTTTTAAACTTATGTGTTTATGTCCTGAAATTGTCTTTAGTTTTAAATTGTTTTCTACTGATGTGTTTGAATTTAATGTATATGTTGTTATGCCTCTAATTTTTTAATTATTTATGTTAAATTATGTTTATAATTTGTAGGCCCTCAACAGGCTGAAGCTAAGGATCAGAGTGCATCATTGATCCCTCTGTGGGATGATGTTACATCTCATATCACATTGGAGGATGTTACGACCCATCATACGTGGATCACACAAGAGATACGTAAAAACCCTGCTAATTCATCGACTTGTAGTAGTTTGTCTTGGATGTTGGATAACATCAATAGGTTGATTGAGACATACCGAAGGTTGGGCCCATAGAGCCACCTCCTGTAGTCCATACAAAGGATTAAAAGGCATGAGGTTAGAGCCAAAGGAACTTTGGAGGGGGTGGAAGAGGCCACCAAGAACATTTATGTTCGTGGGGAGTTGTTTGACATCCCTCCAAATCGCCCTGCTAGACACATAGGTCTAATTCCACTGAAATATTTTAAGAATGCTTCTGCAACCCATTTAGTGTATGATAGATTCATTGAAGCTTGGGGACAATTCCCCCACCATGACTAGGTTTCCATTTATTTTTCCAAGCATTTATATGCAAATTTCGTGTTACATATGAGGCCAAATTACATTGATATGAGATCTCATTATTATGGACCCGATTTTGGACATACCTATGAGCGCGAGGGGGATCGTAGGGACCCTGGTCATGTACCACCATCTCTGAGATTCTTGCCACTACTGTCTTGGAGATTGGAATTACTGTCTGAGCTAGAGGAGTTATCGCAGCTTAGTGGTGAGACCAGGGAGAATATTACAAACAACATGTGGATATGATTGACCAGCGTGCATGTTGTATTGGATGGAGAGATTAGGAGACCACCACCATTGCCTCGTGACCCACTAGTGCCCTTATTTGATGATGCATTTCTCATGAGTTTACCCATTGACCATATTTTGACATATACATGTATATTTTCTGATGTCAGTCATGAGACTTGGAGGGTGCACGACTTGCGTGAAACAAACCATGTACATATATATACAAAAAATTTGATTCTTATTCTCAAATTATGGATAATTATTTATATTAATTTCTATTTTGTATTAGATTGTATTTATATTAATAAGTTAATTATAACGTGTAGACACAACCTTGCTACATGTATTAGCTTATGAGATCATCCGAGGGGGTAGTTTATCAGCCAGACCATCCTTGACTAGAGCATGTTTCCATGGATTTTCCTCCACCTCCACCTCCACCTCATATGTTCATTAATGTGGAGGAGAGTCACTATGTACAACCACATGGACCAACAATTGATGTAAACTTTTTTATTCCTAAAATTTCAAAATTTACCTTTTTTAAGTTTACACATAAATGCTAATTAATTTGTAGGATAATTATAATTTGTCCTTGCCATTATGTACATAAGCCCATATGCAAAGTGTCGTTGATGCTACTGTTATGTGGACACATGAGTGGGATACTGGGTTTAGAGGCACTGATGATGTAGGTGCATTAATGCAGGCCCCAATCCTTGAACCATAGGCAGGGGAGCACCAAACCCAAATTCATCAAACCCACATCCTATTTGAACTGCATTTGATTAACTCAACTGAGGTTAGTATATTAATGTATATGTAATTAAAACTGTGTCAAAATCATTTATTTCCATATTGTTTATTTTTTACAAATAATGATCTAATTAGTTTGAATTTGAATGTTCTATATTGCAATACTAGCTTATGGACACTTACTTTGTGCGAAAAAATTCACATAGGAGTTCTGGTGGTACTTAGAGTGGATAATTTATATATTTTCAGGCTCATTTTGTAGGGCACATTCATATGTGATACAAACTTTATATATTTTCATACATGGACAATTTATGGATGTATATGGACATTATTTTAGTTTATGGATGCTTATTATTTTAGTTTATGGATGTTCATATGATATTTGTAATTTGTATATATTTTAATATGGATAATTTATTGATACAAGTGTTCACTATTTCAGTTTATGGATTTGTATTAATATTGTGTATGGATGCTCATTAATTTTTGAAGTTTATGGATTTGTTATAATTATTTCACTAATTCAAATTTGTTTTCTATATACTATAACTTTTATTAATAAAATATAACAACTTGGATTTCTAGTTTCGTAGAATAACAAAATAAGTGCAATCTTAAGTTATGATGCAAGTCACTTTGGTACTTAAAATGCACTAAAATATATCATGTATCAATTTAATATTGAATATGGAAAGAATTAGAATCATGCTTCGTATTGGCTTGTAGAAAGTGACATTTTGTGCAATCAACATGTATGTTATTACAATTCAATTTTAAAAATAAATTATTTGAATTATAAAGTCATCCATCTATATATATATATATATATATATATATATATATGAAAAATTTTGTGACCCACCCATATACGATTGCATGCACAACTTTTTTAAATATTTCAATCAATTTATTATCTCAAAGTTCAATTAAAAAACAGAAATAGGATTGAAATAAGTTTTATTCAATTCTAAAATATATCATGTATACAACAAATAGGTTTTATTTAACAATATTTCTCTTGAGACATCTACAAGAGTTTAGTCATAACATGATATAAGTAATTCATATTGAAATTTAATATATAGGTCAAAAAATAATATATGACCACTTTCTATAATTTTATTTAATGTTATCCACCTTCCTATATTTACAAGAAGTTATCCAAGTATTTCAATAAATTCGTTATGATTAAAATAAGTTATATTGGATTTTAAAAGACGTGGAGATGTAAAAGTTACAAATACAAGTTTTATTCAATTTTATTTTGTTTGAGGTTTTCTATAAAAGCTTAGTCATAATGCACACTGTTAATGATTTTTTTTTTCTTACACTGAAATCTATACACAATGTTAAACTAATTACCTTGAACTTAATGTACACAACATCTAGTTACATCAAATCATAAATCGACATGTTCACTTAAATAAATTCATCTAATGCAAGTAATCAAATAGGATGAGAAATCAACATCTACACTAAAATCAATCCATCTAATGAAAACAATTAAGTAGGATTAGAAATCAATGCCATCTACACTGAAATCAATGCATCTAATACTGCAAGAAATCAAATAGGATTAGAAATCAACATACACATTGAAATCAATGCATCTAATGCAAGCTCAATTAAACAATATTATAAATGAACATATTTATTGAATTAATGTATCTAATCAAAGCACTGAAATATAATTAGAAATCAATATCTACACATAAATCAATGCATCTAATTAAAGAAATAAAATAGGATTAGAAACCAACATCTATACACTCAAATCAATGCATATAGTGCAAGCAATCTTCTTCCCTTTCTCTCCCCTCTCCATCTATATCGATATCTCCCTCCATCTCTACTTCTTTGTCTCTCTATCTCGCCCCCCTACACACACATGCTATCTCTCTTCATATCTATCTATCTCTCCCTCCCTCTCTCTATCTCTCTCTTCTTCCCTCTCTTCCCCCTCCATCTATATCTTTATCTCCCTCTCTCTCATTCTTCATATTTATACATCAACCAAAAAACATACACATTGTTTCTCCATAACTATATATATATCCCTCCCTCTCCCTCTCGCTCTCCCTCTCCCTCTCCCTCTCCCTTTCTCTCTCTTCCCCTCCCTCTGTTTCCCCTTCTATCTCTCTTCCCTACTACTCTACTCTCTCCCTCTCTCTCCATCCGCCTTATCACACCCTCTTTCTATATCCACCTTTCTCTCTCTATATGTATTTCTTATTACCTTCCTCTCTCTCCCCCTCCAACTCCATCTCTCTCTCTCCATCCCTCTCAAGTACTCTCTCTCTTTCTTTCTCTCCCACCTCCCTCTATCTCTCCCCATCACCACTCACTCACTCACTCTCTCTTTCTCTCTATCTTTCTCGAGCTTTGCCTTGAAACTTTGTTGACTATATTACTCCTCTTTCATTCTCTCTCCTTCTTTGTCTTTCTATCTCACCCCCAAACATACACACTCCCTCTCCATCTCTCCCTTGTCACCCCCTCTCTCTCTCCACCTTTCTCTCTCTATATGTCTTGAACTTCTTCCTTCCCTATCTTTTCCTCCAACTCCATCTCTCAAGCTCCCTATATTTATCAGAGACTTTATCCTCATCTCCATCCCTCCATATTTGTGTCCTTCTCTCTCTCTCTCTCTCTCTCTCTCTCTCTCTCTCTCTCTCTCTCTCTCTCTCCCACCCTTTCTCCTCTATATTTCAAAATTTTTAAAATACATTGACAATTAAAAAAATATGTTTAAATATTTTCTATTTTTATTTTGATGTCGTACAACAATTTATTTTTTTATATGCTACATATGTAAAAAGAAAGATTTTAAATGTGTGTTGTACATTCTCCTAGAGGGAAAATGATAATTTTCCATGGAAATATTATCTAAAATTCTCCAAAATATTAATGTTCCAACTACCTTCATTAGAGATACATAGAGCGCTTCATTTCTTCCATTTTAAATTGTTTAGGTTTTATTTCTTTAGGTAGCTTTAGGTTATGATTACTTCATGATTTTAAAAATATTATATATTTTATTATGTTAGATTTATAAAAAAAATTAACATATTGATTCAACTTGTATGACTCTTTTTGTGTTAATGACTCCTTTTCTGACGCCTACAACGTATATCAACAACATTTATTAATGTGATTATGCTAATATATGTTATAATATAACAAATTTTATATTATATTAATCCAAAATTAATAAATTTAATATTAGCATTAAAATATATTAATATTAAATTAATATATTAATATTAGATTTCAAAATTTAATAATAATAATCATAATCATAATCATAATCATAATAATAATAATAATACTCTTTTAATATTAATATTATATTTAATAAGGTTTCTACATGACAGGATAACGAAAATTTAATAAATTTTGGAATTTTAAAATGGCAAAAATTTAAATTTTAGATCTTTATTAATTCTAATTTTTTTATAAAGGCTTGATCGAGCCATAATGCTCAATCGAGCACCTGTTAACCACATATATGGATCGATCAAGGGTTTATGAAACCCTTGATTGATCTATTTGAATTTACAATTTAAACACTTGATTGAGCACTTTAAGCACTTGATCAAGCCTCTAAAGTCCTAAAATCCACAATTTTAGCACCCGTTCTGCAAAAATTCCCGCAACACCATTTTGTACCCTAGCGAAGTTAGAGAATTCTTTTTCCTTAGGTGGTAGAGTTGATCATGTTGGATTCATGAAGGAATGCTCTATCCAATGCCATATGAGTTTGACATTTTCAAATTCTTATGATATTTTTCATCTATTTTTTTTAAACATAATGTTTGAGATTTTTTTGAAGAGTCTGAAAGAGGTTGAATAAAAAATCAATATCATAAAATATACATAATGAAAATTAAAAAAAAAATTAAAAAAAAACCATTATCTTCGTTTAGTAGTCCTCTTCAAAAGGGTACTCTTGGTTTTTCAATTTATTTAAATAGTTGAAAAAACCTTACGCAAACACATGTGCCTACAAAAAGAAAATGAAATATTACTTTCTCAACTTTGAAAAATAGTAGAAATATAATTTTGCATAAAAAAAAAAAAAAAATGAAAAACTTAGCTCTCTCTATGTGGATCATGCTGATATATATTTTTGAAAAATTACACATTTTTTATCTATAAATTGCTATGGATATTCAACTGGATAATTCGTCACAACAAATCTGATAATAATAAATAAAAATTCTGAATTTCTACACTACTACAGTTCTATTAAAATTCTAGGTTTGTAAAATTTAAATGTAATTAGTGCATACATGCGAATGGAAATTATGCAAAAAATTTGAGAAGGAAAAATTAATCTCACACACACACTTAAGACACAAGATATGCTCCGGGAAACCCTTTCAAGAGAAAGCCCAAGTAGAAGGTGAGGTCGCTTCACTCTCTTTCTCTGTATGGAAAATAACGCTGCAAGTACAAATAAGTAATGCTTGTTTCCTGTGGTCTGCTACAGTGAAAAGATCTTCTCTATATGCTCTACCTCCTATCTCTCCTGCCTACCTTCACTCAACTATGGAATAAAATGCTCTCGAAAGAATGGAATGCCTCTTCCTCATAGTGGCCCAGTTATAACACAACTCGATAGCCCACTAATGGTTAAGTTTGACTACATCAAGTCTTAACTAGAGTTACAATATAGATTATTCCAGAGTATTTTACATCAAAAAAAGGTGGCTAAACCATTTTCCATGAATAATGGGGGCTGACGCGACATCCTCTCAAACCATGGTGGTGAAAACAGGAAGGTCAACTTCTTAGTCTCATAAATTTTGCATACGAACTTCGATTGACACGCTTCTTGAGTCGTTGGAAATATCTTTGTGTATTGAACAACATGAGAATGTGCCACACCGAAGTAACAAAGTTTGACCACCAAAAAACATCATTTGATGCCTCAAAACACTCATGGAAAGTGTCAAACCTCGTTTTGCCAAACTAGGTCCCACTGGTAAAAACGGCACCATGAGGTGATTCCTTCACTTTTTCCACTCTGAATGAATCGAGATGGATGAAAAACAATATAATGATAAATTCCTAAAATCCACAATTTCAGCACCCATTCTACAAAAATTCTTGCAACACCATTTTGTACCCTAGTGAAGTTAGGGAAACATTTTCCCTTAGGTTGCAGAGTTGATCATGTTGTATTCTTGAAGGAATCCTCTATCCAATGGCATATGAGTTTGACATCTTCGAATTCATATAATATTTCTCATCTAATTTCTTTTAAACATAATGTTTGAATTTTTTTCAACAATTTTAAATAGGTCGAATAAAAAATCAATATCATAAAATATACATAATGAAAAAATTTCAAAAAATATTGCTATCTTCATTTATGAGTCCTCTTCAAAAGGGTACCCTTGTTTTTTCAATTTTTTTAAATAGTTGAAGAAAACCTTACGTAAATACATCTTCCTACAAAATGCAATTGAAATATTACTTCCTTAACTTCGAAAAATAATAAAAAAATATAATTTTGTATGAAAAAAAAAATTAATATAAAAAACTTAGCTCTCTCTATGTAGATCATGATAATATATATTTTTTGAAAATTACACATTTTTTATCCGTAAATTGCCATGCATATTCCACTAGACAATCTATCACAACAAATCTAATAATAATATATTAAAATTCTGAATTTCTATGCTATTACAGTTCTATTAAAACCCTAGGCCTGTAAATTTAATTGTAATTAGTACGTACATGCAAATGGAAATTATGCAGAAAAGTAGAGAATGGAAAATTAAGCTCACAAATAGACATAAGACACAATATATGCTTCGAGAAACCCTTTCAGGAGAAAACCCAGCGGGAAGATGAGGTTGCTTGAAAATAAGGTTGCAAGTACAAATAAGTAATGCTTGTGGCCCGTGGGATGCTACAGTGCACAAACCCTCTCCGTTTTCTCTACTTCCTATCTCTCTTGGCTATCTTTACTCAACTATAGAACAAAATTCTCTCAAAAGAATGGAATATCTCTTCCTCATAGTGGGTTGATTATAACACAACCCGATAGGCTACTAATGATTAAGTTTGACTACATCAAATCTTAATTAGAGTTACAATATAAACTCTTCTAGAGGCTTTTACATCAAAAACACATGGCTAGCCCCTTTTCCATGAATAATGGGGGCTCACACGGCATCCTCTCGAACCATGGTGGTGAAAACATAAAGATCAAGTTCTAAGTGGCATAACTTTTGCATACATACTTCTATTGACTCGCTGCATGATTTGTTGGAAATACCTTTGTGTGTTGAACAACATGAAAGGGTTCCATGCTAAAGCACCAAAATTTTACCCTTGGAAAACATCATTGGATGCCTCAAAATGCTCCTCGAAGGTTTCAGACCTCGTTTTGCCAAACTAGGTCCCACTAGTAAAAATGATACCATGAGCTGATTCCTCCACCTTTTCCACTCATAATGCATCAATATGGATGAAAAAAATATAATGATCCAATCTAGATCAATTTTAGACTAATTTATGCTACATGAACACACACATACCTCTTCAAATGTGTGAAAATTTACAAGGACAAGTATTTCATTTAATGGAAAATTGACATATTATACGACACTATTTTTTTTTTTAAATATCATTAAGAAAAAAATATAATTCTCCATAATTTTTTCTTTCTACTTTGAATCAAAATTCATAGTGGTTATATGAATTTTGAGGGTTTTAATTCGATAAAAAATGAAAAAATTGAAATTTCATCGTCACATTTGGCCCAAAAGTGTAACCCATCTTCATGCATTCACCACCATACAATGCGCTAAGCTATCAAATTACCACAATGACCATGTTCACATCCAATTTGATGAGGGATTAATTAACACACATGACCTTTGTTAAAATGTAATATATGAACAAACTATAAACCACAATGCATCAAATTTCCCCTCTCAACTATTCATTGAGAAACCATTTAGATTTATACATACATTGATGTGTCCTAAATGGATTTGGAAAAATGTGAGCGGATAAGATTAGGAAGTGGTGTTATCTGAGCTTGAAATCAATTTGCAAATGTTTTGACTGATTATACTACTAGATATCTCATGATATTTACTACACAAGAAACGTGCCATTGAATTAGGCTACAACATTGTAAATGTTAGCACCGATTTTGTCCCCATTTCCCTTATATTTCCAACCTATCTTACTCATGAATCAAGGTTCTTATAGTCAAGATATGACATTGTAAGGAATACCGCATAAAAGAGGTTGGTGTACAAGAGCCTAGTGCTGTCATCTAAGATTTCAACATTGGAGTGAAAGAGTGTGTAGTCTATATAAATAATGTCAACATTATCCTTTTAGGTACAGAAAGGGTGGACTTGAAAGAAATTAGTTGAGACTATGAGATTTCATAGAGATTTTATTGGTGTTCCCATAGTAGAAAATTTCAAGCAACAATACAGATTGACTCTTGTTGTGGTGAGAAAACAAAGAGAACAAATGAATGAAATGGGAACATGGGAAGTAGATTAAACACCAAGAGTGTCGCATTGCACATGCTGCACAATTCAAGGATGAGCCTGGTGGGGTGCATTTATTTATTCCACACAATTTCTTAGGGGCTTGCTGAGGGAATTATCTAGAATTACATAGCTACATTCTTTATAGGGTAGAGAGGCCGAGGGTGTTTATGAAAAGGGAATAGATAGCGAAATGGATGCGCATAGGGACAAGCAAAAGAGTAACACTAAGCGAAAATGTATAAGCTTATTTTTGGTACCATGTCAGGCCAAGGAATAACTTCTAAATTAATGCATTTTCTTTAATGTGAATAGAATTATATAACATGGAGGTGTGTCCTTTGGGATTCATCTTCCTTGGTCACTTCCTATTCTAATTGTTCATTTGTCTATATAAAATTTATTCACCCAATCCTTGAGGATTAGGTGTCTGATACTAATCCCCTCTTTTCTAAATGCTTAAGTGAAATTATTTAAAATATAACAAGAAATAATAATAACATGTTTTAAATTTTATGTTCATGTTAGACATTAAGTTGGTGTATGAAACTCTCTCATTTATGGGATAAGGGATCCATCTATGTCACATTTTGACTATCAAAATCTATAATATTTATAATCACAAAATTCCATGAGAAACATACACACTAGATCCCCTCAATATGATAATAATCACCAATTGAAAGGAAGGATCGTCATAATTCGGTTCCAGAGTAGGGATCAACTTTCACAAGGAGTTTTATGCGTGATTTATGATTGCGGACAGAAATATCTCCCCTAGTTCTGGTGGCTAATCTAGAACAACAGAAAGACAATGGACCCGTTGTTTTCCATAAAGTAAATAGACGAAGGGATGAAACCTACTTGGAATCGACCGTATGTTTCGCTCCTTCTTTAGCTTGAATCCTCCAATCCTAGCTATAGATGCAAAAATTAGAACCTGCACAACTAGACAACACAAGCCAAGAAGCTACGAGATCTATGTAGAATCATCTATCTACTTTAATCAATAGATCAACATGGTATTGAAATACATGAAATGATGACATTACATATAGGAAAATAAAGAACTCTTTGTATTGATATAAATGGAGTGATTTAAAACCATAAATAGGTTTTGATATTTTAGAAGAGCTCCTCCAAGTTGTTGAATTGTCCTTCCTTTGTCACAAAGTGCACCTCTAATCACCCTAAATGCATGAAAATATAACTTTCACAACAAAAACATAAGTGTAGAATCACTCTCGAAAAGACAACCCCTTTCATATGGAAGGTTGTAAATATATGGAGGAGTGAGGTAAGTTAGGATTTCTTATCCTTTTACCAATGTTTGGATTTAGATCCACTCTTGATGGGAGGATGAGATCTAAGGATAAGGGATGGAAACTCTAAGGTAGGATAGGATAGGATTCAAAAATTTTATCTGAGGTAAATGGTTACAATAGATCCTGGAACCTTCTGGAAATGGAGGCTTAAGGATTCTCTCTCTTTTCCCCAAATTTCTAGAGAGCAGGGAGCACTGGTCCTAAAACTAACTCAAATGATGCAATTTAGGGCAGAAACTCTGGGGAATGAGAGAGTCATGCATAGGGATTTGTGCAATGATGACTAAAGGGGGAATATGATGTTGATTTATCTAGTTCAAAGGTTGATTGATCAGATGAGACAAAATATCCTATAGTAGAGCACCCCCTAAAGGGAAAATTCAGAGATGATAATTGATGACTGAAGTGCTTTACCTTGTGACAAGTCAGGATCAAGAAAAATCGGCGAGATCGTCTTATGTTACAATAAATTTACATCATGATGTCCTTTTGATGAGGGAGGCATACCAATACTCAACACATAAGATAACATAACATGTACAATGGTCAAAGGACATGTCCACTGACGACTAATGGTGGACCCATGATTAGATTACTGTAAGTATGATCATAGACATCATACATAGTGATCTTGTATAGTTATAAAATCATAGCTTGGATGGCGGAAACTAGACCTAGGGTCTTCTATCTCATTCACACAACCAACAATCATACGACTCTAACCATGTGAATCAATGAGCTAAAGTCGAACATGGTAGACACCATCTCATTATCGGCCAATAATGTAAGTCGTTAACAAACGTGAGACAAACCACCGATGATGTTAATGGCTCTCAAGGTACTCAAGTACAATATTTATGGTGTGAATAAAGGAGTTGATGTTGAACACCACACAAAATATTTCTTTCTAATGTCTTTGAAGTAAAAATGTCACCGAGAGAGAGGAAACTTGCCATTGACGTATGTAAGCACTAAGGTATTGGTGGGTGTTTCTAAGTCAACTTCCTAGATAATCTGTTGATGTCGACAAGAAGCGACCCATCGCAGGAGGGCCTTGATGTATCCCCCATCAACGACACGAAATGAGTATGATGATTGAGACAGAATGATTACTAACCAATGATGTAAGTCGTTAACAAACGCGAGAGAAACCACTGATGATGTTAATGGCTCTCAAGGTAATCAAGTACAATCTTCTTGGTGTATACATGAGTTGATTTTGAACACCACACAAAATATTTCCTTCGAAGGCCAATGATGTAAACCTGTCGCCGAGAGTGAGGAAACTTTCCATTGATTTATGTAAGCACTAAGTCAACTTCCTGGATAATGTGTTGATGTCAACAAGAAGCGGCCTGTTGTAGGAGGGCCTTGATGTATCCCCCATCAATGACATGGAACTAGATCAGGAAAGGAAAGCATGGAACAGAGGCTTATGAGTATTGCAATAGATAAAAGTTGAATGAATTCCCTTTGACACAACAACGACACTGAATGGAGTTGCCATCATTGACCGAAACCAAAATGGAGGTTATGTGAAGGTATGATGAACCAAAAGACAAGGAGATTACCAAACCCAACAACCACGGACATGAAGTGGAAGCGTTTCGTGTTCAAGAGTGACTCACCACCATTAGAAAATGGAATACCCAGTTTTCCCAATTTCCCCAACCATATTGGTTAGTACCTCTTTATTTTTTAACAATCTTGAGGAGGGTAACATATGCTTGATATATAAGTACATCCTTCAGATGAATCCCTCTAACAATATTTAGTGAACCCAGAGAAGGAGTGGTTCGGTCTCGTCATTATCGATGAGTCCATCATTATTTGAAGTTATTATGAGTCCAGCGAGGGTGAAAACTTGACTTCATTTTCATTTTTAGAGTGTTTGAAAAAGAGGAGAAAAAGAAAAATCCAGATGTTCCTTTTCATAGACAGTCTCTTAGGTCTGGAAAGGCAAAACAAAATACCCAATAGAACCTCTTAGCCATGTTTGAATAAGGTATTCCTTTTTTGTAGTTAGTCTATCTCAATCTGGAAAGGGGGAAAACTTATACTGAGTAGACGTCCTTTCATTTACTTTTACGAGCTCAAAAATATAAGTGCTCAACAATATTTTCTTATTTTGGGAGTCTAAAAAGAGCTAAAACAGGACTCCTCCTAAGGGAATGAGTGGTATAAAGGGTAGCAACTGGTTCCGAGTATGATGGAACTGATCAAAACACGCAAAGGTCAAGAGGTTGGCTAAAAAGACAACTCGTTGTAGCGGTTCCTCGAGAAATGGTACAAACTAAGTGAAAGTGTATGATTGGCCATGCAAATGGTGACGATCGAATGAAAAAACTAAGACTCATCTAGAAAAATCAAGCTGATAAAAATGGCAATCACAAGGGATAAAATGGGAATGGTTTCATTTTTACAGAAGCTTTAAACATGGGAAACTATGCTTGGAAGTGGTTTGATTTTTACATAAGCTTGAAATAGAGGAAAACTATGCTTGAAATAAGTTTTCATGCCCCCAACATAATGACTCAATTCAAGATACATGCCCCCAAGCTTTATTTCATGCACCTAAGTAGACTACTAGGTACTAACAGGTGGATGGAATGAAGGTTCATTTATGATATCAAGTGAAATACTCAACTGGGAAGTTACGAGATCTAATCAAACACTTTAATTGAAAGGGGATTTGTTTCATTTTTTAACGATCTTGACACAAGAAAAGAACTATGCTCATAACACCTTATTTCAATTTTTAACAAGCTTGACACAAGACAAGGAACTCTGCTCGATGAAGCTTGTTTCATTTTTAAGGAGCTTGACACAAGAAAAGGAACTCCGCTCCAAGGACCTTGTTTCATTTTTTAAGGAGCTTGACACAAGTAAAATGAATATTCTCTAAGAACCTTGCTTCATTTTTTAAGGAGATTGACATAAGAAAATGGACTCTTCTATGGGAACCTTGATCATGACTGCCAAGAGGCCATGGATTCGAACAGGTTCTCATGAGATGGGAGAACAATGCTCTGAAAGGGATACATATCAAGGGTTCGAATGGAAAGATTAGACTCCAATTATTCCAGTAAATGATTCAACATATCACCTACCAGATCTAGGTCGAAAGAAGTTGAGTAGATAGTGAAAAGCTCGTATTCATCAGTAGGTACGAGCATGTGATAGGTTTCCACATAATTAATCTATGGCGAGGAAGATACCACTTGCATATAAGAACCATTTAGGGAAGCTAGTTGATTGGGGGTCAAATTAGGACCAACAAATGAAAGCTAATAGGTAGTCATGATTCTTCCTTCATGCAGGAAACACATAACACTAAAGAGTGAAGAGAAAAGAGCTCCCATGACATAAACATAGTCATGCCCATGGAGTAAATTAAAATCCAAAGGGCCTTGCACTACCATCACATCGATATATAGAGTCTTTCCTCCCAAAGTAATAGGAAACTTAGGAAGGATCCCAAACGATTGATCAGGGCACAAGCTACGGGCAACCGAAAGCTTGTCAAGTAGTTGAGGAAATAATACTAATATATGCACGTTCATCTATAATTGTGCCATGTACAAACACATTATAAGCCTATACTATGGTCTGGAATGACACGTAAGGAGGAAGACGATATCCTATGAGTAGACTCCCATCAAAGGAAGTGACCATACTACTTGGAGGGCGTGTCATGGGAATGGGAGAATTCCCCCCTTGTGCTATGGGAATAGGAGAAATACTCTATAGTGCTATGGGAATGGGAGGATTTCTCCCCTTTGCCATCGGGACAGGGGGACTGCCCCCCAATTCATTGGAATCTAAAGAAACTAGAAGAACTTGAGCAATATGAACTTCACTCTCTATGGGAGAGGTACAATCAACTAAAGGTGGAATCGAGTCAGCCATTTTCTTAACCAATGGTTGGTTAGAAATGAACTCATGGGATTTAAATTCAGAGAGAGTGGGATTTATTGGATTTAGATTCACATCAATCAATTTATCAACTAGTGGAGGATTGGGAGAAAGCTTTCGATAACCAACTGTAGAGTTGAGGCTGAGAAGTTGTAAGGTTTTCCAACAATTTTGAGGCTTCATCCATTTAAGAACAAAGGTGAATAGGATGATTCCCTTCACATAAATTACAAGGACATTTGACTTTACCCTTTTTCCCATGGACCTTACTATCACTAGTTGAGGGTTTGTTAGCAACATGATCTCCAGAAGCTGACGATAAAGGCTGATGTGAGCTTGTGGACCACTCTTCTAATATCTTGGGAATACCAAGACAATCTATAAGAAGGTGGTCACCCTTATATAACATGCAAGGGAATTTAACTTTACGGGGGTTATTAGAATATTTGTCCATACTAGTTGTGTTCGTAGCAATGGTTTCTTAGTTTCCCCCTTCTTATTTTGCTTCTTCTTCTTCTTCTTCTTCTTCCCTTTCTTCTTATTCTTATCTTCCTAGTTACTAGTAGCAATACTTTCACCAGGTGAGGAGGAAGAAAGTGATGATGAAACAATAGTTGAAGAAGGAAAAGGGTCAGCTTTAGGACTAACATGAGGTTGATATGGTTCACGTGGAGGATAACTTTCTTGATAAGTAGTTTGGACATTAGGAAACATATGGGTCGAAAAAAACCAAATTGGAAAACCAATGGTAAATCCGGGAAGGGACAATGATGCCATATAAGGAGCACTGATATTTCAAAAAGAAGGAAAAGGAATAGGATTCATGTCAGAGGCATTTCCTTGATTGGTGGACTCATGAACCATTTCCATTAGTCTCAACCTAAGATCTACTGAGTTGTTCCACGATAAGGATGTTGTTCCGCGGTCAATCAATTGATTTTAGAAATAAAAAACACAAACAAAAAAAACGAGTAACTAAGCATATAGTGTTAGGTCCCTATAATATAATGATCCCCCCATTACTAATGTCGTTGTATCCCTTATTGTTATTATTGTGCCCCACAGAATCCCTCTATTGTTATTTGTGTGCTTTTATATTATTATTGTTAGGTCGGCTTGGTTATATTGTGACCCCATAGACTCCTATATATAGAAAGGAGGTTTTGTCATTTGAATCATCTAAGAATTTTTCATTTGTGTAATGTAAAGGAGGTTTCCCCCTCGAAGAGGCTTATTAGTAAGGTGTTGATCTATCTTTTCAATCTTTTTGTGAGCTGGTTTCATAACATTTGGTATTAGAGCTTTGGATTCTAGGGTTTTGCTGCTCCAAACCGGTCATCGTGCCATTTTCGCTATAACTTTTTTCCTGCGACATTTCAGAAGCTAAAAAAAGACCCGTTTGGGTTGAAATAGTTTTAAACTTCGGGTCCAAATTTCAAAGCTTTTCACGCTATATTTGTGGAGATATGATCTGAGGAAGTTAGCATTTTTGCAAACTCCCGAATTACATTCCAAACAGGTGACCTGGGGAAAATCATCGTAACTTTTGTTTTGAGCATTAGATTGAAATCTCGTAAGAAGCTTCAGAAAGAGGATGACCTCTAATTTTCTATGTATTAGTTTTAGGTACTAAGGTCGAAGCAGTGACACGTGGCACATCGTACAAGTTCACTCTACTGAACTAGTCTACAATCAGGTCACCGTGGGAGATTCGGCATAACTCTTCCTTGGAGAATCCAATTTTGATCAAATTGGTGGCATTGGAAAGAGGACACAGAGGGATACTGCAGGTCATGATTGCAGAACGGGGAGATCGAAAAATACAGAGGTACATTAGATTCAATATCGAGCTCCTACAAGTGAAAAAAGGTGTGTATTTTTTAAATTTTTGCATAAGCTTGGTTTGAAAAATTAGTTTGAAGGAATTCAAAGGGCATAGTGAAGAATTATTATTGGTAATTGATGCCCTGAAGAAAGAAAATGGAAACACCTAGTAAGCAACCTGAAAGCTCTAGCATGATTCATGAAGAAGAGGAAGAAATGCAACATGATATATCAATATTACAAAACCAATTGCAACAAATTTCACTCGCACAAAAGGTAACAGAAAATAAGATGGATGGTTTAAAGAAAGATGTAGAAGCTAAGATGGATGGTTTAAAGAAAGGCGTAGAAGCTAAGATGAATGACTTGGAAGCTAAGATGGATGGCGTGGAAACTAAGATGGACGGCATGGACGCTAAGATGAATGGAATGGACGATAAGATGGAAGAATTGAAGCTAAATTTGAATAAGTTGCTACAAGAAATGGTCACTAATGGTGAAAGGGTAGTAAAGGAAACTCATGATGAGAACAAAATAAATGTTAATCATGATTTCATAGACTCTAATGTTGGATTGAATACCCACCATGTTCCAAAAATCGATATGAGGAAGTTTGATGGCAAGGATCTCGAAACATGGATACTATAGATGGAGAAATTTTTCGATCTCCATAATTTGCAAAACGTACAAAAGGTACATATTTCAACTTTATATTTGGAACCAAATCAGTTCGTATGGTATCGGTGGCTTTGCTCTCGTAAACAAATCATCACTTGGGAAATTTTTACGGAAGAAATGATAGCACATTATGAGGATACAGCAAGCAACACCTTTTTTAGCCAATTGATAAATCTCAAACAAAAGGGTTCAATGATGGAGCACATTGAGGACTTCCAAAAATTGAACATAAAGGTAAAAGATATTCTAGAGGAGCATAGAATTGATGTGTTCATAGGGACTTTAAAGGATAATATCCAACATGAGGTTCGCCTTTGGGAACCTGATTCATTGGAGAAGGCATTCAGGTTAGCAAGAAAAATGGAAATCAAAATTATGGAAACCAGGAAGCCTACCACTCACAACTATAAACATGGAAGTGTTGTTGCCCCCAGCCTTCCACAACCTACAAGGTTGAAACCACAAGAATTGGAAGAAAAAAGAGCAAAAGGGCTTTGTTACAGTTGTGATAGAAAATACACTAAAGGTCATAAGTGTGCTGAGAAGAAATTATTCTACATAGATTGTGAAGAGGAGGAAGAAAAGGAACAAGAAATGTCAAAAGAAGAGGATATACTCCAGGAATAAACCCTAGATAAAGAAGAAATGAATCCAACCATATCTTGTAATGCATTGGCTAGAATTACCACTCCTCAAACTATCAAGATAGAAGGACACATCAAGAAGAAAAAGGTAATAGTGTTGATTGATTCGGGAAGTACCCATAATTTTATTCATTGTAAGATAGCAAAGGAATTGAATTGCTTCATATATCTAGCACCAGAGTGTCAAGTGATGGTTGCAAGTGCAGGAACCATAAATTGCTCTGGAAAGTGCCATAATATCAAGTTATCCATGGGAGAATATGTATTGAATAGCCCAATGCTTTCCATTCCAATGGGTGGTGTTGATGTTGTACTAGGAGTCCAATGGCTACAATCCTTGGGTACAATAGCTTTTAATTTTCAAGAAATTTTCATGAAATTTTATGCGGAAGGAAAGGAAGTTGAATTAAGGGGTATTGCAAGGGAACCAGGAAAGATAATCAACTCTAACGGTATGACAAAGATTCTAAAGAAGGAACAACGAGGTGTAATTGCACAATTATGTTCGCTAGAGGTTCCCACATCGAAACCATTTATTTCTCTAAATCTCCAAAAAGTCTTGGACAATCATTCCAAGGTATTTGAGACTCCCAAATGTCTCCCACCTATTCGTGATCATGATCATGCTATTCATTTGATTCCAGGGAGTGTTCCTCCAAATATCAGGCCGTACATATATCCCTATGCCCAAAAGAGTGAAATTGAATGTATGGTTGCAGAAATGCTAGAGGCTGGTATAATTCAACCTAGTCAAAGTTCTTTCTCTGCTCCAGTAGTATTATTTCACAAGAAGGATGGATCATGGAGCATGTGTCTAGATTATAGGGAGCTCAACAAGCTCACTATTAAAGATAAATTTCCCATTCCTGTCATTGATGAATTATTGGATGAATTGCATGGATCAATTTACTTCACCAAGTTGGATCTTCATTTAGGATATCATCAAATCAGAATGAAGACTGAAGACATTCCAAAAACGTAATTTAGAACTCATGAGGGTCATTATGAATTTTTGTTCATGCTTTTTGGCATTACTAATGCACCTTCTACATTTCAAGGTTTGATGAATTCCATTTTCAAACCCACCCTTAGAAAATTTTTGTTAGTATTTTTTGATGATATACTAATCTACAGCAAGTCTTGGAAGGATCATGTCCAACATGTTGACATGGTGCTCAAACTATTGGAGGAGAAACAATTATATGCAAAAATATCCAAATGTTTCTTTGGAGTACAAGAGGTGGAATATCTGGGTCATATTGTATATCATGAAGGTGTTAAGGTAGACCCTAGCAAAATTAAAACCAAAAAAGAAAATCATCCCTAATAGTTCCATTATTCCTAGAATTTATGGGGCTCCTAAAGTCCATAAACCTAACATACCTCTTATACCTATAGTTAATACCATAGGTTCCCTTACTTACCTTCTGGCAAAACACCTGGCCAAAAAACTTAGACCTTTGTCTGGTAATACCCCTTCTTATATTAAAGACTCCTATTCTTTTGCTCAATGGATTAATAACATAGAAATGAAAGAAGAAGATCTGATGGTCAGCTTTGATATTGTATCCCTTTATACCATGCTTCCTATTGGTGAAGCAATTGAGATCATGAAAAACATCACCGATAAAGAAATTTTGGATCTTTTGGAGCTATGCTTAAGATCCTCTTACTTCAGTTTCAAAGGAAAAATTTATGAACAAACTCATGGTGTGGCTATGGGCTCTCCTCTATCCCCCATAGTCGCCAACATCTTTATGGAGCACTTTAAAAAAAGGCTCTTATGTCATTTCCATACACCCCTAAAGAATGGAAAATGTTTTTAGATGACATATTTGCTAAATGGAGTCATGGGAAAGAAAAACTTGACCTATTCCTCAATCATTTAAATAGCCTCTCCGACCATATAAAATTCACTATTGAAATTGAAAACAACAACCAGCTTCCATTTCTTCATATCCTTCTAACTAAAAAAGATGGGTCTCTTGGCTTCCAAGTCTACAGAAAGAAAACCCATACAGAACGATATCTGCATGCAAATTCCCATCACCACCCTAAATAGAAGATTGGCATCATTAGGACCTTAACCACTAGGGCTGCCAGAATATCTGATCCTAACCATTTAAATGATGAACTCAACCATCTTCACAAAGTGTTTGAACTAAATGGCTATAACAGGAATACCATTAAAAAATCCATGCACCTATCCCTAAACAAGAATAACAAAGATACTAAAGATCAAAACTTATCAACTCCCAAGGTCTCCCTTCCATATATAAGAGGCACCACAGACAAAATTACTAAAATTCTTAACAAACATAACATTAATGTAGCCTTCACCCCTGCTAACACCATCAGACAATTATTCAACTCAGTCAAGGATCCCACAAACCCTAACCTTCAAAAAGGTGTTTATGTGATTCCTTGCTCATGTAGGAAGGAATACATAGGTGAAACAAGTAGGTCTCATAATATTAGAATTAAGGAACACACCGCTGACTTGAGAAGAGAAAGGACCTCGAAATCAACCTTAGCTAAACATGTTCATTCTTCCTCTCATTACATCTGCATGGAAGAAGTCAAACTGGTTAAAAGAGAAGACCACCATCTTAAAAGGAAAATCAAAGAAGCCATTGAAATAGAAAAAAGGAAGAACAACTTGAACTGGGATGATGGGTTAAAACTAAGCAACACCTGGAAACCTTTAATTGAAATCTTAAAAAATCAATAATTAACTCATCATTGATCAATTAATTTATTAATTCACTAATTTATCAATTAATTAATTAATTAATTAATCTATTAATCTATTAATCTATCAATTAATTAATCAAACAAAATAAATTAATCAAACATAATACATAAAATTAAATCAATAAACAATTTAATAAAATAATGTAAAATAAAATTAATTAATTAGTCTATTCTTTTAATTAATTAATCAGACAAATTAGTTAATTAATCAAACAAATTAAAGAATATATTAAACAAATTAATCAAAAATTGATTTTTACATAAAATTAATAAACATAATAAACAAATCAATAAATAATACAATCAATTAATTAATTTACCCCTTTATACGTATGAATTAATTAATTAACCAATTATAAATCAATAAATTAATAAACACATTAATATATAATAAATAAGAAATTAATTAACCAATCTATTCTTTTAACTAATTAATCAAATAGATTAATTAATTATTTAAACAAATGAATGAAATATTTAAAAAATAATAATAAATAAATAAATAAATTTATTTAAAATAATTAATTTTGTATAAATTTAATAAACATAATAATTAATTCAATAAATAATAAAATTAATTTATCCCCTAAACTGATTAATATAATAATTGAAACAAATTGATAAATTAATTAATAATTAATAAATCAATAAATTAACAAAAAAAAAATTAATAATAATAATAAATAATTAAACAAATAAAAAAATAACAAGCTGATCAAATTCCTTATAACTTCTCTTTAAAAAACATATATATATATATATATATATATATATATATATATATATATATATAACCAAATTAGAGCTCTTGGATATATCATTAACATCTGAGAAGATCTATTGTCGCATCCCCTGATGATGGACTCACATGGTAGTCTGAAACGTTGGGTTCACAAAACTCATTAACAGGTCATTCCTCCTCTTCTAAAAACTATCCTCACCTGTATGGATTCATTATTTAACAACATCAAGTCCTACCATGGAAGGGACATGATGGACAGCGCATCAGAATTTGAGAAGTTAAGATTATCCAGAGCTAAATTCGTTTCCAAACTAAATTTTCTCAAAATATGTAGAGACAACAACCTAATTCCTAAATTTGCTATCTGCAAGCATCCTCTTCGCTTGGGAAGAAATCTGTCAATTTTCAAAAAATTAAGTGAAACCCTGGTTAGAAATGAAATTAAATGGGTTAGGTCAAAATTGGTGAAAACTTCTCAGAAGCTTTTGTCTTCTCATCTATACCTTTCCTCACATCTTAGACAGGATCTATGGAATTCCTTGGATGCAATTACATTTATAAAATCAGATAAATGGTTAACTAAGGACAACATTCAAAAATTAAAAAGCCTTTCCAGTTTACAGACATCTAACAGCATTCAGAACCTTAATCTGGATGTTTCCTCAAGAACGCAAACTCACCAAGCGCAGAAGAATTGGCTTATTGACATCCACCCAAACCCCGTATCTCATGTTAACAACGCAGTCTTATTTGAAGATATGAACAACGTGTGCATCAGCAACACGCAAGGCAATACTATGGGAGAAAGATTGAGGTCACATGAGATAAATGAAGTGAATGTAAATTCCTCGAGAACGTAAGATTTAACTGTTCCTTCATATGCAGGTAACAATACGAATGTTGATCAAGCAAATAATGTGACTTCACCAAAGAACTGCGCAGGTAAGATCAGCAATACGACTGGTGATCAAATTAGAGCAAACAACATAGCTATAATAGACAGCGTGGCTAGGACACATGACAACGTGGATAATAACGTGGACAGAAGTCTCTCCATCAAGCACAGCAACACATAGGCCAGCCCACTGAGGCATTCCGGATCACAGTCAAGACTGAATTCTCCACTTGATAATTTAACAAACAGTCCAAACAGCACAGCAATAGATGTGATGGTAAGTAATATGTATAAAACACTAGATGCAAACAGCGCAGAAGATAACAACGTAGATCTAAACAAAAACTTGGATAAAACCAAGAGCTGGTCAACAAACATCCCATCTACCAACGAAACAACCCAAACCACTCAGCCCAATCCAAGCAGGACATCAGATAAAGCCCAGGTCATTAACTTATCAGACATCAGCCTAGATTATGCAACTGAATCCATCCTGAAAAAAGGTCTAAATTTTGCCATAACCCCTAATAAAATACCTGTGGAAGAAATCATTAGTAACATTGAAGTAGCTATTAAAAACCTAGACATAGCAAAAAGTGAACAAATAAGACAAGATATTGAAAAAATTCTAAGAACCTCTAAACCTCCTGCATCTAACATTTCCATTAAAGAAAAAAGAGCTTTAAATAACCTCAGAAAGAATAAAAACATAGTCATCCTAAAAGCTGATAAGGGCAACGCAACTGTAATTATGAACAGAATCGATTATGATAATAAAATGGAAGAACATCTAAATAATAGTGGATGCTATAAAATTATTAACAAAGACCCCAGTGAAAAAATCATGCGGAAGTAATTAAAAAAATCAAAGAATCTTCACTTGATGATATCACAAAAAAGAAAATCATCCCTAATAGTTCCATTATTCCTAGAATTTATGGGGCTCCTAAAGTCCATAAACCTAACATACCTCTTAGACCTATAGTTAATACCATAGGTTCCCCTACTTACCTTCTGGCAAAACACCTGGCCAAAAAACTTAGACCTTTGTCTGGTAATACCCCTTCTTATATTAAAGACTCCTATTCTTTTGTTCAATGGATTAATAACATAGAAATGAAAGAAGAAGATCTGATGGTCAGCTTTGATATTGTATCCCTTTATACCATGATTCCTATTGGTGAAGCAATTGAGATCATGAAAAACATCACTGATAAAGAAACTGTGGATCTTTTGGAGCTATGCTTAAGATCCTCTTACTTCAGTTTCAAAGGAAAAATTTATGAACAAACTCATGGTGTGGCTATGGGCTCTCCTCTATCCCCCATAGTCGCCAACATCTTTATGGAGCACTTTGAAAAAAAGGCTCTTATGTCATTTCCATACACCCCTGAAGAATGGAAAAGGTTTGTAGATGACATATTTGCTAAATGGAGTCATGGGAAAGAAAAACTTGACCTATTCCTCAATCACTTAAATAGCCTCTCCGACCATATAAAATTCACTATTGAAATTGAAAACAACAACCAGCTTCCCTTTCTTGATATCCTTCTAACTAAAAAAGATGGGTCTCTTGGCTTCCAAGTCTACAGAAAGAAAACCCATACAAAATGATATCTGCATGCAAATTCCCATCACCACCCTAAACAGAAGATTGGCATCATTAGGACCTTAACCACTAGGGCTGCCAGAATATCTGATCCTAACCATTTAAATGATGAACTCAACCATCTTCACAAAGTGTTTGAACTAAATGGCTATAACAGGAATACCATTAAAAAAGCCATGCACCTATCCCTAAACAAGAATAACAAAGATACTAAAGATCAAAACTTATCAACTCCCAAGGTCTCCCTTCCATATATAAGAGGCACCACGGACATAATTACTAAAATTCTTAACAAACATAACATTATTGTAGCCTTCACCCCTGCTAACACCATTAGACAATTATTCAACTCAGTCAAGGATCCCATAAACCCTAACCTTCAAAAAGGTGTTTATGTGATTCCTTGCTCATGCGGGAAGGAATACATAGGTGAAACAGGTAGGTCTCTTAATATTAGAATTAAGGAACACACCGCTGACTTGAGAAGAGAAAGGACCTCGAAATCAGCCTTAGCTGAACATGTTCATTCTTCCTCTCATTACATCTGCATGGAAGAAGTCAAACTGGTTAAAAGAGAAGACCACCATCTTAAAAGGAAAATCAAAGAAGCCATTGAAATAGAAAAAAGGAAGAACAACTTGAACCGGGATGATGGGTTAAAACTAAGCAACACCTGGAAACCTTTAATTGAAATCTTAAAAAATCAATAATTAACTCATCATTGATCCATTAATTTATTAATTCATTAATTTATCAATTAATTAATTAATTAATTAATTTTAAATTAATTAATCTATTAATCTATCAATTAATTAATCAAACAAAATAAATTAATCAAACATAATACATAAAATTAAATCAATAAACAATTTAATAAAATAATGTAAAATAAAATAATTAATTAGTCTATTCTTTTAATTAATTAGTTAGACAAATTAGTTAATTAATCAAACAAATTAAAGAATCTATTAAACAAATTAATCAAAAATTGATTTTTACATAAAATCAATAAATAATACAATAAATTAATTAATTTACCCCTTTATACGTATGAATTAATTAATTAACCAATTATAAATCAATAAATTAATAAACACATTAATATATAATAAATAAGAAATTAATTAACCAATCTATTATTTTAACTAATTAATCAAATAGATTAATTAATTAATAATTAATAAATCAATAAATTAACAAAAAAAATTAATAATAATAATAAATAAAAAAATAACAAGCCGATCAAATTCCTTATAACTTCTCTTTAAAAAACCTATATATATATATATATATATATATATATATATATATATATATATATATATATATATAACCAAATTAGAGCTCTTGGATATATCATTAACATCTGAGAAGATCTATTGTCGCATCCCCTGATGATGGACTCACATGGTAATCCGAAACGTTGGGTTCACAAAACTCATTAACAAGTCATTCCTCCTCTTCTAAAAATTAAAACCATTAAGGAATGGAAAATCCCCACATCCATAAAGAATCTACAAGGATTTCTCAGGTTGACAGGGTATTATCGCAATTTTGTTAAGAATTATGGGAGAATAGCAGCACCTCTAACAACATTATTGAAGAAAGATGCATTTTCATGGACTCTAGAAGCAACGAAGGCCTTTGAACATCTTAAAGAGGCAATGTGCCAAGCACCAGTATTAGCTACACCAGACTTCACAAAAACCTTTATTATGGAATGTGATGCCTTAGGAAATGGAATCCGTGTTGTTTCAATGCAAGAAGAAAGACCCATTGCTTTCAAAAGTCATCCAATCAAAGTAAAGTATTTACACAAAGCTATTTATGAGAAGGAAATGTTGGCAATACTACATGCACTTAAGAAATGGCAACCCTACCTAATGGGAAGACACTTCAAGGTAAAAATAGATCATGATAGTCTTAAATAATTTTTAGAACAAAAATTATCTTCAAAAGAGCAACAAAAATGAGTCACAAAGATGTTGGGTTATGACTTTGAAATCATCTACAAAAAAGGGAAGCAAAATGTTGTGGCAGATGCACTCTCAATAAAGGATGAGGATGTGAAAGCATTTCTTTGCGCTATTTCTATTATCCAGCCAGATTGGATAAACGAATCAAGCGATGAATGGAAGAATGATGAGGAAGTGTGGTCACTCATTCAAAATATACAACAAGATCCCAGTACATCTGATACATTTATCTGGAAAAATTATTCATTATGGTACAAGGATCAGGTATACCTATGTAAGAATTCCCAACTCAAACAAAAGATTCTTAGGGAATTGCACACCTCTCAATTAGGAGGGTACCCAGGATTTCTAAAAACCTACCTCAGGTTAAGAAGGAATTTTTTTGGGATGGCCTTAAATCAGATATTCAAAAGTTTGTGGTGGAATGTTTGGTTTTCCAACAAAATAAATTTGAAATAATTAAGACTCTAGGACTATTACAACATTTATCCATTCCAAGCCAACATTGGGAGGAGGTTTCAATGGATTTTATCATAGGTTTACCCAAGTCCGAGGGAAAGAGTGTTATCATGGTGGTAGTGGACAAACTTACCAAGTATGCACAATTTTGTGCATTATCTCATTCATTTAAAGCAAGTACAGTTTCTACTGCATTTATGGAAACAATTCAAAAGCTACATGGAAGCCCAAAGATTATTGTAAGTGACAGAGATCCCATTTTCACTGGAAATTTTTGGAAATAATTATTCTCTTGTCTTGGTACTCAGTTAGCTCATAGCTCATCTTATCATCCTCAATTTGATGGGCAAACTGAGATATTAAACAAATGTTTGGAAGGATATCTTCATTGCTTTGTATCTGATAAACAGACACAATGGGTCAAATGGTTGCCTTTGGCTGAATGGTGGTATAACACTTCCTTCCATACTACAACAAAAATGACTCCATTTATGGCACTTTATGGATATCATCCACCATCCATCAGATCATATTTAAGAGAAAATTTTAAGGTTCAAGCAGTGGAAGATCACATCAAGCATCAGCAACAAGTTCTCCAACTCTTAAAGGATAACCTCACCTTCACACAGAATAGAATGAAACAGCAGGTAGATCAACATCACAGAAAAAGAAGTTTTGATGTAGGTGATTGGGTATTCCTACGGATACAACCATATAAGCAAATGTCCCTCAAGCAAGCTAAGAAGGATAAAAAATTATCACCAAAGTATTATGGTCCGTACAAGGTGTTGCAAAAGATAGGTACTATGACATACAAATTGGAGCTTCCTGCAGCTTCTCAAGTGCACCTAGTTTCCCATATTTCATGCTTAAAGAAGGTTATAAGTGACAAGCTTCCAGTTCAGAAAATATTGCCAAAACTTGATGAGGAAGGAAAAATAATATTGGAACCCGAACCAGTCAAAGAAACAAGAACTCGACAGCTATGAAATAGATCAATTCTAGAGTATCTCATCAAGTGGAATAACTTACCAGTTGAAGATTCCACTAGGGAGAATGAGAATTTTATACAGAAGCATCCAGAACTACTCAAGCGTTGAGGACAATTTTTTTTTGAAGGAGACTGGTTTCATAACATACAGGTTTACCAAACAACCATGAATTGAAATATACACCTTGGTGAACCAAGGACTTAATGTACGTGCAAGAAATCTCCCTGAATGTTGTGTTTGGTGTATCACGGTGTACAAGGTGACTGACTTAGTTACCTATGGATTAGGGAAAATTTTAAGGATGGACATTTATCTAAAAGTTTAAAAACCTTCATGAATCTTATTACTACCTAATATAAAAGCTATAAGATGTTTAGAAATATTTTTGTGAACATATTCAGCTTTATAAGGATTTTATATAGTCTATATAAAATTTTGGCAATTTGTAAGGAAAAATAATTTTATACTATCAAATTTGGGTGAATCATTTGTAGAAAAAATGGAAATTAACGAATAATTTTTTGGAGAAAACATGAAATACTAGCCCACCTATGAATATTAGCCCCTAAAATGTTCCATGTTATGGATGGATAGCAACCTACGGTGGACTTTCAAAATATACTGAATGATACGTGGAAGTGTAGTCCATAGTAGTGTTTTCTAATGCATAACTGTTCGATGAGATCATTCCCATATACTTATCATGAGTGGAGTGCCATCTGACATACTTGAAGGTACATGGAGAACGATCCTATACACTTACATATGTGGAAATTGATTTCACCCCCGAGATACAATGTTGGTAAACAATAACAACTTCTGCATTTAAAGACGTCGGAACACATCTCTAGCCTAGACCTCTAAATGTTTGCGTTAATGTTACAAATTCTCCTTAGGTTAATTGAGATGAATTTTAATGTTAATATTCAATTATGTTTCAGTTTCAAGACTCAAAAATTGATTTCACTTGAACACGCCTATTATGCAACTAATATGAAAAAAAAGAACCCTTTTCATTTTCCTTTTAACAATGAAAGGCGTATTTAAGTAGGGGAAGAACAAATCAAGCAATAATGAAACAAACAAGTGATGTAACAATCAATCTCTACAACTTCACTTTTCCAATCAAAATCAAAGCGCTATATGCAATGCATGATGCATCAAATTTTTCTTTTGGATTCCACTTAATTTTCAAATGAAAACTAAGATATTTTCCTAACCATTGATAAAATAAACTATTCATAATGATGAATGAAACACCAAATATTTCAAGCACTCAATGATCAAACATTTTAGTTTCCTAATTACCTAATGACAAAAACAAAGGAAAATCTAAAAAAATTGTTATCCAAGGCACTAAAAAAATAAAAGAAAACCAAATGGAGGCTTATGAGTGACCATAAGACACTAAGGACTCATGGAAGGTCAACTGGAAGTAGGTTGATCAAAGAAACACTGAGTAAACAAGGTAAATTTTGTGCAAAAACAAGGATCAATGCAAGTGAAAAAGAGGCACTAGTGCTTTGAAACACAGGAACAAAGAGGGCCAAGGTGGGGTGCAACACTCTGTATGCAGACCAGAGGGTGTGTTGGTCTAGGGAAAAAGGATTCCGACACAAAAATTACAAATAAGACTCAATGAAATCACTTCCTAGGTTTGCTATGGTTGGTTAAAGTAGCAAAGGTCTAAGAAAGAGGTAAATCAAACACAATGGACAAAGAAACCACCAAGGGAATACACCGTTCCCCAGTGTGGTCGCCAATTTGTTATGTAGGATTTATGACTATGGACATAAATATCTCCCCTAGGTCTGGTGGCTAACCTAGAACAACATAAAGATAAAGGACCCAATGTTTTTCTTAAAGTAAGTAGATGAAGGGATGAAGCCTACTTGGAATTAGTCATATGTTTCGCTCCTTCTTTGGCTTAAATGCTCCAATCATAGCTCGAGCTAACAAATATAGAACCTGCACAACCAGGCAACACAAACCAAGAAATTACAAGATCTATGTAGCATCATCTATCTACTTTATTCAACAGATCAACATGGTATTGAAATATATGAAATAAGGACATCACATATAGGAAAACAAAGAAATCTTTGTATTGATATAAATGGAGTGAGTTACAACCATAAATAGGTGTTGATCTTGTAGAAGAGCTCCTCCAAGTTGTTGGTTTGTCCTTCCTTTGTCAGAAAGTGCACCTCCAATCACCCCAAATGCATGAAAATATAACTTTCACAACAACATCATAATGATATTATCACTCTTCGAAATCTAAACCCTTTCATATGGAAGGTTGTAAATATATAGAGGAGTGAGGTAAGTTGGGAATTCTTATCCTTTCACCAATCTTGGGATTTATATCTGCTCTTGATGGGAGGATGAGATCTAAGGATAAGGGATGGAAACTCCAAGGTAGGATAGGATAGGATTCTGAAGTTTTATCTAAGGTAAATGGTTACAACAATTCACGGAAGCTTCTCGAAAGGGAGGCTTTGGGATTCTCTGTCTTTTTCCCAAATTTCTAGAATCAACGTAGGTGCAAAGGAGAGCAACTTGTAGGTGATCAACGCAAGTCAAAGTGGAGCAGCCTGTAGGTGAACACAGTCTAGCAAGAGGCTAGGGAGCGTTGGTCCTAAAACTAACTTAGATGATGCAATTTAGGGAAAAAACGATGGGGAATGAGAGATTCATGTGTAGGGAGTTTTGCAATGATGACTAAAGAGGGAATAGGATGTTGATTGATCTAGTTCAGAGTTTGATTGATCAGATGAAAAAAATAGGCTATAACAAGGGGATTAAATCATTATTATTACTCTTTATTACAATAGGATTTTAATTGAAAATTGAGTCTTAAATCAAACTTCTCTGGCACAATATACTATATCCATGAAAATGGGAAAGATGAAAAACTTTTTTCATAATTTCTTCAATGCTTATTTATTTTTTAAATGAAAGATTAATTTGTAAAAGTAAAACATTTTAAGAAATTTTCTTAATCTCTTTTATCATAAAATAAAATGCTAAATAAAATTAATTAATTTTCTATAAAAATACAATCAAATCAAAATTGATATTGGAAAATGAAGATCATCATCATCAATATGTTAGACGTGTAAGAGTAGTAATATCCCAGAACACACAACATACATAAAACTTACACCTATTCAAAAAGCAAGGGACACTAGGAGCATACTGCAATTTCCATTTAGAGGAGTTTATATTAATCAACTCATTCCCCCAATGTTACATTTAGCGTACAAATGGTCCCTTTTTATAACTATACTTGATCATAAAAAATCATGATAATTAGATAATTATTTCTAACTATTTCCTCAATTGTATCCAATAATATTTCCCTAACTATATCCAATAAAATCTCCACAATATATCCATTATTCTCTCAACAAATATTCATCCCTACTTTTACTCATATTTATCCATATCTCATTCATACATACACTTATAGATTTAGTCTACATTATCACATTTTTCATCATATTATTCATTAAATTTTAGAAATAGGAATTATTCCTTAATGTCCCTTCTTCAATTAGAAATTTTCATTAAACTAATCCTTTCTCCATCTTTTCCTTTATCGTCCTTACTCTTCAACTTCAGTTTTCCCTGATCTTTTATCTTCTTCATTATTTGTTCTCGATATCCCTTCATCTTGTACTTACAACATAAAAAATTTTGAATTCCACATAAAATAATCAACATCCATCATAGTACATGGGTTTCTAGCTGTTGTATCCTTCAGTTCTCTAAGAAAATCCTTCTCATACATGGTTCATCAACTATTATTATATAACAACTTTCAATACATATATCTATTTGCATCAGCATACTCATTGTGATCATCCTAATTCTTATAGGTTTCTAGTTCACCCGTAGCCCTGTTGTCGATGCGCTTGCATCAAATTCCCAAGGAACAAAAACTCTTCATGGACTCAAGCCCATGGATTCTCCATCTCTTGCAAACTTTTTCCTCATAGTTTTATCTTCTATGTGATATCCTTAGCGATCATTCTGCTCCTATAAATCCTCTTTTCCATCACTTCAAGTATTCTTAACTACCTCCTCACTAAGATCAACGATTCTGCATAGTGTGGATTGCCTCAAATTGGCAGTTCTTCCCATGTTGAATTTCTCTCTAAATGATCCTACATCCTTTGATGGTTTATGCTTACTAAAAATAACACATTATGAAAATTCTCTTACATCAGTGGGTTTTTCCATGGAAAATTTTAGGGGCTAATGTTCGCCCAGTGGGCTAATTTTCCAGGATTTTTCCACAAAAAAGATTCGCCAATTTCCAATTTTATAAAAGATGATTCGCCCAAATTTTAGAATATAAAATTATTTTACCTTAAAAATCGCCAACATTATATAGAGACTATATATAAAATAATTATAAATTTGATTAATTTTACAAATATATCAATAAACATTTATAATTTGCATATTAGGGATTAGTGAGATTCGCCAATGTTTTAAACTTCAAGAAAATTTTCCATCCTTAAAATTTTCCTTGGGTTTTTCCATGAAGTCTATGGGGTACACTTTACCTCATCGGTATTAGCTTGGGTACATACAATTCCAAAAATTTTCAATCTTTGACCAAGATCATTATTAAAGGATATTATCGAAGGACTATTTATTAGGGATGTTATGCTTCATGGATTTATTATATCAAGCCACACACAATGTTTTTATTTATACCATGCCTCATTTGCTTCTCCTTTTCTAACTGTGTTTCCACTGCTTCACTTCTACTACTTTGTTGTTATCATCTTCCATGGCTTCATCCTTTTTATTTCATGCATATTTGTCAACTTTTCTCACCTCTTGTTTGACAATGAGTCCATTCGCTTCGAATCGTTGCACATCTTCTTTTGTCATTTAGTTGTTGTCTTCTTTCACATTTGTGTGGCTTCCTTCAGAACCCTTTACTTGACTATTCATAGTATTCTCTCTCTCTCCCTTTATTCCTCAGTTAGCATCTCTATGCTCACTGTGAGCTGAAAATAACCTCTACAATAACAAGTCTATTTCACACTACTACTGTTGGAAATACTAAGAGGGGGGTGAACCAATATTTGTTTTCAATTGTTATTTTTACCAGTTATATCACTTATAATTAGAATAAAAAATGAACAATAAGAATAAATACTTTTATTAATCAGGAATAACGAGGACGTCAATCCCCTTCTTTAAAATAAATCAAGTACAATATAGTGTAGGGCTCCAACCCTAGATGAAGACACCAATCTCCAATACACCAGGATCTAACATGTACTTTTCCAAGCACCAACTCGGACTTCACGAGGCTCCAACCTCTAGGGCTCCAGCCCTATCTTCCAAAGGCAACAACCTTGTCTCAATGAGGCTCCAACCCTCTCACTAGTACATGCTCCAACCTAGTCTTCTTGAGGACTCCTATCCTCTAGGGCTCCAACCCACTTCTTTAATTATTCAAACTATATTTTATAGTTCTTCATGGCTCCCAATATCTTCTACAATGAGTCCTGACAATCTCTTCACCTTCAATACAACCCTCAAATGATCTCCAAGGCATTTAGCTCATCAATGACATCTATGTTTTCTCATGAGCCTGTCTCCATAGCTCTTCATGTTACCCAAACACTTCTCTCAAGGTTACTTCATGATGGCCTTCAACAATGCATCACAAGGTTAATGCCTCAAAGATCTTCTTCTACACGTGACTTCAACAGTGATTTCGTAATACTTCTCTTCAAGGTGTATCAAGCATAGCATATTGTTTCCTCAAAGTTTCTTCCTAGGATGTCTTCATAACACTGTTGTAAGATTCTTTGATAAATTCTTCTAGGCTTCTTGAAAGATGCTTTTGATCTACTCCAAAAAATGTTTCCAAAAATTTCTTCAAAGTCTGGTTCTAGTCTTCACAAAGTATTGTACAATTAATGGCTTCCAAAATTCCCACTCAAGTTTTCTGCTAGTTTGCAGTACCTTACTCCAAAGAATGTCCACACCAACTGCTTTATAAGTAGACAAAAATGTCTCTCAAATATGCTTTATAAACTGCTCCAAAAGGGGATTTCCATTGTCTGCCTAAACTACTTCAATTTTGTTTCAAAAATTCCTTTAAAAAAAACTTCATATACTTTCAAAAGAACCCTTTAGAACTGTATTAAAAAGCACTTAAGAGTTGCTCCATGTCTACTCTAAAAAATGCCTAATAAGTCAGTCTAAAAAAATCTCAAGATCTATGCTCAAAAGCTGCTTCTGAAATCATGCCAAAATATCCAAACAAGTATCAAACGTCACATGTTTAAGATGAAATTCCTTCTTCAAAGACTTTACATCAATATAGGCTACCAAAAAACTTGCATTAATAATAGATGTATTTCTTCTGCAATTCATATTAATAGAAGGTGTATCACTTTAGAAGATTAACAGGTATATCGCTTCATAAAAACAGCTTTTCAACTTCTACCTCATATCCATGCTGCCAGTGTTGAGTCCAAGCCCTTAGATTGCTGATACGCTCTCCACATATCTAAAAAAGGGTTTCCACAGGCGATTTTCCATTGTTCCTCCTTCTATAGGTCAGAGATGTATTTTTTCCACAGGTTTGACATGTATTCTCTCCACAGGTCCGAGATTTAATATTTCCATAGGTTTGAGTTGTTATTCTTCCATGGGTCTGAGCTCCTGTGTGAGTGTTCTACTCATATGAGCCATCCACAAGTGATATTATGAGCTTAAAAGATACCTTAACACAAGAATTTTTCCCAAGCGTTAATCTTCTTTTTCCTCAGCTTTTGTCTCCTTATGTCATCTTGTCTTTGAATTCTTCACCAAATTAGATGCTTAAATGATGAAATCGAACATCTATTTATACTATTTTTTACCATAAATGAAGAGATATGTCTTTTTGGTGGAGAGGTTGACTTCATAAGTAGGCTCATGTCCGCTAGTGGAGAAAATATATTATTCCAAATTAAAAATTTAATTTCTCTCAATCTAGAAGGAGGTAAAGGGCAAGTAATATCTCATTGGAAAGGGAAAAATGTACTCTTCAAGATGGTGCCATTTTCATAATTAAATGTGTTGGGTGTGGAGCCCGATTATCTTTTGTATTCAAAGGTTTCAACCGGATGTATACCCCAGGAAGACTGTACACCCCTCCACGTGGGGGGGACTTGTCCCCCCCGGGGGGTAAATCCACCCCGGCTGGGGGGTTCAGGGGCAGCGCCCTCGAAGCTAAAAATAGATGTAAAATTTCCTTCTAAAGGTCTAGTAATTTCTAGTCAATCTGGGCCATTCATTAGGCGGATGATCTGATGGTAGAAATTATGTTTAGTTTAGGGTTTTTTTCCCTAGAAGGCAACCCCTCACTATATATTAGGGAATTGTATTGCATCCACGTAGATCTGTATTCTGAGTGAGGAAGAGAGAGGAGATTGAGAGCAAAGAGGGTGTTACAACAGATCTGCTGTAGGTTGTGTCTCTTCAGTTTGTTGGATAATATAATAAAAGAAGGACTGGATGTTTCTCCGTGGATGTAGCCCAAACTAGGTGAATCATGTATATCTATGTCTCTCTTGTTTTATGCGTTTACTATGTTTATATTTCTGCAATATTTTATGTGTTACGTTTCTCCGTAGTATATAATTTTCTAACAACTGGTATTAGATCCGAAGGTCTATTTGGCTGATAAACTCGCAGGAGAGAAGGGTTCTCGGTTCGAGTGGAAGCAATGGCGAAAGATGGTAGGTTTAGGGTTGAAAAATTCAACGGCCAAAACTACCAGCTATGGAAGATGCAGATAGAAGATTATCTGTATCAGAGAGATCTGTACCTACAATTGAGTGGAAAGGCAAAGAATCCAACGAGTATGACAGACACAGAATAGGATATTCGTGACAGAAAGGCACTTGGAACAATATGGTTGTGCCTAGCGACTTTGGTAGCATTTAATATTTCAAAGGAAACGACAACACAGGGTTTAATGTCGGCATTGGCCAAACTATATGAAAAACCCTCGGCCTCAAATAAGGTATTTCTTATGAAGCGTTTATTTAATATGAAGATGTCAGAAGGTGGATCTATTGCAGACCATTTAAATGATTTTAATATAGTTATAAGTCAGTTAAGTTTTGTAGGGGTAAATTTTGATGATGAAGTTAGGGCTCTGTTATTTCTGTGCTCATTTCCAGAAAGTTGGAATGGTTTAGTTATGTCCATTAGTAACTCTGTCTCTGGATCTAGTACTTCAATGTTTGATGATGTTGTCGGTGCAATCTTTAGTGAGGAAATGCGATGGAAAAGCTCCGATGAGACATCAAGTAATGCTTTGAGTGCAGAGTCTAGGGGAAGAAAAATGGAAAGAGGAAAGAGCTCAGGATATCGCAGTAAATCAAGGAAAAGCAGATCCAAGTCCAAATCAGGGACAGTGTGCTGGAAATGTGGAAAGAAAGGACACCTAAAGAAAGACTGTAGATCTCAGAAGGGAAAAGAAGGAGATGCACAACAAGAAAACAATCATGAAGCAAATGTGACAGGTGAGGTGTTACAAGATGCTTTGATTCTTTCTTTCAAAAATATTATTGATTCCTGGGTGGTAGATTCAGGGGCCTCATTCCATGCCACACCTGATAAGAAATATTTTCATGACTATGTTCAAGGAGATTTTGGACAAGTCTGTTTGGGTGATGAAAACCCTGTAAAATTGTTGGAATGGGTAAGGTTCTTATAAAATAGCATAATGGAAACCAATGGCTACTAAAGGAGTTAAGGCATGTTCCAGATCTGAAGAAAAATCTGATTTCAACAAGGTAGTTAGGCGGTGAAGGTTGTGTGACAACTTTCACAGATAAAGCTTGGAAGGTCACCAAAGGAGCCCTGGTAATAGCAAAAGGCGAAAAGGTTGGTACATTGTATTTATGCAATGATATTTCTAATTCTGTTAATGCTTTAACTTCTAAAGGAGCAGATGCAACATTATGGCATCATAGGCTCGGACACGAGTGAGAAGGGGATGAAGATTCTTCACTCAAGGAATTTGTTGCTGGGTTTGAAGAATGTTGATTTGGACTTCTGTGAGAATTGTGTTTATGGAAAACAGAAGAGAGTCAGATTCCTTAGAGTTGGGAAAGAAAAGAAGAGAAAAAAATTAGAGCTTGTGCATACATATGTATGGGGACCTGCTCAAGTATCATCTCTTGGTGGCTCTCGTTATTATGTTACTTTTATTGATGATGCAACCAGAAAAACCTGGATTTATTGTATTCAAAATAAATATGATGTATTTGATACTTTCAATAAATGGAAAGCTTTGGTTGAAAATGAGACAGGGAAAAGGTTGAAGTGTCTCAGATCAGATAATGGAGGTGAATATTGTAGCAAACAGTTTGATAGGTACTATTCAAAGAATGAAATTCACAGAGAGAAGACAGCTCCAGGAACACCACAAGAAAATGGTGTGTCAGAAAGGATGAACAGGACAATCATGGAGCGTGCAAGGTGCATGAGATTGCATGCAGGATTTCCTTTACAATTTTGGGCAGATGTTTTAGATGCTATTGTTTATCTAATAAACAAAGGGCCTTCAAGTTCTTTGGATGGTGGTATTCCAGAGGAGGCATGGATAGGTAAAAAGGTAAACTACTCATTTTTAAAGACTTTTGGTTGTGAAGCCTTTGCCCACATTAATAAAGAAAATAGAACAAAGCTTGAGGCAAAATCAAAGAAATGTACCTTTATTGGATATGGTGTTAATGATTTTGGTTATCGCTTATATGATTATGAAAATCACAAAATCATTAGGAGAAAAGATGTAATATTCAATGAAAAGGTCTTGTATAAGAATCAGTTGCAGGAAAAGAAACAAGAAAAAGAAAATAGAGAATACACAGTGCTTGACGATATCACAGGAAAAGTGATGGTGCCTGAAAATCATAATGATCAACAGCCAGAACAACAACCACAATAGTAACAAGCACTTCAAACACCTAAAAGTGGTGTTAGAATATCTACCAGGATAAGTAGACCCCCTGAACGATACTCTCCTTCATTATATTATGTATTGTTGATTGATTCTAGTGAACTAGAATGTTATGAAGAAGCAGTGTAGGTAGAAACTAGGAAGAAGTGGGAGCAAGCCATGAAAGAAGAGATGGACTCCTTAGCACATAACCAGACTTGGGACTGAGTCAGGTTGCCTGCAGGTAAAATAGCATTACAGAATAAATGGTTTTACAAGCTGAAGGAAGAAGATGGAGGAAAACAGAGGTACGAAGCTAGACTTGTAGTGAAGGGGTTTGCACAAAAGAAAGGTATTGATTTTGATGAAATATTTTCTCCTGTTGTTAAAATGACTTCAATCAGAACTATTTTAAGTCTAGTAGCAGCTGAAGATTTGCATCTTGAGTAGTTAGATGTAAAGACAACCTTTCTCCATGGGGATTTGGAGGAAGAGATATATATGCAGCAGCCACAAGGATATGAGGTAAAAGGGAAGGAGAAACTAGTGTGTAGGTTGAAGAAGAGCTTGTATGGCTTAAAACAGGCTCCAAGGCAGTGGTATCTAAAATTTGACAGGTTTATGTCTGAACAAGGCTATACTAGATGTCACTCTGATCATTGTGTTTATCTCAAAAGGCAAAATGATGGCAACTATATTATATTGTTATTATATGTAGATGGCATGCTTGTTGCAGGTTCTAACATGCAGGAAATAAATGTGCTCAAAAGGAAATTGGCAAACTCATTTGCAATGAAGGATTTGGGTGCTGCAAAACAAATCCTTGGTATGAGAATAACTGGAGACAGGAAGAATCACAAATTAACATTGTCTCAAAGTGAGTACATAGAAAAGGTGTTGAAAAGGTTTAATATGCAGAATGCAAAACCAGTTAGTATACCTTTGGCTAGCCATTTCAAATTAAGTAAGGAGGCGTGTCCCAATACTCAAGAAGAAATAGCTCATATGTCTAAAGTTCCATATGCATCAGCAGTTGGAAGCTTAATGTATGCAATGGTCTGCACAAGGCCTGATATTGCACATGCAGTGGGAGTTGTAAGCAGGTACATGAACAATCCAAGAAATGAACATTGGATGTCAATGAAGTGGATTCTCAGGTATTTGAGAGGTACCACAAATCAAGCATTATGTTTTGGTGGTTCAAACATTTCTCTACAGGGATATGTTGATGCAGATATGGCAAGTGACAGAGATAACAGTAGGAGCACTGTAGGATATGTATTTACTGTAGGTGGAACAACTGTCAGTTGGGTTTCAAAAATCCAAAGTGTTGTTGCACATTCAACAACAGAAGCAGAGTATGTTGCTGCTACAGAGGCTAGTAAAGAAATGATTTTGTTACAAAGGTTTCTGGATAAATTGGGCAAGAAGCAGGAGTTGGGCAGGTTATATAGTGACAGCCAGAGTGCCATACATCTTGCAAAGAACTCTGCATTTCATTCCAAGACTAAACATATACAGCTCAAGTACCATTCCATACGATCAGCATTGGAAGATGGATAGTTGAAGCTAGAAAAGATACACACTAGCCAGAATCCTGCAGATATGTTAAAAAAAGCTGTAACCAGGGAGAAACTGAGAATCTGCTCAATTTCAATTGGTATTCAAGTATGATGAAGAAGATGAGAAACAAACAGGTCCAAAGTGGAGTCATTGTCTAGAAAATGAAGCATTGGTGGAGTTGCTATAATCAGTCTTCAAGAGGGAGATTGTTGGGTGTGAAGCCTGATTATCTTTTGTATTCAAAGGTTTTAGTCGGATGTATACCCCAAGAAGACTATACACCCCTCCACACAAGGGGGGTGCAAGGGCCAGCGGTCCCCTGGCGGGGGTTCAGGGGCAGCACCCCCGAAGCTAAAAATAGATGTAAAATTGCCTTCTAAAAGTCTAGTAACTTCTAGTAAATCTAGGTCGTTCATTAGGTGAATGATCTAACAGTAGAAGTTATGTTTAGTTTAGGTTTTTTTCCCTAGAAGGCAACCCCTCACTATATATGAGGGAATTGTATTGCGTCTATGTAGATTTGCATTTTGAGTGAGGAAGAGAGAGGAGATTGAAAGCGATAGGGTGTTACAATGGATCTGTTGTAGGTTGTATCTCTTCAATTTGCTGGATAATATAATAAAAGAAGGACTGGTTATTTCTCCATGGATGTAGCCCAAACTGGGTGAACCACGTATATCTGTGTCTCTCGTGTTTTATGCATTTACTGTGTTTATATTTATACAATATTTTATGTGTTCCATTGCTTCGTAATATATAATTTTCTAACAAAATGAGGTCATTTTACCACCGTTTCTTTTGTGAACTGTCATTATTATTTTATCTATAACAGTCTTTAGGATTATGTTTTGTACAATGTTTAGGACTTCTTTACTTGTGTTCTTCATTAGGATTAAGGAATCTTGAGCACCAATCAAGGATTCTAGGACTTCATCATATTTTCCAACAAAAAATCATCCATGCATCATTATCTCATAAGGTCAAAGGCTAGGGTTTTATGTATACATGTGCTTATGAGGGTTTCATGTAAAAGGCTCCTTCGTTCATCATAAAAAATCTAGGTTTTCATGGGCATTTTAGCTAGGCTAGGGCATCATGAAACTAGGGATTTAGGGATTTTTCATGTAGCTAGGGAATATGCATCATATCCATGCTAAGGGTTTTATCCTAGGGTTTTCATGAGGTTAGGACAACATGATGAAAGGGTTTATTTATGTATCACAAGAATATTTTCCATCTCCAACAATGCCATATTGACACCAATGAGAACTTTGACCAACAATATCCCCCTTTTTCTTTGATGGCAATATTATTTCCCTTTCAACAATTTATCCCCTTTGACATCAATGGAAAATGGGGTGCCCAAGTACTCCCCCTATTAAGATGCTTCCTAATATGTTGCTCCATTGTTTTTTCTTCATCAATGATAGTTCTCCATGATAGATATGTTGCTCCCCCTATCATGGTGCTCTTCTTTAATGAAATTTCTCCCCCTAAGACTTTTCATGCCTTCGTGGAAATGGATGAGGTAGATGATCAATCAAATCCCCTACCTACATAAAATCTTGTGGCTATTTCTTTATTTCTCAAGATAAGAAATATTGTTGCCTTCTAAACAAGTGGAAGACATCTTCAAAAATACCATGATTTTCTTCAATGGAGTTACTCCCGAGAGATGATCTGTAAATATTTTCCATGTGTGACTCATAAAGGGTTTCATAGGGCTCTTCTTGGATATGTTCTACAAGAATAGTCAAGAATCACAAGCTTCCCCTAATAGTAGGCATCGTCTCCTTTTTGGCAGAATTTTATCAGCAAAAACTTGGAATATCACATGTGCCAAAGATGTACTCATTAGATCAATATCATGAGTTGATGTCTTGAGTGTTCAAGGGACTTTCAGATCCAATTTTATTCCTTCTCCATACTTGTGTAAATTTGTTTTCATACTTGGTAGGCATGTTTTTAGCTTGTTTAGGGACCTAAGTCAAGTTACAATCATGAGTCATATGTCCAATGTTATGAAATTTGAAGCATTCCATGTTATTCATGAATGAGGAATCATGACTTATTCTTGCAAATTTTATTCTAGGGAGCTGAAAGGAACAATTATATTTGTGCTTGTGGTATGCCCTACAATCCTTTTCCATATGCCCAAAATTTGTACAACAAAAACCAAAAAATATAATTTGGTACGTGGGAGATGGAGATTATCTTGATGTACTTCTGAAGTATTTTTTCCTTGGGATTCTTTGATTATATCCATTGCCTCTTGCATCCTTGATACCTGTTTGCTCTACTACAAATTCAATGTGTAAGGGTTAAAATTAGGTTGGAAAATGATGGTTTTGGTTGCTAAGGAGCTCATGGCAGATTCATTTTACCCTTCCCCTTTTTACTTTCTTTACCCTTATAACTCCCGCTAACCTCCGTTTCTTCCTTCCCCATAAATTCCCCTCATTTCCCCTTTAAACCTTGTTTTCCTCTGTATTGCCTCCAAAATCCCTTTAGACCCTTTTTCCCTACTCCCAGGTCATATTATGTTTTAACACCATTAAAACCCCGCTTACTCTTTTAAAACCCTATTACCATTTATTAAAAACCCGATAACCCGGTAGTCTCTGCATAAACCTTTATTCGTTTAATTCCCCAGCATTAATCGCTTAACACATTATAGCCGTGCATATAATGAAAATTATATAATTTGGTGAGGCCATAGCTGTCACATCATCCGAACGTGCACGTTAATCCTCGACCATCCGATCGCGCCCACTTCTTGATCCAACGCCATACGCAATCCCTGCTCCCGTTAACCGCTCGTCTGTTAGGCAGCGGGAAAAACAGTTTCCCTGCTGTCCCATCAGATGTGTGTCTCCATTCCATTGCATTGCTGCCCGCGGTATGATTACCACCGCAATGTCATAAGCAGTGCGATAAAACCGTTTTCCACCTTCCTGTATGACTCCCAGCAGTTAAAGCGCATGCTCCTTTCGCTCCAAATTACCATAGGATCTGTCGTGTCCTGATCTTATGGCCCTCATTTCTTTATCCACCTATCTTCCGATAGCCTCTGTCAAATGATCTCCATCGTGCGATTTCATGATCTGACGGTCCTCATTTATTCCATCATCTGCCTTATGATTTCTCTCACCTCCATCTCCACCGTCTATCTGAGCTATTCAGTGGCCAATATTCATTCGCAAGTTATCGTCCATTTTCGAGCATTTTTCATGATTTGAGACTATTTTGTGTGCACGAAGAAGGAAGAGAACGATCTAGCGACCTGCGCATTTAAACCCTTAGCTACCTGCATTCAGGAACAGCATGGTCAAGGACAAGAAGGACGGCTTCAAGCAAATCAAGATATAAATAAGTTATGGAGCATTGTACATATTATATCCCTTATGTTCAGAAAGGACACCAAAATATCAGAGAATGTCAAATTTGTTAATTAAAACAATCAAAATGTATCAGACGCCCATAATAGTTTGTAAATGTGGTTGGTGGTCAATTAAGACACCTTCACACATAGCCTAGCAGAGTAATTTTGTAAACAAACTCTATAGAGATCCAAAGAAACGATGGAATGAGATTGATGAATGTTATTTTGTTGTAAGCTTCAACTTCTGGAGACTGTAACTATTGTGAGACCTGCAGCTTCTGGTCTTCATTTCCAACTAATACAAGCTTCTTTTGTTGTCAATTTCTCATTTTTCACTTCTTCTATGTTCCAGGTTGTGCCTGTCATGCTTTATTTCATGTGTTGTTGATGTTTAACATTAGAGGGGCTATCATCCCACCTCTATGTTAGGATTTAGCATGTATCATTGAATATTGTTTGCAGGTTTCTGTTGTTTTAATACCAGAGAGCTGTCATCCTATCTGTGTCTTAGGAAACAGATTTACAGACCTTTTAACTGGGTGCAGTCGGCCATCACAGGGTCCTGTGCATCTGTTGGTGTGGTTAGTCTTTTCCATTATCACCTTATCCTCAAGCTGTGAGTAATTGGTGGTTAAAATCCTTGTAGTCTAGGGGTGTTCACCCATGTCTGGGGTTAAGCATAGTAGGAGTGGTTATCTGGCTTGAATATGCAGCATTTCTTTCATTCATCCATCAATTTTCCAACATTTTTGTTGAGTTTGTAATGTTCCCGAGCATCACTGATATACAACCTAGGTGAGTTTCTTAGGGTGATAACATTAATTGGCGTTGTTGCCGAGGAGAGGAGAATCGAAGCTCAGCTTCCCTGGGAGAACGACACAGCTTCAAGCTTTAATGACAGACAAGGCTTGAACATAGTTTCTGGTTGTAATCATCTGTCTGGCGACTCCATTGGAGGAATTCCATCCTTTGGCGACTCCACATTGAAGTTCTGGCTCAGTTTATGAGACACACTCGAAGAAATCCTCAGAAATCTCCAGTTGAACCAGTGCCTGAACCTGAGAAGACTGTTAAATCGAAGAAAGCTTCAAAGAAAGGGGCATCAGGATCAGGTAAGACTAAGAAATCTAATTCATCTCTGAAAGATAAAGTTATTGCTGAAGATTTGCAATTTGAAGACTTAGAGCACAACATTGTTAATAAGGGAAAACCTTCAGAGATTATTTCAGCCCCTTGTGCAGTTAGTTCCCCTTTGAATCGCAGTCCAAAGAAATCTTCTCATTCAGTCCAAAACATCCCTTTATCTCTGCTATCCATCACATTACTCCCTAGCATCCAATCTTCCACTATTCTTTCAAATATTCCAATCATGGCAAGAAAGCAAGCACCTACGAGGATAGAAAGAATTGTAGCTGCCATATATGGACCATTGGTATTTCCTGTCCCTTTCAATCCTATGCCTATGGGAGAATATCAAAAATATATGCCTAAATTCACTGGCACAGAGGGAGTAACAGCAGAAGAACATCTTGAAGCTTTTTACAGTTATGCTGATAATTTAGATATAAGTGAAAATGATGTGTGGATGAGAGTTTTTGTCCAGAGCCTTGATGGAGAGGCTAGGAAGTGGTTTAGAGAATTACCCCAGAGATCTATAACAGATATTGAAGCATTAGGTGATGCATTTTTGAAGCAATGGGGAGATTAAAAATACCTGTTGTATTATCATACTGAGTTTGGTAATCTGAAAAGGGAAAATGGGGAATCAATACCTTATTTTAATAAAAGATTTAATAGAATGTATAGTAAGATACCATCTGAGGTAAATCCCACTCCCACCTCTCCAAAACTCACTTATGCCAATGCTTTTGACTCTGATTTCTGCCTATTATTGAGAGAAAGGAGATGTGCTACGCTGGGCAGACATGCAGGATGCAGCCTTAGAAGTAGAGTCCAATATTATGGCAGCAGAAAAGCTCAAAAGCCAAGCTGACAGGAGAAGACAGAGAAATCAGGCTTCTACTTCTTCTGCACCATCTTCAGAGCCTAAATTAGACAAGATGACTAAGATGATTGAGTCATTGGCTATTGAAATTTCTAAGTTGAAAGTGGATCAGAACTCGGGGAAAACAAGGCAGCAGAACACATTTGCTCCAAGAAACCCCAATCCATTCAGAAGAGCAAATGAGTAGCTACAGATTATGCAGAGGGGTGAAGAATCAAAATATGATCAGAAATTTAAAGCTCCTTTCCAAAATGTAGTCATGGAGGAAGAGCAATTTGAAGAAAATGAGGATGACATTCACTGCATGGAAGATAAAGGCAGCGCTGCATTTTTGACATTAGCTGAGTATGAACAATCATTGTTGCAGGAACAAAACAGTCAGGAGTGGGATAGACGAGCTGTTCTACAAACCGGTGACCAGTAGAGATATAATTTGAGATCCAATGCAAAAAATTCCAAGGAAAATCCTACCCAAAGAGTTGTTGTTCAAACAGAATCTCAAAATGTCAAACAAAAAAGACCAGTAGCTGATCCAGTCATCCTTAGAGCTCCAATTCAAGAGGTAGGAATTTTGGATAAGTCATCTTCTTCTTTCAGTTTTGAATCAGAAGTTAAGAAATTGAAAATATATGTGCCTCTGGTTGAGTTGGTGAAGAGTGAAGTGTTTAGAAAACCTATCCTTGAAGCCCTTGAGATAGAAACCAAACAAGCCTCCACTGACTCTGTTAATTTGCAAGATGAAAAACCTGCTATTGTGCTCAGCCCTATGATTGAACCTGCTGATAATAATTCTCCATCTTTTTATGTCTCATTGACCATTAATGACAAAATCCTCCACAATTGCCTACTAGACACAGGGGCCAGCCACAATCTAATGCCTAAAGCTGTCATGGAAGAGTTAGGCCTTGATATCACTAGACCCTATCATGATTTATTTTCTTTTGATTCAAGGAAGGTAAAATGTCTTGGATTGATTAAAGATTTGGCCATTACCTTAACTCAGATGCCCATGAAGAGCATGATGATGGATATTGTGGTAGCAGATGTCCCTCCTAAGTTTTGCATGTTGTTGTCTAGAGGGTGGATTAAGAGACTAGGTGGAACACTATAGAATGATCTATCTTATGCTACTGTCCTAATGTTTGGAGGAGAAAGCAGGAGATTGTACAGAGAAGCACAGTTGGCATACATCATTAGTGATGAGAAGAATCCTACAAATCATCCTATATATGCAGTGGACACTGATTTTGGAGCATGTATTATCCAAATAAAAGAATCTCAAAAGGCAGAAATGTAGATCAGGAAACCAACAGTTCAGGTTGAGAAAAAGCAAGAAGGTCAAGTTTGGGAGATTTTCTTTGATGGAGGATGTTCCAGGGAGGCTGCAGGAGCAGGGGTGGTGCTAGTGTCTCCAGAGAAAGAAAGTATTCAGCTGTCTTTTAAGCTAGTTTTTCAAGTGACAAACAACATAGTAGAGTATGAGGATTGTTGTTGGGCCTTAATGCAGCGAAACACAGAGTAATCAAGAGTATAAAGGAATTTGGAGACGCTGATTTGATTATCCAGCAAGTGAATTAAACATTTCAAGCAAAGCACCTAAGGCTAAAAGCATACAGAGATGAGGTATGGAGAAACAGAGACTCTTTTGATTTTTTCTGTATTTCATACATTCCTAGAGCCCAAAATTAGCTTGCTAATTCCTTTGTTGTCTCTACTAGTCTTTTTATTCCTCATATGCCTCCCAGACTAGTCTATGAAGTCCAAATGAAATACAGACCTTCCTTGCCTGACAATGTCCACCATTGGAAAGTTTTTGATGATGATGATGAGTTGAATAGATTCCTTCGAGTCATTGATGAATTTTCTGAGATGCAAATTGACCAAGAGAATGATTCCTTGTTAGAAAATTCCCAATCCTAGCTTAGAAATAAAATTGGTAAAGACAGCATTGTCCAGGTTCCTAGTAACCATATTCCTAAAGGCCTAGTTCCTCTTGAAAAACTGTTTGACCAGAATGATGTGCCTTACAAGGCTGCCCAAAAAGAAGACTAATCTGGAGTCTGTAAGCATGATATAAGAAGTCCAGGTCAGCCTAAGTATGTGAATTTTTCCACTCATTTGTCTGCTGATCAAAGTGTTGAATACTACAATTTAATGAGGCAATTTGTTGATGTGTTTGCCTGGGAGTATAGTGATCTGAAAACATATGACAAGAACATAATTCAGCATAAAATCCCTCTGGAAAAAGACACTATACCTTTCAAACAGAAGCTGAGACCAATAAATCCTATGCTTCTTCCACTGATTGAAAAAGAAATTAAAAAATTGCTGGCTGCCAAGATCATTGTACCTCTCAGATATTCAAAGTGGGTGGTCAATCTAGTGGTGGTGAGGAAGAAAAGTGGTGAAATCAGACTGTGTGTTGATTTTCGAAATTTAAATAAATTCTCCAAGAAAAACAATTATCCTATGCCAAAGATGGAGCATTTGTTGCAGAAGGTCTCAGGAGCTAAAGTGATGTCATTTTTGGATGGATTTTCAGGCTTTAATCAGATTGTTGTGCAACCAGATGATCAAGAAAGGACTACATTTACCACTCCTTGGGGCACTTTTATGTATGCCAAAATTCCATTTGGATTGATGAATGATGGAGCCACCTTTCAGAGGGCTATGGATATAGCATTTGTGGGAGAGAAGGACAAATTTGTGCTTATCTACCTTGATGATATAGTAGTTTACTCCAGCAGCCATCAAAATCATTTGCAGCATTTAAAAAATGTGTTCTTGAAGTGCAGAAGGTTTGGAATTTCAGTCAATCCTAAAAAAATTCAATTTGCTTTAAATGAAGGCAAGTTGTTAGGACATATTGTGTCTACTGCAGGTGTTCAGATTGACCCAGAAAGAGTAAAATCCATACAGTCTTTGACTGTCCCTAGATCAAATAAGGATGTTCAGTCCTTTCTGGGTAAAATAAATTTTGTAAGGAGGTTTATTCCAAATTTTGTTGTACTAGTGAAGCATGTGACCTCCATGTTGAAGAAAGGATCAGAGGTAATATGGACTGAAACAACAAGAAAATCATTTGATTCCATCAAACAGGCTATTATGGAGGCTCCCACATTAATAAGTCCAACCTACAACAAGGAGTTCCACATATTTTCTTTCGCCTCTGAAGATACTATTGCAACAGTTTTATTGCAGCAAGATGAAGAAGGTTTAGAACATCCAATAGCATTTTTCAGCAAGAATTTGAGGGATGTTGAACTAAGGTATGATATTATTGAAAAATAGGCATATGCTCTTATTACATCCTTAAAGGCTTTCAGAGTTTATATCTTGCATTCAAAAATAATTGCATATGTGCCCTCTGCTGCAATAAAAGATGTCCTAACTCAACCTGATGCTGATGGAAGAAGGGCAAAATGGATTGCAAAATTGATTGAAGTCAATATAGAACTCAAGCCCACAAAACTGGTCAGAGGTAAGGGTCTTGCCAAACTATTAGCTGAAGAAAATTGCAGGACTTTAGACATTGATTTCCTATGCACGATGGCAGCAAATGGTCAAAAAAATAAAGAAGAGGAAACAGCTGAAATAGAGAAAAAACAGTCAGTGGCTGAGAATCTAGCTTCATGTAACTGGTATGCTGAAATAATTAACTTCTTCTTGAAGCTGGAAATCCCTTCAAAATTAAGTACAAGTCAAGCCAGAACTTTAAAACTTAGAGCAGCAAAGTATTGCATTATGGAGAATCAACTCTACTGGAGGGATCCATCTGGACTATTTTTAAGGTGTCTGGACAAAGAACAGTCAAAAGAAGTCATGCAGCAGTTTCATAACAGCATGTGTGGAGGGCACCATTATTGGAAAACTACAGCCCACAAAATTCTCAGATTTGGGTACTATTGGCCCACTTTATTTTTTGACATATTTTCTTTTGTTAAATCTTGTGACAGGTGCTAAAGATTTGAAGGAAAACAGTAGTTGAAATCCTTGCCCCTAAAACCAATAATTGCAAAAGGACCTTTTTAGCAGTGGGGTTTGGATTTCATTGAAGAAATCAATCCACATTATAGTGGCCAGCACAGGTGGATATTAGTAGCCACTGATTATTTCACAAAGTGGATTGAAGCAATACCTACAAGAAAAGATGATCATAATGTGGTCATGAAGTTTTTAACAGAAAATATTTTCAACAGATTTGGTTGTCTACATAAACTAATAACAGATAATGCAGTAGCCTTCAAGGCAAAAGAATTGGTGGAAATTTGTGATTCAATGGGCATTAAACTTGTTCATTCCACCTCATATTACCCACAGGGAAATGGTCTAGCAAAATACTCTAACAAAAGTATGACCAGGATAATTAAAAACCTATTAGAGGACAATAAAAAGAATTGGGATTCAAAGCTCAAGTATGCATTATGGGCTGACAGAGTGACCATTAAAAAATCCATAGGGCATTCCCCTTTCAAGTTGTTATATGGCACTGATGTTGTATTTCCAATTCAGCTATCTCTCCCTGTAGCAAAATTCCTTCAAACAGAGCAGGATGAGGAAGAAGACATGGCAAAGAGGATCACTGATTTAGCAGAGGTACATCATATTAGAGAACAGCAGGTTGAAATAGCTACAGCACATCAAAGAAAGGTCAAGGAAGCCTTTGAAAAGAAAGCAAAAATAAATAATTTTCAGATTGGTGATTTGGTCTTGAAGTGGGATGCACTGAAGGAAAAGAAAGGCAATCATGGGAAATTTGATGCTTCCTGGACAGGGCCTTTCATCATTTCACAGGTTCAAGGGAACAACACCTTCATACTGAAAAGTATGGGAGGGGAGACAGTTTTTGATGGCCCAGTCAATGGGCGTTTTTTGAAAATTTATGTTGTTTAAGGTCTTTGGGCCTTAAAGGCTGTAAATATTTTGTTTTATTTAGTTTTTTGCAAGAAAAATAGACTTCATGCCCAATGGAACACTAGGAATTTTGATTAATTGGTTTTTAGCTGGAAGGCATTGGTCTACAGGTTCTTGAGACCTCACAGGGAGGATCTCATCCCCAAAAGGAGTTAGTGTTAGCTCTACTACAAATTCAGTGTGTAAGGGTTAAAATCAGGTTGGAAAATGATGGTTTTGGTTGCTAAGGAGCTCATGGAAGATTCATTTTACCCTTCCCCTTTTTACCTGCTTTACCCTTATAACTCCCGCTAACCTCTGTTTCTTCCTTCCCCATAAATTCCCCTCATTTCCCCTTTAAACCTTGTTTTCCTCTGTATTGCCTCCAAAACCCCTTTAGACCCTTTTTCCTACTCCCGGGTCATATTATGTTTTAACACCATTAAAACCCCGCTTACTCTTTTAAAACCCTGTTACCATTTATTAAAAACCCGATAACCCGATAGTCTCTGCATAAACCTTTATTCGTTTAATTCCTCGGCATTAATCGCTTAACACATTATAGTCGTGCATATAATGAAAATTATATAATTCGGCGGGCCCATAGCTGTCACATCATCTGAACGTGCACGTTAATCCTCAACCATCCCATCACGCTTGCTTCTTGATCCAAACGCCATATGCAATCACCGCTCCCATTAACCGCTCGTCTATTAGGCAGCGAGAAAAGCGGTTTCCCTACTGTCCCGTCAGACGCGTGTCTCCATTCCATTGCATCGTTGCCTGTGGTACAATTACCACCGCAGTGTCATAAGCGGTGTGATAAAACCATTTTCCGCCTTCCTGTACGACTCCCGGCAGTTAAAGTGCGTGCTCCTTTCGCTCCCAATTACCGTCAGATCTGTCACATCCTGATCTGACGGCCCTCATTTCTTTATCCACCTATCTTCCGATAACCTCTGTCAAATGATCTCCACTGTGCGATTTCATTATCTGATGGTCCTCGTTTATTCTAGCTCTGCCTCCCGATTTCTGCCGCCTCCATCTCCACCGTCCATCTGAGTTATTCAGTGGCCAATATTCATACGCAGGTTATCGTCCATTTTTGGGAATTTTTCATGATTTGAGATTTTTCCGTGTGCAAAGAAGAAGGAAGAGAACGATCCAACGACCTGCGCATTTAAACCCTCAGCTACCTGCATTCAAGTACAGCGCGGTCAAGGACAAGAAGGACAGCTTCAAGTAGATCAAGATATAAATCAGTTATGGAGCATTGTACATATTATATCCCTTATGCTCAGAAAGGACACCAAAATATCAGAGAATGTCAAATTTGTTAATAAAAATAGTCAGAATGTATCAGAGGCCCACAATAGTTTGTAAATGTGGTTGGTGATCAATTAAGACACCTTTATGCATAGCCTAGCAAAGTAATTTTGTAAACAAATTCTATAGAGATCCAAAGAAACGATGGAATGAGATTGATGAATGTTATTCTATTGTAAGCTTCAACTTCTAAAGACTGTAACTACTGTGAGACCTGCAGCTTCTGGTCTTCATTTGCCAATTCCTTTTGTTGTCAATTTCTCATTTTTCACTTCTTCTATGTTCCAAGTTGTACCTATCATGCATTATTTCATGCGTTGTTGATGTTTAACTTTAGAGGGGTTGTCATCCCACCTCCGTGTTAGGATTTAGCATGTATCATTGAATATTGTTTGTAGGTTTCTGTTGTTTTAATACCAGAGAGTTGTCATCCTGTCTGTGTATTAGGAAACAGATTTACAGACCTTTTAACTGGTTGCAGCCGGCCATCACAGGGTCCTGTGCATCTGTTGGTGTGGTCAGTCTTCTCCATTATCACCTTATCCTCAAGCTGTGAGTAATTGGTGGTTAAAAGCCTTTTAGTCTGGGGGTGTTCACCCATGTCTGGGGTTAAGCATAGTAAGAGTGGTTAGCTAGCTTGAACATGCGGCATTTATTTCATTCAACCATCAATTTTCCAACATTTTTGTTGAGTTTGTAATGTTCCCGAGCATCACTGATATACAACCTAGGTGAGTTTCTTGGGGTGATAACAATACCTTCTAGAGAGTATTTCCTTGATGTAATTCTAAGGTCATTTTGACTTGAAATCCTTTGGTCCAATTTGTTGCCTCTTGCATTCTTGACACCATCTGCATATCTTCTTGGAGTAGGGTTTCTTCCAATGTCATTTTGACTCTTCTCCTTGCCTTTGTTGGAACTGGGGGCATCAACATTTCTTCCAATCTTCTCACATATTTGTTGTTTTAAGCATTAGGGTTTTCATCATTTCTATTTGAGGGTTCACCTGCATAACGAAGACCTAATTTATCAAGAGGAGACATTTGATGACTTAGGATGTCATCTAGGGTTTGAGAGCTCTTTAGACTCTTTTTCATATGATCAACTTCTTTCTTTAGGATATCAATTTCTTCTTTCACCATCTTTAATTCTTCATCCTTCCTTATTAGATGATTCTCCATTTATTCCTTCATTCTTGTTGCTTCACATGATTGGCCCTTAAGTGAGGTGACATCTGACTTTAATTTGAAGATCTCTTCTTATCTTTATTCAAGTTGTCATGTCATGGAATTTATTTCTTTTCTTCTTCATCGACTTGTCCTTCCAGGAGGACCAAAACTTACATCACCTCTTCAACTCCTTGTGCTTTTTTATTTGCTTCTCCTAGTTTATATTTAAAGGAGGAGACCTCTTCCTTATATTGACCAATTTTTGCTTCAAGTTTGTTCAAGTCCTCGTGTATTTGTTCAAGATGTCTTGAAAAAGTGTCTTCCATTTTCTTTTCTTTATCCAATTGATTTATCATGGATATGAATTCTTCATGATGCATTTTATATTTTTGATGAAATTCCTCCTTTAGATTGGTGAGCTCCTCATCTCTTTCTTGTACCTAAAGTTTGAATAGGTCAACTTCCTTCCTTGTCTTTTCAAGGTTATGGTCACCACATTTTGATTGCTTCTTGAGCTCCTCATTTTCATTTTTCAAAATTCTTATCTCTTTTACGGTAGCTACAATTTTTTCCTTGAGATATTCTTCATTTTCTTCATCTTCTAGGTCCTCGGTATTGATGTCTTCAGTCTTGTTTTCAACTTCTTTTATGGGTTGTAGATTTCCTTCTTATTTTTCATCATCTTCTCAATTAGAGGTCATGATCAAAGCTCCTTTTGAGTGAAGATATTGAATTTTTTCCCACATACCTTTTGTCGATGAACATTTTTCCACTTTGGCCTTTATAGGATTTGGTAGCCCACTCAAGATCACCTTCATCGCTCTTTCATTATATACCTTGGATTCTTCCTCCATCGTTCTTTCAGTAATAACTCATTCCCAGACTTAAAAACCTTGAGCCATTAAATAATTCTTCATTCTTGCCTTCCATATATCGAAGTTTCCATTGAACAATGGAACTTTCCCATTTTCATTATCTTCTTCTTTCATGGTTGAGGAAGAGACATATTTAGAAGGATTGGAGGCTTTCTTCC